>OX439001.1:34401522-35609022 GCA_949316495.1 Amphiduros pacificus
GAGAGATACAGTACTAGAGGACAGTTTAAGCCACCTACATAGCTCTCAACAAAGTCGGGAGGTAGGTGAAAGACATTCTTGTTATGTTGTGGTGAATATTTCATGAATCCTAAGCAGAGGAGCATGTTATCCCAAGGAAAGCCCCCGGTTGAACCATTGTACCAAGGCATATGGTAGCCGGCCACACGTGCATAGCTCTCCATCTTTTTGTTTGGTGAACTCTTCAGCAATAGAGATTGTTAAAATTAATCAAAAGAAGTTTTCATCACAGTTTTTTTGTTTGGTGAACTCTTCAGCAATAGAGATTGTTAAAATTAATCAAAAGAAGTTTTCATCACAGTTTCAAAGGAACATATCGAATCAACTTGTTTGAAGGACCTATTGAAAGCCTAAGCGATTTTAATTCTAAAAAAATATTTATTTTAATTTAGTCACATGACAAATAATACCTAATTAGGATATGGGATTTTAAAATTTTACAGAAACCTAAATTCTACAAACCGAAAAGTTTAAAATTCCGGCTGGATGTCAAAATTGATTTAAATTAGAAACACTATTTATCACTTCATAGTGGATAGAGCCTTGATTCTACATAATATTAGACTCCATCCCTTCTAGAATAAGAAAGTCTTAGGAATTAGGTCCTGAACGATGACAATCCTGGGTGGAAGTATTGAGGGTCACTTGTACATGTTTGGTTGGCCCAGACCCCTATCTCCATATAAACATAAGGTTGACCTCTTATATGAATTCAATTGTCTTGCATGGCTGACACAAAAGAAAATTATATATCATAACAAAAAATAACTTGAGGTGACATAACTCACATACTTGAGTTGACATAACAGTTTATATGAATAAGTCTGATCTGTGTTGTCACAACTATATTAATTACTAATATTGCTTTCATTATTTTTATTTATTGATTTACTTTTATTTTTTTAAATCAGCTAATTGTAATGTAATGGGTTCTTATGAGATTTGTATCCAATGTTCGAAGATCTCACAGCCACCATGTTTCTATTGTTTTTAAAGTTTTACAGGATGGCTACAAATGATTTTAACACTAAAATAATACGTGCGAATGCAATCGCCGCAATGATCTATTCAACATTTTGTCCCCACGACTGTTACTTACTTCAGCGTTTTACCTCTTAAATCAGGTGTATTCTCTTATGTAAAAAAAACCCACGTCATGCCAGCCAGACTGTGCTGCTCCCGTGTCGTGAAGCTAGTGGAGAGCTGTGGTGAGGTGGCATGTGTACGTATATCGCAGCAGTGGATGTGGTCTAGTGGGTTTGTAGGGGTTATAGGCTGGGAGGCGGCATGACATAGTACCGGCCATAAGATGCGTCTCCGCCCCTGTACCGCTACACAGCCAGGCGAGATGCTGATGAGACAGAGATACCAACCACGAGAAACAACCTGCACAGTGGCACCATTAAAGGCACCTCCGTACACAAAGAGAGAACTTACCCCTTAATGCGTGTGTGAATCATGTTTTTAAGGGCCGGAGCGAAAATGGAGCCATGATGGCTAATGTACCGAATGTTTGCGCATGGTAACACCACAGGAACATTGTGATCATATTATCATTCTATTTTTTCTACTCAGAAAGCGACTGTGATCGTCGCTGGAGTTACATATTACGTGTTTCAGGTATACAAACTGTAGTATTCTCTTTTTCTATCTATAGTATTGCTGACCAAAACTACATTTATCTGGACATTGATCAGTGATATGCAGTGAGTGAGAACGATTGGTAATTACAATATTGATGGATTATTAATGGCCAAGAAATAGCACGCATTTTGGGTGGCAAGTGGTATACAGAATCAATATATCTGACAGCAGTGTTCAGTGTTTAATCCAAAACAGGCAGCTTTCTATGGTGAATCAGATTGTGGTATTACATGTGAATTATGGCAAACCAACTGGGGCAAATGGATGAGTTTGATCAGTTCCTGGCCCAAAGTCACCCGACTTCAGGCTCCACGTCTCCCTATCAGAGCAGGCAGGGAAGCCTGAAAGACCGGGACAGGGGCCACGGCCAGGGAGGAGGGCTCGCCCCGCAGGACACGTCCCATGCAAGACACAGCACCGGGAATTATAAGGAGCAACTACAAGAAAGCATAGTAGACAATGAAAGCGGATCTATCACAGGTGAGGAGCATGCCTCCCATCGCCACCATTATCACCATCATCATCATAACCGTATATTATCCCACGTGGCTCATCACGTTCTGGATGACTGGGACATTGGCAACATGCGACCCCGAATGTCAAGCATGCCCTCGGTTGCCCTGCCGTCACACCGTGCACCAAGCCTGGCCGCCCTCAAGGCAGACCCCGACACCCACAGAGTGAGGTCCTTCACCATTAAGGGCAAGGGCGTCATCAACCAGGGCGTTGTAAGCAGCAGTACCAGCGTGGCCTCCTCTGAGGGGTCGGACACCCCCAACCACTACCCGCCCCGGTCCGAGACAGCCACGCCGATCATCTCCAGTAAACTCAAGATCTACGTGTTCGGTATCGTCGGAGTGGGTAAAAGGGCCCTCATCCATACCTTCCTGGAACCAGAGGAATGTCCAACCATCAACATGAGTATTGGTGAGTACATTGATAATGTAGACAGTGATAAAGTAAACAATGAGTACTTTGATAAAGTAAACAGTGAGTACATTGATAATATAAACAGTGAGTACATTGATCAAGTAAACAGGGTGTACATTGATAAAGTAGACAGTGAGTACATTGAGAAAGTAAACAGATCAGATGACATATGTTCGTTCTTGTACATGTATTTGAAGAGTTAATTCTGCTTAAGAAGAGTGTAACACGATCATCAATTAAAAATGAAAATTAAAAAAACAACAATACAGTTCTTTCGAAAATAAATGAGCAATCTGATACTTGCCAAGAAGTGTTGTGTAGTATGGGGATATATATACGGTTCGGCAGCCATCGTAGATTCTGTCCTGTTTTACAAGGGAATAACAGGATAAAGATCAAACTGATGGCATCAAAGTCGTTGGAATACTTCACCTTTGAAATGACACTGCCGTACTTAATCAAAGGAGGCCAAGAGGTCTGTGATTGCGATATGATTTACTGAGGCAATTAAACTTGTTGTCACCTTGATGGGACCTGCTTATAGACTTCAATTATAGCAGCAACACCTTGTTTCACAGTATACCGGCAATCCATTTATAAGATTACTTGCCACATTTTCATTTGAGCCCTTTGCTTACCTTACATCTTTCACCCTGAGGACGCATCGATTTTGTACTTTGCAGACCAACGTGAATAGCTTCCAATAATGTGAGCAGATTGGCCGGCTCGTCAATAAGTGTGAGAATCTTCTTCCCCCACAACCCAGCAACTCGGTTTTGTTACCCATTCATCTTGTGTGTACAACGATTACAATGCCAAAATCAGTAGTCTCAACGGCCCTTGCATGCAGCGGTCTTTGTTTTCAAAGGGTGACCAATATATGCTTCCTGTATTGACCGAACAGCTTCCCTTGTTAAGCAATATCGAGTTATCTTAATGCATTTTGTTTCAGCATTTGCATTTAAAGGATGTTCTCATCTATATGCGCATGTATAACCGAATATTCAATGTAATTTGTGTTACCTACTGGAAATCTTTTACATCATATCGATTACGAATATCATTTTGTTCTTTAAGGACGACAGGATTTATTACTTTTGAAGATATCCAGATTGTTACAAGAGCATTAGTATCCCTGGTGTATTCATAATTGCAGTATCGAATGATGAGTTTTCAATGATTCGTATATAAATGCCAATATCCATTGCTAATGAGACTTTTACATGTGAATTCAGGAAATCCATTTTGTTTTTTGCCATGACATAGGTGCATTCTATGGTGTTGAGCCAGCCTATGTGCATAATTCTAACATTGTCTGGGATATATATGTGCATAATATAAAGGATTTTGTGCACCTTAATGTGATTATGGGAGGGCTGATATGGGCTGTCAGAAACAAGGTGTGGTCCAGCTTAGAAATGAGAAAGGTTCCCTGTGGCTGCTTGAACATGTCTAATAACCACTTGTATGTACATTGATAGATCACTCATCACTGATGAGGATAACATCTTACTTATATCTAAAAGGTCATTGAATCCTCTTTGATAATTTGATAGATCCAAAGTTACTTTCTAATAGAATGCGTGGTAGATCACTGTTAATTAATACATATGCATTACCTTTTTTCTTAAGTGTCAAATATAAAAGGAGATGTTATTCTGATATATCTTAATGAAAAACAAATAGGTCTCTCATCATTTTCCTCTTTATTCATTAAATAATTGCCTTTTATGGCTTCATTAATAAACGAGTAATTGATAATAATACATTAGACAATATGTTCAAATCCTGAAATCTCAAATGCCTAAATACTTGCTTAGCATTAATGTTTGCAAACCAGATGACAACGAACATCATAAATATGAGGCTGAGATATAGTTATGCAGAAGCAGAAACACACACCTCTTACACATGTGTCCAATACCAAGAAATGTCATAAAGCACAACCCCCCCCCCCCCCCACACACACGCACATCTTGTGTGCATTGCCTACGTCAGAGAATAGCTAATGCTGGCAGAGAATCTGGTTCTCTGATATTTGTCTATGTCAACAGCAAAAAATATAATTTTCTTGGCATTCAATACTGCCCTACTAGCATAGCTTATTGGTATCCAAAACATTATGTTATACACACACACAAATAATATCACACACAAACACACACACACATATACACACACATATATATATATATATATATATATATATATATATATATATATATATATATATATATATATATATATATATATATATATATATATATATATATATATATATATATGTATATATATACATACATATATATATATATATATATATATATATATATACTGTTATTTAGGTTTATTATCTAACGATTAATTGGATTACATCTATTATCTGTACCACAAGATACGGCCTGGTCACATGTACTGAAATTGAATAGAAAATATCCACTTGCTACAGAAAGTCTATCCAAACACAGGCACCTGTTTAACGTAATCCGCAGAAATTGACATTTGATTACTGCATATTGTAATGTTTTTGTGCTGAAGGATTTAGTATGTAGTGTGTCTATGATTGTAACATTCATCACACATTAAAAAATTGTGGTTAAACATAACCATTGTTAGATTTGGTAGCAAAATGACTTTCAACAAAACATATTTTTCAGCAATTTATACCGATGGCGATATAGCACATGTGCCTATGACAATCGCATGTCGCCATTGAGCCAATTCCCATCAAAACCGGCTGATAATGGAAATAGAATTGTAAGCTGAAGATGAGCAGAGCAGATAAAAGCAATATATACAGTTGTAATGTCAAAGTATAATGTGTCCTGTGTGTATCATGCATTACGTATACTTCCGACACACATAATGTACACAATTGGAAAATATATACACAGAAATCTCCCGTTTCAATCTGTGATATGTATTCATTGTGTCTCATTTGTCAGAAACTTGTGTTCCACTTAAATTCTGAAGATGAATGGCACTTAAGATTATTTTGTTCAATTCTATAATAGAGATTCTATATATTTTTTAGTTTTGAAGGTAGTATTGTTTTATTTAGATTATTTTCATTACAAATAAAAAGAAACGGAACGCCAGAGTTACGATATTTACTTAAAGAATGACATTGACAAAATGTTCTGCATTTTCATGGGAAAGGTTTCACATTATATAACCAAAATGCATTCCTGAACTGTAGAATGCACTGAGAAGCTCAAGGTGACTTGCTCATACATCAAAGGCGGCTGGCTACAAGGCCACCTATGTGAACAACAGCTATTTACTATCCTAAGACTCTTATGCTTGGTAAACAAAGAGTATGCTAGATGTTTCGTCACAGCTCTTACACACTGTAAATATTGTGCTGATCACCAAGTGGTAACTGGAAAATAATAGCATCACAATGTAATACTAAGATCACATGAGCAAGGGCACATGATGTATTTGTAGAGCAGCATGCTTGTCTACTAAATCCTATATACATTATCTTGCAAAACAACCTTCCTCAGACAAGTAAACAAGACTGGCAAAACATGATACCTGTTGTACGACTGGTATAAACAAGATGTAAGTCAAAAGGATGCCCTATATGTGACAAACTGTAGGGGGATCTCTATGTAAATCAATAGGCATAATTTAGGAAGACTTTCAAATAGAGAAGAAGTATATCATGTGCGAGGATTTACGATGTCAGGCACCTGTACTCCTCACAATATATAATAGGTCTTCGCAACATAGCTGCAGCACTCCTTACTCCATTCACTCAAAAATGTGTTCTTCCTGCAAGAAATGCACTTTCTCCACAAAGGATTGATTGTCATATAGTTGGTATGGATTCAGTCGTTGCTGAGCTGACAAGACTGTCACTGTTGGAAACAAATGCACTTAGGCATATGAATACTCCCTCTCCAGATTCATATCACAATTATGCATACATTCTTATTGGAGAAGATTCAAGGCAATTGCAAACCAATAGCAACATACATTTCTGTCATTCTATTTGAGTAATCATGTAAACGTTGTCATATGGATTGAATCATGGGAGCAAAAAGTTAAACACATTTTTAAGTTTAGATACGAACAACACTGAAAAAGGAACTAGCCAGTGGTCAATGAGATTACAGCTATTGGTGAATGCATTTTTTCACTTTGATGCTGGCAGACATTTCTTCCCCGGGGGGCATTGATCACGTTCACCTGCAACATAAAACACAACCAGCCAGCATTATCATCTCGTTATGTCTCTTTTAGAATCCTGGGGAGCTCTTAAAAATCCATTACTGCTGGAAGTGGCCCGTGCATGCTGAGATACATCCGGTGAGCGACAGGACATATCTATAAACCTCACGTGTCCAGTCAATAATTTCCTATTGCTGTATCTATTCAAATCACTGTTGTCTGCATTCACAGACGTTTTGTTCCTTTTCATATGTTTCATTAAATGTTTGCAAATCTCTGCCAAAAGCCAATCTAGGTTTTACGTGGATTATGACAGGAATTTTGCAAATATCCTGGCACCCTGCTGCCGCAATTGACGTGTCACCTTATATGAATATCACACCTGTAATGAAAAAAAGAACATGACCACTAACTATAATATGCTTAATGCCTTTTTCTGATTAATTTATTCTTATGGTATGCATATGGAAGATTGAATCATGGGAGCAATAAGTTGCTCAAGGAATGGCAAATGCTGAAGGTACCATTTGGATCTCGTTTGGCATATTAGGTCATATTAGTATCTGGGAGTTGGCAATGGCAGTCAGTGCTAAGGGAAGGAAGTAGGGGCCGGGAGATTAAAGGTCTCCCAGGTACTCCATCTGACACTAAACAACGTTAATGTTCATAATGGCCAAGGTAAATCATGGTGAGTAGGGTGACCAGTGTGTAGACTAGTAGGTTTGGGACGGGAACCAGTCAGCTGTCCGCCCCATGTGGCCTGCATCACTGTTGACAGTGTCCTGGCTTAAGCCTCTCTCAAAGGCGCCTGGCCTCCATAAGATCATGCAAGGCAAATATCACTCCGCCACTTCAGCAATCAAGGATAATATAATTGGGCCCCAATTGTTTAATTGATTATTAAGAAACCCGAGGCAAACAATGTTGTTCCAGTGTCCAATGTTGTTGTGAGACATAGATTATAAAACGTCATCGCCAGCAGAAATATTGGTTGCAAATGATTTCCTTTTTTGTTGTGTCTATTCATATTCACATTGTTTTACATCCTTTAGCTTTTCAAAATAAAATGTTTAACTTATTTATTGAATCATATTTTAGAGAAATATTTACCACATTGCTAGTTAGACGAGCTTCGTACGTATCCCTACAACGTTTCTTGGTCATTTGATGACATTTACATCTTAAGGCTGATTCTGTCATATCAAAGTTAGTTAGAATGATGTTTGCATATTATTTTATCACCAAATGTGTGTTGAGCACTGAGCTTCATGCTTAAGTTCTGTCTTGCAAGTAGAACTTCCCGTGTGATATTTTGTCAGAATCTTCTTTAGGTCAGAATAGTTAACATTATTCAAATTATACCAAACAATTGATAACTATTATTTTGTTCAGTTAAAACCTGCATGTAATGAGCTTAAAGATGTCCTCACTTGCCAACATCTGGAGATTAACATCGAATAGAATTCTTATTTGCAAAAAAAGACTCATGCCGTACTTTAGCTAAAAGACATATTCGTGCTACAAGAAAGAAACATAGATGGTCGAGAAATTTCCGTAACTTAATCTATTGAATATTTACCGTGACTGTGCATCCAAAATGATTTATACAAACACTTAAATCTACATGTTCATTTCAGAACAAACCCTCTTATTTAATTCTTAATAGAGTAAAATATAAAATATATTAGGATAACAATTGCCTAATGAAAAATAACAACCACTTCTCGCCTGGCCTAATATTCGTAATCGACCAAAGATATCCGTTTGTCTTGTTTATTTTACTTCATTTATGACACTGTTAATCAAATATCAAACTATAAATTTGAACATCACAAACAGATTATACTTTCAGTTTTTACGCTATAACGTTGTACAGCATTTCCATTCGCCCACAAACATAGAACATATAAGCACATTTAAACCATCAGAACGGGGATAAAACATCATAAAAGAAACCTCGCTTTCCTGGAGCATTCAGATGAGAAACTGCACAAATTACAAGATAAATCCACACGCTCCAAAGTATTCATTAAAGTCATGAAATCCAAGTTTTTATTTTCTTCATACCATTGAGCCAAGATTTGAATTGAATGTGCAAAAGATGATTAGCCTATTTTTGGAACAAGCTTTATTCGTATTTGCTAAGTAGAAGAAGAATTTCTCAAGGTAAAACAATGTCGCAGATATCAAATTGGAAGTGGAATTAAACCAGATCGTGAATGAGTTGCCGGAGAACCCCCATACAACGTCTACCAATTAATATTGAATTTTCCACATCATTTTGTACACAAAAGAATTCTCAAAGCGATATCACTATATTCAATATAGCATGATAGAAATATAGTCATATATTGTGATTAAAAGATTGAGTAGTAAGTACAAATATCCTGGATTGATACGTTGTTCTGGGTTTAGAAGTAGACAACCTACACTTGAGCTGTCAGGTACCCAGATATAGGGTGATGAATAATTCAGAAAAGCATCAAGGTTTAATGTGATTTGTCATGTATCCAAGCAGCATAGTTTGAGCAGCTTCTTTGCAGGATTTGCGACATACTCTGGCCTAAGGGTTGGCTTTAAGTAGCGTTACCTATATTTGCCAATCATACTCTAATTGAATTCTGAAAGCGATGCATCCAATATATTCTTTTCTATGTGCTTTTCGGACTATCTGTGCTTGTATGAGTCTCTACAGTGCTTTTAGCTTTAAATTGATCTCAACCTTACGGAACACATTAGGCAATTTATATTACAATCTGGTGTAATATCAAATATTTGTTTCATGCTATGACAATAAACGACTGGAAAAAATACGTTAATAGGTATAATTTGATAAAAGTTCATGGCAACAACCGAATATTAAACGATTTAACTTGGTTTAAAATGGATTAAACGTAAACATAGATTTGTGGATTAGTATGGAATATTGACATAAAAGATTAGAAAGGAGTTTGTTGAATAATATCACTTTTCGAGCAAATTTAGGAGAATCTATGAGATCAAATTACATTTTGAAACAATAATTATGTTTTCAATTCAATTTCAATAGCATTATAAACAATACGATGACATTCAGAAAACCATTAAGCATATAACAACTCTATCAGCTGTTTCCTAAACATGTATCACAACAATAATTAGGACAGATAGTTTTCTTCCTTCTGAAACACAGAAATGTCTCACGGCAACTTATTAGTGGTTGTACATCTTGGTGCCAGAGACCGGCACGGCGGTGATGGCCACATCAGACTTACATCAACCACTCTGCCTCAGTCCTCAGGTCTACATCAGTCTTGTAGGTCCCAATTCCCCACTCTCACATAACAGAAATGTATTTCAATGGGAGGGAAGTAATGAATGGGCCCTCACAGGAAATCACCGATAAATAGAGCAGTGGGTAAGGGAAGGAAATACAATTTTATGCAGTTTGTTAGTGGGTATGGGAATATATATCTGACAGGTGGGGCATTTCCCATGATGTTATTTGAAGCCCCCTATTATTTTTTATTGCCATTTTTTCTATACTAAGATGTATAAATGGTGAAGCCATGACGGATATTTTCCCCTGAGACAAGGATCCTCACTTTGGGTAATCCTCAACTGAAACGAAATCCAGTGTGCGGGATTAAACGGTATAAGGACATTCCCCACCCGGACATTCCCCACCCGGACATTCCCCACCAGGACATCCCCCACCAGGACATTCCCCACCAGGACATTCCCCACCAGGACATTCCCCACCCGGACATTTCCCACCCACCATCATTCCCAGCCCCCAGCCCCCATACATTGACATTATACATATACGCAACTGTTAAATATTTCCACATGTAAATAAATACGATATACCTACTTGTCTATTAAACACTTTTTTACTTTTTCACAATTTTGAGGGTTTTTTTCATTTACAATTAATCAAATACATTTATATTTACATACACATACAGGCACATACATTTATCAAACACACAATACACAATACACCTGCACACATGCACTTCTCATTTCACCCACTCACAGTCTTTTACACTTCACCATGTGAAGTTAAGGGCAACAGCCCTTAGAAAGTTCATGTTGGTCTGGTTGTTGTAATCTGCTACCACTTAATTAACTTTAATTGCAAAATGAAATATCAATTTTATTATAAGTTATAAGATACAATATATAGCTCAACCTAAGCTACTAAGTAGTTAAGATTTCTATGGAAATAGAGTCATACACTAAGTGGGTGGGAAATGTCCGGGTGGGGAATGTCCTGGTGGGGAATGTCCTAGGTGGGGAATGTCCGGGTGGGGAATGTCCGGGTGGGGAATGTCCTAGAACCGATTAAACGGTTGTTTACTGAAATTAAGATTATTAAAAGATGATTAAAAATTGCCTTTAATCTATGAAAGGCCTGACATGTAATGTTATAAAAAAAAAAGCTTTGTCACGCTGTGAAGTTGACCATATTTTCCACTGTCATTTTATTAGATTTTTCCAAAACCCTTTTCTCTTTACTTTTTTTAAAGGAATTGACCCATACAATAACCTTTATAAAAGGTACACGAGTCAAGAAATACACATGCCCACAATTTAGAGTATTTTAATCATTTACCTACTGAAGCAGAAAACCATTGAAAAGAGGGAACTTCCGATTTCTGCTTCTGAAATCAGCTTGTTGAAAATATTGCATGTTTGCCAATACGGTTAAGCCAAAGTGTACTGTTAATCACGAAATCTGCATTTATATTTCATGTTTTGGAGTACTTAAGCTCACAACATGAGCCAATTATTTTAGAGAAAATTATCATATTGAGTACAACCATTTCTCATGCCTCTTAATAGATTTGAGAATGGTGTGAGCTATTGATTCAGGCGTATATCACTTATTACTCAAAACAGAATTAAAGTTATACATATATCTATTTTTATGATGGTCTTTGGCAGTGTCCATTCTGCCTAGTGCTAATAGCCCCATATTATCAAACGTGGTGCGTGGTATTATGGTTACATTCATTGTTCACATATAGAATTCACAATAGCATTAATTTCATAGAATGGTACATGATATAATTGAGAAATATTGATATATGTTACCCAATTGTTTTTCACTACAACTGGTATATTCTGATTGGTTATCGAAAGCTGTACATAGCATATGTGATAATGCCAAATGAAAATCCCTTTCGGCAAGAGTAAAGCATTCAGTACTGACGGCTGGTTTCTGATTGACTTATAGATAGGTCAGATTGTGCTAAGGAAAGATAAGTCAGTTTATGCTGAAAGGGTTGTCGATAAGAATAAACCACAAACATCAAGCAAACATCAAAAGTGGACAACCACTGGTAGCATGTTAAACTCAATTTGTGATGTTATTTATAACTACCATCTGTCATATATGTTCATACGTAGCTGATCGCTTTGGTATATATGAGAATATCTGTCATGCCTCAAGGTTCTATAGTCAATCATACTTGATACAGTTTGCCTAGGATGACCCCAAGCGTCAAAGAACATCTGTATTATACAGGGTCTTTACGAAATTTTATGCACATTTTGTTCTGTAATATGGGCAAAGCTGCTCTTCACTGCTTCAGTCCTCTTAATATGGATGAAGTCAGGAAAGCGGCAAACAAATCTTTGTTGGGCCCAATCCCCACGTGACTTCTTCTTGACTTCCTTGCAGAGCCGCTACCCCTCAACACTGCTATTATGAATAATTCATTTGCAACTGTTCCTGCTAATGTGAAAATTGCTCTTATTGTCCCATTGCTTAAGAAATTGGGCCCAGTGCTTATTGAGAAAACTAAATGAAGACCGTTTTCCAACATTACCTATCCAAATGTTTCACCTGGAACCCTACCTGGAACAGATTGGCCTTACTCTCAGAGTCTAATCTGCAAAGGATTCATAATTCTATAGTAATGAGACTGTCATGCTTACAGTTCACAATGATCTTCTCCATGACCTCAAGAACATAAAATCAGTTATTCCAACTGAACCTCTCAGTAGTATTTTAAACTTTTGAAAAGCAAATACATTGAAAATATAAACACAGTTAATGATATATGTCCTGAAGTGGATAGAGTCCTCCCCAATGGACTGTATGCAGCGTGTTAGAGTGGAGACCTATAGGTCTTTTATAAATTCCTTCAGATATGTAGTTCCAAAATGAGAGATTAAAGCTTGAAAACTGTACGAGTCACAGCATTCCTGATTGCTCATTAGTTATAGATAGTTTTTGGCAAAACTGAAATGCTAATCAGATATATATGTGTTGTTCAACATGTGACAAGATAGCAGAAATCCTAACTCATGACTCTATATGAGAAACATGATGAATATAATGCAATGGAGATTGTATGACCCTTTCAGCAACAACGACTATATCAGCGGGATATTGAGAGGCGAACCCACCAGCTCCCCGGACTCTCCCACTCAACCTTCATTCACCACTTATAACATGGAAATAACATTACGAACCATATATTTGAAAATGTTGCCTGACTTCAATATAATATATATATACATATCAACATGAATCTGAATATCAAACTGTAAACCTCATCAATAGCTCTTTTTTTATAGTAATACAAATGTATGTGTATGTCAATTACCTACTTCATTTGTATCCATTACACTAGAAAAACACATTTGGAAGTCATCACGTGTACCCGCCTCAGGGAGGTTGGTGTCTTGGTGTTCATTCAGTGTAGTTAGATTGGAATACACAGAATTTGAGCTGCTTATACACACTATTATGTAGAAAGATACGAGTGATATTAAATGGAAATGACTCTTAACTCTAATCCGGCTTTATATTGAATACTTGATAATGGGTAACCTAGCATTATGTAGTATCTATTATATCTAAGTCATGTCCTTAACACAAGTTTCTGTTCAGATAAATTGATACTGTGTGTTTAATGAAATATCAAATATTATAAACAGTTTGCTAAAACACTGTGTAACACTGTGTTTAATAAGATATCAATAGTTTATAATGTGACAACCATGACTATATAAGCATAAGGTTGATTATAATCATTGTTAACCTGTCTGGCAGCACGAAGAGCTAAACAAAAGCGAATCCTAATAAATATATTATGGCTCATGTTTTACTTGAAGGAAGATGATTATTTGGCTTTCTCGCCAGCTGAACCTAGTGATACCAGTGAGATTAATCAATAAAGAACCATCTATGTTATCTAACGTCCTCTTAAATTGCTCTTTTAAGCATCGGAAACAACTATTCCAAAATATGAGAAGGAAAAGGAAAATACGACCATCTTTTTATATTAGGAAAACTACCCATTCTATTTGATAACGTGTAAGGGCAAAGCAAAGCCTGATACATAAGGAGCTGCATTAATGTCGATGATAAGGAGGGCAGCATACCTCATGAATTGAATTCTATTAGAGAAACACGATTCATATTGTAAAAGTGATAGACATAGGAAAAAGATTGTTTTCTTAAAAGAGTGTAGGCACAAACCTCTTTCGTACAAGATGCATTTCAAGGTACCTGGATATTGTTGGTACCACTTGCATGTCGGCCTGCCAACCGGCTTTATCCTTCATTGATTTCCTTAAGATTATGCCTGGATTTGAATATATTTTTTTAAGAGTAAAACTTTCAACATGAGAGTGATAATAGATTGCTATCAGATTCAACAAACGCGTCTCTGTAAGACATGTGTATTCTATTTTGCTATAATTGTGAAAGACTCAATTTGTATGCATTTCTTCTCAGGATGTTTTTTATTTGAGCACAAATGAGATGTGATGAATTTAGTAAAGTAGGTTCTGACTAAGTTGATATGTATTGTTCTGTATTACAATTGCCTGGTATGTGAACATGAGATGTACTACTTAGGATGTGGGATTTTCTGTGCTTGCATTTAATTCATTCTTAGTATGAAATCAGATTATGAGTTAATTCAGACACAACAGTGTTGTGAGATTTATATTCATCTTGATGTAATCCTCTGTGATGAAATCCTCATAATCGTACATGTTTCAACGTCCTTGATGGTATCATATTACCGGAAGCTATACAGCGAAATGAATGTATCCATTAATTTATCAGCAGGTCTTACGCTAAGTATTCACTGTTCCAAGCAAGCAGTTTACATCGTTTGAAAATCAGTGGGATGGCTGAAACACATTATTGTGCCGATTTCACACTGTCTGTCCTGTTTGATATTATGATGAGGAGATTAAAAACGGGGAGGTCAAGTCCTTAAAAAGTGTTCAGCATAATTTAGAAGAGAGCAGGTAATACCCTCTTGTTTCGGATTCAGACTATTTTTGCCATGAGCTGTCTGCAAACCAAATGATATAAAAAACAAGAATAGGATTGATCTCAGCCATGTGTCTATATATAATATTACTATATATAAACTAGGGGCATGAAAACTCTTGCACCACATTTCTAGCAATCTTATGTATCAAATTAGATTTAAAA
Organism: Amphiduros pacificus; assembly: GCA_949316495.1. Classification (NCBI taxonomy): domain Eukaryota; kingdom Metazoa; phylum Annelida; class Polychaeta; order Phyllodocida; family Hesionidae; genus Amphiduros; species Amphiduros pacificus. Next base: position 34,416,764 of record OX439001.1, read on the forward strand.
TGGTTAGGTACCTCCTAAAATTTTGATATGAAGGATACAATATTAAGATAGCAAAACATTTTAAGAAACCTTATGCTTCCTTAAGTTATTTATTTCAAGGAGTTGAAAATTGTGGTCCAAGAGAAATGAGAGAAAACCGGTCATTGGTGGAACACCCTGTCAATAAAATTATTCTCCAGTAAATTTACACCCCCTGGTGTTTAATTGCTGATACTCTTTGTAAGGAACTACAATTCATTGTCACACCCAAGTGAGCACAGGATTAAAATAGCATTCTGTGGGACACTATTCCACGATTCCCTCTGGAACTGGATCATATGCTTTTTAGATTTGTGTACATGTGATCTTAGATTTGGGCAGAAATACTGATTAATGTCAGGACAGGATAGGTTTTGAAACACTGAATTTAAGTATCGGATGGCACAGATTTTTCTGCATTTAATATCATTAAATCAATTGTTTGTGAAAGTAGGAACTCCGTTTTATAGTATTTACCACTCTATTAGCGGTTGTGGTATCAAAATTGACCTACTGAATAAATATACGTTTTAGTACACAGGACGCTTATTTGAGCAGACTAGCTGGACCAAAATAGATTTGTGTCCGATGCAATTATTTTAGCCTTGAGAACCTAAAATCCACTGCCTCTGTTTGTTTGTTTGGGGTTTTACATCACTTTCAACATTATTTCAGTTATTTCGTGATGAGACCTACTTGTAGCAGATATAGTGCTGCCTCACTGAATTGTCATGTCGCAGGTCCTTGACATGACAACCCGCCCGGTCACAGATTTACAAGGACAACGGGTCAACCCTTTGGCACAGGCCTCAGCTCATGTGGGAAATTGTATCACGAGTTCAATCCCGGCACGGCCGGGGTTCGAACCCACGATCTTTGGATCACCACAGAGGAACTGGTGCTAATAAGCTGGCGCCCTAACCAACTGCGCCACGGCCCGTGGCCTCCACTGCCTCTGCACCAGCAAAACTGAGAATGGTGAAAGGCCGCAAAATAGTTGCTTATGTGTGCTGTTCATCCAACATGATATATTGAGCTAAAGCCAAGCACTCAGTCTGTCACCCCTCTAATCACTTTTATACCAATGTAGACTCCTAAACCTGACCATGTATAGGACCATAGAATTTGGCACACCCAGGCCTTTGGAGGCCATATGATAAGAATATCAGCTTCTTATGTATAGTGTCTTTGAGGTAAAAAAAAAGACTCTACATCACCCATTTCACTGCAAGCAAGACAAATAGCCTTGACGTTGAACCCAGCCCAACACTGTCCCATCCTAGTTCCATCAGAGCCCATGCAGACACCTCGTATCGCTCAGGACCGTGAGCCGAATGAATCACATGGCCAGAGTCCTGCCTCAATGCAGAAGATCAATGGTTGAGGGTAGAGTTTGATTTTTCACGTCTGGACACCAATGATTGGTCACAGCGATCAATGCAAATATATGGGACCAGCGTCCAACAGGTGAAACGTTAAAATAAACACCATTGGAATCCTAAAGTGCTTTGTGGGAATTACAAATATGCTGCAGATAAACATGAAAACTGCCCTTCTGTAAGATTTTGTGATTGAAGAATTGTGAGATTAAAGGATTGTCTAACCCCGTTAATGGCTATAGACGGATAAAACAAGGCTTGCAGCGTGCATTGCAACGAAACGAACATAATGCATATCGAGTCTGGTGATGAACATTGATCTGGCGCCAGAGAGGAAATTGATCCAATTAGCCTTAGATCAGAGGTTGAAAGAGAAAGGTTACTGCTCTGAGCCTGATTATTAGTGGCGCATTAATGTAAGTAATGTACAGAGTTGATAGAAAGGGTCTTATATCTAGCAATATTGTGCCTTGAATGAGGATCTTGTTTCAAATACTAAATTTATCTTAACAATTTTATATTTATGCAAAGCTCAGGAAAGCTTCCTCTAACGAATAACTCTGTGCTTCTTGATAGGTGAACACGAACTTGTCAGAATTCTATAGCAACACAATGGTGTCAAATACGTTTTGTCTGTATTGCTACCTCAATTTCACGATGAATTTGGCACCCTCTTTGACTTAAGTATTATTTCATTACTATTTTGCCGTTATATGATCTTATTTAATCTGATAATCTAATTGTCTTCCATGAGTAATAATATTGTTTAAAATGCAATATTTCATTTCTCAAGCATAAGAATGTTGAATGTTGTCTTCGAAAAAGGTTTTCTTTTTTTTCTTTTATTATTTCTTTTTTTTCTTTTTATTAAAGGCCTTTTTTTATTGAGTTACAGCCCCCTCCCTCAGGAAAGGGATGGACCCTCACAGCATAAAAGGTTCAATAAGGGATGGTAAAAATCCCATCCTGAAAATTCCACATTGGCGAAATGAATGAAGAGGACATTCTGTCTAATAGGATGCGATATCATGCATTAATGGCAGTGAAGTGATTTCCTAATAACAACATATTCATCTCCTTCATCTTGTTTGTCTGGTGCGCGATATCATAAGCGAAACGGCTACCACGGTATTTTTTTATATCAATGCGTAGCAAATACTTTATCCACAATCGCCAACAGGACAGACAGCTGCGATTGAAGCTGGCTTACTCAGTGTCCGGGCAGTGTCAGCAGAGACCATCCAGTCTGTGAGGTGAATCTATGGTAGGCAGTGAGGCCAGACCGATATGTTGTCCACTTACTCCCCCTACTAACTGCATCTCAGGGGAAAAAGTCACACACGATGATAATATACTATACAAGCATTTGGCCTCACCCAGGTTAAGTCCCTGAGGTACCAGCTGCTTCATGAGTGTGTCCCAGGCACTGTGTTTATGTCTAGCACATCATTTTTTGGTGAACAAGATTGTTATCAGTCATAATATGTCAAAGAACTTGAGGATGATACGTCCTTATCTAGCTGCCTGGGTCAGGGCCTCCTCTGCCGAAGCGATATTAACCAGTCTTTAGCCTGCAAAATATCCCTGGCCAGGTTGAAAAGGTTTGACCTTAACATTGGTTGTCATGGTTACCAAACCAAAAGTGCCATCAATAAGATTTTGTTGTTAGTAGGGAACATACATGATACAGATTTATTACAGGGGTACAGTATTGACCCTGATGCATATTTGATCTAGGACATGATAGGTGCATGTAAGGATTGGACCTGGTGATAGGTGCATGTAAGGATGGGACCTGGTTATAGGTGCATGTAAGGATTGGACCTGGTGATAGGTGCATGTAAGGATGGGACCTGGTGATAGGTGCGTGTAAGGATGGGACCTGGTGATAGGTGCATGTAAGGATGGGACCTGGTGATAGGTGCATGTAAGGATGGGACCTGGTTATAGGTGCATGTAAGGATGGGACCTGGTTATAGGTGCATGTAAGGATGGGACCTGGTGATAGGTGCATGTAAGGATGGGACCTGATAGGTGCATGAATGGTTTATTCTCGATGTGCTTATTATTTCGGTATCTCACCATTTTTCAATCTCAATGTGTAGTGTAACTTAAGACTTAGTTTTGACACACTTTTTTCATTTCCGGAATACCTCAGTCAAGGTGAAAAATGTACCTAATATATTCATGAAAATCTTACATTTGTCTTTCAGACAACACAAAAGAATATATTGTTCATACTCAGTGATGAGCACGACACCTAGTGGGTTAGATATTGGCCGGCATGGCTGTGCATTAGGATATGTGATGCTTTCAGGCCCTTAATTCCCTGAGAGACATCACACCAGGTGCCCACGCTCTATAAAAGAATGAGTGGGATTTGCGGTCTGCACAGTAAATAGGAAAGTATTTGATGGACACACAGACATTCAAACATTGACAAGTGACTGTGCACACTGCCTTTCTCTCAGCAATGCGCTCTCAGAGGAAATCATCTGGATGTAAAAGAGTGACAAGCAATTCTTCCATCTGTTAATCATGATATTAGGTTAATTCTTATGCAAGAATGGGGTTGGTGGTTTTTTAGTGCACTTCAAAGATAATACTTTTAAAAAATCTAAAATATGGTATCTGTTTTCATAATTGAATTGAGAATTCAACTCATATTAGATCAGAATGTTCTGTGAATTCAAAAACAACTATGAATCAATGATGGTATTTTTATTGATGGAATATCAAAAGGTACATTTTACTGCAATCAGCGACCTGTACATATGCAAAAAATTGCTATACATATTCGTTATCATAAACTAGGCTTAAAGGTGACTCTACATGACCAAATGTGTTTAAATGTAAAACCACATTAACCCATTGAAAAACCTTGTGTCATATTTCCATTTGGTATCCATGCGGTCTATTCTCTTGGGAAACCCACATATGGTTTCTGCGTGTCTCTTTTTCTATCACAAATCACATTTTTTGTAACCCGGTGGTTTTCGCATGGTTTTCGTATGGCTTTCAGGTGGGACACATTTTGCGGTGTATCTTTGTATGGTACCCTCCCTTTTCTTCGAACCCACTATCACAACACCAGTAATCAGAGAGAGGAGACCAAATCAAGACAACACAAAAGAATGTATTGTTCATACTCAGTGATGAGCACGTAGATCCTCTGGTGTTTTGGTCCCGGCATCCACCACTCCCCGGACATCAGCTGGTCTTAGCATTGAAAGTAGGTGCCAGCAACTGTCTTAATACAGTCAGCTAGGAAATGCACATGGGACAATAACTCAATTTTATATGGGATATTCTTCCAATTTTATGTGAGTGTACTTTTAGACTTGGTTATATAAAAAAGATACCAGGCCAATGTTGGGGCTGTGACGGATTTATCAGTCAATCATATGATGAATAGCAATATATTAGACGCATATATTGAATGGTGAAGTGAAATAATTATTGGGAAATCTTGAGTTAAAACGTGTTCATGATGGATATAATTATAAAGAAAAATGCAAATTTTCAGAGAGATGCAAATTTATATATTTTTTATGAAATTGTGAAATAAGATATTGTCCTATTTATTTGACTTTTTGAAATGATATTATGAATATAAGTACTCTACATAAATAAATTATGTTGAAAGAATAACAGAATGCCAATCGAGTTAACAGGAACCTGAATATTTTTAGATTTCCATGTACATGATTAATAAGACTCTGAACTCAGTCTATCAGCCAAATTCCAGGTGTTTGATCTCTGGTTAGTGTCTATGATAACCTTTGGTTATCATTTCTATTAACATCCAATGTTTGTCTGCTTTTTATCAAAATAGTGAGACTTCGTGACGTCTCACACAAGCGATCGATATTTGGAGGAGAAATACAGGAGTAAAGAATGGGCACGGGGGTATATTCTCTTATGGAAGAAGATGTCATGTTTAATCTATATTGATCATTGGTTACTTTATAAGCTGAAAGTTGTCTCCTCTGCTCATTTCACCAGAGCATGACAAATCCTATTTGCCTTTGATTCATTGACTCTCGTTGAGTGACAATACTGCATTAATGCCGTCAATATTTACCAGCATTAGGTCGAAAACAAATCCCAGCTTCATCTTACTTACGTCGCAAAGCATAATTGGTTCACGTAGATACTTTCATTTTGCGGAGAATTCCACAGCATCTCATGAGCATAAAGTGGCGCCCTCTTTTATGGATTATCGAGGAATCCACCCCATCCCTTGCCAACATGCACCTGCTGTCCCACACACTCCGTTTACATAACAAATGGCACCTTAATCATACTTAAGGCGGGCAGGGGTGAGTTTGGACCGTGGAACCCACTCACAGAGTCAAATCTGGAAGATAGCTGCAGATATAGATATATGACTCTCTCTGGGCTTTTACTGTATCTCCCAAAAACCTTCATATGATATTCAGTGAATTATTAAACTGCTTATCAAAATGATATTACAGGAAGAGGGGCTCACCCATTGTGAGAATGTCGTGAAATACGCTCTGCGGCAAATCAGTTTCCGTGGTGAAGTGCTTGTGGGCTTATTTTATGGCCCGTATGCGCTGGTGAGCGTGACAAGTCCAGTGCAAAATGAGCGATAAAGAAGAACTATGCCTCTGTAGGCTTTGTATTGTTAACCCACTCATATTCAGAGTAGTAGATATATCGATATTGCACAACAGCAATATAGGTGTTCGGCTCAGGATAATGACGATAAAATGAACAATTGTTTGCTAATCGAAAGCGAGGCGAGGAAGCCATGTGCGCACGCACGCATACACATGTACATATATATTGTATGTGGATTGAGTGTTGCCATGAATATGCTGGTTATATCGGCAACTAACACATCAAAGGGAACTGGGATATTTGCATGGTAATGAGACCTCCCTTTCCACCGTTCTCCCTTTCCATAACTTCGATATATCTCTTAGATATTCGATTAACATAAGTCTTCTTAAATTTCAAAATTAAATGATATTGTTCCTGTGTTCCTCTTTGCTCTTTGTTAACTTATCCAACTGTATTACAACTTCACAAGTTAACTTCGGTGTCTCACCTTTGAAAGTTTCGCACCAAATATCGAAGCAATGGGGGACAAAATAAAGATGATCTCACATGAAGGAAAACAAGAATTACCTCTATTTTACGTTATATAAAAACACAAGGGGTGTGCTTTGATGAGAGGCGAATGTTGAGATTAACCTTTCACAGATAAGCTAGATTCTTTTCTCTCTTTTTGGTTCTAGTTCTCTACTGCTTCCCAACCGAATGATACATAGTCCAACCGCGATGTCGACACTGTATTATTTGCATTGTCAGACTAAATGTCTATGAATAAGACAGATTTGGTTCTTTTTATTAAACCCCAGTGCCAGTGGCGCACGTGTGCAAAAGAGACCTATTTGCTGTAGGTCATTGTGGTGTCTTTTAATAATGCAGACAGTTTGACCATGTGACGTGAAAACCTCCGGTCGTTCTTTTTCTTATTTGTTGTACTGTGTTGCTTCAATGTTCGGGACATCTATTTGTGATAAATAATATGATTACTTCACTCAATTTCTGCTTCATGTAGATTATTTATATGCACTGGACTCCAATTTCATCTCTGCCAGACAACACATATTGCGTTTGTTACCTTAGTACCACAGAGGCAGACGAAGCGTAAAAAATGTTTTGGTTCAAACATTTTTATTTCAACACAGTTAGGGAACAAGATACGTTATATAAATCTCTCTTGTGATGAGGGAAAGTCCAAAGTTTCCATAACAATTACATAACAAGTTGTGAAAAATGTTTTGGATTGGACTGTGTTGACACCATATTATAAGCTTCAATGAGGAGGACCGACATCATCCAAAGTACAAAGTCTTCTCGCTCATAAACAACCCTGAAGCTTCCCTGAAAGCCTCGCAAAAGTCTCTGAAGCCACCTCCTTCAATATTATAAAAAGCTGTTAGAAAGGAGCCTTTTATATGGTCTTTTAAAGAGCATGTTTTTTCAAATGTAATTAAACTTAAAATAGCATATGTAATCTATATATATATAATATATTATTAGATAATATATATATATATATATATATATATATATATATATATATATATATATATATATATATATATATATATATATATATATATATATATATATATATATATATATATATATATATATATATATATAACAGATTATTTATATATATATAATATATATATATATATATATATATATATATATATATATATATATATATATATGTATATTATCATATGGGAATATAAACCACATAAAACGTTGACCAGAAACCAGTTGACCCTTGCACAGCCAGTATCGTATCTACTGGCTCTTGTCAGCAATGTGGGTCTGGTGCTGACACTCGGAATGACAAATAAGATCCAGTGAAGGGTGTGTGCTAAGTAGTACCCAAGTAGGTAAGATAAGCCAATGAGTAATGCCCCAGGATATCACGTGTTCTCTGGTGACATGGGCTTAATTTGTTTGCAGTTTGAAGGCAGTGTAAGAGTACCCAGTGTAAGGGTTCCAATTTATACTATAGGTGACAGCTCTCGGCACAATTGAGAACATTGTGGTGACGTTCATAAATTGCTACTCCCATTACATTGAGAAATTTCTGATTGTTGTTATAATGATAATTGTTTGGAACTTTCTATTTTAAGCCATGTTTTACCGGTAGTTGACTCAGTAGACTTGTCACGTAGGTGAGCATTTACAGTGTATGGAATGTATCAGCATATTATTATCAAGATGTCCCAGACTAAGTACTTAAGTTTAAAATAAGGGAAATGATCATTTGTAGATTTCCATAATAAATGCGTCACATAATCTCTGTCACCAAAACAAATCTCGGCTAGCGATCATAATATTGGCCTCAGTACAATCTTATGGATTGACAGGATGGACAATTAATATGTTTAACATTATAGTTTGAATTCAAATGAAACATCGAGTCCTCCTTTTTATCTAACTGACGAGAAACAGTCAATTTCAATCTCCATCAGGCACGTTTAGGAACTACTAACACCACTTCCGGTGTGAGTCATAAGGAGATACGATCTGTGGTCCACATGATTGTTCTATTAAATTATTCACAACTGACATGATGCCACAAGCATTGATTCGGACAAGGAGGAATCTGCACTACAATCACATTAAGTGTCATATAAAAGTTTTCGGTCCTGCAACAAGTGATGGCATATTCATTAATAAATGGACTTTTCATGTTAAAGATATAAAGATTTATGAAGCACAAATATCTGATTTGGTGATTTATCTTAATGTCATCGTGCTATTAGCGAGTGCAAAGCGTGATGGAGTTTGGACAACCACAAGGAAGTGGCAACACAAGCATGAAAGCACTTGGCGAAATATTTTAATCATGTGATTAATCACAGCAGTGTCAAAACAATGAATCTAATCATGTTTTGGAAAATCATTTCATGAAATATTTGTCTCAGTTTGAATCAGGTTTCAGGAACCTCACCTGGTTCAATATGTTCAGTGTAAATATGTTTGTATTAATATATGCCACTAAAATTAAATACCTAATTTGTCAGTTATAAAACTGAGTAATACTTAATTGAATATTTGTTTGGTATTCCCTTCTATAATAGTTAAGCGAGATAAACAATTTTACTGGTTGTGCCGCATACCTTCACTTGAAACAAGTGTTAATAACAAATAATAAATTGGACCAATATTTTTCTTTCCCACAGGAATGTATAATATACCAACCATCAAATTTAATTTGACCAGCTAAACTGTTAGGCAGGAAAGATATGTCAACCCTGATATAAACAAAACATTTAACAGTGAGGAAAGCATGTTATCTTAGTCCAACCAAATAGTACAAAATTGAATTTGCCTCCAACAAGATCCATCTGACATTGATGTATTTATGCTGCAGCAGATCACGAGAATATCACAGAATATATTCATATTACGATTTATTGGTCTCTTGCATGTAGTTAAAGTGGTTTTCCCTTTCTTTAAGCAAAGCACACAACCACATATACATGTAGCGTTGAGTCATTTCGGAAGGCCTAATTGTTTTTTTCTTTTACCTTGCGACACATTTTGTTCACATAGACCAGTTTAATGCAGCAAATTGTTAGGGGAGCTAACAATGCACATGTCAGGGCTTCACAATTGGTTCACGTCTTTGAAAATAACATATATTATATAAGCTACACAGACTCTCTGACCACTCAGCCAGTATAACACAGTTATACCTTGGAGGAAAATACTCTGAAAGTACTCTGTATGGAACTATATTTATCATTTAGTGTGAAAGATTACTAAGTCAAATGGGACATCGCGGCGAATGAATTCACACGATATATGAGAAGGAAAGTAGTTATGATATATGAAAAGGAAAGTGGTTAACACGTTGACATCCCAGAAGGAAGGTAAAGCGGCTAACACATGGATATATGAGAAGGAAAGTAAAGCGACTAACATATGGATATATGAGAAGGAAAGTGGTTAACACATAGACATCTGAGAAGGAAAGTAAAGTGGTCAACACAAGAAGGAAAGTTGCTGAAATAAGTATCCTCCATACATTTCTACATAGGAAACTGAAATAAACAGAGAATTTAGCTCTAAGCTATATGGATGTCTTTTAAAAAGCAATTTTCACATCTGTTCCTTATCCCAGTTGAATCTGTTCGACCCCCTTTTCCTTTGATGTACGTTAGATCATCTGATTTAAGTATCAAAGAACAGATCACGTAAGTATTACCTTCTGAAAGGGAATCCCTCATTCCAGATGTAGTATTTGCTTGTTTTTGTCCAAGGATTTCATTCAAGAGAGGTTATATAAATGAAGCATCTCACTCTTGGAAATCCCCTCCACAATGAGGAAGGTCTCTTCGGGGAACAACTACTTCACCCCTTGAGTTCTTGTATGCCTCATAAAGGCATCAACAGATAGACAAAATCGAACCTGTTCTGTCTTTCATATATCATAAAGACATTTTCTTTCATGGGAATAAAAAATACATACACTCAACAAGGAATATATTGATGGATGTATCATATAAAGCTAAAGATTCTGTGATGAAAATGTGGAGATGATGGATGAGGAAAAAAACGATGATATCTGCTTGCACTACTCAGATTCGATGCTCATATAATATCAACTGGTTTCCTACTGAGTTTCCTACTGGGCCGGTCCCAATCTCATACAGGCACAGCGGCATCCTAACAGAATAATGGCACACAATCTAACACAATTCATTTTTCAAAGAAAACCCTGGAGCGGCTTGGAATCACCGGGGAGGTTAGAAGATTGATATTATCCTGGACTATAGGCAAGTTATATTAATGACAAATTGTGCTCCTATAATCCCGTCATTTATTTCTACTCAGGTGCACAACATATTGCTCAAGATATGTCTTAAGGAAATGTTCAAGTTTGATTCTCTGAGAGTAAGTTTCTTCTTTGTATAAGGATATTCCTTGGGGGTTTGTTCATGTCTGGTTTCTGCAAGAGGCGAAGATATATCTTAGGTGCAACTATGACAACAATTATTCTGTATTTTAACAAAAAGGTCACATGCGCAATGCCATGAGGTCTGAACAAGATTTATGTAGTTTCTAAATATCAGTTTCTAAATAAAATACTGATGCCTCTTTTAACTTGAAGATAATTAGTTTATAATCATCTATTTAAACTGACATTTGCCATGTTGGAGCACACTACGTGACCTTAACATTATTAAGTTTCTGTCATGAGAAATGGAGACGCCCTATGATGTCATATACATGAGAGTACAAGTATCTATCTCTGACCATTACAATGACCCTAACCCCATCCCACCACCACCCCATCCCCCTATCTATTTGATAACTTAGGACTGTCCACACGATAAACATTTAAAGAGAGAATATATATGTATATATTCTATTCGACTGTACGATATGAATCTTGTTGGTAAATAAACGTTAGAGGGAACGTACACAGCATAGATTAATTGTAGGAAAAGATCTGTCACCTGGTGGTGAAAATTGCAACATTCGACTGAGCGCATAATGAATTTATTTGTTTAATAACACCAGGAGGTATTATTGTTATGTTGAAGTAAATAATTTTCAAATGACACCAAAAATATTTAAAATGAACATGTAGAGGACAATATCATTTGAAATTGAGCTACTTTTATTAAAATGAGCTGAGATGTAAAAATGAAACAGATGGTGTTGGCTTAATTAAATTGACACAATTATTCATCAGATTTTATCTGATAGAACAGGAAATAATCTCATCATATTTCCTTTTTACCTACACATCTAAATTACAACAGGTATGCCACCAGTAATTTAGTTTTTTTTTTCTATTTCCAGTTTTGTTGCGATTGTTTAGGTAAATGTCATGGTTAATATGGTTGAACTTGAATCAATTATACGTTTGGAACTACTTGTATTATCGATTGAATAACTTCAAATATATATGTGGCCTTTGAGCATGTGTGTATTTAAAATATCAATCCCGAGTCTTTCCTAGTCCATATTTAGAATGAATGTGAGAATTTTATTTCTATTAAAGTAAAGTTCACCTTTGTAAATGGTGTACAATATCTCCAAGCTATGCAAGAAGTACATCAAGTACTTTACCAGTTTGTGATTAGTCGCTAATGTTTTGTGACAATTGTAGGGTAAACATGACAAGGTAAGTGACAAATATAGGGCAAACATGACAAGTGTTATGACAGGTATAGGGTAAACATGATATGTTTTGTGACAAATGTAGGATAAACATGACAATTTTGTGACAAATGTAAGGTAAACATGAAAAGTTAAGTGTTTTGTTTGCCCTATAGTGCAAATATGACAAGTTTTATGACAAATGAAGGGTAATCATCACATGTTAATGTCAAGAGTAGGGCAAATATAACAGGTTTTTAGCAAACGTATGACAAACATGACAAAGCCAGTGTCATATGAAGGATAGATGTGGTGTGTTTAATGCCATAAATGTCAGCTTAGCGTAGTTTGATTAGTTGGGTGTGAAATAATTACCATAGCTTGACTAACTGCATAAGTAAGATAAACATAACAGGTGACAAATATAGGCAACATGACAAGTTAAGTGACAAATGTAGGGTAAACATTTCCAGAATTACCATTGTATGAGTAGTTGGGTATGCCAGAATTGTCAGGGCATGAATAGTCGGGTATGCCAGAATTGTCATGGCATGAATAGTCGGATATGCCAGAATTGTCATGGCATGAATAGTCGGGTATGCCAGAATTGCCATGGCATGAATAGTCGGGTATGCCAGAATTGTCATGGCTTGATTAGTTGGGTATGCCAGAATTGCCATGGCATGAATAGTCGGGTATGCCAGAATTGCCATGGCATGAATAGTCGGGTATGCCAGAATTGTCATGGCTTGATTAGTTGGGTATGCCAGAATTGTCATGGCTTGATTAGTCGGGTATGCCAGAATTGCCATGGCATGATTAGTCGGGTATGCCAGAATTGTCATGGCATGGAAAGTCGGGTATGCCAGAATTGTCATGGCTTGATTAGTTGGGTATGCCAGAATTGCCATGGCATGAATAGTAATGGCAATAAACACGCACCCTACCTCTAATCAAAAATACATGGACGGTGAATCTGAGTTGAAAGTCAAATATACCCTAAGATCTCATGTTACATCGTGATCAGGGATGTAACGATATAATCTAATTCTGAACATCTGATCAATCAGTGGTGTCTCCTGAGACACCCACAGCCAATCTATTTAGGCGATGATTAAGACAGCGATTACTTATGATTTTCAATGGTGTGGATATCGCCCCAAATATGCTGCAGGTTCTTGACACAATCACTGACACTGACACTAAAATATATATTTTTTATTTTCTCGTCTAATATTTACATTCATTTCCAATTTGATAATTTGTCAATTACAATTTTACAATTAAGAGCTCACATTGAGTCGTATCAGACCATGTTATAACATTAAATATACAACATATATATTATTAAAATATATAAATCTAGGGTTTCAAATGAAATCACCGATCTATGCCCCATATTAATTTCTTACATATAGTATTAGGCGACGATTTTTCAACTTATCATGATGTATGATTTTTGCCACTGAAGTGCACAAAATATCTCTGTATTAAAAACTGGACATGACATCTTCAATGACGATGACATGGCATAGGAACTAGTGATGTTTGCGTTTTATCCAACTTCCCCTCGGCCATCGGCCTGCTGCCATATGAAGATTTGCATTGCCATATGAATGCTGGGGTGGGTGATAATAGGTGAATTACATGCTGCTGCACTCCAGGGAGTGGCTGATGGGATCACGATATCTGACATGAACCAAATAACTCACCTCACCTCCGCTTCATACCTGGTCAAAAATAAAGATTGCTTTAAAGGTAGCATGAGATGATTATTTCAATCATATCGCAAATTTTAAGATTGGATGGCTTTAACGAAATTGTGATTATGGCTGATATGAACTTGAGGCTTTAAATTCCATGGGTCCACGCAAATAAAGTATGAACACCACGCATACATTAACCAATGAAGTCTGACCTATATGCAGATCTGCCCAAAGCTTGACTTACACTATTTCCTTAAGCATTTCCTTTTGTAGTGTATTGCGCGCTTGACTGTTTTGATTCTTTTTTCAAGGAATAATTATTGCTTCATCCATGCAAGCTTTCATGCCTTTCCAGAAAATATGTTTGAAGCCCTCGACTTTCTGACACATGCACCAACTTATAAGGCGCAGCAATTAACGCCCAGGATGTCTGATTAAACAAGATGGTTCTGTTAACCCTCTGATAACATAACAACTGTGTTGAGTCAGGCAGTGATTAAAAAGTGGCTCTACACGTGATTAGATGAGTGAAATAAATTGACAAAAATACACTTATTAGTGAAGGCTTAGTGATAGCCGCATCAGATTACTCTTCTTTGTTATGTTAAGGGAATACTAATGCAAAAGTATATTGAGCTACACCTGCAAGGAGTGTCTTGAAATACAATCTAAAAAAATAATGAATGACGTCTTAATGATATCTTGATATCAGGGAATAAAATGCTCGTAAATAGCACATATGCTATTACATATATATCAGCTTGTGTTCAATGATAACCATGATCTCAGTCATGTATTCAGTTCTTAAAGGTATATTTAAAAACAGAAATATCCCTCACCCGACCAGACATGTACTGAGGGAAAGGGAAACCTGAAACTGCCAACTGAAGAATAGCACAAAGAGTGACACAAAGCGTGGCATTGCCAAAGAAAAAGGCTTCCTTCATTAGAATGTTTCCCCAGCATTCCGTGACATTTATCACGTTTTCCTCTTTAGAAGCGAGATTAGCTTTCGCGTTGTTTCACACTTATGTGATTTTCACCAAAACTATCCAATAGACAATTGCAAGGTAGTGCTGTCAGTTATTATCAGGAATATTAGTAGCAATTATTGAATAATAATGATGATGATGATGATGATGATGATGATGATGATGATTGATGATTGATGATGATGATGATGATGATTGATGATTGATGATGATGATGATGATGATGATGATGATGATGATGATGATGATGATGATGATGATGATGATGATAATAATAATAATAATGATTATAATAATAATAATTAATGGACAACAAAATAACAAATTGATGTCTGGATTCTGAATCTATGTAGTTTAATTTGAGCCCAGTTTTAGCTTCCCAATCATCTGAGTATGAAGATATTTTGATGTCTCTTTAAATATCAAATTTCTTGATACTCTTACTGTATTATATTTCTCATTAACTCTGATGGGTTTTTTCATTTACGGTTGATGGTAGTACTCTACCCAATAAATGAACTGAACGAATAAAGCCCTACGATGGGCGAGGCAAACTAGATAATGTTGTCTCCATTGAATGTAGCATTTTATAAAAGCCTGTGTGGAATTGCTCCAATGCCTTCTCTCTCAGATATGAAGCTTTCTGTTTGAAACCAGGTGTATCGGACTATTGTGTCTACCGGAGTCTATAGAATAAAAGGCTTAGTCCATGTCTGGTGGGGAGAGATCTTGCAAATGTGATCAATGAGCCTTCATCCCTTATGGTATAATTGAGTTGGACTTATGAAGACCCCAGACTGCCAAAACTAGCGATGGCCAGTTTGTCCGTATTTCAGCCAGCGGTTGATAAAATCCGATTTTTTTTCTCAGCAAATTATCATATAAATGGAAGTAACGGGAAAAAACTCAATAAGAGAGGTGTCCAGACCACGTGGTTTTATGATGGCTACGTCAGTGTTCTGTGCACCCTTTGCCTGCTAGGAATGGAAGGGTCTGGTGTGGAGACTTTGGGGCTCCTCAGTGATTGCTGCAGGCAGACAAACAGGCTTATCACAATAGCCAGCCTGCATGTTGTTTGTATATAACATACCACATATATATATAGGAAGATCCCAACAACAAAGTTCCTACAAGATTGACACAAATATGCACAAGTCATTATGTTATATGTTTGCTTCTAACAGTATTAGTAAATGGATTGTATAGAAAATTATAGATGTGAAAAAGAGATTTTTATAATGTGACAAAATAGGAAAAATGCTATCTTTTTATAACAGAAAAGATAATTTCATGTTAAAGCTTGCACCCTTTTAATACCAATTCCATTCTTTGTATATGAATTCCGTCCCAAGCTGTGACCCATTAATCAATAAGAAGGGCAATAGGGTAAACACTACACTATACACTAGCAATGCTTATTCCCGGGGTCTTGCTGATTCATACTTGACCGCCATGAACAGACCTGATCTGGTATATGTGACAGATACATATATTATCTTTGCATAATTATTAAAGGAACTAAATATTTTTTTCTCTTCTATTGTTAATGGTCATCTTCATTCGTGGTCTTAGTATAAGTATTTTCAAACGTTTTATTCCAAATTTGTCTTCGCTACTTTCAATGATTTATAGTCGATCCCTTCCATGGATAATCCAAATACAATTACTAGTGTGTCCGTGCATGAAGTCCATTAGAATTAATTGACAAAAATGCATTTTTATGAAATCACATTCTTATGTCTAATTTGTCAAAATCTTATTCTGACAAGTAGAGAGTGCAGACACACTCTGGGCGGTTAAATAATGGTCTCGTCGACATCTTATTATGATACGATGACATAATATGATGTAATTAAATATTTTATGAGGCACTATGCACAATATAAATAAATCGTCTAAACTTATTGTTCATCATGACCCTGGATATAAATCAAGGAGCTTTAGTTGGAATTATCTTTTCATTTATATGTACGTACCACATTATAGTTTGCATGCCACACATTTTGAACTGAATGCTCTGATGATGGACATGTAAGACATATTACCCTCCTGTTGGTTGTTTATCATTAGCATCACCAGCTAAAGATGAATAAAAGACATTATATCATAAGCGCTGAATAAACACCGTGAATAAGTGCCTGAAAGGACCTGCCGTTGTGATAATTATATTGATGTATGGGATTAAGGAAGACAATTTAAACTGCTGAAAAATAAGATGTAGTGCAGTTCTAGCGATAAATGGATACATCATTTAAAAAGACACTGGGGGAGAGCATTATAAAACAACGATTATTATGCTCTTTTATTTTGTCTTTTTTTCTCCTGGATAAATCCACTGGTCGCTGAGCACTGGTCACGTGATGGGTGAGCATTGCACGAATTGACCCAGTGCTTTATGGTTTGGTATTGTTCAGTCTGATT
Organism: Amphiduros pacificus; assembly: GCA_949316495.1. NCBI lineage: Eukaryota > Metazoa > Annelida > Polychaeta > Phyllodocida > Hesionidae > Amphiduros > Amphiduros pacificus. The sequence goes on from OX439001.1 coordinate 34,433,966, forward strand.
CCTGCATAACACAACATATATGGATCAAACAGGACTTAAACAACAGCGTAATATACGGTTAGTATTGAGGACCCAGTATTGACAGGCGAGGAAGCAGGTACTTAAGCAAGCCACGGGCCGGGGCAATAACTATGTGTGTGGAGGGTGTACCGTCTATGATACATTAAGCATGCGGTAGTGGGCCACAGAGCTGAGCGCCCTGCTGCGTGCCACCAAGCATCTTGGCACACTATACTACTGGAACAGGTAGTTGGTGCTAGCAGATAGTCATGCAAGACCTACAGCACATACTGAAGGCACTAAGCAATCGTCAAGTATAAACACTGCAATATTTGACTTCCACCGGAGATATTTATTCTTACATCTGTATTTTTCGCATTGGCTTTTTTGCAGCATTCAGGATAACGTCAATGTAAATAGCGATGCTGGTTGAGCAGTTGAGGAAGGAAGGATTGATAGAATTTCAAATGATCAAAACTGAGCAAAACTGTTTTATCAATCTGACAGTGTAGACAGGAAGATGTTTTGAAAAGCATATATGGATAGAAGACCAATATTGACATATGTGTTGAGTAAAACATGTTGCGTGAAGATAAAAGGAAGCGGATTCTAAAATATATAGGATCGTGTGCCGCACAACATTCTCTTTGAAACCTTTTATTCTCTTGTAAGAATGCCGATTGGGACAAGCTTGGGACTGAGGCTCTGTCTATATATTCGCTCATAAAGGAATTACAATGGTTTCGTATTTGCAAATCAATAGTGCTATATGAGCACCATTTGTTCTGCGATATCTTGAGAGGAACTCAAATTAGATAAATTTCTTTTATCATATATATTTTTGGAACAGCTTAACAGTTTTGGCGTGGTGCAGATTATTGAAATGAATTCCTCTGAAGTGACTGGTCAGCAAACCGAGGGGGAGGAAGCTTCCACCCAGGATGACTTTTCGCTTTTCTTAGCTCAAAGTTTCTCTCCAGCAATACTCAGGTGTCAATGCGTTTACCGCACCGGAAGTCTGCGAGAACGAGGGCGCAAGGCAAATGTCGGACATCTTGGCACTGACATTCCTAAGGTCCATCTTGTTCTCAAGAAGCGATATAGCGAGGCAGATACGGACCACAAACAAATATGCAAAAGGGAAAACTCTAAAAAGAGTGAACAGAGTATTGATCTGAATAATGTTGAGTCCAAAGAGCCTTCAACCAAATCCACCGGAACTTCTTCAGAATCAGATTCTCCGGAAGAAATAAGCGATGTATGTGATGCGACGTCAGCAACACATGTCGGTCCCGATCGTGATCATGACAAAATTAAATCTCATGACAAACGTCACAGCAGGATGTTGTGTCACATGTTTGAGGAGGATGACTGGCACCACGGCATTATGCGGCCCCGTGTGGCCAGTATGCCAATTAGAACGGCCCCAAGGTCATTTAGAAAATCACCTCCATTGGCCTCCCTCAAAATCAGAGAAGATGTCCACAAGGTCAGAAAGTTCCATATCACAGAAAAGGGATATGTAGTCAACGAAGGTGAACATTACGTGAGTGGCGAGACCTCAAGCGTGGTCTCGTCTGATACTGAGGTGGCTAGCGTGGCTTCAACTGTACCAGAAGTCCCTTCCAGCCATGCAACACAACATAATATATTTGTAATTGGGCAAGTTGGTGTCGGCAAGAGGGCCCTGATTCATACGTTTCTTGAACCTGAGGACTGTAAAACTATGGCAGCCAGTTTAGGTAAGTTATGTCTAAATAAAAGGAGATATGCTTTAGTGTGATATCATTTATGACCCTATTTTAGAGGCTACTGTCTTTTACTTATAGAGAAGCACACGGCAAATACATTGACCAGTCAGGAAGTATATATTATGCAAATCTCGGGTCAGTTGGACACTCTGCATGTCTCTGTGATAACAAATCAATCAAACAATTTTAAACTTTATCATATCCTTATGGTGCTGCCTGCGTATATACCCATATGAAAAGGCACTGATAGTATAGCCTCGCAGTAAAACTCTGGCGATAATACATGTTATTATTGCACTGGTTTTATGCCTTGATTTTGATACTGTGTGACGTCATATGAATGCCCTCTACGGAGCTATATATTGATATAATAACGTTTCTTATATGTTAATTGATATTTATAGCATAACCGACTGCTCAAAACGATTAACGGTTTGTGAAAAACGAATCATATCCGTGATAACAGAATTTGGCCCAAGGTCCAATAGCTGACAGCCCTCTATAAGGGGTTCGGTTGCCAACTCCCAAACCCATAGTAGTAAGTATATGTCAGACCTTGGATCAAAAGACAGTTCTTGTCTGAACCCAAATCAGTTAGATATATGCATTTGATTTGGTCCTAAACATTAAGCATAGTGCTTTTCTGCATAAGAAGTCAACATATTGATAGAATTATAATTCAACAAAACATCGAATTCTGAACGTTTGTGTTTAGGTCAATCTGGCCTGAGCATATAACCATATTGGATATACCTGGCCTCAAATCAGAGATCGAAGTAACTTTGGATAAACTTGTTCTCTGATCAGAGATGATATTTGAACCAATTAAAAACTATTTTCTGATTGAATAACGGATTGAAGTATAAACCCCCAGAGGACGCTTTCTGAGTGTATCTAGAAGATTTGGAGGATTTATCAGATAGATTTGCAGGTCTTCTCACATGATCAAATAGAACAGAGAAATACCATATGTGAATATAGAGGAACAATAAAAATGAGATGAGTGAGTTCAAAGAGTGAGTTCAAAGTGGTATGTAAAGAAACCATGCATGTTGCACAGATGTTTGTGTACTTAAAGCCACGGATTTATATAAATGGTCCATTTAGTTGTCACGAGCAATACGAAGCTCATCATGATTATTTTTAACTCTGCTAACTATGTCAATTGAGAATCGAGATAACAAAGAAAGGGTCAAATGCAATATGTAAGTTGTATTTTGATTGGCGGAAATACAACTTTTGAAATAAAGCAATTTGAGGTGATACAGTCAGCCTCAATATTGGGTTCATTATTTTTGCCATATTGACTATTCTTGACCTGTAATACTGGATAAACACTTTAACTGATGACTAATGAAGCAATTTGTAGGTATTTCCTTAAATGTTTCATAAACATTACGAACCAAAACAATGATCAGGAAAGCTGACATGCCATTCCCTAAGTTTTATATAAAATTTAGGTTTAGGTAATTTTTCGTTTACTTTAGCTTCGTCAATCATCTCACTGATACTGAAAGCGTGTTTTTGGTCTTATCTATTTTTGTTCACATTTGATTTCAAATTATTACGCAGTTAATAGTACAAATAAGAGGTCATGTATTTAGTCAGGTGAGACCATTGTTATACTTTGTAATGTGCTTCTCTCATCCGAGCAAGTCCAACCTAAATTCTAATCAGACTTACCTCCTGTTGTGCTCTGGAGGCTTCATGTCACCCTCTATAATAGAGTTGGGGACAAACATTGATTCACATGCACTGTTCACGACAGCGATGATACAACTAGAATATCTAGAGCCAGAAATAGAAGCTGCAAGCTCAATAACTCACACCACCAGGGGATGTGCTGAACACATGGCGTGGCATACCTTAAGACTGAAGCTGAACAGTCAGAATCCGAAGTTCAATATCAATTGGTTTTGACACCAATCGTGCCAACCTATGTTTATCTGAATTCAATTCTGGTAAATACATATATATTCAACAATCAATAATGCTGTGTTTTAGAACTTGAACATGATGAATATTAAAGATTAGTCGCAGGTTCGAACCCTTGATGTACTTCAAATTTGCTTTGATATTCTATGTAATTACTCTCCTCAGCAAATCCAGGTTTTATACCTGGCTCTGCAAGTAAACGGCATATCGTGAGGCCACGTCTAGTGCAAGCCGCCAACTGTCTGCGGATAATGCAAACAACCCTACGGAATAAATTAGGCGCATTTTCATGCCGATTGAGGCAGAGGTAGTATGTGACCCTATCTCGCTATCTCCAATATCACTGTGTGTGAGTTTCATATTCAATACCCACCCCTACTCACCTTTGTAACAGCCAATAGACAATACAGCCAAAGGTTAGTCACATATAAAAACATGGCTCATTGGAGCTATTATATGACGATGGAGATGGAGGAGGTTTGGAGAATGTAGATAATATGTTTAAAAAAGATATCCATGAGTATTTTGATTATTTCAGGAGCATATCATGTCCTATACTTTTTTCATAAAATTGATTTCTGGTTACAGTGTCCTCTAAAATGTCTTCTAAAATGTGTCACCTTGTTAGTAATAAGCCATTTTAACGGAATGGACACTGGTATTTGCAATTTCTTTAGCAAAACAAACCAAAAGTCTTTCTGGCAATAATTCAGTGATGGACAGAGGAACATAACACTTGAGATGTTAAAGTGTAAATTCAGCATGTGGTGAAAGTGTAAATTCTGTATATTATGTACAAATATATAAGACATGGATGAAACATTTAGAAGTGATTAGAATGAATAGTTTGGGTATGAAGTTTCGAAATAAAAAAAACAAAACATATGAGAATCATCTTTCCAAGCAAATTATCTTCCTGCTCACTTGGTATTCATAAAAGGTGACAATTCTAGTCTTCTGACCTTTGGGGGTATAACTGTCTGGTAGAAGCATATGTGTTCCTTAAGCCATTTTGAGACTGCTATTCTATATGTCTCAAGAGACTTTTCTTGACCTGAGCTTCCTTGTGTTTGGAATTGCCAGTCTGTCACTTTTATACACTTCTTTCCCAAAACCTTTTACTGTTTTGTCTCAATGCTCTAAGAAATTTCTCTGTGTGTGTGCAGCTTAACACGTATTCTCTTCAATGATGTCTGAGTGGATGTTAACCTTTTGTCATATGTGTTACATATTTGTTGGTATGGTGGTCCTTTTCCTCAAGTTTTGACAGCATTACCACGTTGGCGTACCATACTTTGTCCACGAAGTCACTACACTAGTGTCGCGCCATTCATTTTCTACACACAGGAACCTGTAAATAGTGGAAACTATTGTGAATCAAAAGTGAAGAATGGAAACCCGTTTGCGTTGGCAAGTCCCAAAAGAGTTTATTTCCAGAACATATTGATAAAAATTTGAATAAATACTATTTTTTTCATTAATGAATATGAAAATATGAATCTGCGTGTTTTGCCTGAATAGTACCAAACATGTACTGTTTATGTTTGACTAATGTATGCACTTTTTCGTTTCACATCAATATTTGCCAAGATTAACAAATACAATTGAAATCAATGACATGAAATATATCATATGCATCTAATTATGCATGTATATTATGCACACTCAGAAGATTGATAAACGCATCTCATTTTATGAAATGTAAAATAAAACATTGCGTAGCGAGTGATGTATGTAGATTGATCATATTTTTCCATTTATCACCATATTGGGAGTGTTGAGGTCAGGTTGAGGCAGACATTATAAAATCAATAAACATTCTCCGATATCACTCAAATGCTCAAAAACATGTGTACATGTGTACACATTCACATCCATATATCCAGGACCTATTAAGAGGAGTTCCCTTCTGGATATTATCTATGACTCCTTATATATTCCTTCATAATGACAGATAACTTTGCCAATGTTATAACCAAGTGCACACCCATCCTTAAACCTTACTGTAAATGCATCTATGCTCCTGTGAGTTGTCATATTATCCTGACTCTTCACATACATATTTAAATAGAAATGCTCCAGGAAGGAAACAAATCAGACGTTTGATTAAACATGAAGCCTGTTTTATAAACATTAAATTATAAATGGAGGATTAATATTGATGCAGGTTTTATTATTCTCCCTGAGTAGACCGATATATTCACTTCAAATTTCAATTATAAAAGAAATGCACTTAAAAATCGAATGAACCATATTTGGCATATATTCATATAATTGGGTGGATCAATCTGGTATTCAAAACAGTTGAATTATAGGCATAATTTTAAAACTGGGGCACTAACAGAATTTACTGCAACATAGTTCTCAAAGCGCCCGGAGCAACTGGAAAACCGCATTCAGCACGATATTTGATGATTTGCACGGGATGTATGTTTGCTTTTGGTCATCAACTGAGTAGCTCTCCAGGGGCAGGCAACGATATGGTGCGGTCACGTGACCATTATCCCATAAGGGATTGAGACATAAAATCAATATGGCGACTTCTATGATGCAGGCAATCGCTACCAGGGGGAGCTCCAAGTACCATGAACCAAACCGACACTTTCTGACACCACACGATGCTAGTTCAATACGTAAAACAAATATGAAGTAAATCAAGCGTTCAGACACATTGGAATTGCAACACTTAAATGCTTAGATATGTGCAAGATATCTCGTTATTGTTAATTGCAGTAGGATTTTATGTGCGTTCCTTGAGCAAGGTGTGAGCAATAAAGCGGAAACACTTCCTGTTCCAAGCTTTATCCAACAGTGTCAGACGATATGCGATTAATTGCTTCTAACTGTATTACTGGTCCAAAGGCTTCCCACTTTCTCTCTGAAACGGTCAGAGTGCATTTAGAAAATGCGATTTAATGAAGTAAACTAGGGAAACCTGATAAAAACAAGGTCGTTGGGCATACCGTGTGGTCAGGTGAAGGTTGCGTTAATTACACCAGGTTAGCAACAAGTGACAAATCATTTTTGTGTCAAAACGAATTTATAGGGTTACCACGTTTCTCATTACTGCATTCTTCAACATAAAAATGGAGTTCGCCATGGTTTAGATGATTATTTCGAGTCATTTTGAATAGCTATTTCATGATCAATGTTCGATATCAGCATACATGTCCACTAGTAAGTCATGGAATTATCATTTTACATCATTTGTAAAAAGTAAAAACTATTTATTAATTTATGTGAAGTACCACCATGGCAAAATCATAGGGAATATGAAAAAAATTGTGTAGAAAATGTGTGATCCGATGCAATCTCAAATTTCCCTTCTGTCAAATAGAACTAAATGGATGAAAGCTGAAATCACAACTTTGGATAAGAACATTTTAATCCAAGTTTAAAGTTATTAATTTTACTTTCATGAGATTGAAGTGTGGATATTTCTGATCTGTGCCACCCAATCCTAAAATCCAGTGTTTCAAACTTAACCTAGCCTTACCTTGATAAATATTTCTGGCCAAAGCTTAGATCACTTCACTCTGCATTATACAGATAGTATTCAATTACTACCTCTGCAGTCATTGTCCTGTTTTTGATCTCATTCAAAGCTTGGAAATCAACGAGTCATAAATACTTGCCTTACTCACAAAAATATCATCAAATCTGAATTGACTAACATTAGGTCATTAACTGTAATCAGGTGTCTGCCACATATACTGACCAATCAGCACAACTGCCAGTACAAAACAAATCTATCTATATTCTTCAACCAAGGAGTTGACAGCCAGATTTTTCTGAATACTGATTGCTTGTGCTCGATTCTGTGTGCAGGTTTATAGCTTTGGTGGCAGGGACTGATATGATAGAGAAGTCCTGCTGTAGAGGGAAAGATCACTTGTACAAATATCAGAAAAGTTTGTGATCCTATTGGGGGAATTGTGGAAACAGAACACTATAATCCTGTGCTCAGTAGGGTGTGACAATGCCTTGTAGTTCAAATATTATGAGTAATTAAACAACAGGGGATGCAAAATCTCCCAAGAGTTTTTGTCATTCTCTTGGAACACAATTTTCAACTATTTTTTTAAAAGCATAAGGTCAAGTTTTCACTTTCTAAACATGTATTTCTAGAAGGTTGTTGTATGAATCATATCCTTTAAATTTTAGGATGTACATAACCACTTTATTAGTAGGTTGACGGAAATGTGGTGCAAGAGTTTTCACGCCCTTAGTTTAAATATAGTAGTAATTTATATAGACACATGGCTGAGATCAAACCCATTCTTATTATTATGTTTACAGACAGCTTATGGTCAAAATATTTGGTCCTCTTGGCAGACAATATTTTAGTTATGCGATTTCTTTTTTTTTAAGCTCTCCCAGTGTGTAAACACATTCCAAACACATGACCGCTTCTGGACAGACAAGAACAGTATTTATATAATGCTAATAAGACAATATTAATATTCATTTTATGTTAATACCACTGACTATATGTTTAGTTACCACCGTAAATTACCACCGTGTCAAGATTATAGTCTTGTTGGCTGACATGATCTTCTCTTTTAAATACAATTTTCTCTCTCAGTTTGTAATCATATTCCTTGTCCGTAATATATCTTGCAGCCGCTGCATAAACCCGGGTTGGGTAGAATGTTCGCTGAAAAATAATTGTGATTTATATGGTTTGGCAGTTGGGTCAACCAATTAGAGACAAAATAGGAGAAGACAGAATTGCAACATATTTCTAAAGAGATTTATTTGGCAGCTGAATGCAGTGTAAGGTCAAAATACAAGCTCCAAGTGTCATCCTGAATCACGGTACTAAAGTGAACAAACGTGACTGAAATACGTGTCACGTGAGACCAATGTGTACGCTTTATATGAATATGCTCTATCATAGTCATCTAAGGCAATATAATCCACGGTGTGATTCATTCTATCAGTTAATCTCTTTTGGAGTCTTGACACTTGCAATATATCAGGTATTTCCTGGAATCAAGCCTGAAACGATTGAAGGTCGCTTTTCACTGAAAGATTCTCCATGAAGAACAGCATAGAATTATATATTGCAAGTTTTTGTTTCTTGAGTTATAAATGCCTATTTTGCACAGCTTCAGACCTTTCTTCTCAGTTAGAGGTCAGTTGTATTTGCTATCATTAAAGTAATAAACGGCAAACGTGATTCACCTGAGATCTCAGATGTTCGGTTGTTCAGGACATGTTTAAGATGTTTGAAATTGATACATTAGACTGCAATTAATTTGAGTTTCGTGTTGGTCTACCTGCAGTACAATCGGCTGAGAAGTTATTTACAGTACTTTTTTCTGATAAAAACTTTTTTTATATAGAGTTACACATTTATTTTTGATGAATTTGCATAAATGTTGCTGGACATCTAATACTCTTTGGTTCTGAGCGAAACCACATTAACATGACCAAGAGGTGATACCATAAACAGTAAATATTCTTGTATGAGAAACAGGATGGACATTTTTATACTTTTACTTGTCAACCATATTGCAATTATTGTGTGTCGGTTATTTGAAGGCTTACATTTCTCTGCAAAATCAGCAATGACTGTATGAAACAAAAATGCATACAATATAAAAGTTTGTGTAAGAAATAAATGTTATTCTATCATAGCTAATAGTTCAACTGGTTTGTTTGGGTTTTGTTTTTGTTTTTGGTACATCACAAAAGTCTTGAGGATGTGTAGGTTTTATGATAATAATTAATCTTCAAGTCCAAGGAGAACTAAAACTTGTAGGCGCAAAACAAACCATTAACCATTTTTAGTGATTTATTTAAAAGGGGTTTGTCATAAATAGTAATATAATTATATGAATTATTAACTTCATTGGACTTCAGTTACATCCCATACCTAACTGCCATGGTGAACAGATGGAAAATAACACTCAGACGGTAGAAAGATTCAATCAAATTCGTGATAGGTTTTCTATTGCCTCCAATTATTCTGCATAACTACCCTTCTCTGAGACCTTGATTGTATGCTCATTTATGGCACAATCTGGACAGGAATGCCCAAAGCAATTTCCATCTTATACCTTCCTTTTATGTCACGGCTTGACAACACACAGGAGAGAAGTGTCATGGCTCATGATGGCGTGGAAGAAGCTGACGTGTTCCTGTCATCATCACATATCAGATGTGGTTGCCTCGCTTACTCAGACTGTCCAACATGGCTACCCCCTTTCATTGTCCAAGCCTAAGGCCTATGATGAATCTTTATCATAAGTCAGTCTCCTTGGTGACATGTGCGATACTCTAGGCGTCGGTCTGGTCAAATCACGCACCGATATGTTTTCATATTTTGTGTGTATGTCATCCTGTGGTGACCAGACTGAGAAACAGTTGGGATAGATATCATACCATCGCAAGATTGACGGAAGGTTTATAATCACTCCGCTGAGATTAATAAATATTTTTCTTGATAGAGAAAACTGTCTTCTTTAGCTTTATCGGATTTCCACAATTGAAGACCTGTAAATCTGCAATTCCACCCACGATATTTTAAACACATTATCGTCAGACTGACGGTATATTCTAAGATAATGATATTCACGTAATGTATTGTTAGGCACTGTTGAACCCTGTACTTGATTTCCAACTAGATGAGGATTGATTGAATTTGGTTGAAAATGTGAAACCAAACATTAATGTACAGAATGATTACTTTGGAAAAATTAGGAAAAAATGATAATGCCTTTTAATTTTCACGGTTCCTCTAGTAGATTTAAACACATGTTATAAACATCAGCATCGCAATTGTAAGATCAGAGGGGATAATCTTCTCAGCATACAAAACAAGCACCACCCTCCGACATCACCTCGGCAATCTCTGCTGCCACTCGTCCGTCTTCGTTTATCTTCGTTTATCTTCGTTCATCTTCGTTAACCTTCGTATCTGTAGCATTGTTCTCTCTTTGCAGACGATGACGGGGAGAAGACCGTATCTATTCTACTGGATGGCGAGGAATCCACTATGGACTTCATTGATGTATCTGATGAAGAGGTGAGCTGAATACAAAGCATAATGCAACTACTTAAAAGTAAATGGACAGAACTCTTCAGTCTCAAGACATTCTCATACACTCATCAATTGTTTATTTTTTGTTATGTCATGGGATAAAATTTTGTCTCTAACCTCGATATTCAGACCACTCCATTATAGAGTCGGTCCAAATGTAATGGCTGTATATATTTTATGATATATTTTTCTGTCAATATTTTCTGTCATAGATATATGTTTACAAATAAAGATAATCTTACTGATTCTGTTGGTCATATCTCAGCCACAATGACATCTTGGCTGCACATTGTCCTTATCAAACCAATTTCTGGTGCCATTTGCTGCTGTTATAATTTTTGTAAAGAGTTGACTATGTCTCTGAAATGAACGTCCTGAATTAGAACCTGAATCTCCTTGGAACCTGAGCCCTAGTTGATACGTTCTAACAGCTTTATGGTGGGAATATTTCCTTTTTGGGGAAAACAAATATTATAAAGAAACAAAAGCATTTTTTTTACTCATTTTTCAAAAACGATATTCCATTGTACATGAGTTGTCATTGTCATAGTTAAATCATCACTTCAGCAAACAAAAAGCATTTCAATCATTTAGCAAAAATAACCTTTTCTTTTCTTCGTGCAATCATTTACACGAATTCTTATTGGCTTGGATAATAGAATAGGTGAATCATGATCAGGGATACTTTATTTCATGTAAGTGGTGACATACATTATATCATGGTTGGAGTATAACATGTTTCTTATCATAACAGGAATAAAACATGTATCATATTTTGACTTGAATAAAACAAACATCATATAAATGTATTATACTTCATCATTTGATCACATCTCAGTCAACACAGAACATGAAACTAACATGCTTACCTCACTGCCAAGATGAGACTGAGACTATCTTGTAGCAGTAATAATATGAATGTGACCCAGACATGCATAGAAGAAATCTAATGGACGGGAAGAACATGCAAGGTATTCTTTGGTTGGTTGTCGCGATACTTATATTGGTAAGCATGATGATGTATATAACATACTCTGCATCACGATTGGAGAGGAAAAAGATCGTCAATCGAAGATGGTCATATATGAGAGACTGGCTGAACAGAGACTAGGGATAATGGCTAGAGATTGGTGACTGGCTGAACAGAGACTGGGGGTAATGGTTATAGATTGGTGACTGGCTGAACAGAGACTGGGGTGATAAGCGATATTTGGGGTAGGAGAGGTGATAACTGAATCACGGTTTAGGTCAGAGATAAATAACATAACCAAACGTATAGTATAGTGTGTGTGTGTGTATGTGTGTATGTGTGTGTGCGTGTGTGTGTGAATAATACCCTGGCGAATATAAACATACAAATAATAAGAAAGACTCATATTGCGCAGAAACCAGACTGTGTTTGTTCGTGGCGCTTGTTGAAATAGTACCTCTAGAGGAAAACACAATATTATGGCATTTCTTAAAGTCATCTACTAATTACACTACTCCTAATGTCATCATATATAAGCAAATTATTCAAGCAATTGCAGAAAATGTTCTGTCAACTGGGTCCTTTCTGCCAATTGACCTTTCTGCCAATTGACCTTTCCATTCAGTAGGCCCAGTAGATACGGGTCCCACTTGTCCACATTGCTCCATCAGCAAATATTATATCCACCTACCGGCCTAATCATCACAATGGTAGAGCAATGAATCTGTGCCTTATTTGGTCATACAAGTGGAGCTCAATTCCCATTTCTACCAGACTTACTTAAACATTGGTCAAATAGCCATGAACGTAGACCTTTTATGGTTTTTGGTTGCTGAGAGAGTCTTAAAACCAACATCTCACTTTTCTTTCTTCCCACCTACCTGCCTGAACAATTACTCTTCATTGGTGATCAAGCCTGGACAGAAAACATTACATTGGAAGGTCAATTGAATCAAATACTGATTAAAGGTCAAGAAAGATGGTAACAGCCTAGAAAATACCGTGTATAAAATCACCTGAGAAACATGGTATCATTAAGATACCATGTTTCTCAGGTGAAAGCAGTTACCCTCTGGTGCACCATACATAACAGTTACCCTCTGGTACACAATATATAACAGTTACCCTCTGGTACACAATATATAGCAGTTACCCTCTGGTACACAATATATAGCAGTTACCCTCTGGTGCACAATATATAACAGTTACCCTCTGGTACACAATATATAGCAGTTAACCTCTGGTACACAATATATAGCAGTTACCCTCTGGTACACAATATATAGCAGTTACCCTCTGGTACACAATATATAGCAGTTACCCTCTGGTGCACAATATATAACAGTTACCCTCTGGTACACAATATATAGCAGTTACCCTCTGGTGCACAATATATAACAGTTACCCTCTGGTGCACAATATATAACAGTTACCCTCTGGTACACAATATATAACAGTTACCCTCTGGTACACAATATATAGCAGTTACCCTCTGGTACACAATATATAGCAGTTACCCTCTGGTACACAATATATAACAGTTACCCTCTGGTGCACAATATATAGCAGTTACCCTCTGGTGCACAATATATAACAGTTACCCTCTGGTACACAATATATAACAGTTACCCTCTGGTACACAATATATAGCAGTTACCCTCTGGTACACAATATATAGCAGTTACCCTCTGGTGCACCACATATAACAGTGTATGCGTATATATCAGGTACAACCTTTGGTGTATGATATATAAAAGCTGCAATCCATGGTGAATCATATTTCACCAGTGTGAGAGGGGCTTCATCTGACAATAGCAATTCCCTGCTGTAACCAGATATGGACCTATATGTTTTGACAAATAGTGGAAACAATGTGGGGCTCCTTGCAAGAAGTGTTTATTGACCTGGAGTCTGACACTATTATGTCTTCTCCCATTTGCAGTAATATGATGCTTTATGGATTCCTCAACCATTCCAGGCAAATCACACACTTCCAGGCGCGTTTTATCAGTAGAGCGCCATATCTGAGAGAAGCAATATTGACAGTTGAAAGAATATCGACAATTTATGTCTGCCACAAATGTGTATAACATAATGTGGTGCAGAGAATGGTACTAAGAAAAATAAATAGTGTTGTCTTATCGGGAGACCTTATGCCTTTTTAGATGGTAAACTGCCTAATATTCATGAGGTTTCTACATAACATACTAGTCCACAACATTCAGCTGTCACGGGTTGCAGTGGCAGTGAACTTATCTTAATCTGTTCTGATTAGAATCTGTGAAGATCAATACTTTCCATTACGTTTATGAGGTTGTGTGCTTGTTGCAGGTTGACCAGTACTTGGCCAGCAAGGAGGCCGACGCCTACGTAGTGGTGTACTCGGTGGAGGACCGCGAGTCGTTTGAGGGCGCCATAGACCGGCTCTATGAGATCCGCAAGGTGGATCACCGCAACGTGGCCGTCATCCTAGTGGCCAACAAAGCTGACCTGGTTAGGTCAAGGGTCGTCCTCGAGGAGGGTGGGTAATCGCACAGCATTCTAGGACCACCGTGTAAAATCAGAAGATTTGCCATTTTATAATATGTTCTCTGTGACTTGTCACTCTCCTTCACGGATAAAACATAGAAAATCCCCCTGGAGTAGTATATTATCTTGTCCCTAAGCATATTCATGTATTGATGTAAAATGGATTGAGGCGCAATCTAACATCGCCTTGAAAAGGATTTTGTCTAAAAGCTTTACATCAATTTGATTGCAGCAATGTTCAAAACAAAGAGTTTAAACCGGCGTATGGTCCGCAATTTACGTTTTGACACTAGGTTAGTGAGATACTGTGAATCTTGACCCTGCTTAAGTTAAATACAATAGCGTCATATCGTGTCAAACTCTCATTATCATTATCATTGGGCTTACTATGACACCCTCTACAGATCGTATGAAAGTTACGTGTAATTTATTGGCTGAATGTTTCCAATAAAATTCTGCCATGTAATATGAAATTACTCTTATTGGTCGATGCAAGGAGGTTGTGGCTTTAGATGAGGTCTTGGTACGGTAAAGAATGTTGCCATGATGAAGGGAAGATTCACGTGACTGAATAATTAACGAACAATCAATTTGAACATCAATACGGACCACAAGCGCCCGGCCAGTAATCAGAGAGAGAATGCCTATAGTATATTGCTGGATGAGCAAAACACGACATTCTATATTAATATCAATTCCAATATGTTAACACGTAATTCATAATCCTTTTTCTGAAAATTGATTATCTTTGTTAAATATTCCATACGTGTAAAGACCATGAGAGATTCTGTGTCAGTCTTCCTCTTACAGCCACCATGCTTTAGTACATTTCCAACACGGCTGCAATTACCAGCAATGGGTTTGCCGTGTACTCAATACGTGTTAAGGAACTCGTGACTCTTCAAACTCGTGAAATTGTCATATTCTATCAAAGTCATATTCTTATCACCCCCTCGATTTCTGATAATAAAAAGTCCTGTCGGTGACCAAAGTGTCATTTCTTTAGAATGTCGATCTTGTTGAAAATATTAGTTTTCCACCACCATTTATACGTAGATCATGTACTAATTAAATATTTTATCTGTCAGTCATGAAAACTCCGTCTTGTATCGCTTTTACATGAGATAAAAACTGCTGGAGATTTTAATTAATTCTTACACATCATTACGTGTTCGGCCCTCAAGAGAATTTGAAGCATATCTCGACCCACTTATGGTCACCATATTTGGTTGTTTTTACAGCATGGCTACCAGTATTATAAGTGAACACATCAGGTGCGAATACATTCCCTGGGATGTCATATTCAATACCAACGATTTTCCTTTGAAAGTCTGGTATTTTCTCTTCAGGGAATAACACGTAATGTGATCTAAGGAGGGCCTGATTTCAACACACGTAATTATGGAATGAAAAATGTCTAGTATAATGAGTTGCAGCGTTATTATTATTGAATAATTACATGTTATATCTGTTTAAATGAGCTTCGTTTAAAATGAGACTGATTGAATATGAAGGAAGCAAAGAGCATGAGAAAAATTAGAATCATACAAAGCAGTTCTGTCTCGTTGTCAGCAAGTACTGTGAATGATATCTATTACCAGATTTGACGTGCATTAATTAAAACACCAAAACATTAGTTTTGCGCCTTAAATATTCACAAGGCAATGCTGAGGCTAGGATGATGGTCTAACATGAGATATAAAACAAACGAGATCACGCTTGTGATGTGAGCTTCCGATATTTGCTACGTTCTCTGCTTAAAGTCAACGGTCTCAAATTGTTCTGCAGAGTGTTGAGAACATGTGTGCATGGGTCCAAGCGCTGCCACCACGACACAGAATACAAAAGATGACTGTTTCAAGAATACAGGCTTAGTAGTCAACTGCTTAGTGATACAATATGGTGGAAAAGAGGCTGGGCCACGAAAATAATATAAACAAAGCCCCCTATAACAATGACAAACCTAATGGTATAACCGTTCTTCCTTTCCCACGTATATGATTTTTACGATACAAAACGCAGCTCGTAAGTCCTCATTTATATATATATATATATATATATATATATATATATATATATATATATATATATATATATATATATATATATATCAGGGATCTTGGTTTTTTGGGGGGAGACATGAGACAATGGCTCATCAAAGTCATATTGGTCTCATTCTGGTCCATGTCTGAGGAGACAATGGACCCATCAAAGTATATATGTATATATGGCGATAACAGTGATTAAGGTTATACAAGTAACAAATCAGCATGGGAACATGACTGGAATATGACATTAAATATTTCATTTCTGTATTTCAGAGGGTCGGTCTGCTGCCAAAACGTACGATTGTAAATATATAGAGGTGTCTGCCGCCATCGAACACAAGGTCAATGACCTCCTCGTGGGCATTCTGAAGCAAATCAGGCTAATCCGCGAGAAAGTGGAAAGGTCCCAAAAACATCATAAACACAAGGTCAAACTGGACGAATCGTGTTGTCTGCTACGTGCCCGTCAGAACGTCCTAGGGAAACTGCTTAGAACTGACAAATTCTCATCCAAGTCTTGTGACAATCTTTATGTGTTATGATGATGATGCAATCTACCAAAAATGTAATTTTTGTACAGTTAATAATTTAGCTTTTTTCACATATACTCGTTTACCCATATATATATTTCATAACATTTAAAGGTCTGTGACTGTGTTTTGTTGATCTTACTGCAATATAAAGCATTGTGAAAAATGGATATCATGATAGGTGTCTTTGATAATGATTTTTTAAATCATTAAACAGGAAATTTGAATAAGTAAAAAAACTGAATCTCAAAAATGTTGTAAAACCTGTCTGCTGGGGTAGAAATGAAGAATGAGTATGAAACCTGTACATCACAGGTACCTGTATGGTTCTTTTCCCAAAAGGTTAATAATAACACATAAATAATAATCTCCAGGTTGGGTACACAGATTACTTTGGTAATTAAACAACAGTTTTTTATTACAAATATAGCTGCAGTTATCGTTTACTGTTACCTAAGTTCCTTATGAACGCATCTAAATTATATATTTGCTTTACATCATTGCTTGAGTGTTACCATCTGTAATGAACCTTTTTCATGTCTGAAGAGAGGGAAGTCACAAACCCCGGATACTGAGGGCTAATATCTGTGACATGCATTCACCTTCCTGGAAGGCATCCACATTGGAAATGTTTTAAAAATTAATATATTTGTGTTTGTGAATGTCGCTGATAGGTAAAATGTTGCCTTTTCTACATGTATCATGACAAAAAGAAAGAAGAGGGGTGAATATTACAAAAGCCTACAAATATAACAAGATGTGATTGTTTCCATCTGGGGATCTGAATTGTTAGTCTGCATAAGGTAGATTTTGCGTGTTTTGGCCCTGAATTATTATATTATATTTTTAAAGATTGAAATGGGCCTATTCAGTGTCATGAAGATGAGCATGTTGACTTCATATCTATTGAAGATATATGTTGACTATATTACCTCAAAAGAAAAAGTTGAATTACCACAGAAAACAGGTCAGGATTGGGCATGTTTAATTCTCACTGCTTGAGATTCAATATTTTTGATCCACCAGGTTTCTCTTGTGTCTTACATGCATGATGCATGCCGGGATAGAAGACATGAAGACAATTGATATGATGACCACCCCTCTGTATGCTGTGAAGGGAATACATTAATATTTTGGCAGCAAGTGCACTTACAAGAGAAAAGAATCAGTTTTCGAATCTTGAGAAGAATACAAAGAAAGTTAAGGGTGTAAAAAAACTGGTTGAAACAAAATGACATGTCATATGTTACTACTGTTAGCCAAGTTTGCACGTTTCCAACATTTAGCCATGTATGACTGATTTTAACACACCTGGTGGCAGCATGCAGATCCCACTCAAGCAGTGAGAATTAATGCCTATCTCTCCCCTTCCTGTTTTTCCTTAGTTTTTTCTTAATGTTTTTCAATGATGATTAGTGTCCAACTGGAGCTATTTAAAGCATCCTCCACTTTATTTGTACATAAAGCTTAAGTGATTAATCAAATTTGGTTAATATGTTTTGAATACTCAAGACTGTAGTGGTTATTGAACATGGATATCAAATTACAATTCATATTCAATCAATTTGAATATAAGTGTAAATATAACTGTTGTTATATGAAGTAACATTTCCCTCTTCATGAGTATAAAATCATTAACATAAAATGCCGTGTCTTCTATGAAGTTGAAAATACATTTTAATCTTCAACGCCGTAGCTGTGCTATGTACATATAACCAAGTAATGCCTGATTAATGAAGCGGATTCATCAATTATGCATAGAGTGTACATATTCGTGTATTTCAATTTATTTCAAGTGAAAACATATTCCCCTCCACCTTTTTTATCAGTCCCACAGACCATTGTCCAGAGATTGTTGGAATGCCCAGTATCACATAGATGCGTTAGTTGTCGTAGTCTAACATACAGCTGGATCTGAATGGTAATCTCTGAGCGTCATGCAGGCACATTCTTGGAAGGTATCAGTGTTAGGACACATTCTCTGAAAGGTAACAAATATGCATTGTGATTGCTTCCTGACAGAGAAATATATTTCTCTTTCTGTACATACCAATATCATATTTTGAAGGTTGTGCCTGAATTGTCTCGTGCAGCAGGTCTCACTGCATTGTGTACAAAGTATGTCAGATATGCTAAATAACCAGCCAACATATACTTTTCATTTACAAATAAGAAATTACAGATTAGGTGAATATAGGCATTTGAAACAGGGAATATATTGTCTCTTTTATAAAGTTCAAATTCAAAATATACAATTCATTCTTGTGTGCAACATAACAATCAAAATAAAGTCTAAAAATTAAGATTAGCAATTTCATAAATGATGAGGAATTAAGATTGGATATTATCTTAAAGCCATAACTTGTTTAGCAGTGTCTCATCTTCAAATATTATACTCCTCACATTGGAAACGTGATGTCTATTGAAAATACGTAAATCTGGAAATGTCAGTGTTCAAGTTACATTGTAAATAACATTTTTAGAGTAAGATACTGTTACGTTATCCACGTCCCCATATTAATGACATTTTAGCTAATGTGTTGTTGCACGTAGACCATTTGTCTTTCATAGTGTCCTCACGTTCTGTCGAGTTTGGAGAATACACTAACTATATGAAGTTTGAATAATGAGACACGATACAAAGGTTCTTAGAATCTTCGCTTCATAAAAGCTCCGAGAGCCTGACATGCAACATGTAATATATATAATTTCCAATTAACATGAAGTAATATTCTTATGAAAATCATTGACCACATCTACTATTTCACAAACCTTAGAAATGGTCATTACCAATATGTATAAGAATCACTAATGAGCAGCTGTAAATTATTTCAAGCTACACCTTTCTGTATAATTCTTTTGAATATATACATAAAGATATGTTATGTCTTCAAAAGAATTATGTACTAAACCATATATAACATATATCTGTGTGGAGTGTCAGATGATCACATTAAGTTCGGAAATGAGCGGGTCATCAACCTTATTGTGGTCAAAACGAGAAGTCAACTGTTTGTCCGGTACCATTATCAGTGAGGTGCCTTCACTGATAATTAAATAATATGCAGTAATTTTACACTCCTTATTTATTTCATTTTGATATGGAAGATTAATCCGTAATAGGGCATTGATAACATTACATTACAAATAATTGTCATGTGATGCGTGATTGAATAGTTCATGTGCGTTGAAATTGAAAAGTAATCAGTATGTTATAATTAAGAATATCGGTGTCCGTTTTCCCAGTCAAAGTGAACCCATATTGAGAAAAATGCGTTGTTTCGTTGCTTCTCCCCGATTTATGTTCGATCAGATAATTTTGAATATTGTCAAAAAGGTAGAATGATTGCCAAAGCACTTTATTTGTAAAATATCAACCAATTGTACATTTGTATGGTCACAATAGGAAATATTATGGTCACATGATTGAGGTATATACAGTGATAACAATAACTTGTGTCTAATATTTAATGTGTCTTTGAAACAACAATATGTTTTTATATGGCTGTTAATATTTCTAATTATCATGAACATATAACTTATTTTATGTATTGTATAGTGAAGAATCATCCTAGTAAATTGGCAATTAGAACATACGTTTGAGGTTTTTTTGTTGAAGTTTGAGCACATTTACATGACGTAAGGCAGCGTTTTGTCTGTTTGATTCTGCGATGTTACAGAAGGAATTTTACTTATGTTTGATAAGCTGATTCTATGTTTCCTGACACCACAAGCTGATTTCATCAGTTTCGTAATTTGCTTTCTCATCAGTTGTATGTTACAGCCCACGATGTGAAAGCAGCGGACGACAGAAGAGTTGCGTATTAGTTTATTGATTGATTACCGATGTTCATCATCCCTTTGGTATCGTTGGCACATTTACGTAACTACAAACAATCCAATATAAATATTTTCCAAAGTGCAGATATACTGAAGCAATTTTGAAAAGGAACATCAGTTTTGTTGTCGTCCGCAGCAATGTTGTCGTCAGCTGTAAAAAAACCTCTAAAGTTATTGCATTACTGATGTACTCGGCTTTTTGGTTGATCAACTCATCGGTGTTTTCAGATATTAAAATCTGAATTCAGCCCACATTGTCCTTACGGCTACTGTGTGAATTTTTAAAAACATTAGCTATTTGAATTAAAAATAAAACATTTAAAAAGATTTACAAATGATAAGGCGTGTCCCTGTTTATATCTTATATGGCTAAGCAGGTGATGACACCGTCAAGTGTTGGATGATGACGTCACACAATATGGAGGATTGTCCCCAGTTCATACTGCAATGTCTTTCTACATGTTGTTTCTGCTGAGTGGTGTTTTCTGAAATATTTACAATTTAATGAATGTTTTTTATTTAATTGTATATATCACCATACGCCTATATATATATAAGCTAAATGTTTGAATGTATATATGAATTTTCTTGATTCCAACTGTACATAAAAACGTTTATGGTGTTGTGCCTTTTGCCAATTTAAGCCTCAAATGGCGATTTAAGGTGGCACATGCTGATATTTTATCCAATAAATTTTGAATATATCCAAAATACACAAAAAGATGTTTATGTTATTACATATATGCCATATTATATATAAATATATATAAACATTTTCTAATTGTCTAATTGACAATAAGACATTTTCTTTTTTGGGGAGGCCAGCCAGTAGTGAGTTACAGTAGTCAATATTGGAAGTGATAAAAGTGTGGGCCAACATATTAGTGGATGTGACATCCAGACATTTCCTAATTCTAACAATATTTTCGAGATGAAAAAACCTTTCTTGCAGTTGTTATTAATATGATTATTCATATTCATAGCAGAGTAAAAAAGTGAGACATAAATCCTTGATTTCATCCAGTTTAGTATGAGTATCATGAGTGCCAATTAATCAACAACATCAATATTTCAACTTTTCCATATTTGCAAGTAATAATAAGTCAGTTTTACCATCTTTAATTTCATTTTGTTCTCAAGAAATAATTTTCTAACATTTTCAACACAATCTTGGAGTTTAGAATAATTCATGCTAACATCATTCTGATTCGTAGGGTCAAAACAGATGTATAACTGAGTATCGTCTGCATATACATGTACATGAAAGCCCAGGCCAAAACTGCCAATAATATCAGAACAAAATACTGTGGTCAATAGTGTCAAATGCCTCGGATAGGTACTATAAGACTAACATAACAGTTATGCTATTGTCCATATCACAGAAAATGTCATTCTGTCCTCTACGAAGAGTAGTTTCAGTACTATGAAACATACTATACTCTGACTACATCAATGTGAGTAATTTATTGATTAGCTACTACTCTTACAATTAATCTTGAAATATATTAAAGATTTGAAACAGGTCTTTATCAGTTCAAGTTCAAGGCCAAAGAGAGGCCTTATAATCTCAATTTTGTAAGAGTCGGGCATCATCTAAGTAATTATCAGCAAAAACAAGCATTGTGCAATTAGCCATGAAGGTACAGGATCCAGCTCACATGATATTTTTGAAGATTTTTTTTAATAATTTTCCTCAATAATGTCAACAAGATTAAAGTTTTCATAAAAAAAGTCAAAACTAGGCTCTTATCTGAATCATTTTGATTTAACTTAGTCATATCATAGTTTTTGTCCAAATTGCTCCGAATAATGTCAATTTTCTCATTAAAAATCTGTAAAATCATTAGCAAGTGCTTCATAATTATCAGTCATGGTAAATGCTGTGTCGTTATTCCTATTCAAAAGCTTATTAATAGTGGCATATAGACTTTTGGGTTCACTATGATTTTCGGAGATAATTTTTCCGTAGTAACCAAATTTCGATTTTTTAATAATAAGATTATATTTGTACAAATCTCTCAGCTTTGTACAATTTCTTATCCACAAACAATCCAGCTCTTTACACCTTTCTTACTGTACCAGGGAGAAAGATTTCTAATTCTTATGATTATTTTCAATAATTAGCACACGACTTTCTAAAATGTAGCGTGAACCCTTGAAAATCTCAATAAGATCAACAAGACTTGAGTTATGATTTGTTTTATCCAAGAAATAATTTTTGATATATCTCTTAAAGGCGACTTAATCCATTCTTTTTATGTTTCCTAAATATAATCTTCTTTTTGACAATTTCAGCATTGGAAATTTTTTAATTACATCTGACTATGTTGTGGTCGGAGAATAAATAAAGAACAATATATTCTAGGAGTGAAATATTCAGAGTGATAAAATATTGCTAAACATGTCATATCGCTAAACATGTCATATTGATAAACATGTCATTTCTATCAGTTTATTACACTCGCAACCTTTTTTATTTATTGTTTTCAAGGTTCCCAAACTTAGTACGTTTTTCTGCTCTGGCATCTTAATGTATTTTCCTTTCACAGCATCTAGAATGGTAGTCATCACATCAGCTGTCATATCACTCACCAGGTGGCACGTCATGTCACTCTCACCAGGTGGCACATCATGTCACTCTCGCCAGGTGGCACGTCATGTCATTCTCGCCAGGTGGCACCATACACATTGCCTCGGTTCCAAACGTGCCATTGGATAAATTTAAACAATATTAATTTATAAATCTAGGCAGCAAAAATATTGTTGTTCGTTAAAAAAACAAACACACAAAACAGGTGCCTGGGTTTAGGCAACATACTTTTATGTTCACCAGTTCTGTGCAAATAGTCCGATTCGTCTATCAAACAAATAACTAATAGTAAAAAACCCTCTTATTTTATATGAAAAATTCAGATACCTTTGATAATAAAAGACGATCAATGATATGCCACACATGATACCATTACTATGTTATGTAAAAAGAAATGCTTATCACATAAGTGAGGGAACCCAACGCTCAATATGAAGAAATTCTTTATTCTGATTAACACTAGTAGAAAATGACCACACTGTACTCGAGTTAACACACTAAACTCAAATTAATACACGGCACTGCAAACATACTCCATAAAACATGTAACATAAAATGAATAAATGTATGCTCATTCAAAATGAGTTGTCTCAATTATTCTTTGTTCAGATTCATTTAATACAGAGCTAAATATTTGATGAAACTTACATAAAAATGTTTCTAGTAAACCTGGTTCTCGTGATTATTATATTTCACAAATATTTTAAGTAAATCGTTCTGATGTTCTAATTATTATTATATTATATCTCGCAACGACATATCACA
Organism: Amphiduros pacificus; assembly: GCA_949316495.1. Lineage (NCBI taxonomy): Eukaryota > Metazoa > Annelida > Polychaeta > Phyllodocida > Hesionidae > Amphiduros > Amphiduros pacificus. The sequence goes on from OX439001.1 coordinate 34,457,972, forward strand.
TACTTTATCATTGGAATCAATAACATTGCGCTGGTATTAATGAAAAGCAATATATGTGAACGGAATCAATTTTGTTCAGTCGAATCAGACAGATTGCATAATAATTATACAAGTCAACCTTATTTTCCTCAAAGATCAATACTCGGCTAACTACTATTCAATTTGGGCCACAAGAATCTGTTTAAATCAGGATTGAAGAGCATTTAATACGTTATCTTAGTTTATAAATGTTTGTATCATATACTTTGCTGGTGTCATATCTTGTTTATAGTATTTATATGTATCTTGTCGGGTTCACAACAGTGATTTAACTGGTCTGAAGAGTAATGTAACAGTATTTTGTCTATACACATCTGTCCAGCACCTAGCCACATCATGTTTGTAAACCGAGCTGAAATATGTTTGTAAACTCCCACCATCCCTGCCCTACTACATCCTTCGTGTTAAGTATTTCCTATTTATTTGTGTGGTTTAGAATTAGCTAACTTGAACCTATTACTCACGATTACCGATTAAAAAGCAAGCAGCGTAGTAATAAAGCATTTTTCCTATTTATTCACTTTACACATGAGTGACATTGCGAATGCAAGTAATGTTTGTGACTTTATACTTTATGCAAATGACATAACATTATTGTGGGTCAAAGGCAAGTTTACCTCTGGCCAAATTTCTTTGTGGCAGTCACTCATTAAGTAAATGTACTTGAGCCTTATTTTTCTCAAAGAAAAGATGGACATATTTTTCTCAAAGAAAGATGGGAATACTTTTTCTTTGTATAGGAAAACTGTATTAGATATTATTTTTGAATATTGCTTGTAAGACATAGATATTTTTTTACCTGAATAGGATGATGAGAAGTCTTGTGTTATCAATATATCGATCTTGTTAAAGGATTGGCGCCAGATTTTCAAAAGATAGAACCTTTGTTTATGTTATTTAGAATGTCATCAAAGTGTTCATGTGATATACACAAGCCAGTGATGTTTTATTTGTCTGTATCAACGGCCTTCCCAGCGCTCTTTCGGCTGTATCTGGTCAGATAGATGCTGTAATAATAATAATAATAATAATAAATTCCTTTATTTATCCTCGGTAACACAGATTAGATACAAATCTAGTTTTCACCATGGCCGAGTCTTATGCGAGGATAAAACATTTATGTACAATATTTAAAAACACATTAAAAATATAAAATCATTTGTGTATTATGACATAAAATATTTCTTAAGGTACCTTGATTTGAAGCAAGACACACTTGCAGACTCTCTAATGTTAACATCTAGTGAATTCCATAAGTTAGCACCTTCATAATTGAAACTCCTAGTGAAATATGTCAAATTTGGTTTTGGTGCTCTCAAATTCCCTCTAGCAGCTGATCTGGTATTGTATTTATGCACAGCTGCAACTGGGGTGAAATTTTGCAAATATTCAGGAACTAAATTTTTGTGAACTTTGTACATCATCAAGCACCGTTTGTACTGTACACGATCATTGAATGGCATCCATTTCATAATTCTAAAGAGTTCTTCTGAGGATTTGTCCCTAATTTTGCATCTTAGCATGACTCTGGCAGCTCGCTTTTGCAGCTTGCATATGCGTTGAACATTGCCAAGGTTGGGACATCTACCCCAGATAATACAAGCATAATCCATATGTGGTAAAACAATGGCATTATAGAGCATTTTCAATGTATCAATATTTACATAATCTCTTACTTTTTTCAATACACCAATTTTCTGTGAAATCTTCTTAGAAACATAATGATAATGATCTTGCCATGTGAGATTGCTGTCGATATGTATTCCAAGCAATTTTGCACTACTGACTTGTTCTAAAATCTGATTGTCGCAATAAACTGATAGCTTTGTGTTCTTTTTCACTCTCTGTGTAGTACCTATCAATTGAGTCTTTGTCTTACCTACATGCAACGTTAATCTATTGTACTTCATCCATTTGGCTACTTTGATAAAATCTGATGACAACTTTGCTGAAATAGTGTCTACATTATTACCAATTGCTTGTAAGGTGCTGTCATCAGCATACATATGTACTGATCCATCTATTACCTCTGGCAAATCGTTTATATACAGTGTAAACATAAGGGGACCCAAAATGGACCCTTGTGGAACCCCTACTGTAACCAGTTGATTTTCAGAGGTTTCTCCTTCCCACATAACAACTTGGGATCTTCTATCAAGATAAGAACAAAACCAATCCCAGCTGTTACCTGTGACACCATATGCAGCAAGTTTTTGAATCATAATGCAGTGATTGACGGTGTCAAAGGCCTTACGAAGGTCTATATACATTAGACCTATCATATTACCTCTGTCTATTTCACACAACCAATCATCTGTCATCTTAAGTAAAGCAGTATCACATGAGTGATTGGGTCTGAACCCAGACTGGTGAGATGTGATAAGCTTATGTTCCTCAAGATACTGATAGAAAGTTGTGTGTACATGTCTCTCTAGGATTTTACTTGCTACTGACAATATGGACACTGGCCTATAGTTAGAAAGATCTGAATTATCACCAGCTTTATATAATGGTATGACTTTGGCCAGTTTCCAGTCATCAATAAATTTACCATGGTTGATTGATAAATTCATGACAGTGGCTAATGGTTTACAGATTACTGGGGCACCAGCCTTCAAAGATTTAGATGTTATTTGATCAAGACCAGTAGCTTTGTTTTCACTCATTAGTTTTAGTTGGTTGTGAATATATTCAGCATCTATTGGTGGAATACTATAAGATACATTGGCTGGTACCCGTCTGTTCATATGAAATTGTTCATTGTGATCAAAAGCTAAAGCCAGACTCTCTCCGATTTCTACAAAGAATTTGTTGAATGCAGTTGCTATGGCTTTAGGATTTGTCTCAAGAACAGTGTCTATAAAGAAAGCTTTGCCTCCCTTTTTGCTTTTACTTGGTAGCATCACTTTAAGGGTTTTCCATAAAGATCTACTATTATACATATTGTCTTTAATTAGATCAGAATAATATTCATTTTGAGCTTTTCTGATAATTGTCACCGGGACTCTATTCCCTACTCTTTTTGAAGCGTAACTAAGTATCGTTCTTTTGCATTATCACAAACCACAGCTTTTGATAACCAATCATGGAGCATTGGCTCGAATGGGAAACAACTTCATGCCAGTGAAATAATACATAAGACACAATAACATATATGCTACTGGCGATCACATAGTGTTATAAATTTCGATTCCTGAAATCTGACAATCACTAAATTTAGTGCTTATGAATTAGTATAGAGTAACTCAATTGAACATTTCCCAATCATGACAAAAGTATGTAATATAACCGGGAAGCGATCCCCGACCACAACTCGAAGAGGCACACATTTGGCCACTGAGCTTTGCTGACCTATCCCTTGAGTCAATGTAGGCATTTACCATTGACTCTGCCATAGCTGCTTAGAGCACATTGCTTTGTTACTGGTGTTATTCCTGTCGAGATAGGACTCTAAGACCTAGTATGAGCTAAGACCTATATCTGAAGGGTTTACCTGTTGTCCTGAATTGTCATATCAGGGACCTGCGTCATAATAATTCCATGAGAAATGATATGAATAATGTTGAAATTAAAACACTACACACACACACACACACACACACACACACACACACACACACACCAGTGCAATCAAGATGAGTTTTTGCTTCAACCAGTGTAATTGTTGCTCATTATAGCTAGCATTCAATTCATTTGTAGTATTTAAACGTTCATAAATTGATTTGCAAATTAGGAAAATAATAAATGAAATCAATGAAAAACTAAACCAGAAACACAAGATTCTTGCAAAATTCCATATATTATAATATCTCTATTGAACAATATCCAAATTGCCACATACTTTTTCTTTTTTTATTAAATATGAATCAGTCCATTGCGATATGGTTTGTTTTTCCATGTCCCTAATATATATATGATTCGTGAAACTAGCCACATTGATCAACGCCTGACAATGGACAATAATGACTGTTTATTTTACCCATCACCCCTGGCAGCGCCGAGACAAAAGACCATATATATGCGGCCATTAAACGGTCTACTTTGGGATCAATGAATAATACACAGCCTTTTAAATAGTAATATGAAAGTCCATTAAGATCATAACAAGGCTATTTAAATAATATATGAAATTATAATATTGAAACTTTGTTTTCCGAATCATTTAATAACATCTCTTGCTTTGTCTATCACACAAAAGTGCTATGACATAAAAGTGTTTTGTCTGATAACTTTCATTTTTGAAACATTCAAATCAGGACCAATTAAGTTCAATTCTTACATTTGTGTTGGAACTGGCGATTTAGTAGCAATAATCATAGTTTCTACCCCAATTACACGTAAATTTAAATGAAATAGTGTTGGAAGTGATGTAGCACCACAAACAAACACACAATCATATATATATATATATATATATATATATATATATATATATATATATATATATATATATATATATATATATATATATATATATATATATATATATATATATATATATATATATATATATATATATATATATATATATATATATATATATATATATATACATATATATATAAATATATATATATATATATATATATAATAATAATAATAATAATAATAATAATAATAATAATAATAATAATAATAATAATAATAATAATAATAATAATAATAATAATAATAATAATAATAATAATAATAATAATAATAATAATAATAATAATAATAATAATAATAATAATAATAATAATAATAATAATAATAATAATAATAATAATAATAATAATAATAATAATAATAATAATAATAATAATAATAATAATAATAATAATAATAATAATAATAAAAATAATAATAAAAATAATAATAATAATAATAAATTTCTATAGCGCTATTTGGGACATAGTCTGCTCATGGCGCTTTCGAAGATAATGTCTTTCAAACAAGTGAGTCTTTAAGTATTTCTTAAAGGAATCAACTGTTTTACAATTTTTCACTGGAAGGGGGAGGGCATTCCAGATTTTCGGCGCATAGGCTGAAAACGCTCTATCACCTATAGTCCTAGAGCTTGTTTTAGGAATCAGATACTCATTATTCCCATTAGATCTTAGGTTTTTCTCCCCATTTTTTTTTAGGAATAATAAGGTTATATATATATATATATATATATATATATATATATATATATATATATATATATATATATATATATATATATATATATATATATATATATATACATATATATATGTATATATGGGTGGGAATCAAACCCATGACCTTTTGGAACACCACAACATACCTGGTGATAATAAGACAAATATTTATAAGTGCTAATTGTGTGAAGCTAAGATATAGGGCAAGAATTGTTTTGCTCAAACGAGAAAGTGCACGCTATGCTGTTTGGGATGATGAAATAGGACAGTTCCTTGAAAACACCAGCTGATAGTTCCTTATTGAATGACCCACATCATCAGCCACTGTGGTAACAGTTTAGGAAAAGTTTTGAATGGGATGTGTAACCTTTGAAGTCATTACTCTGCTGAACAGATGTAGTGGATTCCCTACCACAATGGATCGAGGCAGAGGTAGGTTGAGGATCGACGCCTCTGTTTAGCACTGAGATAATGATGAAGACATCCAAAGTTGGCAAATCAAGTTCGGATCATTTCAAGTTATTTAGAACAATGGAAATTTTAAATATTTACCTCAATGACCATGTCTAACAAAGTCGTTTTTCTGTAAGAGAACATTTTGTTTCGAAATATCTTTAGGCGAAAATGAACCAGGGGAATACGAGAGTATTGCAAACTTAAATAATGAGATTTGTGTTCATAATCATATTTTCATATGTTGTTCTGGAATTATATACACATTATTACATCAATGTCAACTGTTTATTAAAAGTATTAAATATGCGACATATGTCTGCCCTTTTATAGTATGGATATATGCATGTAATATTTTTAAGATCAAAGACCAACATATCGCGTGAAGTAAACGGATTACACTGAGAAAAGTAAATTAGCCATGTTACATAGTGCAGAATAGAGTGCATTACGACAGAAATTTCCAGCTAATTAATGCATCACAAAACAAGATTACATCAGAAATTTGTAGGCCCGCCCTCTACCCATGTTTTTGTGAGATACTAGTTAGATTGTGCTTCAGACATGCTGAGCCCAGGGAGGAGATCAAGTTGGTCCCACCATGAGGTCCGCTGGCCCTCTTTGGTGAGGCTCTTGACTTCATTCCAGACAAAAAGAAGGCCCTTAGAAAGAAATTGGTTTGACATGTTTTGTTCGGACAGAAAGTGGTCATAATCCAAATTCTCACTTTTATTCCATTTCTGAAACCTACGCGTGAAACGTGAAACAGGATTGCGCTTACGTTGTAAACATGAATGGTTAATATAATTCAGTTGATTTCAATTAATATTTCAATCAATATATATATTTTTTCTGTAGTTCTGAATTATACGGAATAATTTCATTGAAACATTTTCAATCATAATCTACATCATCCACCTGTGACTCGAAAAAACATCAAAACATATCATCCATGAAAAATACGTTGCGTATCGTATAAAATGTTGACCTTTTGAAATAAGGTCCGTTTCCAATGTGTTTCTCCTATCGATATATTCGAATGTCATTACGTTCGTTATAGCATATTTTGCCCTACATTATATAGCCCAGAGGTCGCAGAATGTGGGTCATGAGTGACCCACAAATAATGACAAAGGTCATTTCTAGATCCGTACACAATCAATAGTACCCTACTCAATAATTACTGACCAGCGCTATTTTCATTGTTGATGTTTGTAAAGACAAGCATTTGGCCAATAACATCACATCTATCAGGGTGCTAATTATATTGTCATACACTGATTAATATTGCTATGACATGTTTATCTGTATCTTAGAACATTGCATTGCTGTTGTGTCAGTGCTAAAATAATCTCATAGTCTCAAGTGTTTTGTGTCCTATCAAATGCCTCAAAAGGTTCTTTATGTTCATAATGCCGCTGAAGTGGGCGCTGTTATTTCAATGAATACATATGATCATCGGATAATCATATATCTATGTACATAGACCACGGGCCGTGGCACAGGTGGCAGTTGGTAGGAGCGCCAGCTTATTACCACCAGGTCTGCTGTGATGTTCCAAAGGTCACCGGTTTGATTCCCAGCCATACCGACATTGAATTCATGTGACGTTACAATTGTTCATATGCGCTGAGGGATTAATCCCTTCTCCTTCTTAATTTGGGACTGGATGGTTTGTCGTGTCAAGGGCCTGAGACTCGTATACAAGTAGGTCTCATCATGAAATGACTGAAATAGTGTTGAAAGTGATGTAGCACCACAAACAAACACACAAATATATATATAGGATCCAATATTTTGTAAACCTACTTCTTGGAAATATGCACAAACTGTGCAAAAAGGTGCGGATTGGTTAAACTCTGGTTTGCGCAGAATAAGTACAATCAATATATATAATTATTCTACCTGTTCACATTTATATTTTACAAATAAGAAACTGTTGTGTCAAATTGTCTTTCATTGATATTAAATAAGTACGGGGATTGGGTCAATATAAGTATGTAGTGAGGCAAGTGGTGCGTGTTATTTTAGCTTGAAAAGCACAAGTTCAGAATGAGCCAAATCATATACACGATTATAAAGATATTTCATATGTTATTAAATTCTTTCTTATATTAACCAAGACCAGATTACATCATAAGTCCATGATTTTCAACACTTTGGTCTCAAAACAGATAATCTCTATTCAATATTTTCGCTGTTCTTTGTGGTATAATAATTCCGCAAGTGATCATTAAACATTATGAGATTTGTACCATTCGATAAATGTGGGGAATCGCTTCTGATTATCAAAATACATATATTTTTGGGAATAGTACATTTTTTTTTTTATTAAAACAAGATTAATGATATTATACACCAATGTTATTTTATGAAATCGGTGAGTATAATATGTAATCCAAATTGGCTCTGGCCTTGATCATTGATGCGGCATTATGACCCGATCCACAAATAATCTAATGGTTCCCGGGGATTTAAGTGCTACCCTTTCTGAATTATCTCAATTCATTGACCAAGTATGTCACATGCTCAAATTGGCCATCAATGCTGTTCTAACAAGCACAGTGCTTATTAAGTGGTGTTACTTTTGTGGTCATTAAGGTGAGGTCTATTAATGTAGGAACTTGTTAGGCTGGGAAGTTGGCTGCCACGCTGTTGTTGAAAACCACAGCTTTATGAAAGAAAGAGCCGTGCCATTTGTATGACATAACTTCCCGCCAAGTTCCTTATTGTCCCACACATAATCGTCTGGCTTTTACACATTTGTTTGGCCATATTACCAAAACAATATTCCCGCGAGATTTCCCAATATCTTAAAAGAAGGCGCTCTTTTCAAAGCCGCGACGGGAAAAATATATTGGGAATAAATATCAAATCTAGCGTCGAGGACAAAAACGAAGGCAAACATTGGAGACTAACTATAATCTTTCAGAAATAAATTATTTCTATCTTGGATGAGTCTTGGTAAGATCAAACGGCAATATCAATAGGTTTGTTACTAACCGTTATCGATATTGGCCATTGTTTATGGTAACTAGGAGCGGGGCAGACCTGGGAAGGTGTTCTCCTCAGCCGGAGCAAGCAGCAGTCCGCTCAGACCTGACCATCACCCGCACCTTACCTCCACACACATCACATCCACTTGTATTTATTTGATTATTTGAGCATTCACTTTCCAGCGAACTGCATACCAGAGAGATATTGAAGGTACGTTACATAATTGTTGATATAGATAAATGTAAAATCTTGGCATATACAAAAATCATGATATAATGATTCTGATAGTGGAATGTTATATCTTTATTATGCAAAGATTGACCATGAGATAAAGAAAAAAGTGTTTTTATAAATAATCATCAATTATAACAAGGCACCAATGATCCATATCAAGAAGATAACACTGGCTTCTTGTATGTAATGGTTTCATTCACCATAGATTTAATCTTATAGAATTAAGTATTCTAATAATCTTGATTGTAACCGTTTTTGGATGCAATCTTATGATATAAATTTAAAAAGTAAAATTAAGTTCTTATTTACATTTTTGAGAGGATCAAGCTTGTTTATCGCTTCATCTGACTAACATGATTCTTAGCGAGATTGCAGTGGCGGCTAAATGTCTCACCCACTACTTGCTGAATGCGAATTGATACAATAATCTGGTGATCTATCTAAATATTAAGATTAATCCTGAAGATATAAATGTAATACCTCTTTTATAATGTGTGATTTTATATGTCAATTATAAAATCAGAAAGATTTGTTGATAAAACATAAAATAATATTCAAAAGGAAGTTGGCAAGGTTAATATCTTAGATTGATAGAGACCGACCTAATGTTTCTGGCTTAAATCATAACTATCCAACTAAACTATCAGCCCGCTTTAACTTATCGTTTCTAAGTATTCCAAAGTTGGGAGAAACGGTATGATTGTTTACTCCATATATGTACGTCAAAAGGCTGTTTTGGCTTTCTTAATATTTCTCCATTAAGCAAGTTTTATCGATACGTTTGAATCATTGCGTACACAAAAGATGACAAGAAAATAGAGTCGGTAAAATAGTAAGAAAGTTAAGTCCTTTCATTAAGTTAATCTTGTTACATGCATTAATCAAGGGCCAAAAGCTCCCCAAAGCAGATCCCATAGCGGGATCAAGTACCTTTTTGAAGCTGTGAACACTCCATCACAGGCACACTAATAGACAAATACTCAAAAAGGAAACCCTGAAAAAGTAAACATTCCATCACAGGCACCCTGATAGATTCAAACACTCCATCACAGGCAAACAAATTATTAATGAATACCCTATCGTAGGTGCCCTCCACAGGAATTCTCATAAATGTATGTATATATCAGTTCAATTTAATTTGATATATCAGTTAACTAATTTATTCCTTTTTTTAGTCTTTTCAGACCACAAAATTTCCAATTTGCGTCAAATTATGATTTCAAATGTCCTTGATAAACAATGTATTTGATGTTCATCATGATTGATATTTATTGGGATTTAAGCTCTGACATTAAGGCGTTCTTTATCTGGTCTTCTTGGAGAACGGCTCACTTAATAAACGCTCATTCACAATTGCCGCATATAATATCTAAGTCTCACTACATTTGTGAATGTCAAGGTTTACCTCAATTTATATTGCATTAGTATATGACATTAAAGTGAGGCAGTACATTTGACATATCAAGTTAGTAAACGAACTGATGGAACGGAAATATTTGGTTGATGGACGGAAATGTTTTATAAACTTTCATAGAAATCCATTGACAGTCTTTCACGCGGAGTTAATATGTTATTTTCAGATATGAGAATAATGATTAAATCGATAATCAGCAGAACACATGCTAACTAGACGTGCAAGTGAATCGCATAGCGAGAGTTGTCCTCTTTACTGAAATTGATTCCAACCTTTCATCATTTGTGCAAATAAAAGATGAATTTTGGTCAGAATTAACCCTGGACATTAACCCTTACAGCATCTTCAAGCATAAAAAGTATATGTCATCTTTTGTATTGCTAAACAATATGACAAAGTTCGAAAAATTATCTGCATTTGACCGTTATGTTCAAAATACATTAAGATAGATAAAAACGCAAGTTATTGTTTTCCACTTTGTATGTTGAATAAAACTCAATCTTAAATAATATGTTAGACTTGCCACTTATTTTGAGTGGAAAGAATTGCAGGCAATCCTTGTCCAAATATATTAGGACAATCAAGAACCTCTCGTTGAAATGGATTTGTGCAGCGGGCGAATAATCTCACTAATTATTGGAGGATTGCTCTGATTAGTTCACGAAAATATAGAACAGGGAAACCCCAAACAACGACCACATATTTCCAGTGACGTAAGACCAGAATTCCGACCAAAGCATACGGGCACCTGCGAGGTGGTTTACTGTCCCAATTTGGAACTGTTATTAGTGTATAAAAGACTTGGAAGGTGTCACTGGTACAAATATGCTTCAGTGAGGAGAACATGCACATGCAGACTCTGAATTAGCACTAGCTGATAGTTTTAATGATTTTTTCATGGGAAAAATTGAAAATATTCGTAAAGAAATGGATATGCAAGTATCAAATCATAACCAATACCCATCACCAGATGTCGCCACCACGGATGTGGAAAACAGTAACAAGAAATTGACACCAGGTGGCACTGAGGGGTCTGGTTTAGAAAACAACAACACAAAATTGACACCAAGTGGCACTGAGGTGACTGGTCTGACCAGAACATTAAATGTGTTTAAAAAACTGAATGTTGATGATGTACGCAAATTAATAAGATTAGCGTCAAATAAAACTTGTGAACTGGACCCTATACCAACCTGGTTACTGCAGGAATTGCTAGAAGACCTACTACCTATTATCACAACCATCATAAATAAATCACTGGACGATGCAGTGGTGTCTGACAACATGAAGATGGCTATAATTAAACCACTTCTGAAGAAACTTGGTTTAGAGTTGATTGAGACCAACTATCGACCTGTATCAAACTTATCATACATCTCAAAATTAACAGAAAGGGCAGTGGCAAATCAACTTGTACCACATCTAATAGAAAACAATCTAACTGATAAATTTCAGTCTGCCTACAAAGAACATCACAGTACAGAGACAGCACTCTTAAAAGTGCAAAATGACATCCTGAGTGAATTAGACAAAAAAAGATCAGTCATTTTGCTCCTACTGGACCTATCAGCGGCATTTGACACCATTGATCACGAAATTTTGTTGAATAGGCTACATGCAAGATGTGGTGTTCAAGGCAAAGCCCTCTCATGGATTAAGTCCTACCTTAATGCTAGGCAACAGTGTGTTAAGGTTGGAGGTCAAACCTCCAAAAGAAAACAAATCAAATATGGAGTTCCCCAGGGATCGGTCCTAGGACCAATCCTTTTCTCAATATACATGTCTCCATTAGCAGACATCTTAAATAAATATGGACTATGTTACCATATATACGCTGATGACACGCAAATTTACATACCTGTAGACAAAGATTCAACCGAGCAGAGGGACATATGCCGGAACAAATTGGAAAAATGTATAATGGAAATAAGATCCTTTCTAACAACAAATAAAATGAAGATAAATGATGGAAAGACGGAAATGCTGGCATGCACTGGTAAAAACTATGGTCATGCTTGCATTGATACCATTAAAGTAGGAGAGACAATGATAATGCCTAGCGAAAATGTTCGTAACCTAGGGGTCATTATGGATAAACGACTTGATATGAAGGCGCAGATAAAAGCTATATGCAAGAAAGGTTACTATCATATCCGGAATATCGCATCTATCAGACAGTGTCTAGACAAAAAAACAGCGACTACTCTGATACATGCATTCGTCACTTCTACATTAGACTATGGAAATGGCCTACTGGCTGGCATTCCGAATTCTGAATTAAAAAAGCTTCAATATATCCAAAATGCAGCAGCCCGAGTAGTAGGCAAGATCAGAAAATTTGATCACATCTCAGAAAAATTGAAAGAACTGCATTGGCTGCCAATCCAGGCTAGGATAAAATTTTAAATATTACTTACCGTCTGGAAGGCTTTAAATGGTAAAGCTCCCTCCTACTTGAGCGAACTCCTAGTGGTAAAGTGTGGAGAAAGAAACCTCAGATCTAATGATGGAACTCACCTGGAAGTACCAACAACACGCCTCAAAACATTAGGAGACAGAGCTTTCTCATATATTGGTCCTAGGTTGTGGAATGACTTACCACTGGATATCAAAATAAGTGCCAGTCTCAAAACCTTTAAGACCAGACTTAAAACTTACTTATTTAAGAAACATGTTCTTAATGAAGCGCTTTGAACAGACTTCTGTCTGGTATATGCGCTATATAAATTTTATTATTATTATTATTATTATTATTATTATTATTATTGTATTTTCCATAATAAAACAACTATCATAATGGAAAAAAAACTATTCTGAAGGCTGCAAAAATGTAAATTAAGCTATACAATGTGAATTGGACAATTGTATTTTTATATTCGTAAATTTATATTCGTAACTTTAGCAACTTATCCCACAACAAATTGATATACACATACAAATATATTCACCTTTGCAATTTATTGTCACTTATGATATTTCTGGAAGATGTTGATTCATAAAATATAACACATTTTAGATTTGCCTATAGAATATGCCTATAGAATATGCCTATTTAAACTCGTGACGTGTTTTTCCATAAGCGAATATGTAAACCTGATAAGGAAGAGCCATGGAGATTACAAAAATGCAAACATTCGCACCTTCGGATTAACTTTTTACTATCATTTGTGTCACCTGTAGCCACTCTGTGAAAGCACTGAAGCTAAGATGGCTGAATGTTGATCCAATATTGCATCAAAATCTCTTAAGGGCCAAATACGCAATCTGACTATTCCTTCAAACCAAGGCAAGTCAATCTGCCCATGAATTTTTAGTCAATCCTCAGTTGTCACATCTGTAAGCTTACCTTTATAAAACATCATTATATTTCGGTATATTTGATGGAATTATTAAAATACAGCTTCGAAACCATCCTCTCAGAGAATATGACAACTGCATGCATGTGTAAAAGATTGTTATTGTCAGCGACGACATGTAATGAGAACATATTTAGCAAAAATAAAACCTGCAAATATGCATAGAATATTTATGAGTGAACATTGTTTATTTTCTGTTAGTTGTATAATTACATTTGAAATGAAATAAAGAAATTGTGATAAATCTTCTCAACTTCGTTCATTTTAGACCTAATATCATATTCTTACTGCTCATCTGATTGGTCTTTCTTTCCATTCAATTTTGGTAAAGTCGGTGCGAGGACACGAAAATATTTGATATATAGAGCAAAACGTGCCATATTAAATATACATTCCTTTGTGGTAGGCGAGATAATGTGGTGCTTGAGCCCTGTTTTTAAAACATTCTGAACATGGTCATAAGAGAACGATATCAGATCACTGTCAAATAACATATCGAAGTCACGGATATTCTTGCAGATATAATTTTAATATGTATATATATATATTGATTGTATCAGTTCATGGACGTTTTATATTGGCAGGATGAAAACTATGGACATTAAGCTGAGTGCCGTTTTCGTATTCTGTCTTTTGGTGACTTTGTGTAACTCTCATGAAAAACAAAGTTTGGGGAAAGTGGCCATGTCAAATAACGGATATATGTGGAAACACCTCAATGATAATGATCATATGCGCCACAAAAGAGCTTCAAATGTCACAGTTTCAACCGGTAGGACAAGGAAGAGACGATCCTTGGCTCAGGCGGATATAGACAATGTCCTCTCTGAACACAACCAATTCAGAAGACAGAGTTCAGCAACTGCCATGAAATATATGGTGAGTATCTCCTTGATGAATCCTTCCAATGGTTTATTTTTGGGGCGGAGGATATCCAGGGTGATTCTAACTAGATTCTGACGAGATAGATACAACAAATTCAATTAAAATGCTTCCAATTGGGATGTCTGAAATGACAGCAAAGATATTATGGCTGTCCAATAATGCGTTTAACAGCAGTTGGTGAACATGGTATTTAAAATTTCCTCCACAGCACAGAACTCAAAGTTGTCAGGTAGAATAGCATGTAAATATATCAACCATCAATTAAGCAATTTTCTTCATAAAATTCTGCAAACATTTGCATCCAATATAACAGTTATATTTGATTTTGTCATCCTTGTATAAAGGATAATCCAGTTTAACGAAAATATTTAATGAAGAATTGTCAATAATAATTAATTAAAAAGAAATATGCAAATGATATTTAAAAGACATACAATAATTAAACCAGTTAATATATATTATATATATATATATATATATATATATATATATATATATATATATATATATATATATATATATGTGTGTGTGTGTATATATATATATTTACTTTTCATTATAATTACTTTTCTTTCAGTAATTTAATTAAATTTTGAAGGTGGAAAATGTATATTGTTTATTCCCAGAGGTGGAGCACTTGGTTGGAGGACCGGGCCACGGCGTGGGCGGAGGGGTGTGTATTTGAGCATGGCTCCACGTCAGCCCCGGGTGGAGACTTTAACCCGGTGGGGGAGAACCTCTATATCAGCTCCTCGGGGCACTACATCTCCTCCCCGGTCAGCTCGTGGGTTGATGGCGAGATCGGCTACTACACCCTAGCTACAGCCACTTGTCAGTCTGGGAAAATGTGTGGTCATTACACACAGGTAAAAAGGATTGAGTTACTTAGCATAATTTTTGTTTCATTTCACATATCATATTCAACCTTTTTCTATGAATAAGTGAACGTTATAATCCCTTATGAACCTTTTTTATGCTGCTGGGGTCCCTTTCATACTGCTCAACATTTGCTATCCACCAGGTGTCTCTTGTGTCAAGCACAATGCACCCTGGGAACGATTTGGAGACATGAAAGCTAATATCAAATTCACACAAGGAAAAAAGAGATAAATCATTACTAGTTATGCCATTCTTTTAACTTACATCCACAATAATTTAGTTTCACAACATGAAACATAATAGGTGAAAACGTCTCTGTAGATATAGTCATATACTGATTTCAATCAGATGATATGCTGATCAACATTCATTTTATATACTTCTGTGAGCTAAGTTTGTATGTCCACAAAGTTCTCCCATGCGAGACAGATTTTTACACACCAGATGGCAGCATGGTCCGCTTGAGCAGTGAGAATTGACTTTGACTGACCTAAGTTGAGGATGCTCAGTGTTCATCATTGTGCAAAAATCAATTTTAATCTATATCCAAAGAACGATTGGCCACATATACAAAATGAAAATTAGTGAGTTTACCTTTCCAAATTGTACACAGGGGCCATTTCAATGTTTTTGTGAACAGAGCACGACAACACACTGATTGGGTCTTAAATAAATAATATTTATTATAATAATAATAACAAAAGTCTTTAATAAGGCTTTGACATTTGTACTACTTAGAAACAATGTTCATTGAGACCATAATATGAGAGGCAGATAACTCTAGCTCTCATATCCACGATTTTACATAATCACATGATACCAGGGTTAGGGGAGGCAGATAAGCTACCATGACCCTGGGTTGTTTTGATATGTGTTAGAATGGACGGTAGTTAACTTTATCTTTTTTATGACCATTATAGAAGAATGTATAGCCCTAAAAATTCTAAGGTGCGTAATTATAATATTTATATATAATATAAGTAGTGATACAGCTAGTTCATAACAGTGAATGCAAATTATCAGTAGGAGCATGTATGAAATGAGACATATGCGTAGAGGCGGATAACTCCACGTGCGGGAAAATATTTCACAGTTCACAGTTCACAGTTCATTTTTCAAATTTTTTTCAGAAAATATGACTTTGCGTTACATTTTAATTAAAAAACATATGACGCAATGCTTCAATTCTTTTCAAATTTTCAGGGATTACTACCAGGGGATATATATATTGCCACAAAAAATCCCAATGCAAAAAAAATAATTTAAAGGTGCAAAAAAAATGTTGAAATTGGACTTTGAAAAAAAAACCAATATTATATATTCTACAGTTAAAAATAATTATGAGAGCTATTTCAATGGTGTTGTCCTTTATAGGGATTCATCTATAGGGTCCCTAGTATCTTCCAGAATTTTTCACTAATTGAGCAATTTTTTTAAGGGGTTGAATTAGCAGGTCAAACATTACAAAAAGTGAAAAAAATCAGTTTTTTTACACAACGATTTTTTTATATGAGGGTCATTTCAATGTTGTTTTCCTTTTTAGGGAACCATCTATAGGGTAGCAAGTACCTCCCTGAATTTTTCACTAATTGAGCAATTTTTTTAAGGGGTTGAATTAAGAGGTCAAACTTGGAAAAAAATGAAAAACTCTCATAATTTTAATGGTTTTTTACACAACGATTTTTTTATATGAGGGTCATTTCAATGTTGTTTTCCTTTTTAGGGAACCATCTATAGGGTAGCAAGTACCTCCCTGAATTTTTCACTAATTGAGCAATTTTTTTAAGGTGTTGAATTAGGAGGTCAAACTTGGTAAAAATGAAAACTCTCATAATTTTAATGGTTTTTTATACCACGATTTTTTCATATGAGGGTCATTTCAATGTTGTTTTCCATTTCAGGGAACCATCTATAGGGTACCAAATACCTCCCTGATTTTTTCACTAATTGAGCAATTTTTTTAAGGGGTTGAATTAGGAGGTCAAACTTGGAAAAAAATGAAAAACTCTCATAATTTTAGTGTTTTTTTTGCACAACGATTTTTTTATACGAGGGTCATTTCAATGTTGTTTTCCTTTTCAGGGAACCATGTATAGGGTACCAAGTACCTCCCTGAATTTTTCACTAATTGAGCAATTTTTTTAAGGGGTTGAATTAGGAGGTCAAACTTGGAAAAAAATGAAAAACTCTCATAATTTTAGTGTTTTTTTGCACAACGATTTTTTTATATGAGGGTCATTTCAATGTTATTTTCCTTTTCAGGGATCCATGTATAGGGTACCAAGTACCTCCCTGAATTTTTCACTAATTGAGCAATTTTTTTAAGGGGTTGAATTAGGAGGTCAAACCTGGAAAAAAATGAAAAAAATCTGTTTTTTTGGACAACGATTTTTTTATATGAGGGTCATTTCAATGTTGTTTTCCTTTTCAGGGAACCATCTATCGGGTACCAAATACCTCCCTGAACATTTCACTAATTGAGCAATTTTTTTAAGGGGTTGAATTAGGAGGTCAAACTTGGAAAAAAATGAAAAACTTTCATGATTTTAATGGATTTTTGCACAACGATTTTTTTATATGAGGGTCATTTCAATATGGTTTTCCTTTTCAGGGAACCATCTATAGGGTCCCAAATACCTCCCTGAATTTTTCACTAATTGAGCAATTTTTTGAAGGGGTTGAAGTAGGAGGTCAAACTTGGAAAAAAAAGAAAAATTCTCCTGATTTTAATGGTTTTTTGCACAACGATTTTTTTATATGAGGGTCATTTCAATGTTATTTTCCTTTTCAGGGAACCATCTATCGGGTACCAAGTACCTCCCTGAATTTTTCACTAATTGAGCAATTTTTTTAAGGGGTTGAATTAGGAGGTCAAACTTGGAAAAAAAATTAAAATTCTCATGATTTTAATTGATTTTTGCACAACGAACTTTTGATATGAGGGTCATTTCAATGTGGTTTTCCTTTTCAGGGGACCATCTCAAGGGTACCAAGTACCTCCCTTAATTTTTCACTAATTGAGCACAACCTTGAAATGACCCTCATATAAAAAAACCGTTGTGCAAATTTCAATTAAAATCAGGAGAATTTTTCATTAGTTTCCAGGTTTGACCTCCTAATTCAACCCCTTAAAAAAATTGCTCAATTAGTGAAAAATTCAGGGACGTACTTGGTACACTATAGATGGTTCCCTGAAAAGAAAAACAACATTGAAATGACCCTCATATCAAAAAATCGTTGTACAAAATTCCATTAAAATCATGAGAATTTTTCATTTTTTTCCAAGTTTGACTTTCTTATTCAACCCCTTAAAAAAATTGCTCAATTAGTGAAAAATTCAAGGAGGTACTTGGTACCCTATACGTGGTTCCCTGAAAAGGAAAACCACATTGAAATGACCCTCATATAAAAAAAATCGTTGTGCAAAAAACCATTAAAATTAGGAGAATTTTTCTTTTTTTTCCAAGTTTGACCTCCTAATTCAACACCCTAAAAAAATTGCTCAATTAGTGAAAAATTCAGGGAGGTACTTGGTACCCTATAGATGGTTCCCTAAAAAGGAAAACAACATTGAAATGACCCTCATATAAAAAAATCGTTGTGCAAAAAACCATTAAAATTATGAGAGTTTTTCATTTTTTTCCAAGTTTGACCTCTTAATTCAACCCCTTAAAAAAATTGCTCAATTAGTGAAAAATTCAGGGAGGTACTTGGTACCCTATAGATGGTTCCCTAAAAAGAAAAACAACATTGAAATGACCCTCATATAAAAAAATCGTTGTGTAAAAAAACTGATTTTTTTCATTTTTTGTAATGTTTGACCTCCTAATTCAACCCCTTAAAAAAATTGCTCAATTAGTGAAAAATTCTGGAAGATACTAGGGACCCTATAGATGAATCCCTATAAAGGACACCACCATTGAAACAGCTCTCATAATTATTTTTAACTGTAGAATATATAATATTGGGTTTTTTTTCAAAGTCCAATTTCAACATTTTTTTTTGCACCTTTAAATTATTTTTTTTGCATTGGGATTTTTTGTGCCAATATATATATCCCCTGGTAGTAATCCCTGAAAATTTGAAAAGAATTGAAGCATTGCGTCATATGTTTTTTTATTAAAATGTAACGCAAAGTCATATTTTCTGAAAAAAATTTGAAAAATGAACTGTGAACTGTGAACTGTGAAATATTTTCCCGCACGTGATAACTCCAGCTCTACTGAGTCATTTCTGAAAATTTGTTCCATACTATTAGATATTTCCAATTTTCTTTAACAAGTATTCGTGTCTTAATTGCATGTGCTCTGGGACAAATTGGGATGACAGTGGGATGAACTTGAGACGTAGAATTTAGAGAAAGAAAATGCTGAATTTAATCTGTAATGGGATATCATCACCACAATTCCTACAAGCCAAATAAAAACCGGATAAAAAGAAAGATCAGGAGAAAGGTTTAAATTGTACAGGGTCAAAGGTTTAAATTGTACAGGGTCAAGTTCTCATTAAAAAATTATTGATCTAGTTTTGATTTTTATAAGAATAAAATGTCTCTCAGATTACGCAGGATCAGACAGTTATAAGGTATATTACAGGTCCATACTTATCATAATTCCTATTTTTACTCATTTTGAGCCAAGATTTCACAGTGATTTTATATAAAAGTGCATTGAGCATAATGTACAATGTAATAAAAATACTTATTTCATATATTCGACAAACACAATCATAGAATTGTAAAACAAATTGTTAAAAAATATGTAAAACTAATAGCGCGTTGGCAGAGCTGGGGCGGGTTAGTAATACGCAGGAAGAGATCTCATTAGCCAATAAGTCGAATATTACTATAATTTACCTCTAGGTTGTATGGGATAGTACAGAATACGTGGGGTGCGGCCAGGCTGCTTGCACTAATGTCGACGTCAACGGTGACACTTGGGCCTCAGCCACATTGACCGTCTGCCAATATGGACCCATGTGAGTGAGAATCTAAATGTATAACAGATGAACCTTAGCACTTTTTAAAATATTTTTCTTAACTATATCAAATATTTAAAGTGCGTGACTGAAGAACAAATAAAGAAACGAAAAGAGATTTATCTCTCTCTCTCTCTGACTCTGTGTCTGTCTGTCTGTCTATTTATTTATTTATTTATTTATTTATTTATTTATTTATTTATTTATTTATTCATTCATTCATTCATTCATTCATTCCTTCATTCATTCATTCATTCATTCATTCATTCATTTATTTATTTATTTATTTATTTATTTATTTATTTATTTATTTATTTATTTATTTATTTATTTATTTATTTATTTATTTATTTATTTATTTATTTATTTATTTATTTATTTATTTATTTATTTATTTATATATTCATTTATTTATTTATTTCAGGGGTAACTACGTAGGAACGGCACCGTTCACGGCAGGTGATGTCTGCTCTGAATGCTCTTCTGGAAAGTACTGGTGCGATGACAGACTGTGCCGTGAGTTTAATGTTATTCAGCACAAATAAGACATTTTAATGTTAAACAGAGGCCAACTACATGCAAGTCACAGCAAGAAATTTCTAAGTACCACAGCATTCTGATTAATCTGGACCCTTGATCTCGGTGAAGTCTCGCCCATTAGGAGAATATGCGTATGCAAACATACATATGAATATGCGTATGTTTTGTTTTGTTTTGTTTTGTTTTGTTTTCTTTTTCTTGATCATTCTGTGTTACCTTTCGTGCCCTCCTTCTTTCTTCTCAATAAAGTGCATATTAATCTCATCCGTGGCTAAGTTGGTCAGAATGCAAGCTTCACAGTACCAGGTCCTTGATGACCTGAACATCCCGGTCATGCCGAGACTGGTTTCATGTTGCCATTTCCTATCAGCTGAGGCCCCTGTCTGAACAGCTCACCTGTTGTCCTTGTAAATATGTGACCAGGTGGGTTGGCATGTTAAGGGCTTTCCATATCAGAATTCAGAGAGGCAGCACTTATTCTGTTACAAGTAGGTTCCTGTATGAAATAAATTAAAAAATTTGGAACTGATGTGAAAGCCCAAACAAACATACAAACAGACAAATAGACATCCAAACTCACAAAACAAAACCCATGGTTAAATCCTATACCTTAAAATAGCTGCCCTACGTTGCAATTGATATAAATTTATATGACTGGAAACAGCAGGCCACCTCTGCTTCATCAACCTCTCCTATTTCACCACAAATAACAAACTTCATATCACATGTTAATGCCAGAAATATCCAATGTCATTTATCCACGAAATAAGTGTATGTGTATTTGTTGATAAACATTTTGTATCGAAATAAAATATGCTTTACCTGGGACGACTTAACAATTGCTCACCCCCACACACATTTATCAATTTGTGCACATATTTTTACTCCATTATGTTATTATCTAACCGTATCTTCCAAGTCATCAAACCAAATTGCGGCTGGTGTTAATGCAGTTCTATATTTCCACATCTCTTTATCACTTATGCACATGTGTCAGAAAAAGATGGATATATTCCCATAATATGTCACAAACAAAAATAAAATAAGTAAATGTTCCTCAAATAAGATATTATTGTGTGAAGGGGCATGCTTATCTTGGCAGCACAAACCAGTTTTGTTTTAACACTTTTACCAAATAAACATAAAAGATTTGCCCAAGAAACAAACTCAACAGTAGGCTTTAAAACATAATAAACTCAATCTTAATGAGTAGTAATGTTCAACAGGGCAAATAATGCCAATAATACAACGCATTTTATTAGTGATTGATAAATGAGAAAGACATATTTTCTTTGTGATGTTGTTTTGCTCAGAGCAATTTTCACTGAGTTCACGTCAGGCACGGCCCTCAGCTCAAATGATAAATTGTAATATGAATTCAATCTCGGCATGGCCGGGATCGAACCCATGACCTTTTCATCACCTAAGATGAACTGATGCTAATAAAATTTGAACTATGCGTGAAAACCCAATATAGGTCATGAGCCTTCATATGGAAGCATTGGTCCTTATATTTTATCTTTGAGATTATATTTCACATTTGTGATAAAAGGCTAAGGACGACTTAACAGGCAAAGAAGTGCATGATGCTGTAAGCAGGTACAGTGATTTAATATCTCCATTATCGACAGAGGATTTGTCTTCCTAAGAGCCCTTTTGAGCAGATATAACTTCATATCTGACACAAAGATAATATTCTATCTTCAAAGATATCGTGTAAATTGAATCCAAAAGAGTATCTAGTCTCTATTCTTGTCCTACTAGGTTTGCCATATATAAACCTTTCATCCACCATACACAGAAAGAATGAATAGTGGATTTAGCTTAGAAGCACATTATAATTAACCGTTCAGGTCATTCACTTCCAAAAAATGAAAAAAATAAAATATAAAATTTTTACAATATAATATGATTTATAAGATCAATACAAAATGTACACATCTTAAAAATACAAATTACAACAATCATTTTAATATATCTGTTAAAGATATAATAAAAACACATCTCACATCGAAAACTCATATTTTTTCATTGCTCTTTTGAATATTTTAATTAGTGTTTATTTTTCGGTGCAGGGCCTATCATGTTACATAAATAACCTTTGCTTTTAATGCCTCCAACTAAGTATATATATATATATATACACTAATTAAAATATTATACATATATATATCACATATTATATTATATAATAATATGTGATATATATGTCACATATTATATTATATAATAATAAACTAATTTCAACAATCTTGTTCTTTGCACGTACAGGTGACTGTGTAGCAGATGGAATTGAAGGGTGCGGTAAGTTATCTAAGCTTAAAATTTTAATTTAACATTAGACTTGGTCTCCATTAGCGATATTTTGGTGATCTCTCTTTATTCTAAATTTAGTTTGGAAAAATACAGTGAATCCAGGTGCCACATATGCAATGCCTTGGTACTGTCCTGAATAATACTTTTGAACCCACTTGTTGAGCCTGGCACCAGATATATTACACGGAATCCTGCCAATGATTCTCTTATAACTTATCAAAAGTTGATATCTGATACTAAAATAAGCAAAATCTAATATCTGATGCAAATGTGTAAAGGTGTAAGTGAATTGGTGTCGGATGACTATTGCTCATGTAGGCATGTTTCAGTGAGGTTATTATATATGCATAGCTTTCTTACTTGAGCAGTATTAGTCTCGGCTAGGAGTTTTGTTAAACTACAACTTCTCAGTCATGAGCGGTAGGCGTAAGTGAAAAGACGCGCCTCAGTTAAAAAAACATAAATAACAATCAATTTGGCATTCTGTGACTCAAATGTTGGTGAATTTTATTGGTAACTGTGATAACCTTTACTCCTCATTGATAACAAGGCGTGCCAATAAAGTCACGTCTCTAACAATCGAGTCTGAATATGAGGTGTTCAGCAAAGCATCTAGTTTTCAGCTTAATTTGGAACCCTCATTAGCCCTTTTTCAAGCTTGAGTCAATATAAATCGAAAGTGCGCAAAACACTTCGTTTGCAATTACTTTTTCCTTTGAAATGAAGAGTTTCCCCAATTTTCAAGGACAATTCTATCAATTAATTGATTTTTATGAGAAAATAAACTTTGCGCACAGGTGGGAAAGTTTTGGTTTTAGGAGAAGGGTTGTATATGTCTCGTTTAAAGGATAGATCAAGTACATCTTAGGCAAAATGTTACAAAAATGTTACATGAAAAATTCATTTCAATTTATATCTTCAAAACATAAAGTCTCTATGTTATTAGGTTTTAAGAATTAATTTATATTTTAGTTTCTGATCAGAAAACCAATGAGGACAAAATTCCAGCGATGAAGCTTCCATTTTTTTGTCATTTCTTTTTTTTCCTTGTGAAAACTTAAAACAAACTTCATATTTGGTGCTCAATGTACAAGATGTCAAAGTATTGACCATAACATATACTTTGTTATTCATTTCTTATTTCAGAATGCAATGTGTACTGTGACAATTGCGGTACCGCCAATTCGGAAACATGTGACTGTACCTGCCCTGCAGGCACCAGCGGCAACCACTGCGAAACAGGTCAGTAAATAATCTTAAATCAAATAAGATGTTTAAAAAATTAAGATGTTAAACAAATTGAGAGGTTAATTAAATAAGATGTTGAATCAATTAAGATGTTGAACCAATTAAGATGTTAAATTAAATAAGATTGTAAATTGAATAATATGTTAGAGGTAAGAGGTAATTGTTATTATTAACATTGTATGTGTATGGTATGATGTGTAGGGTCTTCTGGTAGCTCGTGTGATCGCGCCACCCTGCCCCCCGTGGTAGGACCTTGTGCCACTGCTGGGGTTACGGCTTGTTACAATGGTGGAACCAAATACGAGGACGACTCCACTTGCTTCTGCATCTGCGATGAAGGCTGGCAGAACACAGAATGTGATGGTAAGTGAGGACAAAATTAATATACTTAATATACTGCTCATTTGAACGTCTACATCTGCAGTGAAGGTTGGCAGAACACAGAATGTGATGGTAAGTGAGGAAAAATTGACAAAAAAACTCCTTAATACACCACCCATTTAAACGTCTGCATCTGCGATGTTGGCTGACAGAATGTGATGGTATTAAAGTTATGACAAATTAACTGAGAATTCCTTTATGAACTATTGTCGGGATACTCATCAAAACACCTCAGCTCTCAGCGGTTCAAATACAATATGTGAACAGTGTGAGCAACATGGTAACACAATCTGATCATTTACAATGCATCAATCAACCAAAACTGTCAACTCTAAATCTACTTTCAACTCAATTAGTAGTGATGATTTTAATATCTTTTTAAATCAATATATTACACCATCATAAATAATACCTTAAATATTTCTTCATGTATTACATAATAATATACAATTTGGGTCAAGGGTTAAACATGTATAACCATGTATAACCATCATACATGATTGATTCAATCAGATATTTATTTTCTTCCCCTGACCAGTGCTCACAAACTAGTTAAGCATATGGGATAAAGCAAAAGAACGTATTCAAACCATTCCTTCAAAAAGAGCAAGGCATTGTGTTTCATTGACAGAAAAACCATAATATAATGGTGCTCAGAAGAAAACTAAGTCCACTTCTATTTTCAGAGTCCGTAGATGAGGCTACAAATGGAGTGTATCTGACCTTATCCGGGGTAACTGTTGATGAGGTGAGACCAAATTGCCAAATTCACTTTTGTTTACTGCCAAAAAAATATTTCGATTATACTATAGGCTGATCATTTGACGTAAAATGTATTTATGAATTAATGAATATTTATGAATCTGAATCAACTAAGTAAACAGGTTGATGCTAATATTGGGTGGCCATTATTTGCTATTATTCATCGATGATTTGCCCCTGATATCTGATGAAGTATCATGCAATTAGTTGCATTTACTGGTTGATGTATGGTTGATATCTGTGACCTATCCATAATATCACGATATATTGGTGAATAAAAGATACAATAGATGAATGTAATGCATAGACTAACCTCCTGCACAGTGTATGAAGATTAAGCGCTATATGTGTTGATATATGTCTGTGCCTAATGTTTCAGTGGACGAATGATGGTGAGTTTACTGTCCAAGCAGCTGTGAGGCTCTCCATAAACTCAGTGTGCGCCACAGAGGCTTATTATCCTACATGCTGCAACGGTGATGCCTGGCCTGGATCTGCGTGAGTACATTTACCCCATTCCTTGACTGGAATACCAAATAATAAATTAACAATATTTCCAAGAAAAAAAAAATATTTTGAAATCAAAAAACATTTCCTGGCCAGGATCTGCGTGAGTACATTTACTCCATTCGTTGACTGGGTGTTGGTTAATACCAAATAAAATTAACAATATTTCCAAGAAAGAAGTATTTTCAACCCAAAATGCAGTCTTACTCTTGGGCACATTCTTGTGTTAAAATTATTAAAATGCAGTTCTAGAGGATACTATTCTTATCTGTGTAAGTGATGAGCATGTTTTTTTAGTTTATAATAGATTTACATATAATAGTTTATATTCACACTGGACGTAAGTGGTGTATTTTAGATTTTGGTATAAAAAAGAAACGTGAATTATTTCAGATCTGGGACCTTTCTTGGATTTTTTGACACAGAATCAGGGGCAAGTTATCCCAAGCTAAATGACTCCACGGGTAATCTTGAGGTTCTCATGTTCGCCACTGTCAAGACGACCAACACTCTGTGTGTTTATACGGAAGGTGAGTGACTTGTCTTCCCTGTGTGTGTTTGCCAATGCCCAACCGGTACACTGCATTAAAGCTTATATGACCATATTCGATATAGCTCCAGAAATCTATAAATAGATATAGCCATTGTTGTTCGCAATGTGTGATTACATACATATTTAAAACATCACCCCTGGGTTGATAGCTCTGCTGACTTGAATGAAAACACATGGACTGTGTATCTCGCAAACTTTTTGCGGGCTCTGCAGGCCAATCAAATCGCTTTTAATCCATTTACAAGAATTACACAGTATTTGTGCACCTCCTTCAAAACACTGGGTGCTTCAGACTTCCATTTCTCTGGATGCCTACCTTATTCTTTGCCATTAAAAAATCACAACTGTGATAGGGTTCCAGTCCAACCATAGCTTATGACAATTGGCTCAAGGGAATACATTTTGAAATGTTGATGTTAAAGGTAAATTTCTGACGTTGACTGGCTGAATTGGACATATTGTTCGATATTTAGTATCTGCAGTTCATCATTCATGAGATATGGCTTGCACAATAATACAAAGGTCAAGGTCACAGCAACAATGTCAAAGGTTAAATCTGTAAAACATGTACATGGTGCTTAACACAGTGTTGATATGTATTACTCTTTATTCACTTTTAATGGGTGAAATGTTGCATATACCACAGGCCATATGCATGTTTTTATTCCACTTACATGCCAGGCAATGCCGGTCATCAGTTTCATGTATTGCATTAGGGAAAGGTATTGAACGCATTTTGATACTGCCCTAACTCTCTGACATTTCAACCTAATTTATTTGCTTTTTTGACCAAATTGACCATTCAACTTGCCTCTGTTTCCTTAAACAGTCTTTAAACTATACTCCACCCACCTTGTTATGAGTCACATGCAACAAGATACCAATGTTTTAGCTCAAGTCAGCCAGGGAACTCACAATTCACACTTGACTTCAACCATGACATCGTCATTTCCTTCCAACCTGAAATGAATGTTTACCTTGATTCTCATTGCTTGAAATCAATGTGCTGAACGTTTACCTGGATGTTTGACCAATTAACAATTAATAAACATAAACAGGAAATGACGAGTCTATGGACGCAATCACCACACGTTCAATACATTTCCTAAAAACAGCACAGGAAACAGGTGACTGGCATGGCCTGACATGTAAGTTGAATAATAACATGCATCACGCCTGTGCATATACACAAAGTTTGAATTCAAGGTAAATGTGTCAAGGTCAAAGGTCACATGACTAAACACATATGACAAGGCACATCTATGACATAAGACATTCCTGTATACCAAGTTTTAATGTCCTATTAAAGTGGAGGCCACAGGTTAAATCTCAGTCGGAGCGCCAGTCTATTAGTACCAGTTCTTCTGTGGTGATCCAAAGGTCGTGGGTTCGAACCCTGGCCGTGCCGAGATTGAACTCATGATACAATTTCCCATATGAGCTAAGGCCCATGCCTTAAGGGTTAACCCGTTGTCCTTGTAAATCTGTGACCGGGTGGTTTGTCATGTCAAGGACCTGCGACAAGACAATTCAGTGAGGCAGCACTATATCTGCTACAAGTACGTCTCGTCACGAAATGACTGAACTAATGTTTAAAGTGATGTAAAACCCCAAACAAACTTAAAGGTGGTGGCTGAGATATGCTAAATATGAGATCGGGCAGCCTTCCTGCGAGTTTCCATCTTTAATTTCTTATAAGTGAATTTTACAGATTTTCATCTATACAATTCCGGTTCCGATTGTTCTTACCAGTTCTAGTATATTGTATTCAATGGGACAAAATGGTAGCCCGCAACAGTAGTATTGGAATGTTAATTGCACCTTGATTGATTGTTTTCAGATAAAAGCTTTTCTTTGTGATGGTTTCAGATACCTACGTTGCCCAAGATGCCCTTTACGAGGCGATGAACACAATGTCAGTTGCTGCGGGATTGACGTCATGCTGCAACGGCGTGTTGGAGTCCATTACCAGAACGGGGGAGCGAGGTCCCAATGGTACACCAGGCGATAATGGGGGAGGCAGTAATGGTGGAGGCGGTAATGGGGGCGGTAATGGGGGCGGTAGCGGAGCTGATGCTATATGTACCCAGAGGTCATCAACATTTGTCATCATTCTTCTTTTGTTTTGTTATGCTATGATCAATTAAGATCACAGAGAAAAATCATATCACTTGAAATGCAAAGAGTATATTCTATCATCAACATTTGCTATACTACTTTGTCATTCTTTTGTACTATGATTGATAAAATCTCCAATTTGCAACATGTCACTGGATAGGTTTATTTGATATTTTATCTCTCATATCGTTATATATCAAAACGATGAACACTTCAATGTATAACAAAATGAGAGATAGAAAAAAAGTCCAACTGATCAATGATCATTTCTGATACATTGGAAACCTCAGTGTATTCCTTGCTGATTGTATGAATCGTTGATAACCAATATTTCTTCTTCTTCTTTTATTTTTATCTATTTAATTATTTATGTTATTTATTTGTTTACTTTTTTCAAGAAAATGGAGAAACTTCCAGATGGACTGGGTTGGTCACAAGTTATTTATGTCTCAATCTACACATAAAGGAAAGCTTTAACAGTCCTATTTATTCAGTAACATACATGCGAGTAGGTAAAGTGATCACATATTATAGGTCAAATGTTGCTGGTAATCTGGGGTTCATCTCCATCAAGATACTTTGAGGCAATTTAAAAGTTGTTTATAAACAACTTTCAGTCATCTTAGTTTCACAGTATAGCTACCAGTTTAGCTACAAATATATTACCGCTAACACAATGCATGTAAATGCACTTCCGATTCAACATTATTCAACTTTTATATCCCCCACGCCTGATCCTCACTCAGGTGTTTCATCCTCGAAGTCAGGTATATTCTATTGTGGGAAACAGGTTATATCAGACCAGTAGCACAGTTAGTTTTATTTAGGGGTTTACATCACGTTTAATATTATTTTAGCCATTTCATATTGAGGCCTACTTGTTGTCATGTCACAGGTCCTCGACGGGACAACCCACCTGGTCAAAAATTTACAAGGATAACAGGTAAACCATTTTAGCACGGACCCTAGCTCATGTCAAGACATCTCACCATTATCAATCTATTTCTACACGAGTCCATGTAAATAAAACACCACCATTTCTTCCACTTCCACGTGTCCTACATGAATTTGAGAACTACTGTACCAATGTGACTTGTGTAAAAATGCAACTTTCAGAGATCTATTTTAACAAAGAAGATAAATAATAAAGCCTAATATAATGATGACACCCTTGGAGGATTGGGCCAAATGTTATCGGATTGAACCAAATCTGTATAGCTTTGAAGCAATCTTTTTTATCATAATATAAATTTTAAAGTGATCATTGCATTTGTACATTAGTAAAATCGAAGAAATGTGTATCTACACGTAATGTGAGAGATCATTTATATCTATATCTATATTTTGATATTAATAAGAAAGCAATAAGTGAAATATTTTGCTGTATGCTGCATTCTTTACCAGTGCTGATATTCTTTTTGGAGAAGTATTTTACATCCACTTTCCCTCTTCGTGTATTTATTCCACATAATACTGGGATGTTTGTTATCTTATATGTTGCAAATAAATTTGTTGTTTGTGGATTTTTGGATGCTGACTTTGTTATTCTTTTGGGATTTATTATACACTTCATTCACTGTCATTTTTAAAATGTGCAATATAATCCCTTTTCAAAATGTGTAATATTAGCCTTTTTCATAATGTGTAATATAAACCCCTTTTTTAAATGTGCAATTGTTACCTGGGGCTGGCGTTCTAGGCTAGCCCATGGTAATCTAGGGAAACTCGCTGGCTGTGACTTGCGGTCCAATATACCTATCAGAGAGGATGACCGCTGACTCAGTATATAGGTGTACCATAGATGTCTTAATTGGTATAGCGCACAACATATACATACACAGTCAGGCAAGGCAATTAGCATGACATGAGTGTAGCAGTAGCATCGCTAGCACTGAGGGATCTCTCTCTCTCTCTCTCTGTGAATGCCCACTCCCTTCCTAGATATCTAATGACTGACCCGTTGGTGTGATGGGATACCCAACTCAACTCCTTTCCTAGATATCTAATGACTGACCCCTTAGTGTGATTGGAATATATACCCCATTCCTAGATATCTAGCGACTGACCCCTTAGTGTGACTGGAATATATACTCCTTTCCTAGATATCTAGCGACTGACCCCTTAGTGTGACTGGAATATATACTCCTTTCCTAGATATCTAATGACTGACCCCTTAGTGTGATTGGAATATATACTCCTTTCCTAGATATCTAGTGACTGACTCCTTAGTGTGACTGGAATATATACTCCTTTCCTAGATATCTAACGACTGACCCCTTAGTGTGACTGGAATATATACTCCTTTCCTAGATATCTAGTGACTGACCCCTTAGTGTGACTGGAATATATACTCCTTTCCTAGATATCTAATGACTGACCCCTTAGTGTGATTGGAATATATACCCCATTCCTAGATATCTAATGACTGACCCCTTAGTGTGACTGGAATATATACTCCTTTCCTAGATATCTAATGACTGACCCCTTAGTGTGACTTGAATATTTACTCCATTCCTAGATATCTAATGTTTGTTTGTTTGTTTGGGGTTTTACATAACTTTTAACATTATTTCAGTCATTTCGTTATGAGACCTACTTGTAGCAGATATAGTGCTGCCTCACTGAATTGTCATGTCGCAGGACCTTGACATGACAATCCACCCGGTCACAGATTTACAAGGACAACGGGTTAACCCTTTAGGCACGGGCCTCAGCTCATATGGGAAATTGTATCATGAGTTCAATACTGGCATGGCCGGGGTTCGAACCCACGACCTTTGGATCACCATAGAGGAACTGGTGCTAATAAGCTGGCACTCTAACCAACTGCGCCACGGCCCGTTGCCGATATCTAATGACTGACCCCTAAGTGTGATTGGAATATATACTCCATTCCTAGATATCTAACGACTGACCCCTTAGTGTGACTGGAATATATACTCCTTTCCTAGATATCTAACGACTGACCCCTTAGTGTGACTGGAATATATACTCCTTTCCTAGATATCTAGTGACTGACCCCTTAGTGTGACTGGAATATATACTCCTTTCCTAGATATCTAACGACTGACCCCTTAGTGTGACTGGAATATATACTCCTTTCCTATATATCTAGTGACTGACCCCTTAGTGTGACTGGAATATATACTCCTTTCCTAGATATCTAGTGACTGGCCCATTAGTGTGAATGGAATATATACTCCTTTCCTAGATATCTAGTGACTGACCCCTTAGTGTGACTGGAATATATACTCCTTTCCTAGATATCTAGTGACTGACCCCTTAGTGTGACTGGAATATATACTCCTTTCCTAGATATCTAACGACTGACCCCTTAGTGTGACTGGAATATATACTCCTTTCCTAGATATCTAACGACTGACCCCTTAGTGTGACTGGAATATATACTCCTTTCCTAGATATCTAGTGACTGACCCATTAGTGTGAATGGAACACGGATATCTAATGGCCCTTAGCGTGAATAAAAAATATCCCACTCCCTCTTGGACATCTCTTGATTATCGTTAATAGAATATCCCACATCCTCCATAAATACCTTATGACCAACCCCAGAGTGTATATTTAAGTTCTTCACTCCTTGGATATCTAATGACTGACCCTTAAGCTAAGCACACACAAATGAGGAGATTCCTGTACTCAGGATAATATCCGGAATTTTCTTTCTGCAAAGACGGGCGCCAGGTCACGGAATAAATGGCGTATATCATCAATTTATGATAAAAGACAGACTTAATTTTGGATACCAAGAATCTGACTGACATATTATGTCAAGCTATTTGAGACTATTATCTTGTCACATCTGACACGAAAGGAACGCATGACTCCAAATCCATAAAAATGTACATCAAAGCGACCGTAGATCACATTTTATCATGTTATACCATGCAGGTGCTTAGTCAAGAATATGAAATCTCAGCTCTCATTGATTACTCACTTCTGGTTAATACTTGTTTTGTATTTACCTGCCTTTTCAACAAGATAAGGTCATAATGTGTTTGATTTCTGTATTGAAAGCCATGTTGTCTGGTTGAAAGTGTTTCTTGCTGTTTGACGTGTAGATATAGCTGTGTGACACTTAATATTGTAGTTCTAATGTGCACCAGTGTGCACCTAAAATGTCAAGCATCACAAGGGTGCATGTATATTAGAATCCTCGATATGAAAATATCAGTATGAAAATATATCAATACCAGAGATGAATGAATGGTGGCTTTACAGAACATTGACTATGTCATTCAGTGCCTAAAACGGCAAAAACATAAAGTTTTGACTGGATTTATATAGTATATAAAACCCAATACAATAAACAATCTTAACAGCACAAAATGTCAATATATTAGTCACAGATATAATAAATATTCTTACCTGTTTAAAAGTCATCAGTTTGATGCTTTGCAGGTCGTGACAAATATGTCAATCAATTAATAACAAGAGCTTCACTTTTGCAATTGATTATGAAGTCCTATTTACATGAGAGATAGTATTCAACAGTTTGAGAAATGATTATCACGATTATCATATGAATATTACCTTGATATCGAATGACATGCTACCTCCGGGGACTATGGTGGTATGATATGTCAAACGTTGGTTATTTCCAACGTTTGACATATTTCCTATTTTAAAATTGTTTTTGTGTTATTCTGGAAGATATTCCAATATTTTATTATCTCTAAGCAATACATTCTCACTGAGTAATCCACGTGTGCACATATCTATCATCTTTATTATTTGAAGAGATTTGCTGGTTTACCTGGATGTGGGGAACCTTAGCAAACCGTTCAGAAAAAGCAAATTTATGATTAACATAAATCATAAAAATGATTACACTTTGGAAAAAGAGGTAATGTTAGCATTTTATATTCAGTGGTGTAATGAATCAAAATTAATTACTACTATAGATTGAGTTATTACTGAAATGTCCTTGATGCGGGCGGAGTGGTGTGGCTGTTGTTGACACATGCATAATGAAGGCATTGCACGATTAATATGTCTTCCCTTACCTCCATCTTACCAGCAGCATCACGACAATTATGCCAGATTAATTTACATTCTTTGCATTGTATCATTATCCAACCATAGAGAATCTATCTTACAGTTGATCACAGGGGCGGACCCAGGATTTTCTTTTTACCTCGGGAGGGTCAAATGTGCTCTGAAAAAAGCGGGGGGGGGGGGGCTGCAGTTCCGAAAAGGCCCTCTAGCCACA
Source organism: Amphiduros pacificus (assembly GCA_949316495.1). Classification (NCBI taxonomy): domain Eukaryota; kingdom Metazoa; phylum Annelida; class Polychaeta; order Phyllodocida; family Hesionidae; genus Amphiduros; species Amphiduros pacificus. Next base: position 34,492,008 of record OX439001.1, read on the forward strand.
GCCCCCCTCCCCGCCTGGATCCGCCTCTAGCATTCCATTGATTTGATTGGAACACGTACTTTATGACTAAAACAATATTTTACCTACTTTCAAGCATCCCTTTTCTCAGGATATGTCCGATAAATTCCCTTAAAAGTAATAAACATAAATTTGAGGTGATAATTCTCAGTATATTTTTTTTTCATTGACACCAAGTCTCTTCTATTTTGGGAACTTACATGTATTTATCATCTGCATTTTGAAATCAATTGTCCACTATAAAGGAAATTGTATATTGAAATAGGTCTGTTTTCATTTGTATGTAACCAATTTGAATGGAAGTTAGTCTTGTGTTTAATACAGTTTAATCTAAATCCCTCCAACGATTATGTTTACTGTGTACATCAGTTAAGAAGCAAATTCTCTTATTCTAAACATTGAAATAGGAAGTCTAATAAGTTTATGCCTGGAATTGTGGATATCAGATGGTATATGCTTCAGATATATATTTATATTTCATAGCTAGGCTGCAAGTGCTGTATATTTTATTGAAACAGCCTCTATTTTAAGGTTGTTCTGCAATAAACATTACAGTCCATGCGTGCCTAAATAATCTTAAACAAAAACACCATATTGCATTTCCAGAAACAGTTTATTAAAATAGACAACAGTTATTGATATATTTAAAGTAACATTTGAACGATAGTTAACATTAAAATTATAAATAAAAATATTCTGTGGAAATGATAATATTCGATAAATATAAGTCTGATACCATTGTGTTAAATGCAGTAGGCTCCAGTTACACCGTCTTGGGCATGCACATATTATGACATTAGTCAATATTCTACATATATGACATGGTTCCAGGTTGATAATAGTTTTTTTCACTTAAAACTATAAAACTGAATACTATCTCAAACAATGAACGGATAATCGTCCAAATGATATGTTTGACTAATGAAGTAAATTATGTAAGTGACTCGGTATTAATATAAGTGCGATACTCACATACATGTCTGTCCTTTTTCCATGTTAACCATGCACACTACCTTCCTAGTTACCTTGTATACTCTCTGAATCAAGTCCTGCGATGATCTCATTGCAAACTTATAACTTTGGCACAAATTTGAGGAATATTCATAACAATATCAACACTCAAAGGTGCTTCACTCTCTACCTAACGATGGTGTGCTAAATATATCCTAAAAAAATGGCGAATTCATCCACAAGGAAGGGTAAACAAATCAACCACCGCAATGAAAGCAACCATGGCAGCACATTTTCCTTCCTCACTTGGTTAAATAAAAATGATTCTTAACGGCATATCAAGATCATTTATTGTCAGGCAACGTATGCGACTTGTATTCTTGCAAACTTGTGTTCTATTTCGTGTGTCGATGCGCCGTTAAGAACTCCTTTAATTTACCTAAAATATCTGTTCTCAATTTCATAAGACTGATTTCAGAATATATTTCAAAATGAAACACATTCGTCCCAAACTACAGTATATCTAGCTGTATATGCAGTCAACGTGCAGTCTATATATTGAATATAATGTTCAGAGTATATGTCCATTCTTGAAATGGAAGTCATTGAGTGATATAGCACTTTATGATGAATGCAGAAATCATTTTGGGATCATATCCCCAAGATGTTTCTTTGTCATGGCGGAGATGCATCATCTACTTCCCTTAGGCTTAAATAAAAAGCAATAGTTCTCACCGATAATTACTCAAAATTGATCAGGAAAGGTTTACAAGAAGGGGTAAAGTGATATGTGTCAATTAATGTGCTCAATGAAACCATTGCAATGGCATTGAGCAGTTGTAATCTTCCAACTTTAAGTTAATATTATATATATCGTGTCTTCTGCAATTGTAAATCTTAGCGCATGCTAAGTATTTGTATGTTTTCTATTTGCTTATTTATATCCCTATACAGAGGACAGCGAATATTCTTGATCTGGGGCCGGTACTTATAAATGTTGGTAATAGAGGTAGAGGTAGGTGGAGGATTGACTACCCATGTTTAGAAGAGTATTTACTTAATATACGTATTCAGGCAAAATAACAAAACCTTATAATCACCTATTTGCCACAACTTTACATATCCAAAGAGGCGTGTTGCTGTTTAGCGTGGTAGTGCATGTGTTTAGCTTCTGAGTGGGAAGTGGACGGAGCCCCGCCATCTCCTGACCCCATGTTGGTCACAGTGGTAGACATCACTGCCAGGAGAGGACTGATCTTCTTCTCATCCACAAACAACACGGCATACACTTTAGGCAGATACAGACAGAAGAGTGTGATTGAGGCGTTGAGAATCAGACCCGTTGAGAGCAGGATGATCTTGTGGTAGGCATAAAATGCTGTGAAATATGTTGGCAGAAAGGCGAGCCACAGGAAAAGAGTTGTTGTCACTGCTATGAAGATGTACCAGGACTCATTGAAGTTCTCAGGGAGTTTTCTTGTCAAAAAGCCGTAGTAAGCGCACACGGAGACCAGAATGAGGTTGTAACTAAGGGGAACCAGGATACCACGAACTGGCCAATCACAGAACAGCTCAACGTACTTCTCGGAAGGAAGTGGCATCCGCTGATTTGGCTTCGATATTGCAATCATTGACAAGATTGTAGAAAGTATTATCTGTAAAATAATTAGAATAAAATTCAAAATAATTAAACTAAGCCACATCCCACTGCCACTATGGTTTGACTTTTATTTATGTTGTTCCTTTTACATACAGTATAACAAAAATATGACACAAGTAAATTGGACTTCATGAAAACTGATTCATTCTCAAATAGAAAAAAAACATGGAAAATTTGGAAAAACATTCCTTTTCTTATGTATAACCTTACAAGATCCAGAAAGAATATAAACGTGTACGCATGATAGAATTTAATAAAGTAAACTATACATATACATATACATATATATATATATATATATATATATATATATATATATATATATATATATATATATATATATATATATATATATATATATATATATATATATATATATATATATTCAGAACTCTACGAGCCCCTCATAATTATAAGTTTGTATGAAATATGGAGAGGTAACTTTTCCATAATGACAGTTCTACATCTTGTCAATAGGCAGGTTTTACCTGTTACGAGCATGATTAAAAGGATTACAAAAATAGAGGTGTAATTCTGATGACAGCGTGGTGGCTTAAATGCAAATGGTGGCATGATGTTACGTGATTGAAGGTCATATATTTGGGTGTGGCAATATCAGGTTCGGCTCTCATAAAATACCACTGGCACCATTCAAAATGTTTTTGCTTTAGCATGTATGTGAAGTTCATGAACTTTTGCGAAAAAAAACCTGACAAGAATATCCTGGAAGCCAAACTAAGATTACTCTCAACAAAAGGGAAACTGTTCTGAAAACTGCAAAGATAATGTTGTTACAAAGCAGAATTTTACAAAGTGCTTTATAATTTCAGAGTTTGAAGTTTGAAGGAAATGAATAATACAATCCTATTTTTATACTCGTGCATTTCCCAAAACAAATTTACAGAAACAAATATGTGTTGGTATTTTAGCACCATATATAGCACCTGCACTAAAATGTGTATTTAAGATGTCCTTGCAAAAGATCACATGTTTGTAGGTATGTCAATTGTCCTTGCAAAATATGACATGTTTGTAGGTATGTCAATTGTCCTTGCATATATGCAAAATATGACGTTTGTAGGTATGCCAATTGTCCTTGCAAAGTATGACACGTTTGTGGGTTTGTAATTTGTCCTTGCAAAATATGACATGTTTGTAGGTATGTCAATTGTCCTTGCAAAGTATGAAACGTTTGTGGGTTTGTAAATTGTCCTTGCAAAATGTGACATGTTTGTAGGTATGTCAATTGTCCTTGCAAAATATGACATGTTTGTGGGTTTGTCAATTGCAACAATTTGAACTGATCATTATTCCTTCAAACCAAGGGGAGTCAATCTTGTCAAGATTTAATCTTCAGTTAATCCTCACCTGTTACATCAGAAAGCTCATCTTTACAAAACTGTAATGTGCCACACATTGCCACCATAATATCTCAGTTTGATGGGAGTACGCTGTACCTGTGAAGGCCAGCTTTAAAGCCATCTTCACAGAAAATATGACAGCTTAAAAATATTATGCCTGTGAAAGAGTGCAAGTCTGCAAAATGATATATTTTCACTCATATATAGACATATCAGGTCGAATTTCGAGCCTTTTAACCAGTGTGAAAATAACATTGCCGGAAGAGGGAGTCGAACCCATCACCTCCCGTCCTCCACTTCTATAACCATTAAAGGCACAGATCCTATGCTCTACAAGCTGTGTCAGTGGGACCGGTATCGACATAGACATAGACATATATATATACATGGAATATATAATTAGGAAAAAATTGCCATACATTCAATGAATGAATAAATGAATTCTTAACGGCACATAAACACATTAAACCACACATTCAAAATGCAAAATTAATATACAGTTTTATTGGTAAAACAAACTTGTATATTTTGTATTTTATATTTACATTCTATACATTTCTGCCATTCATATGGTTAATATTACATTCTGACAGCTCATCTGACATGCCTTTCTTCCCTCTTAATTTCAGTGAGTGAGTCAGGGGCAATATGATTCATGCTGAACAGAATAGGCTCGAAATGTGCAATAAGATAACAAATTGTAGATTATCCTGTTAGCATATCAATGAATCTATTATATTCCATTAAGATATGACTTGAGCAGAACAATGCTTGCTTTGTTAGCTGAGTAATTTGTCAACCAAGACACAAGTTTACATGTTTTATATATATATTCTGAAACACAACACCTTGCACATGCTCATAATACGATGCTCATAAATACCTGAATCGTGACCAGACCAAGCGTTAACATGAGTTGAGATGTGGGTCCAATCATTCCTGGTCTCTTCTTCCCCCTCATTCCAAGTGTAAATATGCGGTAGATTCTGTTGGTTTTGACGGCCAATGGACAGAAGATGAGTGTGTTAGCCATGTTAAATCCAATACTAGAAGTCAGGCAGGATATAAAGCTGGGTCTCATGCCGGTGGTGAACACAGAAATGTAAGACAACAAACAGCCTGCTAAGATAACATAACTGAGTTCTCTACCACTTGCTTTTATTAGTTTTTTGTTGCTGTAAACTATTAAGAATACAATATTGAGGCCACTTGCCAAACATCCAAATGTTGCAAGGGCAGATAATGCCAAACCTACAGAACTTGACATTGGCTCAAATTGAGGACTGATGGGCACACATTTTGTTGCATTTTCATCCGGCCAAAATTTAGGATCACATTGTTCACATTTGGTGAGGTTATTGATGATTTCATTGTCTCTACAATATTCACATTCCCAACAACATGGCAGATCGAGTCTCACCATATATTGGTTTGGTCCGCATGGTTCAGAGCATACCAATTTTGGAATTATGCTGTTGCTGTAATGATCTCCATATCCAATATCATCAATGTTGACTGCTGACCAATCCATAATGCTTTTATTCAATGTAAGATTACCAGTCATTTTCTGCCACTCTCCAACTAAAAGATATCCACCACGGTTTATAGGATGAACCAGTTGATAGATTTCATATTTGCCAAGCATATCACCACGTTTATCAAAATTAAAGTTATCAGATATTCCTTTGTATTGAGTCCTTTTTATTTCTTCAACCAATTCAGGACCTTTGATACATGCCTCAATCATATGCTTAGAAGCATCGGGACATTTAGTCTTTATCAATGAGTTTAAAGCAACTGCAAATATATTTACCCCATCAATGATTTTGGATGCTCTTGAGTTTATATTGTGAGGTTTCAACCCTGCATCAGAAAGGGAGGTAAATCGGTCACACGTCATATTAGCCCACACCGCGCCCCACTTACACTGCCCTAAGGATTCAACATATCCTTTCATCCAGGGATTTGTGGAGTTATGGATATTCAGTGAAGACAAATATGAGATGGTTTCTGGTGAGGTCTCACCGGTTGGGTAATCAAAAAGAAAAGATCCATAAAATGCTAATCCATATCTTCCTATCGGTGGATATGTCCCAAGAAAAATAAAATGACCATACAATTCGTATCTCAAAATTGAACCAAATATGCCAATGGTACTGCGGTACCCTGTAAACAAAACCACAGCTCGAGACTTATTGAATTTCCTCATTTCCTTCACAGTTTCATCATAGTCTTCGGAGTTGAAATCAGACGCCAATAATTTCATATAGGCAATGCAGATTTCATTCTGAGTTGCAGCTCTGATGAAGCCTTTTGCACCATTTTCCCCGAAACTTCCCTCAGAATACAGCAATGACACATAAGACCAACCCATATGTTGCAGGAAGCTTACAATGGCCTCGACTAGGAACGTGTCTGGAGGAACAAGGCGCATAAAAGAGGAGAAACGAGACTTGTCAGAGAGTTCATCACTGGTTGAAAATGTACCCAAAACAGGAATGTTGAAAATGCTAAGAAAACCTGCAACCATGACTGCTTCTCTACTGTTCGCTGGTCCCAGAACCCCGACCACTTTGTAAGGAGGTCCAACTTTGATCTCAGAAGCATGTATAGTAGAATTGTCGACGTTCTCCTGAATGGAACAGGAATCTGGAGCGAAGTGAGCTGCTCTTGCAAGAGCTGTTATATCCCTTGAACATATGTCCTGCACGACTAATCCTATGGTAACGTTGGGCAGTATATCTTCTCTGTGGTTTATTTGCTGGACTGAGTATGCAGCTGCCTCTACCAATGTTATGTCCTGGATCGCCTGTCCACATAATGATTCTAATGATCCTTGTCTTACAGAGGATAAGTAACCAATTTTTATATCACCTTCTACAATATATGCCTCATTTTCCAACTCTGGCAATATGATTGCACTCAAACAAAATGTAAATTTCACAATGAAAACAAAGAATAACCTGCAGCAGTGCGTTGCCATGTTGAGATTAAGCATATACAGGGAGTGTCTGGCTTGGCATATGACGGCAGCTGCAGGCCACTGCAAGTCACCACTCACACAGGGCAGTTAAAGTATCTCATTTATTTTAACATACATTCTATATATTAGCTATTCAACTCTTCCAGAATGAGAATTACATCCGGTTTGAATATGTTGCTGTCAAGCATGATAAGCAAATATTATGCGGAACAGGACTAAATAAGAAATTACTATCTATTTTTTCTCAATAATTGTATTGACGTAATAATCAATCATCAGTTAACAAGTCAGTTCGGCCATACAGGGCTGTGATTATAAAAATCTAAATAAAGGACAAATGTAAAGATTAATCAGAGTCGCTCTCTGGGCTTGAATGAATGAATGGTTGCTAAGAGGCACATCAACCACTAAGATTATTCAGTGCCTAAAAATGGTAAAAACATAAACGTTTTGACTAGGTATGATTTATAAAATCAATATATTTAAATAATCTTACCAACACAAAATATCAACAAAATCCTCTCAATATATCATTTGTAGACATAATAAAGTGCTGCCTCACTGAATTGTCATGTCGCAGGTCCTTGACATGACAACCCACCCGGTCACAGATTTACGAGGACAACGGGCTAACCCTTTAGGCACAGGCCTCAGCTCATGTGTGAAATTGTATCATGAGTTCTATCTCGGCATGACCGGGGATCGAACCCACAACCTTTGGATCACCACAGAAGAACTGGTGCTAAGCTGGTGCTCTAACCAACCGCACCACGGCACGTGGCCCCCATCAGCAATATCGTACAATGTATCTGTAAAAACTTAAAGAGGATCATCTATATTGTAAACAATTTCTGGAGTTATTTTATTAAAACACGTTGTTTGAAATTTTGCCCAATCTGCTTTATGAAATTTCCACTTGGGGATTTGTTCGTCTGGTGGATTTGTTTGTTAGTTTGGGGTTTTACATCACTTTCAACAGTATTTCAGTCATTTCGTGATGAGACCTACTTGTAGCAGATATAGTGCTGCCTCATATAATTGTCACGTCACAGGTCCTTGACATGACAACCCACCCGGTCACAGATTTACAAGGACAGCGGATTAACCCTTTTGGCACAGGCCTCAGCTCATATGGGAAATTGTATCATAAGTTCAATCTCAGCATGGCCGGGAATCAAACCTATGACCTTTGAATCACCACAGAGTTAGCTGGTGCTAATAAGCTGGCGCTCTAATCAACTGCGCCACGGCCTGTGGCCTCTTGTAAATGTGAATAAATGAAAAGTGAAAATTTAAAACATAAAATAAACGACGCTACACAACCAATAAAACAATGACTCTCAAGTTGTACGTAAACATCACATTTAAAAGACCCTTAATCATGATGAACGTCCAACACAACTCCACCCTTTTAAAAAAACAATGACTCACAAGATGGGTACGGATTAAAAAATTGTAAATGTGTGTTAATGATAAGTGTAAAAACATACAGTAAACAAACAACGTTGCAAAAGCAAATAACAATAAAACAATGAATCTCATGTTAAGTGTAAACATATTTAAAAGACCTTAAATCATGGTGAACGTGGTGTCCTTGCAAGCCTAACACTACTCCACCCTTAAAAATGATTAAACAGGACAATTTCATAAAAAAAAAGATAAAATCAAAGTGGCATCAACTGTGTCGAATAATACTTTTAAACTTTCAAAAATACTGATGTCTAATATCATCAAATTCCACACAGTCAAGCTTGATGTGGGTCACTGTAAATGGTGTTTGACAGGGAAAACATTCAGGCTGATCTTCACCTCTTTACAAACTAAAAAGGTTGTGATGGAACAAAACGTAAGTCAGCACAGTATTTAATGCATACAAGTTCATGCACTATCCAACTCACAAATGTCAATATCTTTTGTGCTGTCAAAGCAATCTTGTTACATAAATTATTCTCCAAATAATGAACATAGGGCCACGGGCCATGGTGCAGTTGGCGTGCCAGCTTATTAGCACCAGTTCCTCTGTGGTGATCCAAAGGTCGTGGGTTCGATCCCCGGCCATGCCGAGATTGAACTCATGTTACAATTTCCCACATGAGCTAATAATAACTAACATGAGCTAATGAACTAATAATAACGCATAAAGCCACATCTGCATTGCCATATTAGATCATTGATAAGCTTTAAGGACATTCTAAAAGAAATATTGAATGATTCTAGACCTTTCTATCACAAAGAATATAGTCATAATCGTCTCCATTTCCAGAATTCCAGATTTATACTATTTCTGGACCAGTTGTTCAGTAGATGTGGTCTTATATATTATACTTATTATTTCTTTTGCTATCATTGGAGCCATAGAACTTATTTTTAAAGTAGGACTCTTCTCTCGCATGAATTTTCTATTCTTACCTTGCTCTTTATTCATATTCACTAAATTTGAATAATCAAACAGCCTTAGTTCAAACACAGCATGTGTTAAATGATGTGTCCAATTCGAATGTGTTAATACCGCTTCCTCACGACGCATTTTACAGCATGAATTATGATTTTTACCTGATGGAGGTTTTGTACTCTGAAGCTTGCTATTCTCAGCTTCATCCCACTTACATTGCCACTTGTATCTAATTAAAGCATGAATATATTTTCTATATTCAGTATGTGGGATGCCTAAATCTTATTTTAATTTTATCATTAGGGAAGCTGGATTTTGTTTGTTTGTTTGTTTGGGGTTTTACATCACTTTCAACATTATTTCAGTTATTTCGTGATGAGACCTACTTGTAGCAGATATAGTGCTGCCTCACTGAATTGTCATGTCGCAGGTCCTTGACATGACAACCCATCCGGTCACAGATTTACAAGGACAACGGGTTAACCCTTTAGGCACGGGCCTCAGTTCATGTGGGAAATTGTGTCATGAGTTCAATCTCGGCACGGCCGGGGTTCGAACCCACGACCTTTGGATCACCACAGAGGAACTGGTGCTAATAAGCTGGCGCTCTAACCAACTGCGCCACGGCCCGTGGCCAGGTAAGCTGGAACAGATTAATTAGGGTACATAACAGCAATATAGAATAAGGGGTGAAACTGGTTTTAAAAAGGAGATTAAAAGGCCAAAAGGTGGGGTAAAAGGTCAAATGACAATAAAAGTTTCAGGCAGACAGGTTGAAACCAAATTCCATTGGTCATCCCCAGAATATTGGGAAGAAAAAGTAATAAATTGTTAATGAAAAAGAATTGTATGATTAGGATAAAATATTTAATTAATATTCAAATTAAGGTAAAAACAAGTAATTGTCCCAGTATAGGGAATTTTAATTAGAAGTCCCCCAGTATAGGTTTTTGGGGATTTTACATTACTTTCAGCAATATTTCAGTCATTTCATTTCATGCTTGTAGCAGATATAGTGCTGCCTCACTGAATTGTCATGTCACAGATTTACAAATTACTGGCCTCAGCTCATGTGTAAAATTGTGTCATGAATTCAATCTCGGCACGGCCGGGGATAGAACCCTTGTTCTTTGGATCACCACAGACGAACTGTAGCTATTGTGCTGGCACTCTAGCCAACTGTGCCACATTCCGTGGCACACCACCTGGCGATAAATTCACACGATATGTGGATATTGAGTACTTCCAGTACCTCAATGAAACCTGAGGTGTACAATTGGTGTTAGGGTATGTTTATTTTGGAGAAGGAATACATTATTAATACTATCATTGCAATTTCCGCCATTTTTCTCATTTCTAAGCAAGTGTGACATTACAGCAAAGAACACATCCTTGCAGTACACCTGTCATTTATTTCACCATTTGAGCCCACGATGGTATCTGAAATAAGTCTCCTTTAATTATTCTCTACAAGGGTTACATTGTATGAAAAAAAAACAAATTTAAACGCTCAGATGCAATATTTCACTGTTTATTTTTGTTTTACCTGTAATTCTTAACACCACCTGTAAAGTTTCAGATGCATATATTTTAGATTCTAGTTAAAACAGAAAAAATCCTTGTTCCAGGGCCTTTTCAGCAATATAATTTTATAAGTCTGATCAGAAGTAGATAACAGATGCTTTGTCAAAGTATATATTACAGAATTTGTTGCTATCCTTTTTAATTCAACAGAGGATTTACAAGGAAGGACTTATGAATGAAATGTAAACCTGTCCTGTTTAAATGATTAATAGTTTGTGAAGCTTTCAATTTTTTTTTATTCTTCGTCCTCTCTGGGAAAAAATCTGGGAGAGTTTTTTCATGATGCAATATTGCGGTCATTAAATTTCTTTTTACCTGTCGTTGGAGGTATTTCTTAGCATTGTCAGGTTCAAGTTTGTATTGTATTTCAGCTTCTGTATTTATTTTGTTCAGTTCTATTTCATGTCCCATTGTTATTCCAGGTTGATAATTTCTCCTGTTCGATTCTTCTCCATTCAACAAAGTCGTGATCACCGTACACAGAATTTAATGATCCCCAAGTGGCTTCATCCAAAGCCTGCTCTGAAGGGTAAACATAAACCCCAGTTGATATGCATGGGACTATCTTTTTCCACGTATAGGTTTTTGTCATTCCCAAACATTAGTAACATTTGGCGAAAAACCTCAATATCCTCACTGTTATGGGATTTTCACCCTTTCAGGTTCGGCCCAACTGTAAGTATAATTTACCTTGCACGTTATAGCCTGAAGTTATCTTTGCCTGTCCTGGAGCACATCCCCCAAGTCCCTTGCATGCTTTCATTCAAAGCCAGCTGCTTTGTGGATAGTACCATTTTAACCTGCTCCTCCAAAGGGGGTTTCAATTACAGTATCTTGTAATGTCAGACTTCTTCAAGCTTGCCTGCCTTTGCTTCCATGAACTGTTTCCATGAATTAATTTCAATATTTGCCATGCCCATGCGAATTTTGTATTCCAGATCGTGGGTTCACTTGTCAAATATCCCCGATGCTGATCTTCCAGTTTGCCACTACCAGCTGAATTAACCCACATTTCCACTCTTCGTGTCTCCAACATCCTACTAAGTACAAGTTGGTATTTTCAATGATTACCCTGAAAATAATTGAAACTGTGTGATATATAAATATATATGTTTTACACAGAATTTATTAGTAGGGTTATTAAAGGAATTCTCATTATGCGGTATATTGATTTACCCAATTTTGTGATTTAGTAATAATTCCTCAAAATAGGTTTCATGGTATGCTGCAACTTTTTTTCAGAAATTGTTCTTGTGCGTCAAGCACAAGTTGGAAAACGCCCCTCATCAACAGTATCCTATGTTATAGGTCACCTAGCTCAAATTTTATATCCTATGTCAAAAGGAAATTATCTCTCATTTTCATTTCTAGCTGGGCATGGTCCACAAGTTCCTGCATGCCAAATATTACAAGCAGGTCTTGAGTAACTTAAATGGGGCATCACATGAATCCTTGTGATCCACTGTTGATTTATTACCTTTTCTTTTTGGGGTTTGGACTTATAACCCTGGGTTTGGGTTTTGCGAAGTTGGCTGAACAGTCTTTTGTTTGTATACAATATGTGCCAAATGAGTGGCAAAATAGATTTCCATTTCACATTACACCAATGGCACAGTATGTAGTTTGATTCGGGTCTGGATCTGACCACCAGTATTTTGCTGCAGGTTGAACTGCTGGTTCCTAAAATATACAATACATTCATCAATTATTTTTATAAATATCTTTTCTCTGGTATTTTTTCCTAGAAGTTTGCATTTGAGAATGTGGGTTCACTTGTATATGTAGCTGCACAAAAATTTACCTGTATTAAATATTTTAATCTTTCTATGTGAATCGGTGATCTAAAACTCTAACGTGACCCTGGATATGGACCTGAGCTATTATTTTCAACCTTTATTTTATCATTGATGTTCAATAAAGATGCATTATATAAAATAGTTAATATTTAATACCTTTTCCTCAATTATCCAATAAAGTTTCTTGGCTATGGGTTATTGAAATGTTGTTCAGCAAATTCTCAAACGTTAATGTCTTCAAGGAATTAAATGTAAAATCGTACCTTGGGCTACAACTGATATAAATATCTATAAAATGAGTACCTGCGTCCATCTGCTTTCAAATCTTTTTAAATCCATGCGACTGGTTTAAATACATATATTTCTCCTGCCTATGCATGCATCTCCATCATATATTTTAGAAGTATGGCAAATTCTAAAATGAAAAGCAGAGTATATAGAATTCATATTAAAAATATTTTTGTGTCATATAGTTTTAGAGCCTGTTGATCACAGATCTGGCTGTCATGAACCTTGCAGACCTCTTTACATGTAAACATAAGAATTAGAATAGTTTTTAGAAACGTTAAAAATTTGAAATTTAATAACTTTATACAGAAAATAAAGATAACAAGTTCATATTAGGGACGATATGCATATTTGAAGAGCCAGTGGATCACGGACCGCTAATGTACAAACAAGATTGCCATGGAGATTTGTTCATTTGTTTGGGGTTTTACATCACATCATTTTTCAACATTATCTCGATCATTTCGTGATGAGACCTACTTGTAGCAGATAGTGCTGCCTCATCATGTTACAGATCTTTGACTTGACAACCCACCCGGTCACAGATTTACAAGGACAATGGATTATATCCTATCTACCTTTGATCTAACACAATGGGTTCATGAACCAACCCATAGGTTAGGGAACACCCTTGATCTAGTCATTACCTTCAGGGGTAACAAACTCCTGAAGAGCCACCTGGTGGACGAATACTTATCTGATCATAAAATGATTAAGATATACCTTGATATTTCACCTCCAAGACCCCCCAAAAAATCTATCAAATATAGGAATTTCAAGGGATTGGATCTTGAGTCCCTAAGGAGGGACCTCAAATCCCTAACTGATAGAGACACAACATGGGAACACTTATCCTTGAATGATATGGTAAATTACTATGATAGAGAACTCACAGCACTTATGGATAAACATGCTCCTATCAAGGTTGCCAAGGTCACTCAGCGCAAACCTGTACCTTGGATGAGTGACCAATTAAAGCTGGAAAGGTCTCTCAAGAGGAAACTTGAGAGGAAAATGAACAGGACTGATTTTCAGATTGATAAAGAACTATACAAGTCTCAGAGAAATAAGTATAATTCCTTGCTGAAATCGGCTCAATCTACATATTTTTCCAACCTGGTTGAGGAAAATAAACATGACCCAAAAAAACTTTTTAGAGTCATAGACACAGTCATGCACAAGAAAAAGGACACTCCAATGCCCAAAACTGACTGCGATGTCACTCAAGCAGAGAAGTTTAATACATTCTTTCTTGAAAAAATAGAAAGAATTCGCCAGGAAATTGATATGGCACCACTCAGCCCGAATCGGCCACCAGGTGACACTACAAACAATAGTACTGAATATCTGGATAGGTTCATACCTTTAACCACAGATGACGTGCGTAAATTGATAAAGAGGTCTGCAAAGAAATCATGTGAGCTGGATCCTATCCCAACCTGGCTCCTGCTTGACCTCCTGGATGATCTCCTACCATTAATTACTTCCATTATAAATAAATCACTGATGGAACCGGAAGTATCAGAAAATATGAAGATAGCCATTATAACACCCTTGCTGAAGAAACTTGGTCTTGAACTAATTGAGAAGAACTACAGGCCTGTTTCAAACCTGACTTTTATCTCAAAGTTAACTGAGAGGGCAGTAGCCAACCAGTTAGTCCCTCACCTTGTAAGGAATGGCCTTACTGACAAGTTCCAGTCTGCCTACAAGGAATATCACAGCACTGAAACCGCTTTGTTAAAGGTGCAAAATGATATCTTGTATGCTTTAGACAATAAAAAGGCTGATACTTACTGTTACTGGACCTCTCTGCTGCCTTTGACACCATTGACCATCAAATCCTATTCGATAGACTGGAGGCCAGATGCAATGTCAAAGGTCATGCCCTCTCCTGGATTCGGTCATATCTTAGGAACAGGAAACAATGTGTGAAGGTTGGTACCCATAGGTCATGCCTGAAGTCCATAAAATATGGAGTACCACAGGGCTCAGTGCTGGGCCCCATATTGTTCACCATTTACATGACACCCCTCTCTGACATTCTGGCCAAGTATGGTCTGAGCTATCATATCTATGCAGATGATACTCAGATCTACATCCCTGTTGACCACTCTTCCCCCCATCAAGGGGACTTAAGCAGGCACAAACTGGAGGAATGTGTCTGTGGGGTTAGAAATTTCCTTATATCCAATAAGATGAAGATAAATGATGGAAAGACAGAGATGCTCATATGTACTGACAGGTACAATACTGCAACCCACAGCAGTATCCCAGACACAATCAGAGTGGGTGGCTCTGATATTGCTCCTAGTGAGTCAGTGGTGGATCTTGGTATCACATTTGACTCCAACATGGACATGAAGGCTCAGATCAGAAAAATGTGCCAGAAGGGCTATTATCATATCAGAAACCTGGCAGCCATTAGACATTGTCTAGACGAGAAGACTGCTATAACACTTACCCATGCTTTTGTTACATCTACTCTGGATTATGGAAATGGCCTGCTGGTTGGTCTTCCTAAAACTGACATTAGGAAGTTGCAATACCTCCAAAACTCCGCTGCACGTGTTGTGGGAAAAGTCAGGAAGTTTGATCACATCTCAGGAAAACTACGGGAACTGCACTGGCTCCCTGTACATGCGAGAATAGATTTTAAAATCCTTCTCCTAACCTGGAAGGCCATCTTGTTTCGCCCACTCGTGAAAAGTAAATAATATCATAACATAATCATAAAGCGACGCTCGCCCATCAGGTAAACACACTTAAAGCCGAGCGACCCGCTATACAGAATAGAACGACTCATACTGGATTACATAAATCATAGTGACGCGCACTGGTCACTTTATTTGAAAACTTTGGCGCGCCAAAAATCTCTTTGTTATATCAGTTGTGGCTTGACCCTTCACCAGCAAAGACGTCTATAAGATTATAATAAACTAAATATACCCGTACCATATCTATCTTGGAATTATCTTGAATACTATCTTGGATCATTATATTCCAAAACCTGCGATTATCAACCGCTATTACTTCAAGACGAAATAACGCGACGGTAAGTGACATTTATAAATCACTGATAAAGTGCCATTAGCAAATATAGCTTAGTAAACAACGCTTACATCGCATTATTGCACATATACTTCGGGTACGATTCGAAACCTCGACCACCTAACAGAAAAACACATATTTGGCCCAAAATTGACACTACTGGGCGGAATCTGTATCAAGTTGCACCCTTGAACAGAATTGAAAGAAAATTTGCACCAAATTGCACACTTGGGCAAAAGATATTGAACACTGCACCAAATAGTACCCTTGGGCAGTATTGATCTACAGCAGAATAACACTATTATAGGATAACTATATTGATCTATAGCAGAATAACACTCTGTACCAGATTGTACCCCTGGGCAGGAAATATACAGAATATTAGAATTAGAAAAAACAGGAATAGAGTGATCATGAATGACAATGAAATATTTGAGGTCAAAGACATCATTGATGATTTCTATCACAAAAAATCTAGAACAAGATTCTATAAAATATGGTGGGAAGGCTATCAGAAAAAAGATAGTACTTTTGAACCAGAGGAAAACATAAACCCTGATCTGATTGAAAATTACAAAATAATGAAAAGCAAGAAGAAAATAAAATTTATTGTGAAATCTAAAGATTGTAAAAGACCAAAATTAAATAATGATTCTACAAAATTAAATCATGATTCTAATGGATATCAATTACCATTGCAGATGGCATCCAAGAGTGTTAGCAAAACACGCCAAGGGACCAAGAGGAGAGACTCTTCAAGATCCTCCCGGTCCTCGAGATCACCACGCCTTGATTGGGCCGACTCCGTGGAGGAGGAGGAGGCAAAGAACAGTACGCATTGTAGTGATGCCCTGGTGGAAGACAAGGGACCAGTCCCTAACACTGATGACCAGAACGACAAGGAGGATAAGTTGATTCCTTCATCCATCAGTAAGGATGACTGGCCCACCCCATCCACAAGTAAGGGCAAGAAGAGCAGCAAACCAACTGTCACACCCAGAAAGAGAGCAACCTCAGCAACCAAGGTAACTCCACCTATCATTGTTGACTGTGACCGTACCTCACCACGAGTCATGCATGATGATGACCTTGAGATGAGCATGGGGGAACTGATGACGCTACTGAACGAGAAGAGGGAGAGCTTCGCTCGTCTTACCGAGGAGTTGAGAAAAAAGGATGAGATGATCTCTAACCTGAAGGAGGAGAGGGATTATCTCAAGAAAAAGAATAGTACACTGGAGGTATCCCTGCGATACGAAAAAACAAGATTCTCAAGAGCCGAGAAGAAAATTGAGGAAATCAACCAAACGAAGGTCAAAAATGCTGAGCACATCAAATTGACGCCATGGCCGACTCGGTTACTGATGCTCCAGCACCAAGACAGGTCATAGACAGTAAGGATCGGGTATGGTTCATAAACTTCTCCAATGAAACAGCTTGGGAGTGGGAAGTGAATGACAATATTGAAGATATTGACGATCTCTCATCCATATTGAAGGAAAACACCACTAAGACTAAACTAGCCAGCTACACAGCTATAGTCCTATGCATGGGACTTAAGGAAGTAATCAGAGGTCCAATGGGTGACATGATTCTCAAGAGGCTGAAAAACATTGTATATAGATTATCTAAGATCGCGACTTGTCCAATATATATGTGCAACCTCCCACCAATATCTAGTGACGCTGACAATGTCTGTATCGCATCACACACGATCCTCAACCACAGGATGAAGAAGCTAGGAGGGATGCTGGGATCTGAAGATCAGGTCAAAATCGTCGACACCCCTAAGACAATAACTGACGAATTGTCAACAACAGTAGTGATGTCCGTTCATGATCCTACCCTGACGGATGAATCGGCAAAGAAATGGATCGTGAATCTCTGCTCAGTTATCTCTCCCACCAGAGGGCACTTCTGCCAGCCAATTGATGACTCATGGAGTGCTCCGGAGGAGGAGGTTGAGATTGATGATGGCTCAGAGAGTGGGGAGGATAGGGTCATCAAATGCACGGACAGTAATTACCCAAATGAGGAAGTCATGACTCAAATACCTAGGGACTCCATTCCTAAACTAATGGGATCGGTAGGATCCAACATCAGGAGAATCTCCAGAGAATCTAACACAAGGCTTAAAAAAATCACAGGGGATGACAATGATGATGAAGATCAAATGTTGATAATCGGTACACCGCTTGGCATTGCCAGGGCGATTGTGCAAATTAGGGATGTGATTGTGGAAGGAGAGAAAGAAAGAGTAAATGTGAAAAGGGATGTGTGTTTCTACTTTCAACAGGGAAAGTGCAAAAAAGGGAACAAATGCGATTTTAAACATGTGCAATTGAGCAGAGGAACAGCGAAAATACAAACTAACTGATCCACGTTTAAGACCACCAAGCAGCCCAAAGAAGGACAGCAGGGCCAAGAAGCCTAGAAGATTTTGACATTCTGTATGTGAGTGGGCAGCTGATTGCCTAGTGTGTACAACATGTAATATGAGTCAGAACAATGTAATGGAAAAGATCAATGTATTAGATGTAAACTATTGTACAAATGTAATTCGAAACAAAAGGTATAATAAATATGAGTTTACTGAAACGTGTGTCCATTATTGAACCCTGCAAATGTACTGAGCATAGTATGTTAATAACTATTGAATTGAACACATTTTATAACAAGCAAAGTAAAATAATAACCAAAATCCTAAATATTTTAAAGATAACATTTAGTAATATGGAGGTATCCAGAATAATTCCATATATGCTTAGTGAGAAGAAAGTATTGTTCCATGTCCACTCACAAAAACAACAACTTTGTGATACGAATATATTAAACAAAACCTTACTCTCACTTTCAAAATTAATAATTAATCAAACGATGAAAAGCCACTTTATATCTGATCAGGCAGGAACTCGCAGAAAATTACATTATAATAGGAATACAATATTAAATAATATACATACCTTTTATGATGATTCAATAATCAAAGATGAAAAAACTGTTGCTAGAAGTAAAGTGAACCATTATTACAATTTTACTACGTCAACAAATCGTTGTACTATGCCCCCACGCTTTTACTACGAAATGACTAAAAATAGCTCACGCTGTTCTATAAATAGCACAACACGGGATCGGAACAGTAACTCTGATTATGATCTTAATGAAGGCATACTTAATGACACGCTGAATGAAACTATAAATAGACCGGACAGCCACGAGCCAAAAGGTGACGTTCCTGCACGTGACTACCTTAGACCCGCCCCCAAACTCAGTAGTGCCAAGCACTCGAACATGGCAAACGCGATATCGAGCGGAAAATTACAAACAATTGGGAAAGATGTTTTTTCTATCAGATACAATGATCAAATAAGGAGGAAACCATCCAATATTCATAATCTGTCATTATTAGTTAATAATTCGCCTTCAAACTCTTGGATCGAGAGAGAAGTAGACACGCCCACCCACTCTGTGATTCGCCGCTCAGCGAAGCACAAAAATTATGGTATGGGGAAACCTCCATTCATGAACCCACCAATGTCAAGGTCGGATGAAACCGGGATTCCCCATATAGCTGATCTTAATAGAACATCGAACATTAATAATCCAGATACGGGCCAAAACAGGTCAAAAAGCAACAAAAATAACTACAGCATGAATAAACTTCTTATAGCGACTGCAAATGTACAAAGTTTGGGTAATAAAATAGACTATTTAAAGTTATACATAATAGAAAATAAAATTGACGTTTTCTTTATCACAGAAACCTGGATAAATGAATTTAATGAGAGTAAAATCAGAGCCGAATTATCAAGGATTAACTATAAAATTGAACATGTTCCAAGGCCGCTAAGATCCGGCGGAGGAATTGGGGTTATATACAAAAATGAACTTAATATTACAAAAATCACAAATAATTTTGAATTATCAACGATGGATCTCATGGAGGCTAAAATTAAAACTGATACTAAGACCTGTACGGTAGTTACTATATATAGGCCTGAACCATCAGAAAAGAACCTATATACTTATGCCAAATTCTTTGAGGAGTTTTCAGATATTCTTTCCTATTATAGCACTTATAAACAGGACGTTATCTTAGTTGGGGATTATAACTTCCATTTAAATAAACCGGAGCGACCAAATGTTATTAAATTTAACGAAATACTGGATCTATATAATCTAGAAAACCACATCAAGGAACCAACTCATATCATGGGTAACACTCTTGATTTATTAATCACTAGTATAAATACAAACATAGTAACCAATCACATAGTACCTGAAAAAATCTTGGATCATGATATAATAAAGATATTGTTAAACATGAATGTATCTACGAAACAAAAAGAAAAAATATCATACCGAAATTACAAAAAGATGAATATTGAGAAATTCAAAGATGAAATTAAAGAAAAATTCATGAATAACGACCACTATGATGACATTGAACTTGATGATCTGTTACAGAAATATAATAGCCTGATAAACATCTTGAATAAACATGCGCCACTCGTCCGGAGAACCATAAACGTCAGGAAACCAGCTCCATGGTTATCGGATGACACTCGAGCTGAAAAGAGAAAAAAGAGAAGGTTAGAGAGGAAACATAAAAAATCAGGTTTGACAATAGATAGAGAACAATTCCAAGGACAACGCAATAATTACAAT
This sequence comes from Amphiduros pacificus, assembly GCA_949316495.1. Classification (NCBI taxonomy): domain Eukaryota; kingdom Metazoa; phylum Annelida; class Polychaeta; order Phyllodocida; family Hesionidae; genus Amphiduros; species Amphiduros pacificus. Next base: position 34,512,760 of record OX439001.1, read on the forward strand.
AATTTAATTAAATCATCTAGGAACAAATATTTCTCAAACGTAATTAATGAGAATAAGGCAGACCCGAAAAAACTATTTAAAATACTAAACAAACTACTACATACTAAAGAAACCACACAGTTCCCTGATCATCAAGATATGGAGGAATTAGCAACAGAATTTAATGATTTCTTTTCTTGAAAAAATCACAACAATCAGGAAAGAAATAGACAACACTACATCAAATCCAGGAACACTACCTGAAGAGAAAAAATACACATCCAGCTTACGAAAATTCAAGCCACTGGGTAATCAAGAAGTTATTGAGCTAATTAAAGAAGCAGCAAAGAAGTCATGCGAATTAGACCCAATACCAACCTGGCTGCTAAGTGAATGTGTCGGTGATCTACTACCACTGATAACAGCAATAATAAACAAATCAATTACCACTGGGAAAATGCCTGATGCGTTAAAAATGGCAATCATTAGGCCATTAATAAAGAAATTAGGTCTGGAATTAATCAAAAAGAATTACAGACCGGTGTCTAATCTAGCCTATCTATCTAAACTAATAGAGAGGGCTGTGGCCAAACAGTTCATTGGTCATCTGATATCAAACAAAATTAATAGTATCTTCCAGTCTGCGTATAAAGAATACCATAGCACAGAAACAGCACTTTTAAAAGTGCAAAATGACATACTAAGGAATATTGATGACAATCGAACGGTAATGTTAGTGTTACTAGATCTCTCTGCGGCTTTTGACACTATTGACCATGAAATATTACTGAACAGACTTGAGAAACGGTGTGGTATTACTGGTGAGGCACTAACATGGTTCCAGTCATACTTGTCTAACAGAAAACAATGTGTAACAATACAAGGAGAAAAGTCTGAAAGTATGGACATACAGTATGGCGTACCTCTGGGATCAGTGCTAGGTCCACTGCTTTTTACAACATACATGGATCCACTGGCTGACATCATTTCACCATATGGATTAAAACATCATATCTATGGAGACGACACCCAGCTCTACATCAGTTTTGATCCCACAGAGGCATCTGTGGTGGAAAAATCTACAAAAGAAATGGAAGATTGTATAAAAAAGATAAGGAGTTTCCTTATTGAAAATAAAATGAAAATTAATGATGGCAAAACTGAATTAATTATATGTGGCAAATCCTCACAACTCAAAAGTGACCACCTTCCAACAAATATCACAGTAGGTAATTAAACTATTGAGAAATCAGAAAAGGTGAAGGACTTGGGAATAATTATTGATAGTAAACTATCAATGCAGCCACATGTTAGGAATATATGTAAAAAGGGTTATTTTCATGTAAAAAACCTTTCTCAGATCAGAAATTGCATTGATGAGAAAACTGCGAATACCCTGGCACATGCCTTCATTATTTCGACATAAGACTATGGTAATTCACTGTTGGCCGGCCTGCCAAAATGTGAGATTGTAAAACTGCAAAAGCTGCAGAATGCTGCAGCAAGAGTTGTCGGAAAACTTAAAAAATTTGACCATATAAGTCAAAAGTTAAAAGATCTTCACTGGCTACCTGTATCTGCTCGAATTGACTTTAAGATTGCTCTCATGACATGGAAGGTGCAGAATGGCTTTGCCCCTGAATATCTAATGAACCTACTGATGCCTAAATGCAACGATGGGTGCTTAAGGTCGAATGAAAATAATGAATATATAATCCCACGAACAAATAATAAAAACTACGGTGACAGGGCATTCTCCGTATATGCGCCGAAAACATGGAATAAACTTCCTCTATACATAAAAAATACAAAAAAATTAAATGCTTTTAAATCAAGATTAAAATAGATCTATATAAAGAATCATACTTAACTAGCGCCATGAGCAGACCTGGTCTGGAATAGCGCTATATGAATTTATTATTATTATTAACAACAGATATAGTGCGGCCTCACTGAATTGTCATGTCGCAGGTCCTAGACATGACAACCCAACCCACCTAAGGGGCGATCCATTTGATTTTTGTGGGGTGGGGTGGGAGATTTTGGAGAAAAAAAATTATTCACCCACCCCATCCCAGAAAAAAAAATTATTCGTTCACCCTACCAAAGAAAAAAATTTATTCATCCACCCTACCAAAGAAAAAAAAATTATTCACCCACCCCACACCAGAAAAAAAAATTATTCATCCACCCTACCAAAGAAAAAAAAATTTATTCATCCAGTACTGCTGTCCCACCCCACCCCGCAAAAATCAAATGGATCGCCCCTAATCACAGATTTACAAGGACAGCAGGTTAACCATTTGGCACGGGCATCAGCTCATGTGAAATTGTGTTATGATTTCAATCTCGGCAAGGCTGGGGATTGAATCCACAATCTTTGGATCACGCTCCAACCAACTGCACCACAACCTGTGACCCGAGATTTCATTTCAGTACTGCTGGAAACGTTTGCATTTAAATTTTTCTCTTAATCCTTTTCATTCTGTGACATCACCCGTTTCTCACACATGGGATTAATTTTCTCTGTCTAAATCTCTGAATTCGCAATTATCTTTGTTGCAAATTGAAGAGCAGGTTTTTGAGTGCAATGGAAAGATTTCAGATAAAGTGTGAAAGCACCATGAGTCTCAATCCTTGATTCTGAATAGGATTAATATTTCTAGGGTACATCCATCTCTATCAAAAGCATCAGTGATATGCCAACACAATTGAAAGTGCCGGACAGAAAATAAAGAAAAAGGGGCAATTTACCCCTAAAACCCATTGTTTGCAACTCCATGCATCTTGTGCTTCAAAACAAGTAAAATAAAATATGCGGGTATGTTGGCCCTCCAAAGGCCAACGGTGCTTTGCATCGTCTGAAACCCACCTTGCACAACTTATAAATTCATCATGCATTCCAGTCTTGCACACAACTTTGCAAGAGCTATGGGACAAGAAGGCATCTTTTCAGGCTTGGGGATAGGGATTATTGGTGCCTCTCTCCTTGAAGAATGGGGATTCCTGCACTCCCAATTTTTGTTAAAAGTATCCGAGATATGATAGCTGAAGGTTGGTTCAGTGAGTCAGAAAATGGAATTCATCAGGTCCTGGAGATGGGTCATTGGATTTATTTGTTTTTAGGTCTGAAAGTGTAAAAGATTTATCATATTCTAGTTTTTTTCTTTTAGTGTTAATTTTGTTTTGATAGAATATTGAGGTGTTATTTCTTGAAGATGTATTAATTGATTGGGACCGTTCTCTTGTAATGGCAAATTTAAAGAAATATATATAATTCTTGCTTCCTATTTTTGATGCATCACATCTCACCATTTCTTAATGGGCAACTTATTTTGCTTTGGAGACCATCTTTCCCAGCGTTTTTTGCTGATATATATTACGAATAAAGCTTCAGCTCTTTAATACAACACTGGTTTAAATCAATCTTTAAATTTTAGAGTTGGGCTTTGACTTGGGAATACAGCCAATAAAATCTCTCTCAATTGGCTTTTGCCATTTTGAGGGTCTTTCATCTGGGGAAGGAAAATTAGAAAATAACCATTTAAAACAAGGGCCACTGCTCCATGGGAAATCTAAAAATTATTTTGGGAGAGCACATGGCAAGATCAATAGATGTCGAGGAAGGGTTTTATTTTTGAAATGATTTATTTGCATCACATTTTGTGGACAATGAAGGTATTTGGGTCAGTTGGCATGACTGGTGATAGATGTGGCACTAAAAATGAAAACATGGATGGGGCATCGTCGTGTCAGTTGATATTGTTTCTTAAACCACTTGCATGTTTAACCACTTGCATGTGAATTGGCTGACTGACTTTGGATACATGATGGCGTTTCCGGAAAAAAATATCAAATGTGCTGTACTCTTGAATTTCCTTTTCTTTTGTAAAGGTTAGGCAACTTCTGGAATATGCAGGATGATCACCCTGGCAATTTGTGCTGATGGTATCCTGCGATTTGCAATCCTCACTACTGTGTTGAGCTGTGCATAGTCTAACCTATTTTTTCCAATGTAAATCTAACAAGAAACATTCCAATTCCTCATCAGAAATGATCATCTCACCTTTCTTTGTGTTTAAAGATCTGCGATTTTCAATAGAACGATAGCCAAAGTTCCATAAGTGACTTTTTGGTGACCTCAACAGCTAGTCGCCCATCTTTTTGGTTCACCAGCCACACCTTGAATCTCCTCAGACGTTTTGCCAAGTGTCCTGGATCCATACTTTCCAATCATAAATTTACTCAAACTTCTATTCAGATCACCATCGGTCTACCTGGTCTTTTGTTAGCTTCATCATCTAGATACCCACTCACCATTGAACAGGATCAGATATATCCCCATGATATACCATAAAATAAGTTGATTACCGAGTATTATATTAACACCCTTTTATTTGGTCTTATGAATTTCAAAATCTTTCATTTTTTTTAATCCCCATAACTGCGAACAATGGGGTAAAGGTGGTGTTATAATAATGTACATACTCTCTCCCCCCCCCCCCTAAATATTGAATTCAGGGCTGTAAGAGACCCAGTTTGTTTGGGTTTTCCCCCAGCGATTATTTCCTGGCATAATATTAATTCACAGGTCATTCAGTTTCTAGATTGACCATTTCACACATGGAAATAATATTGTTCAGATCTTTGCTGGAAACATCCATTATATTTTTTTTCCTAAAATGGCACTTCATTTCTATCTCTTGGATCATTGGACTTTCATAGAGGTGTATTCATATTGAAGGGCACATTTTTTCATATTTACAATATATTTTTGCTAGGATCTTCACTATTTATAAATTTATTTCAGAATGCTTAAATAATGCATTCACAATGAGCACATCAGTCTGTGACTATTAATGCACTCCTGATCATAAAGCCTGGTTTCATTTTGAGGTTTGTGAACTTTAAAAACAAAGGTCAAGATCACAAAAAAAGTCAGCCAACTTTAGGCATTCATGGGATGCATGTGAAATTTTAAGATCCTGTATCTGAAATAGCTGATATAATATTGCAAAATGTCAACAGATGCACACATGGACACACAGATGGACCCATATACCATAGCTCCTGAATCACTTGAGTGGCAGGAGCGGAAAATGAAAGAACTCAATTATGATAAATATTCAATATATTTAACAATATACATTATAATGCTATTCATTACACATATATTCATAGATGTTTAAATAGTTTTTTTTTTCATTTTTCCAAACAAGGCATGAATATTTTACATACAAACTTGCACTTCGAACATATTAACTATGGCCTACAATTCAATATATCTACAAGCTCATATCAAGCAAGCCTTGTAAAGGTGAATACAAATATTCAACATTAGGACCGAAATATTATTGCTATCCCTGCAATAGTAAACTTTATTATCACCTTGTAACCACATCTAATCAGATCTTTAAGGCCATTTGGTGAATATATCTCTTCCTGTTCACCAAATGGTTAAGGATATATATATATATATATATATATATATATATTACCTTGAACAGGAAGAGATATATGCACCAAATGGTTAAAGATCTGATTAGATGTGGTTACAAGGTGATAATAAAGTATATATATGTGTGCAGTGCAACAAGTAATAATTACTTAGTATCAGTTGAAACAAATCATTTATTCATTTGTCAAATTTTCAGCTGCAAGGCATCTATTTGGAAACATTCAACTGTGGTGCTTAATGACTATATTCTGGTGCACCATGAATCCATATGCTTATGTTCAGGTATGACACATCTTCAGGTGGCCATGTTCAGATGTGCTGTAACTCCATATGCTCATGTTCAGGTGTGGCACAAATCCATCAGACCATGTTAAGGTGTGAAATGACTCCATATGGTCACAATCAGGTGTGGCACAAATTCATCTGATCAAATTCAGGCCGGGTGCAGCTCAATATTTTCATGTCCAGGTGTGGCGCAAATCCCTCTGGTCATGTAAGGGTGTGAATGACTCCATGTGGTCATGATAAGGTGTGGCACAAATTCATCTGGTCATATTCATGCAAGGGTGCAACTCAATAATTTCATGTCCAGGTGTGGCGTGACTGTACGGCCATGTTCAGATGTGGCACAAATCCATCTGACCATGTTACGGTGTGGATACTCCATATGATCACGTTGAGGTGTGGCACAAATTCTGTTGGTCATATTCAAGCAGGGTGTGACTCCATATGGTCATGGCATGACTTCATTTGGGCATTCAGGGGTGAAGTTACCCCACATGACCATGTTCAAGTATGGCTTTCTAAAATGTGGGAGTATTCAGCTACACTCAGACTATCTGGATGCATGCAGCTGTAGTGTGACCTTGATATGCTCATGTTCAGCTGCAGTGACTTGATCTTGTAATGTTCTGATGTGGTATGACTATATGAACATGTTCAGGTGTCAAGACTTTGTATCTGTGGCATTGTGCTACATATTTTTGGTTTAAAATGATAATCTATGTTTAAAAAACATGCAAAAAATTCAACAATAAACAATTATCAAAAATCATTTTGGATCCTATTTGCAAAATTATTCATTTCTCCACAACATCAGATAGATGGACACAATGCAGGTATATTCAGATTTTGAAAAATGTCTACATTTTATATATATTCAAAAGAATTCCATCCTTGAGATCTTTGTGCAAAACTCCACTTCGGAGACAGTATTACTTATGAACCTGAAGCTATTCTCATCCTTCTTGTGCCTCAGATGCCCATCTTAGTTTAATGCACTGTGTTACTCTGAGCATCAGTCCTTTTCACTTGGGTCAGCAGCCTCTGGCAAATGTATGTGAACTGAGACACTATAAACATATTTCATCTCTTTGGATACATGTTATCTTCATATATTTGTGTGCACAAACCAAAAGGTACATATATTCAATCTCACAAGTCAAGTCCTCAAAGATTTCTAGAAAATATAAGTAGTTCTGTTTTAAACCTCTGAAAATCAATCAAACCAAAAATGTATAATCAACCATACATATGGTAACACATTTTTTTTCTGTTAAAGACGGGCTACAATACACCACTTACTTTCTTGCACAAAGAAGACATTTTACATTAATTAATGAAGAAGTTGATCAATCTTATATTGAAATATTGCTACATTGGAAATTCTTTTGGTCAATATACCTCATTAAACATGTTCTTTTAATATATCATGGGCACAAGATTCTCCTTTAATTGCAATATTTGTTATTCTTTGTTTTCTTCCTAAAGTGGTGTTTCATCTCTCAGTGTTTTCCTTTAGTGGCGTTAGTTCTCTGCTTTTTCTTTTATCCTGAAAATATAGAAGCATAACAAATGTGCATAATAATTAGAAAAACTAACAATTCTGTAATAACATTCAGTCAATAGAGCTCACAGCGATCCAAAATGATTTCATTAACTGGCAAAACAAAAATATTCTTTTTGCCTCACTGTAATGCTTTTTTTTACTCAGTCTTGCTTGTTCCCAGTCATTAGTGGTCTCCTTCCGGTTTCAACAAACATTACTATTATAAAAGTATTAAAAATATTGTTTTGAACTGATGACAATAGAACACAAATCCAACATTTGTATCAAAAACCTTAATTGTTTCTTAATTGTCTACCATTTTCCACACATGAGCATTTTTATCATTCAACAAACAACATTATACAATTCTTGGGTTATTTCCTGTCCACGGTTTTTGATTTTTCTTCATTGTCTGCTCCTGTTTGCTGTAAGATTCAAACATAGCAAGATGCTGACTGACACGCAATAATTACCTTTGAAGTCTTTCATCCCAACTGCATTGTAACCGCTCGCCCACGAATTGCTCTGCAGTTTAGATTTCTTACTGCATTTTCTGCTGCCTCAAGGTTTGCCATCTTGATTGAGGCTTGACCTGTTGGTTTACCATCTGCATGTAAAAAGAATTCCACTGAGTTCGGTATCGGGTTATATCCTCTGAAAAAACCCATCAATTCCATTGGCTTGCATGCGTAGGGAACATTTTTTAGTACAATTTTGACACCAAGTGGTGATGGGCCCTGGTAATCCTGCTGGCCTGATGGCATAACTGGGGGTGGCTGCTCTGTAAAGTTCTTCATCTCAGTAAACATATCATCCTTCAATATTGGAGTGACACTGATATATCTTTTGCCAATATAATTCATGTCTCTTTCAAGTCCAGTCTTACAGTCTACGTTTGTCATAAATTCTACATATGCTGTGCCAGTCGCCTGTCCATTTGGATAACACAGAATGTGTATTCCTCCATCAGGAATTTCAATTCCTCCAAAGAACTCTGTTATTGTGCGAACTCCAGTGTTGTATGGCAATCCTTTCATCTTCACACAGTGATATCCTTCAAGATCTGGGCCATTCATTGTGTCCTCGTGCCTGGTGGGTGGGCCCCCTGACCTTGGAGGCAGTCCCAGTCTTGGTGGTGGCCCTCTTGGGGGTGGAGATCGCGACCTGGGAGGGGGTCCTCGCGGTGGTGTCCTGGACCTAACTGACGGTCTCAGTGGAGATCTTGGCTGAATGCCAACTGGGGACCGAGATCGGTGTCGGGCTGGAGAGAGTTCTCTTCCATCACGGGAATTGCGTAATTTTGTTTCTCTCTGCTGATCTTTATGGCTGTTCACTCTTTCATCTTTCTCCACTTGAGAAATTGGAAATATGTGAAGTTGAGTTCCGTGCAGTAATTTCTTGTGCATTTTCAGAGCCTCATTATAATCATTGTAAGTCAAGAACTCCACATAGGCATTTCCCAGAGATCTACCAAGATTATCATACTCAATATATACACCAGTCTTAGTAATGTTTAAGTGGGCAAAAAAGTTGCGTATATCATCTCTCTCAACTTTAATCGGCAAATTTTTCAGGACAACACAATTTCCTTCATTTCGCCTTGGTGGTGTGCATTCTTTCGAAAAGTGTCTGTTGTCTCTTTGCGGTGCTCTGTCATAAAATTCCCTGGGGGGTGGTCTCCTTGGTGGACTCAACCTTGGAGCAATATCATCCCTTGATCTGTCCCGAGAATCTGGACGGTCTCTTATATCTTTTGAAGGATAGTCTGCTCTTGGGCTCCGTGCAAAAGGTGGGGCCCTGTCAAATCCTCTGTCAATCTCGTGAGTATGGTCTCTTACTTTATCTGGTGGTCTGTAGGAATCAATAGCAGTTTCAAATTCAATCTCTGTGCAAAATGTTAGATGTACTTTTGATTCACCTATGAACTCTCCATTTAATTTTAATGCTTCTGCTGCAATATGTTCATCCACAAATTTTATAAACGACGTCCCATTTCTTTTCCCTTGGTCATCATTGATCAGTTTCAATCCATCTCTGGGTATCTCACAGCCACTGAAGAAACGTCTGACATCTTTGTAGTTGACATTATCAGGCAAATGACTAGCAAACAAGAAGACCTTTGGTTCTCTACCATTATCAAGCCTGCCACTGATATCTGACCTGACCTCCCTTGATCTACTATCATTCTTTTCATGTCCCCTGGACCTTGTATCATCTCGGCTGTACTTCCTATCTCTATCCCTACCTCTATCCCTTTCTTTAATTTTGTCTCTATGGCCTTCCCTTCTGTCAGAATCTCTTTCCCTTTTAGAAATCGGGCTGCGTTCTCTCCTCGGGCTGCGATCTTTGCGTGGACTCCTCTCCCTTCTTGGGCTACGGTCTCTTCTTGGACTGCGCTCTTTTCTGTCTCTGCGTGGACTTCCTTTACGGACAGGTGATCGTGATCTCAGACGCCTATTGTCATCATCCCTCCTATCGTACCTACTTTCTCTTTTAGTTGGAGTCTCCCTTCTGGGTTCTCTGTACCTATCATTTTCAATTCTTCTCCCAAGGTCATGCCTATCTTCCTTCCTGTCCACACCTACTTTTGGTGGATCATCTCTATGGAACTCACTAAGAGGCTGCCTCGAGTGTTCAAATGGTAGGGCAGGTCTACTTTTTGGTGGGAGGCGTGTGTCTTGATCCATCAGGACCGGCCCATTTCTCGGATACATGGGTGGTCCAACCCGATTATCAGAATCACGAGTGAATACATCCTGACGAAGGGATGGCAGAGACTGAGCACTAGTGGGTGTTGAATGTGGTGGGATACCACGACCCGGCATGGATGGTGGCTGTCCTGGTAATATGCCATTTGATGGAAATCTATCTCTTCTTATAGGTTGATTCTGTGGTGGAAGATCTCTACCCACTGGGGGGTATGCTACAACATCTCTCTGAACGCCACCAGTCGGCAGCACTGCAGTTGGAATCACGACACCTGGTGGTGGAAGATTGACCTGGGCTGGTGGCCTGGCAAAATTTGATGCATGTCCGATAGGAGGCGGTCTTTCCCATGGAGAAGTAAGCCCCAATTGCCCACCCATGGGTCCTCGAATGTTCATTGGCACACCTGGATGAGTTGGTGCTGTACTCGCTGGAGGTGCAAATCTTGATTGGGCCATATACAAAGGTGGCCTTTGCTCAGTGACACCTGGTGGGCCACGGCTCACAACAGGGAACACAGGGTTGTGAGGCCTCACATTATTTGGTGCCTGAATTCCTGCCATCCCTGAAGGGGCCAGTCCCTGTGGCATTGATGTTGGTGGGGGAACAGCTAAACCTGGTATCCTCATATCATGGCCTGGATATGGGGCACCAAATGGATCTCTTGGGTGATTTGGTGGTGCACCAAAGCCTTGCGACAAAGAAGGTGGTCCACTGGATGGTGGAAAGGCTGGTGGGGCCCCTCTGGGAGGTCCGAATGCTGGTGGTGGTTGCAGTTCTGGCTGAGGTCTCCTTTGTTCAACAGGACCAGGAGGTGGGGCAGGGGCACTCCTAGCCACCGCAATAACATTTTGCATCTCTGCTTTGCTGCTAAGGTACAATTTGATTGGAGTCTCGTTTATTGTGCGGCCATCTTGCATCATGGCACGCCTGGCATCTTCATCTGTGCCAAATGCTATGAAGGCATCTCCCTTGTCTCCACCAACAATATGCACTCCCCCATCAGGGATCTGTAGGCCCTGAAAGAAGCGCCTGATGTCCAGTGCATTTGCTGTCCATGGTAAATTCTGTAGTCTTATTATCACCGACATCTTCACCTATTTAAAGTACCAATAGAAAGATACAAACATGAGTATCATTGTCCATATAAATGTGATTAAAACATTAAAGTGAAAATAAGATCTTTCAAACCTTTCCATCCAAAAAAAGCTTTTTGGTCACATGAATTAGAAACTATTAACTAAACATCATGGAACACAATCTTGCGGATATCCAGAAATCACCTTTGTTTCCTGCACAATTAATGCCCCGGACTTAAGAACTGATGGGAATATTGGGTTTCAAGGCGGGTAAATTTAACACTTGATATTGTTAAAGTTATTTCACTGCATTTGAAACAATATATTTTGGAATGATACCTGCAAAGGTTCAATAATGATTATGAAAATCTTAACTCTCACAGGAAACAAAAGTATTTTTCTATCGGTTGGAGCCAAACATCTAATTGGTCACGCATGAACATGGCAAAATAGAATCACCATATTCTAAGGAACCAGAAAATGCCACGTGATTGCCTCACCAAATTTGGTTACTTCATGCTTGACTAAAAACTTTTTTGGTCCATTTTTTTCTTCTTTTTGCGATATTAATTAATTACTTTTTAATTAAATCAAACCCTACTTCATATATAGAATTCTGTTTTGAGATATATACAAGACTCAGTAAATGAGCAATATTTTATTACATGTGGTACAATACAACACAAAACACACCCTGTTAAATAAAATTTATATTTGGACGCATCTCCAACTTGAACTACAAAGTATTCTCTGGAGAGCCCTACCATACCTTGCAGTTATCAAATTTTGGAACTAGCTAATAACATTATTTTGAGCAGAATAATTCCTCCTGTATAAAACACATGCTTGTGGCTTAATTGTGTAAGTGTAGCCAATTTTATATAAAAATTCATTTTTGGTTATTTTGGCTCTGGAAATAGCAGGAGAAAGATCATTTAGAACATTCTAGCTCAATGAATGTATATCTAAAATTGCTTCAAAATGTTCCTTTGTTTTCAATAAACAGGAAAACCATTATGAAGCATATATATACAATCATAAGCAAATTATATTTACATCATATCCATTAAAGTGCTGAAAATGTACAAATTTGGCAATATATATTGAACAATGTTCTATTTATCATCCATATACATAAAAGTAATGCATTACTTTATTGGTGCCTTTGAAGTATTGATATTCCCTTCTTGTGCCCTTCTCATAAGGCTGGTGGAGAATGTGTGGCTTTCCCTTTATTGTGTGGCCTTACCACTTCAGTATATTTCATCATATTCTTTGTTGTATTTTTTTTATAAAATCCTTTACTTAACAAATTCTTCCTGGTTGTAATAGAAAATTATTTTTTGTTTGCAGTATTTTCAGACATCTAAATAAGTAGTCATCAATAGATTGATGGTCATTCACTCAAAATACTTTACATATCCAAATAATAGAACTTGCACAATCAGTTCTACATTGTCCTTATAGGTGAAATCTGGAAACTTGTATTTGCCAACATGTATTTTAACCACTTCTTAAAACACATCACAAATCGATATGCACTTGCTCCACAACTGGAGCCTATGCATATTCCTATGGTAGATATATTGTGCTTAAGAATCCATTTCTTGGAGGGGCATGCTCTTAATAAGCTGCATTGCTTCAAATTTGAGAATAATCAAGTCCTGTCTTTCATGTTCTTGATGTGTAACTCTAACAACATCTCCTATCGTTAGCAAAGATTTTAAGCATTCTTGGTCTTTGTCTGCATATTGTTGCCATTAAAAACAATGATGGCTCTTGGGGCCAAGTTGAATCATATACATATTATTCAAAACACTGCACAGGACAAATATGTGAAAATCTTTTAAAAGTCATTAGACAATAAATAAATAAAGGTAAAGATTTTTTTTCTCATAATAATTTGATGTTTAAATTTAGTTATGCCCTGGAACTCCAGTCTTATGCCAGGGGAGTATATTTTTCTCTTCTTGTTTTCTTTTAATTCTCAGTCACATTGGCTAGAGACTGGTGTCAATTATTCTCTTTTGGTTGTTATGATGAGAAATTGTAAAATGTCCCACTGGATAATAACAGTATCAAATAAGTCAACTGAAGAAGTTTCTGGTAGTTTTTTCTCCGCAGGTGGCCCCGTGTTTTTTTTCCTCCCCAAAAATGGGTAACGAAAAAGAAATAATTTCCCAGCCTAACACACTCTTGCATAAAAATCCAGGTTTTCAAAAAAATATTAGCTTTCAAATGACAGATGTTCCAAGTTGATATGAATCCCGAACATCTTTATAGGAATATGTTGGTTTTCTTGCCCAGATTTGTAGATATCTTCCAACATTGCCAGTATATGTCAGTTCTGCTGAGTGTTCTGGAGAAAAGGGTTGGGATAAATCTTTGGATGGTTTCAGCACACATTTGTGATTCTCCAGATCTGTTCCAGTTCTTCTGAAGCATGTGGGATACCCTTGACTACAGTTACAGTAACATCATGGCTGTTTTATCCCTTCCACTATGTAGTATATAATTTCATTTAATTTTATTATTTGTCCTATTTTGTATGAATGCTTTTAGAAGGCAATGGCACTTCAGGTATCTTGACCGAAAGTGTATGTTCATTATTTAAACTGAAGTATCTCATCCTCATTGGTTGACTTGGAATAAATTTTGCCTTTTAATGTTAATCACCAGTTCAGAAAAAGAAAATTTTTGCAAGAAATAAACTTAACGAGTTAGGAAGCACTTGGTAGCAAAACACAAAATTTTACATCACTGCAAATCTGAAGCGTTTAAATTCAAATGTAATTTATTAGATGCAGTCAACCAACTATTTGTTCATACATAAAATGGTGTTTTATTGACCATTTAAGGTTGACTTTCAAGGCAATTATCCAGCATGAGAATAACTCTTGAGGGCTTCAAACCCAACACCTCCCATCCTCCACTCAAATACAAAAGTAAGGCCAAGATCCATTGCTCTCAATTGTGCCAGTGGTGTCAATCATTCTGCACAAAAACTATAAAAATAAGGTCATGAATGCATGTTTTAATCAATCCATGCTAATTGGCTCCAACCCTTTTCAGCAAAGTAGAAATTATTTTTTGTCAGACATGCAGATGATTCTTATACTGCTCCTGTTACACATGTTCCTTGAGCAAAAGTTCAATAGGGTATTTCTGGATGTGTGGATGGTCCTTGGCTAAGGGTATGTGTAGGCTATCTGCAGAAAACCTTAAACCACAGGTACACATCAATTTGTAATTGGTATGTTCCTGTTCAGTTGATGGTCCTTGGTCATAGGCACTTTATAGGTGTCCACTGTCCTAGATCAAAGGTTCATGTTTTTTTTGGTCTTGATCTTGGCTATTCTGTGGAAAATCTCGAGACCACGGGTACTTGTTAGTACTTTATAGATCTGATGATGTTCCTTGATCATATGTACTTGTTGACACTTTATGTACCTAATAGAATAGTCCTTAACATTTTCATCTTTCAGAGTTTGAGTACATGTTAGTACTATTATATTTGTAGATGATCTTCCAGGACTGGTGTGTTTCTTTTTTTCCCCCAAGATGACTTAACATCTGACATGTCTCGTTCTGTTCAATATATAAAATATCATCAGGTGTATACGTTGATTCCTTTTTAATGTCTTAACCCTACATGACTTGCCTTTCTTAGCCTTATGTTTTTTTTTTCTGGACTTCGTCTACATGCAAATTTAGTTGCTGTAACTTATTTAATCATAGATACTTAATATGTTCAACTCGGAACTTGAGTCACAAGTTCATGATCCTTAAAATGTAAAATATTGCAACCCAATACGACATCACTAACCAAAAAAGAAATGGACAAAGAATCTTATTATGTCCATCATTGGTTGTAATCAATGTCCTGCCCAACATTGAGAGGTAGTTATTAACAATTTGTTTGTGTTGTTGATTGAATGCCTCAATTTGATATTCATCTGATTTATCACATTATTTAAAACACCTCATTCCATCAGACAAATTCACTTTGAAATTGTTTTGTTTTTTTTTGCTTTAGGAATATATCATATGTATCTGTTTTTATAAGATAAATGTTGGAGATCTGTTCCTTTTGTGAATTGATCAGTAATATCTAAATCCTTTATCATGTGGATAAACATCATGCATTCATGCATGCTTCCTATATTCATTAGACTGATATTTCTGTCCTCAATTTTGGCTTTACAATTGTAAATGATTTCAAAATGACCCTGGATCTGCAAAAAAAGTATTCAAAACAATCCTGAATCTGCAAAACCATCTGGATATTGATTCTCCAATTGGTCCTTGGCAAGTTTCCTGAATTAAAGTATCAGCATGGAAGTAAGAGAAGCAAGGCCAAAAAAAAAAACAAATAACTTGCCCTGACAAAATAGAATACATGTTAGATTTCTTTCTTTATTTTTTTAAATGGTAAAAATATTGCGAATGGATATATATAAATGAAATTATGACTGAAAAATATGTTTTTCACCAAGAAGGCCCAAAAAAAACAAACGTAAGGGTGGCTGGTTTGAGGCTAGGTTGGGAATCGGAAACAAGCTTCTCTTTGCAAGGCCTAATTTCTGGAACCTTTACATGTTCCCACGGGCCTTCAGTTTGTTTAGTGAGTTACAAAGGTCGTGAAGAGGTCAACGCGTCAAGTACCTCAGTGACCTTTATAACATGGCCAAATGTAATTTAGAAGCAAAAAAAGGAATAATCAGTTAACAGGTAAGAGGCCCAATTTGGATCAGGTTATTTGACCAAGGAGGACCAGTACTACACGTCTTGTAAACCCTGTTTAACACAAAATGCTAATTGTATAAGTGTGAAAACTATTTATTTTTCTAAACCAAAGCCCGTAATACATTTTTAATCTAAATAAACATTTTTTGTACATCCAAACATTTTTTTACATCCAAAAACATGGCAGAATGATCTTTATTGAGTAATTTGGTAGCCAACAGCTGCTGTGTCAGATCAATAATATGGGAGTGTTATGTACAATTTTAATAAATTTAAGTTTCTTAGTTTCTCAGGAATTTTGAGGCCAACTGAAAAACTGTAATCATCATAGCTGGTAATTATGCTATTTTACATATTGTATAAATATATAATGAGAAATATTGGTTGAATTACAGCACCCACATCATCCAAAGCTTCCATGTTGCATACTGGAATGCAGGATGGTTTAAGTTAGGGGGCCTGATTGAGAAGATGCTGATATGTGAATCCACATATAAAAGTCCACATTATTTGTCCCTGTTTAAATGTACATAAAAGAACTTACCAACTTTACCAGACCGAGAACTGTAGAAGTCCTCTGAAATTATTTAACAGTAATGGTACCTGGCATGGGTCTATGTATGTGTAGGCTGCAGGTTTGAAGAGCCTTATCACTCCATATTTCTGATTAGTGACCAGTTTAAATCAACGAATGCTGCCAGATGTACATATACAGTGGTAGCTTTGTTTCACTCCCCCCCCCCCCCCCCCCCACACGGGAACATGTAATACACATGTAATTGTATTCCTCTTGTTCTCACTATGTCATAAATATTTAAATCATTTCTGTAAGTGTATAATTAGCCGAGATATTAACATGAAATCTTTAAAACTATAATTAACAAGCCAAAACTTAGTGAAATCTTTTTATAGCATACCTAACACTCTTCCTCTTGTTCTCAAGATTTCAGACATATATACATCATTTCTGTAAAGGTATTGTTAGTTGAGATATCAATGTAAAATCTTCAAAACTATGATTAGCATCTTGTTACGTTGTTTGCAAATATGGCAGTCATTTTCAGAGCCAAAACATAGTAAAATCCATGAAATACATATAAAACTGTCTTCCTCTCTTTCTTACGATTTCAAACATATATAAATCCTTCCTGTAAGTGTATTATTTGTAAAAAAATTAATGTGAATATTCAAAACTATTAACATCTTGTTAAATAACTATAGATGTTTTGATGCCACCTCTAAAATGGCTGTAATTCAGAATGATACAATGATATGGTTATCTTACAGTTCTCACAAATAACTCAGCAAATAAAACATTTATGGAAATTATTCTATTCTCTTTTGATTTATGGATATATATGGACAGAGCAGAGGAAGCCAGTTATAAATGTATTTTGTAGATTTTACTACATTTTGGCTGTGAAAATTAAGGCTGTAAATGCAAACATCATAAGTTAATGGCAGTTTCAAATATTTCATATTCATATCTCAGCTCTTTATATACGTAGAGAAATTATTTATATGTATTGAATTAGTCAAGGTTGAGCTCACGCTTTTCCCACCAGATGAAACGTTCTATTAAATGAGATTGTCACGCCATCTGTGGTATAACGATAACCACTGGCAGTCACGGTCTACTTCATCAGCAGAAACTGGTCACAGACGAGAGTACCTGGTCAATATAACCATGATACGAAGGGGACCGTGTAGTTTTTACTCAGGCCAAATACCAGTGAAGTTGGCTAATGGATAATTTACACTTGTGCAGTCTTCCCGATAAACGCCAGACCGCCGGTCCTGACCGATATTTTTTGCTACGGTCCGGCATCTTTTCTGCCGTAGTCGGACCTCATGTCCGACGTGTATTTTTGTGAAAATTTTAACTTTTCTCAAAATTTATCCCTCAACAAGTTCGGCAGTCATTTTAAAAGTATAACATAAATATGAAGTGTCAGGGATCCATCATTGCGCAATACATTAATATTTTCAATGCAAATGAATAGCGTCCGATCATTTTCGCGCCAAAAATAAGAGCCTGTCCCCGCCACTTCCGGTTTTCGTAATGGCGACCTCGTGTCTTATATGCATAGTTAAGCATTGTTAAACTCGCATTTTCTCTGACTTGTGCATACTTTAAACTTATTGAATGAAGGCGGACTGTTGCCGACACGTGTCAGAATATATCTAAGTGTAAATTAAACAAAGATTTTAATTGTATCACCGTTTGGGAAGCTTGTACCTGGACAATACGAGTGTATTTACTTTTCACGCTTTTTTTTTCGGTCCGGGAAAAATGCTTTCGGTCCGGGAAAAAAGTCAACTTTATCGGACCGATGTCCGTTGAAGGTCTGGTGACTATCGGGAAGACTGCTTGTGAATAATTTACATTTAAAATACAACCAAATTCTACCACGGTCTAAGATGACCATTCAGTGCGGGATCACCTTTGTATTATTTTGACGAATACCAGTGAAGTCGGCCCCCAAGTGAACTCGCCCTCACAGGGACTGACTTCTCTCGGGGGCAGATTCACTTGTTATCATTTTGACCATGGTAGAGGCCCCTCGAAGTCACTGACAGTCCATGTCAACTTAAAAATTAAAGGATTGTGGAACAGGACTTCGGAATTTTATTATACTCTTAAGCAATTGAATCAATTCGGGTCTGGAAAGCCAGTACTTAAAAGTGACACATTTTGTACGAGGGCTTGTTTTTGATGAACAGTGACAAACGGTGGCTTCGAGTTTTTGTGGTAATTTTAATGCCCTTATATTATCAAAACGAATTGCAATTTCGTAAAGATTATCTTTAACTTATACCTCTGATACCCGTAGTGTTTTCTGTTGTCTTTACCTCACGTCTTTATCAGTGACATCGACTTTGTAGGAAGAGACTGTAGGAACTTCTTATGATTTACCTGTTTCCACGCTCCTTCCAAAATGGCTGCTTCGGCGCGCACCTGCATAACCCACACTCTCTCTTCACAAAATGTGATTGGTTAAAATCGGATTTTATATTTTCCTTTATTTAAATGTACTTCGTCATATTTTATATCATTTATATAAATAAGTATTGCTTTTATTATTTATGCTATAAATATGGTAAAAATTATTTTCATTGTGTGTAGATTACAGTTTCTATGCTGTGGCGTGAAATTTTGCCCGTAGCAGATCCATACCACAACAGAAATGGCGGCCAGTGCGAAAAATTGTGGTTACTGGTTAATTGTTTTGGCCGTAAATTTCTTCATCACGGATACTTTTGCCCAGTACTATATAAATTACCAAACCCCAGACCAATGTAAAAAGGGTCCAGGAGATAGTACTCACGAATTCTTCGATCTGTCGCAGTTACGATGCACAGAGTGTGCTCAAGACACGACTTATCAGACAGTCAGTGCCGATGGTGAGTTCTGACTCTTTTGACAGCTGCCAACAACCAGTTATTGTCATTCTAAATGCTAAAATTGCGTCTTGGATATTCTCTTATATTTCGCTATGTTTCAAGCGTTTGTCCGACATTGTTGTTTAAGTTATAAAAATCAGATAACAAGTTCATAATGAGTTTCTGATTCTGGTCAACAAGTTCAGGCAGGTGTCTGTCACTTTCAAGTTTTAGGTTTCAGCCAAAACCCTGCATGCCAGCTTAGGGTCTATGCATGGTGCATATTTCATTATTTCGAAGCAAATTTGACGCACAAAAAAGAGATGACACATATTTGATTTTGTGTTTTTTTCAATCTTTCATAATTGAACATTCCAAAGTTTTTTATTTGTTTAATTAAGAATATTTAATTTAGAATTTGTGAGGTATAGTATTAAGATTTTATTAAATTTGTTTATATTTTTCAGGGTTGAGATGTATATGTAAGGAAGGGATGCGACTCACCAATGATTTTGGTGGAGCAGTTATCAATTGTGAACCATGTCCAGCTAATCAGGTTAGTTTCCAAGAATGTTAATCATGCTTAAAAGATATTTTATAATATGTTAGTTAAGATTTACCACTTAAGAAATACCAAATATCTGTGTAATTTAGGGTCAAAATCTTCAAACCTCTCTTTTGATGTGACTTTGCACAACAAAATTAATAGATGTTTAAGTCAGTGATTCAGACATTATAAATCTCAAATGTTTCTCTCAGAATTATATTTATTCATTGATGATTATCATTCTCATCCTTACATTGTGCTTTTTTCTCTGAAGACAGTCACAATTAAACAAAATGACAGAGAACATTGTATTGATGCTGTGCTTCGAATCTTAATCCAAATATTATGGTATTAAATATTTTAATCATATTGAATTTTTCTATGTGAATAACAGCTTTACAATGATGTTTTCCTCGGTTTTGCCATCAAAATGGTGGCATGTATGACACACATTGCGATATACTTATCTGAAGATTGCATAACAAAATACATGTGTAAAGTCAAAGATAAATTTGCCCAAATAAGGTCATGCAAGACCATGGGTGACTATTTGGTTATCCTTAGTTGTTATGTCAGGCACAATTCAGCCATAACACAGAACTGACACATGATTGACTTGCATGATTTGACTTTGTTTAATTTATCCACAACCAAATAGTTCTGAAGCACAACAAATGATTTTTTTCTCATAAATCTATTTTCTGTTTCATATTGAAGTAATATTTAATTTTTCTTTGCCTCATCTCAGTTTGTCTCTTCTGATGGATGGGAGTGTGTGTCATGTGACACGGTTCCCAGCTCAGGCCGGCTATCCTATTGTCCCATCTGTGACTCTAAGTCAACTCACATCACAGGTATTGAATGTCTCTAGCATTTAGTACCTTCCATCAATATGCTTTCTTCTCAGTCAATAATCAGCTGTCTGTTGTGTCAAAATGCATGATATGTTGTCTTGGATTTTTGTTTTGTTTTGTTGTTTTGTTTGTTATTTGTGCAAAGTGAAACTTTGTCTCCTTGGTCACAGCTGCAAAGTATTCTTCATACTATATTTTGGTATTTGATTTTTCTTCACATGATGCCTGGAACTTTCTAAATACCTTTATATTTCAGTTTTAAGATTCGCCTGCAGAATCTTGAAACCTAGCAAATAGCCTGAATTTTGTGAAAAAAGTGTATTTTTTATTCATGAAAATTACCCAAAAAGACCAACAACCATTTTAAGTGGGAAATTGTTAGATTCCACAGCCATTTTTCTTTATATGTATCTTATCCAAATAATAAACACTCTTAGCAGATAAAAGTTTAGAGTGTATTTATGCAGTGTTCTCAATACAATTAAGGAAACCAACATTTGAAACACACCTATATTTACGGAAGAATATTACCTTTTTATTGCTGAACTCCATATCTTTCTATGTCCATTATCCATCACACAAAATCACCAGAATAATAACAGAAGTTATCAAATTGCTGTAAACCTTTAAGAAATGCTTCACAGTATACAAGTTTTCACCTTTTGTATTGATTCACATGTGATGATAATAAAAATGATTTGTTTGGCCTGGATGTGCAGCATTTTTTTTTCTGCCTTCAGACCAAAACTCCCAAAGCTGTTTTGAACAAATGCAAAATTAAAAAATAAGTCATTCTATAGATTCTTGTGGTTTAATGCCGGAAAAAATAATAGTATTCAGAGATTTGTCATTGATATCTTAGACATTATCAATTCTGACTATTATGAAAACAATAAACAGATTCTACTTCAACCTTTGAAGACCTTTTAAACTTTTGGTGAAAACTAAACATGAGACAATATGTTTGGCACAATTATTTCATTGCTGTTGGCGAGGGGCCTATCTTCCAGATTCAACCTGATGTATTTCTATCCCACTGGTCTTTGTTGCCAAGATTTTGATGCAATCATACAGTAAATACTTCTTGAATGTGTTAAATGAAGGCTTTCATTTATTCTGCCCATCACAGATAAAAAAATAACGCGAATATGATCAATGTGGTGGCAATGAAAACAAGTTGTGCAAAAGCAAGAATAAACTTTTTGTAGCAATGTGTGTTGTGTCAAATTTAGATGATCGATGTATCATGTAAATTTGGTTTGTGTACATTAGCTGTTCTGTGCATGCTGTATTGTGTTGTTTTCAGGCCACGTCTGAGGATGGGTGGTCTTGTGTGGTGTGTCACCAGGATAACCCATATAACCCAGTCACTAACAAATGTGAGGCCTGTGTTGAGTCAGCTGTGGAGAGTAAGTGCCATTTCTTATTTATATATTATCAGTTATTAAAAAGGTTAAAGAAAATTCAAACCAACAGTGAAGGAAAATATATGTTTACAAAACACTTTTCGCATCCCATCTAAAATCCAATCAGATTCTCTATTTGCCATTCCTCATTAATCCTTTTTGTGCCTCACCTGTGATTTGTTGGTTATTCAAAGTTAGGTTTCCTGATATATTGTCATTCCTCTCTTGAAAGTATGCCCGTCCCAAATCTATCATCACTATCTGGTCTCCTGATCTGTTGCCATTCCTCTTACATATGTCCATCCTAAGTATATGGATTCCTCTCAAATATGTCCATCCCAAGTCTATCATCACTATCTGGTTTCCGATCTGTTGCCATTTCTCTCAAGTGTGTCCAACCAAAATCTTTCATCACTCTGGTTTCCTGATCTGTTGGCATTCCTCTCACATTTGTCCATCCTAAATCTATCATCACTGTCTTCCATCATCAATAAAATAGCCATCCAATCATGGCAATCCAATTTGTGTGATTGCATAGTATTATTGTTCATATTTGATACCTTGTCAAAGATTAGGGATATTGATACACATGTCAATGATTTAGTCATCAGAAGGAGAGGACAATTTTGGTCAGTGGCAATGGATTAAGGATGGCAAATATAAATTTTAGGGATGTGGAATAACCATATGGACATATATTATTTTGGAAATGATTAAGGAAGGAAAGACGTGGATTATGAAATTATACATAGATTTTGGAAAGGGTGATAAATAATACATCAAAAACAGAGTGTGCTGTACACGTACAGTAATTGTTTTGTGTGTGAGGACAAAAGATATTAGCCTTGTCAAATGAGTTTTTTAAGCTTGGCCCAATATTTAATTTGAGTGAATAAGGTAAGTGCACAATGCAGAGGTGAACATGTATAGAATTGTTGATATGTGTTGATATGCATTTAATGTTAGCAGTTCCAAAATAATGAAAATTCAGAAGTGAATGTATTCAATGTGATTATATGTGTAAAAATGTGCATCAGTGCTGTATATATATAGATATAGTCCACAAGCAGTGTGTTATATGGATTTTAGGCTGATATGTCCTTACAAGATTGCCATCACAAGTTATTTGCATACATGATCATAGTTATGGTACGTTTCATCCCTACATGTTGTTATCAAGACTTTGGGGTAAACTTACGGTAAGAGACTTGTGTAAATAGACATCAGAAATTGTCTTCAAACATCAGCCATTATTACATCAAAAGTGTTGTCAAAGATATGTCACTTGCTCAGGTAAGTAATACAAAAAATATCCTGGTGCCAAAACTACTTGACACACAATAAAATTAGCTTTGAAGGAAATATGGGATGAAAATTTAATATCATAAGAAAAGATGAAATTGGACAGTTTGTGTACAATATAAAATTTTGGAGGAACTTGTTTTTAAGCATTTTGGTATCATTTTCTTCTAAAATAATTTGCTATTGAAAAATACATTTTAAATTTTTTCTTTCATTTTTTACCATGTTATTTTCTGTATTTTGAAGTTTTATGGAAAGAGTTTGAGGTTTGAGGGTCAAAAAAAGTAATTGCTGTTGACATGAACAAGAATAATCTTTATATATATTATCATATAAGACAGCTCCAGATCCAAATCAAAAAATAAAAATTGACTCGAGAAATTCTGCAGTTACTATTTCTTGTAAATTGTCAAATTTTGCCACACATTATTGTGATATTTGTAGTTGAGAGATTGCTGAATGGATCCTGGATGGACGGAACCCCGAGTCACAAGTGCGAAGCCTGTGAATTAAAGACAAAGCCAAATGCTGACAATACAAGGTAAATATATCTCAGTGCTGCCCTCTTTCTAATAACACTCTATGATCTGAATGAATTAGTGAATAACTCTCAGCCAACTCAGTCTTATATTGATAGATTATTTTATAACACATATACCAAGCTAGGCTAGCTCACAGCAATATCAAGTAGTATGCCTTTTTAAGCTTGAAGCTTCCATTCAATATTTTACCAATTTCCGTAATGAAATAGAAAATAGGTTGATTAAAGAAGGGAAGATTTTACAAGGTTAATTGAGGAAGAAAAGTAGATAGTTTAACAGAAGTAACATAAATGGTTGCTTTTCTTGGTCTTTAAAAAAGGAATATAAATGTTTGTGGTTCACTTAATACTTTGACATAGAAAATTCATCTATACTTTATTCTCAAAGTTTGCTTTGAGACAGAAAACATACTTATTCTTGAACATGATATTCCTGTTTATCGAAGTTTATACAGTGCTGCGAGGGGGGGGGGGGGGGGGGGGAGGGGACGTGGGTAAGTGAGTAAATATGAAAAATAATGATTTCATACAGAAAACAAAGATAGAATCTTCATATTGGGGTTCATTTGATAATTCTTTGGACAGACACAAGAAACTATAACATGGATTACAAAGCTGATTTAACAATGGATTTTAAACTTGGAGTAAGTTGGCCATGAGGTGAACCTTGAGCATGTCATATAATAACCTCTTGTTTGGATCCAGATGTGAGCGGTGTAGCCAGGTTTTGTCCGTCTTACCCACACAGACAGACTGCATTTGTCCTGCTGAAAATCTGGTCAGTCTTTTTTTCCTCATCTAATCTTGCCAGATTTGTTTCTTGACAAGAAATGTTTGCAATGTAAAGTAATAGATAATAAATTGCAAAATGTGTTTACAATAATCTTAGGTTTTGTGATGCACGTTATTACTATATTATGTATTATACTAGATCTCTGAAAATGACTGAATATCATGTTATGGAGTTTTGTGAAAATTATTGAATTTCTTACAGTATCTGTTCAATTTAGAAAATAGGTTTTTTTTTTAGTTCATGATTTGTTTCTGATTGCAGGCAGGGGGAATCTGCTTTGAGGAGGCTACGGATCTGATTGATGAAAACCCACAGCTGTATAAGGTCAACTTTGATGTGAGTTATTTAGAAAAATTATATAAATGTATATTTAAAATAATTTTCAATAATTCCTATTCAGAAATTTCAGTAATGCATATGTCAAGGTCAAAATCTTAAACAGTTATGGTTGATCCATTATCGACCCCATATTATTGCTGAATAAAATTAGTGAAATTGGGAGACGTCCATTCTTTTGACACTACTATTATGTATAAATAAATTAAACTATGCAGGCAAAATCTATATTAGGACTATCAAGGACCTCTCGTTGTGCAGCGGGCGAATAATGTCACTATTTTTGAGGGGATTGCTCTGATTGATTGGCATAAATATAGAACGGGGAAACCCTAAACAACAACCACATATACCCAGTGACGTGTGACCGGAGTTCCGGGCACAGCATACGGGCACCTGCGAGGTGGTGTTCTGTCCATATATATGGACATGTTATTAGTGTCTAATAAGTAAATACAGCTGATTTGTTGTAAATCTACACCAGGTGGCACCAGGATGTAGTAGAACGCCCAGCAACCTCAAACATTTCAAATACCTATAATGCAATCGTATTGTAAAGATTTTCAATATACATGTACATGACCCAAGTCATTACACATATGATATTAACATAATCAACGCCTACAAAATTGGTCAAAGTGGTGCTTAACATAGGTAAAAAAGTGTAATTGGATATAAGTCAAACAAAAAATGTGGATATTAGCTGGATTGAAGGTGGGAGTAAATATCTCTGCCTTAAGGCTGTCACTTGAATACCAGGATGACAGATGGCTGGGCTTGATACCCTCTTAATGTGATGTGCTCATCGTTATTCCCTCCATCAATAAAAGTCAATATGCAAAATAAATATTAAAAAAACCAGGCAAAATGACAAGTGAATTTTTTACTTAAACTTTCTGGCTTATTATTCATGTCCTTGCATCATAATAAGAAATTGCTTTGTTGGTTCAAAAAGTAAGGGGAACATGAGAAATGCTTCGTGTTTGATTCAAATTCAAGCCATCCAGCTTCCTTTCTTGTTAACCTTTTATTGATAAAAGCTTGCCATTTATCCTTTCAGGGGCTGTCGTTTGTGTCCGCCTACTACAGTGAGAACATCAGGGCCGCCCAGGGCATGTGTCAGGTAAGCTGATATTGCTAATCTAACTGCAGGTGTCTTTTTACATATTATTTAATTCTATATTGCATCCATGCATTCAAATAGAAAAAAAATCCATTTTTTGTTCAATGCCCCAAAGAGGATTTTACTAATGGTCCCAAATATAAGACTCTTGAATTAGTAATTTGCAAATCTTAATATTATCTGAATCAAACTCACATTTTCATGTCAAATGAGCCTAGTAAATTTGCTTCGTAATTGAATTTTGGCTCCTGCTGCCTTAATGGCAAGAGAGCTTTGTTATCAGATTCTGCCTGTTTGTCCATGCAAGTTTCCGTCAACAAAAATTTTGTCATTTTGACATCTCACCTATTTCAGTTACAGGCTCAAAATTTTACTACCCATGTCTTGTGGAGGCTGATGAATGTTGACTTTAAGCATGACATTGACCTGTTTTTCAAGGTCACAGACTTCAAACAGTTATCAAAAACTTGACATTTTGTTTATCTTAATACTATTATCAATTACAATGTCAAAGATTTCTCCTGTATATGTTTCATGATTTTCCCAGTTTAGTTTGAGATAAATCACCATGACTGTTACAGAATCACAGATTTTTATTTTTGCTTCTTTTAGCTGTGCTGACTATGTATGAAACTGTCAAATGAATTTCCTAGATATTTAATTATGAAGGAGGTAGGATTGTTAGGAGATGATGTTTTTTTTTGTAATGATTTTTTAAGCAATGTAAACAGTTGAAATGTTTTATACTTGCATATACATCTGGAACACCAAATGCTTCATTCTGCTTATATGAATTCTATCCCAATACTGTATTATTGACTATACTCAAGCTACACAGCAGGGTAAATGCTTAAAATGATCATTTATGAAGCAATTTGTCGGCATTTTCAGGAAGTTTAAAAAAGCAATGGTCAGCACAACTATTTGGTGACTGGCAGATAAAGCAAACCATTCTTTTCTCAATTATTTATGCATGCACCAATTTGTAGAATGAAAGGGAACATGTAAATGCATTTATATAAAAAAAGGTTATCTATAATGATAATAAAAGAAATTTTGCCACATTTTCAGCCCAAATATGGCAATCTGACAGCTTGCCAGATTCTAGGTAATCTATGCGCATATATCTTGTACACACGCAAATACGAGTCTCCCAGCAGCGGGGCAGATGCCTGCTCCTCCTATCTTGACTTTACCACAGGAGAGCGAGCCGAGGAGGAATGGTGGGTGGACGTAATTAGTGGACCCCATATAGATGCTTTTTATTCCAGCTTGTAGTACAGAGGCATGCAGTACTTACTACCCATACATGTGCTTTATCTGTGTATGCTTGTTGTGAATGTCCGCATTGATTGCACTGTAATAAGATGCTTTTAGTTCACACATTTTGATATTAAGCTTTGCAATGTAGGTACCCCATATCCCGCTTTTTATCATGTTTAAATTAAGTGTTGTTTGTGTTTTTGGTAGTCTAAATATGGCAACTTGACAGCGTGTCAGACATTGGGCGGTCTGTGTGTCCTTACTCTGTACAACCCCAGACAGACCAATAGTTTAGCTCCAGATGCATGTGCCCTGTACACTGAAACGGCACAAACTATGGGAGCCACCTTATTCAATGACTGGTAAATAAGTCAAAATCAACTGCTGGTGTTGGAGTGAATTCCTTACTCTGAACTAGAATAGTCACATTCCTGTCTGATTAGTGGTCTGGTTTCTTACCTAGTTTAGGGTTCTTGTGTTTCTAATTATTTCATAAAGCATAATCAGAATTTCTCCACTTTAATTGGAAAAAAATAAATATATATATATACATATATGACTTTTAGATGTTTCGTACTTCCCTTTGATGAAAGGAAATGCAAATTTCAATGAATTATGGTCAGTTGTGAATTTATGAAATGAGCAAGAACCCCAAGCTCCACAGAGTAATATGGCAAAGAGTATTTAACAAATATACCCTTTTGAATATTATCTGGGGCGTGGATATCTTGCTATATCATTGATATATTGGATTTACATCCCAAAGCACTGTCTCTTTCCAAAAGCGTGAAGTGGACCATTTCTGTTTCATATATGGAATTTTAGTGTGGTATTTGTGCTGTTTCATGCTCCCCAGTCCTCATACAGTAACCTGTCTGATAATTGTACTATTTCATGCTCCCCAGTCCCCATACAGTAACCTGTCTGATAATTGTACTATTTCATGCTCCCCAGTCCTCATACAGTAACCTGTCTGATAATTGTACGATTTCATGCTCCCCAGTCCCCATATAGTAACCTGTCTTATAATTGTACTATATCATGCTCCCCAGTCCCCATACAGTAACCTGTCTGATAATTGTACTATTTCATGCTCCCCAGTCCCCATACAGTAACCTGTCTGATAATTGTACGATTTCATGCTCCCCAGTCCCCATACAGTAACCTGTCTGATAATTGTACGATTTCATGCTCCCCAGTGACCGTACAGTAACTTGTCTGATAATTGTAAGATTTCATGCTCCCCAGTCCCCATTCAGTAACCTGTCTGATAATTGTACTACATATGTATTTCATGCTCCCCAGTCCCCATACAGTAACCTGTCTGATAATTGTACGATTTCATGCTCCCCAGTCCCCATACAGTAACCTGTCTGATAATTGTACGATTTCATGCTCCCCAGTCCCCATACAGTAACCTGTCTGATAATTGTACGATTTCATGCTCCCCGGTCCCCATACAGTAACCTGTCTGATAATTGTACTATTTCATGCTCCCCAGTCCCCATACAGTAACCTGTCTGATAATTGTACGATTTCATACTCCCCAGTCCCCATACAGTAACCTGTCTGATAATTGTACGATTTCATGCTCCCCAGTCCCCATACAGTAACCTGTCTGATAATTGTACGATTTCATGCTCCCCAGTCCCCATACAGTAACCTGTCTGATAATTGTACGATTTCATGCTCCCCGGTCCCCATACAGTAACCTGTCTGATAATTGTACTATTTCATGCTCCCCAGTCCCCATACAGTAACCTGTCTGATAATTGTACGATTTCATACTCCCCAGTCCCCATACAGTAACCTGTCTGATAATTGTACGATTTCATGCTCCCCAGTCCCCATACAGTAACCTGTCTGATAATTGTACGATTTCATGCTCCCCAGTCCCCATACAGTAACCTGTCTGATAATTGTACTATTTCATGCTCCCCAGTCCCCATATACGGGTAGTAACCTGTCTAATAATTGTACTATTTCATACTCCCCAGTCAAAATACAGTAACCTGTCTGCATGTCAAACACTGGGCAATATGTGTGTGCACAGCCTTTACTCCTATGCCAGCACTTCTCGGTCGGTATTCCATGCAGATGCCTGCGCCCTCTTCTGGCAGATGCTTTGGGACAGCACCATCTATGTGGATCTTAATAGGGGCTGGTAACTCTATATCAAACTTAACTCACATTCTATAATCACCTTCACGTTTCAAAGAATCATGTGCCAATGCAGATGTCAAGACAATCAAGATTAATTGGCTAATATCTTATTTCAATCAGTGGCATGGTGATAGCTAATTTAGATATTAATTTATCACACAGCAATCAATTACAATAAATTACCCCCTTTATGTCATGATGCATTATGACCCTTTTAATTATTAGCCAGGAATGGAATTTAATGAAAATTTGGTGATATTCAATTACAAGATTAATGCTTGTCACCATTCTCACCGAGTTGAACTCGTCATTCTCACCGAGTTGAACTCGTCATTCTCACCGAGTTGAACTCGTCATTCTCAAGTTAAACTTCATTTTTGATCCACTTTGAAAATAACATTGGCACATTATTCTTTCTTAGTTTAATATGATAAAAAACAGAGAAGTGTTTGCAAGATTTTTATTTTAGTTTCAACAACTAATTTTTGACATAGATTTTAATAGTTAATTACTTGTAAGTTCAGTTATATTTTATGTTTAACCTTTTGAAATTTATAATTCTTAAATCTTTAAGAATATTGTACTATTTTAATGTTTCTTTGTGTAAATCTGAACCTTGTTCAGTGGCCAATAAAAAGTGTTCGAGAAATACATTAAAAGTGTATGATTTATAAATAATATATAAATGAGATGGTTTAAAATTATTATAATGAAAAGTGTAAAAAAAATAAACTTAAAATTGTTGGAGTCCTAAATGAACTAGAAACAATGTTTGCATGAAAACACAATAGTTTGGTTAATAATATGAATAAACTGATTTATATTATCACATAGGACTGGCGGACCTGATTGGTATTTTATTGCATTCTCAGATTGAATGAAAATTGATTA
Source organism: Amphiduros pacificus (assembly GCA_949316495.1). Lineage (NCBI taxonomy): Eukaryota > Metazoa > Annelida > Polychaeta > Phyllodocida > Hesionidae > Amphiduros > Amphiduros pacificus. The sequence continues at coordinate 34,543,159 of OX439001.1, forward strand.
CTTTATGATCACTTCCGAAAGAGGAAAATTTGAATTAACATGAAACACATAGGATTATGTACAATGCACAGAAAGATATTATTAATATTTGTTTGCATCAATTATGATAATGTGTGTTTTAATCATTAATGGATCACTTTTGAATCATATTACACTGTCTATTTTACAAATACAAATCACAAGAAATGTTTTATCTGAAAAGTTTCACAAATTGTTATTTAACTGAAAGTCTTGTTTTTTTAGCTATGCATTGCATTTCGTCTGCAGTGAGAGGGATACATTTTCTGTTGTTCTGTCTGTCTGTCAACTTTGATCTTCTCCTCTGAAACTACTGTTTTTGCTATTAGTAATAAAATGTATTATTTTCAAGGGACCAACTTTACCTCTCTTCCATTCGTCTCAGGAATTTTTTCCATTTTATTTATGATTTTTGAAAAATATTTACTAACTATCACTGAGTTATCAAGGAGGCTATCATTTTGAATCACATGATAAATATTAGTTAATGAGAATTGAGATAACAAATTCAATATGTAACATGCATTTTGATTGGACAAAATTATTATCTGGTCAAGTCTACCCTGCTAAAGAATTTAAACAATCGTTTATAAAGTAATCTGAAAGCAGAACATTTTCACAAACATTAAAAAAAGCAATGATAAGCATAGAAGTCAGGCCACTGGCCTATATTTTTTTGTGCCGTGCTTGCTAACATGTTGTAAACATCATCATATTCTCAGAAGTATATAAACGTTTGGATCTAGTTTATTCAGTTTCCTATTTAAAGCTAGGAATATGGTATATAGCTCACACTGTTGCTTCTACAATGTATGTTGATCAGCTCACTGAGATTGTTTATAGTTCAGGAGAAATATTCTCTAAAAGTAATTTTTGATTGTTGTACCTGCAAGGACACACTTCATATTTTTCCACATCTAACCTTGGATTCCTTTACAACATGTTGAATAATATTACATTATCCTTTTTTTAACAAAAAGTGAAATATGCATAGAACAAATCACATATTATATTTTTCCAAGTAGATTCTCAGCATAAAAACCATATTTTCCAATTGTCTTTTGAAGCATCACATTTAGGCAGGTGCTGCAATTATCTTTTTTTGTTATTAGTTTGTATGAAATTCATTCCCTATTACTTGATGAGGATTATTATTACTTAAATCTCGCATTGCTCCTGTTTGATTTTTATTTTCTGTTGAACACATCTTCATTATTATTATATGAATATATTATATTTCAGGCCAGCCAACATGCCCTGGTTGTACTACCTGCAGGACACTGCAGACCAGGTGCTGACTGATTCCAGAATTACCACAGAATTCACCTTCCCAGATAGTTCACTCCAGTTTAAAGTGGCCATGTACAGTCTGAATGGTACCTTTCTGGGCCTCAAGGATGCAAATAATGGCCGCATACAACTGTGTAAGAGCTCAGAGTCTGTCATGAACTCTGCCTTCCAGTTTGGCACGACCTACTCTCAAAGTGTGAGTTCAATATAGTTCAAAATGTGTAAATGTGATTATTATTTATTTTTATTTTTATTTTTTATTATGCCTAAAAGGTTAATTCTGTTTTCCTGCCTAGCCTTGACAGTCTGACTAACAGTTCAATTTAAATTAGTCAATCTCAATTTGATCACATTTAAAAAATAAAAATAAAATATAATTTTTCCGCCTCTGCTAATTGTTCCAGTCATGTGATTGTAAACAAGATTATTAATTGTTTTGGCCTCAATCACCTGAATAATCATTGTTAGTTATGCACTGCACAATCATAATACATGAATGTCATATGGGTTGTATGAAATCTCTATTTCAGTGTGATATTTCTGTGAGTGAATTTTGGGATGAGGAGACATATCCTGCTGTGTTCTATGATATGTACTTAGAATACACAGCCTCGTCGGGAGACAAGCAGCTCTTTGCAGTGCCTGTGCTGATCACAAACTACGTCAGTGCTGATAGTCAAAATGTCAATCAAGGTAAAGAACTCAGAACTCAGATGTCATTTATTCGGTCTTAATTACAAAAATGTTTTAAATACACTTTGTTGTCCAAATTAAATTAAATAAAGATATCAGGCCAGGGAGACCCCCTGTTAAGGTGGGTTTGGATATCCCACCGCAGCATAAACAGCATATATACCTATAATACGGTTAACTAAATATTGTGAAGAATTAGAATTTCATCGTAAATCTTTAAAATAGTCATACCTTAAGTAATGTGACTAAATTTCTAAATTTCTAAAATTTCATAATTTCAAAATTCCTTGGTTGAGTTTGGTAATTAAAACAGAACTTAGTTTTTGGCTATGCTTAGTATATCTGCAGTTGGGGGGAGAAATTCTATGTCATCAGGTCTTTCCGTCAACTTTGATCTTCTCTGAATTTACTTGAAATTTTTAGCCTGTGTTTTGCAACTTGAAGTGATCAATGTAATGTTTCACGTATCAAAATGTGTTTTCAATATTTTAAAAATAATGATAAATTAGAAATTATAGCAAAATGCTATTTGTATCATCTGAATATAATACAGTTGTAATTAATTAGAATAGAGCAAACAGAAGAAAAATAAAAAAGTTTATTAATGGCTCAATGATTAAGGTTTTATTTAATAATATTGTATATTAATACTCTGCCTGACTTTAATAGAAGCATAAAGTGACGGACGTGTACATAAGATTATTAGCAATCGTCAGACAAATAGTCCAGAATATTTGTTTTGCTATCATTAAATTATTGCTTACTCACTACTAAACTAATAAATCTAATAATACACATATTGCATGAATGGCTTCCATTCCTTAAAGTTTTGAGTCAGATGTTGGAGATTATCAATAGGACTTATAAACAAAGTTAGTTTAGATGGTTACATACGAGATATGTGCAGAATGTCATGATTTTGTCTTGCAGGAAGTGACCGGCAGCAGTGGCAGTTAGTGAGGAGGTTTTTCCTGGTTGATAACATCAGTGGTAAACCAGTATCTAGTACTTCTTCTACTGGTACCGGCACCCAACCTGCAGGTGAGAAGCCACCCAAATAGTATTGGTCATTTGTGGAATTCTTTTTATCGCGATGATTTTGATTATAGGAGCAAAAATAATAATTTTCCAAGAGAATTTCTGTTGTCTTAATAAATTTGATGTTTGAAACAGAAATAATTTTCCAAGAGAATTTCTATTATCTTGATAAATTTTATGATAGTAACAAAAATGATTTGCCAAGACACCCCAACCCCCTCCCTTCATCCCTCAAAAAAAATAAGAGAAAAAAAAATTGAACTTTAGAATCATACTTAATAAGCAAATGGATAAGAAATTTTTCTGTTTTTCTTTTATCAGAGGAGAGCAGTTCTGGTTCAGTGCAAGCCAGAGCTGTACGTTATGCGCAGACAATGAAAATTCATATCTCACTACAAGAGGGCACCACCAATGGTCGCATCTACCCACCATATCTGGAGATCACATATGCTGTGGTGAAAGAAGCTGATTATAACACTGCCAAGAAAGCTAAGGTTATCTCCTTTGATGATTTACAGTTTATAGAGTTAAAAAAAAGATCTGTTTACAATTTGCATAAGAAAAGGAAAGCGTTTGGCTTTTTTGACATAAAGACTTGGATGTAATTTTGATTGTAGGTAACATTTGATGTGACATACAGTATGGATCTAGGGCAGTATAATAAAGACATGGAGATTGCTCTGGGAGTACTCAGTGCCTTTGCCCTGGTCTATTCCTTCATCCAGACCTGGAGTTGGTCAAAACGCAGTGCAAAGGTGGCCATCGACACAGTCACACTTCTCAAATTCGTGTTTTTTACACTGGGAACTCTGGCCAATGTCTTCTTTGTTGTGACCGTTGGTGCCTCCCTCTGGTGGCTGATATTTTACAAGGTTAGTGTCATAAGAATGTTGCTGGCTTTTTCAAAGACAAAATCCCTCAAAACCCTCCACTGACAGCTATTGTTATGAACATGAGTGTTTGCGTGTGTGTGTGTGTGTCAAATTGACAGATAACACAAATCACCTCAAATAAAAATCAGTTTAATCAGCCATATAATAATACATATTTCATCATGTTGCACATAATATATAAATATATACATAGATACAATATAACCAGGGAGACCCCCATTAAGGTAAGCTTAATCACCACTATCATAGGAGCCACAGTTATCAGAGTGCTAAAATGGTTTTATTTAATTTTTAGCGCCAGAGTTCTGTTTACCTTATTCTGCCTACTCAGGACCAGGAAAGCACCTTCGTGGGATACGTGGCGGCTGCCTTCGCACTCAAGTTTATTCATCTTATACACATGTTCATCGCTCAGGTAACACATTTATTTGATACTTGTGTAATGTTATCTGTTTGATAGAAGGTAAAGGGTTAGTTGTTGGTGACAGTGTTTTTTTAATTTTTTTCATTAAATTTTTCTTCAGTCAAATTGTAGGACTATAAAATTTGATGAATACCATTACGATTTAAGAAATTTTGTTCTAGTTGCAAATGATATCTAAAATATCTAAAGATAGGTTGTAAAATATTGGGGAAAAAACAGATTACCGGTAAAAAAATTCAGATTTCAGAGAAATTTCAGAAAAATTTCAGTTTTCCTATATTATATCAGGATATAGCAATACTATTAAGACTGGGCAACATACTAATAATAATGAAAACATAGCTGTGGCTAATAATAGATTTGGGGTCCAAAGTATATGCTCCATGCATTCAATAATCACCAATTGAAAAGCAGACAAGAGTAGCATATCTTATCATTATCATTAATGGTAAAAATTCTAATTCTGACTATATTGCAGGTATCTGTAGATGTCTTCTTTATGGACTGGGAACGACCTCGTGGCAAGGTCATGTCCTCCAACGACGCACAAGAAAAAGGTCAGGAAGCACCTGTGTCAATATGGCGGACATATTTCATTGCCAACGAATGGAACGAGATTCAAACCACACGCAAAATAAACAATCTCTTCCAGATCTTTGCCGTAGTTTTCTTCCTGAATGTTGTTGGCTTTGAGAACCTGGCCACTGCCGATCCTCAGAGCAGTTTGAACCCAAGCAGTGAGGACTACTATGCTCCACATAGCCGCATCTTTAGATTCGCTATTGCTGCCCTCATTTATATTCTCATAGGTAAGTTATAATCCCTTGGATACAAATTATTCCTGTTTCTCTTGAGAATACATATATTGTCGCCATTAGGTCATTCTTGTGATAGGAAAATACATTTTCTCAAAGATGAAGATGAACAAAAGATGTGGTTTCATTTTTATTGGAACTTAAAACAGTTTAGTTTTTGCTTTATTTATGATGTATTATAGACATGTATTATACTTTGGGAAAGATTGTCTTTTGTTTTCACAGAGGACTGAATTTCCCTCTGAATGGATTTTGTGTTGTTCCCTTTGTATGCCTGACCTTGCTTTTGCATTTAATTAACTGTTGTTAATTCACATTACAGCTGTGGTTCAGTGGATATTTTACACGTTCATATATGAGCGTTTTGTGGAGGACAAGGTGCGGCAGTATGTGGACCTCTGCTCTATGAGTAACGTGAGTGTATTTATCCTGGAGAACTCACACTTCGGCTATTACATCCACGGCAGGTCTGTCCACGGCAGAGCAGACACTGATATGAGAGAGATGCATGAAAACCTAAAGAGAGAGGAGGTTGGTATTATCATATTTTGATTTCAAATTTATATGTTTTCAATAATCTAGGTTGACTGAGTCTCTAGCCCCCTCCTCTGGGACCCAGGTAGCATATAATTGGGATGGTAACAGTCAATAAATTTTGGTGCTATCGTAAAATTCCTGATTTTATACTATGGTGGTAAATGTGTCTTTTCATTTTTGTAGTATTTATCTTCAATACATGTATTGTCTTATTTGCATCTATCCCAGTTTCATTCATCACATTCTAATCTGTCTAGTCATCCTGCTGATGAGCTTGTTTATTCTTTTCAGGAGGACCTGTGTGGTCAGCGAGGATTAATGCCCAATACAGAGCAACAGACCTTCATGATCTCAGTCCCCAAGAGGCTACGCAACCAGTATGACAAAGTATTACTGCCCCTCTATGCTGATCAGGTCAGTTGGAACTATATGAGAAAGTATTACTGCCCCTCTATGCTGATCAGGTCAGTTGAAACTATATGACAAAGTATTACTGCCCCTCTATGCTGATCAGGTCAGTTGGAACTATATGACAAAGTATTACTGCCCCTCTATGCTGATCAGGTCAGTTGAAACTATATGACAAAGTATTACTGCCCCTCTATGCTGATCAGGTCAGTTGAAACTATATGACAAAATATCACGGTCACTGTGCTAATCAGGTCAGTTGAAGTATTATTGCCAATTGATCTATGCTGATCAGGTCAGTTGAAACTAACAATATAAACATATTGATTTCAAATCTTCATATGAAGACAAATCCAGTAAGTATCAAATAATACTTTTCTAGGGATCCCAAATAAATATATTATAAAGCTGATTGCCTTGATTTTCAGCAACAAGCTGCTCGTGGGGGTGGGCAGACAGGCGGTGCCAAACTCAACCCTCTCATAGAGAAATCTATAGACGCCTACAAAGTTCTCAACAGATTCCTCCAGGCTTTCATAGATCATGTAAGTTACTCAGTAATTTCCTTTACTCCGTCACAAATTTTATGATTTTGAGAGTCAGTTGGTTACTAAGATGAGCTTAAAGATGATCTTATCATAGTATTGACACCTTCATGCCTCATGTAGGTCACAATACAGGGCAGGGCTTGACATTAGCATGGGCCCGATGGCCCTGAAGGGTTGTTGAGCCTCTAGGCCATTATGAGCCAGTTTTTAAAATTCTGTTGGCCTGGATTTAAGTACAAATTACTTGTTTTTCACTGTTTTATGTGTAGGTCAGTAATATAAAATAGAATGGCGAGTGGATTTCAGGGCAGTCTACATTTTGGACCAGTAACCAAATCCTTAATGTCAAGGCCTGCAGGATATTCTAAAATTTATGGATGTTTTATAAATCTTTAAATCACAATAACTCATTTTATACAGATTCATGCAGCCTTTCATATATATTGTAACATTCATTACAGTGTCCCTTATAGATATCTGCTGCCATTTACAAAGATCATTTCAATCTTTTTTAATGATTTTTTTTCTTCTTGTATTATTTTATTGTTACTTTATATATAAATATTGATTTCAGGCTCTGAGAGATGTTGATTACCTTATCAAAGATAAGACTCTGCTAGAAAGTATTCTCAACATGGAATTCCAGGATCCAACAGACAAAGGCATCTTCTACAATGGTAATGACCTCATCCACTCGTCAGCATACCAAGTATTAGCCAATGAGAATCAAGATAACAAATTCATTATGCAACAGGAGTATTCCTCTCTCTAAGTCTGCAATTAACATTTATTATATTATATTCTATTCTATCTTATGGTACATATATGATACTGATATTATTTAAAATATTAGTTTAATTTTATGCTTCAAAGGGTATGGTTATTGTATATTTTTTATGGACAGAACATAAATGTTACAAATAGAGTAATAGTGACATTTCACTGATTGTTTTAAAGCCAACAGTTGTATGCTGATAGATTTTAAGCAGATGATTGTAGTCCACATTCACTTTAAATGTGGAATAACATTGTTCAGTTCAATGTGTTTGATGTATTGGAGCATGAAAGTAGAGCAAAATATTTTTGATATGAACAAAATTATAGCAAAGTGGCATCTGATTATTTTGCAGACGATGGCCATTCCTTTGATGCTGTGTTGTTCTTTGGCAACGAGACAACTCTGACAATGTTTGAGATCCTTCTGTTCAACATTGTCGACCTGATGTCAGCAAACTTTGTTCTGTCAGCAGTTTTGACCTATATAGCAATGGAAGTGAGTTGGTTTTAAACATGTTAATTTAATTTTTAAAATGATCCAGTAACATAATTCAGCATATTAGGTGCTAATTTAAGGGACCAGTTGGGATATTCTAAGAATGATTTTAAAAATCAAACATGTCTTAGCTTATCATATGGAATCTCATTTCTTTGAAAATCATGAAAAATAAAATCAAAAGTCTTGATCAGCTGTAAATGGGCTGCCCCAGTGTAAAAAAAACCACAACTCTTAAACATTTGTAGAAATTCCTGGCACCTTAATTGACAACTTAAACAATGCTGCAAAGATCTCTGATGAGTATTTTTGGCATTACTGGGATTTTGTTTCACAATCACCCAACTAGCCAGTATCTTAATATTTATAAAAGTATGCAAAAAATAAAAAAAAATATGCACTGATAATGATATGCTTAAAATTTCTTTCAGATCATCACCATGTTACGAGACAGTGCAGGTAAATCAAACTTGGCCAAGAAGACTTTAGTGGATAAGCGTTTCCTCATCTGAGTTATCAACAACCACATTTGAAGGGAGGGAATTATAGCCAACTTACAAAAAAATGGATTTCTGATATATGAAAATATTGTGCCAAAATGCCATGAACAATTTGGAAAATTAACTATATTGTACTATCTATTGACGACTTTGTAAATATCTTAAATTTGTATTTATGTCCATGGTGCTGAAATCTTTTCAGATCACGATTTACAGCTGTAGCTGTAAATCTTTTGATTCATTTTGCACACCATTTCAGCTATAGCTGTAAATCTTTTGATTCATTTTGCACACCATTTGTTGTAATCCCCTTTTCTACAATCCAGAATGTTGTGTAATTTATTTAAAGTGTCTATATGTCTGATAATCATACTGGCAGGGCCTCTTGCATATCTCTCAAAAAGTGCCTATGCGAAATTTATAACTCTTAAGAGCCTAACATATAATGATCCAAGTTCATGGTAATCACCTTGTCCATCCATCCATCCGTCCATCCATCCATGTCTTGTTAGGCATGGTGTGTATCCACTTTTTATCCGAGCCTCAAATGACAAAGTTGTCACAATGTCAAATGTAGTAATAATACTTTGAGGTATCTGTCAAGTGACGATAATCATTCCAGCTGCAGTACTTTGATGAGATATTATTTTAAATGCTATAATCTCGAAACCCTCTATGAAATAGCTCAATTGGTAGAGTATTCGCCTTGAGATCCAGGGGTTCTAGGTTCGAATCCTGGCCAGTTACTATCAACCGCTATGAGCAGACATTGTCTGGTATCAGCGGTATATAAATGTCAGCTTTACTTTACTTTTTATGAATTGACACAATCCTCAGTTGAGGTGTCATCATAGAGACATTATCCGAGAGAGTAAAAGACAGCGTAAGTGTATTGCACTATCTTATAACATTATCAGTGGCAATGTGGTTGTAGTGCAACAATTACATCACAAAATATTTTCTTTAGAATGTGATAATTTCAAATTTTTTAAAAATTCTGTTTATTAAGAAAGTATAACCAAGTCTTTGCTCACCAAATCCATGAATGTTTTGGATGGGAGTATAATGGAGTTTGATATGATGTTTCTATTTTTAGTATGATATTTAAAAAGTCACAGGATCATAATAGATTATATCTATTGATGTACGCTAGAGATTTTTCGGACATTTTTCTACATATTTCCAGAAGTTATTTATAGAATTGTATATAAATGTGGATCAAGATTTTTGTAAATATTGTGCTGTGATGTCCAAACTGAATTCTCCCTATCTGCTCTCTCATATACGCTGCATTTTTTTAGCGCTGCGATCGTATTTGACCCAATTCTTTGCACACAGCACATCCGGGAACAGCGGCGACAGCCTGTTTGGGGCATTGTCGCCTCTGCCTTTCATCTTTCCATCGTTTTTCTCAGTTTTGCCTTCGTAATGTTGACATAACTTACGTAAATTGCAATATACTTATATAAAGATTACACAACAAACACTCTTTAGCGCTGACATCGGCGTGTCGATGTACGATGTCACTCTGAAATTTCCCTCCCATCTCTCGCGCCAATTTCGTCATTTTTTCACGGACCAGCTAAAATTCCGGGAGAGCAGATAGCGAGAATTGAAAAATAATATCATTTGACTCAAACGTTTTGTTCAATGAATGTGGAAGAGATGTAACATTTTGTGTTTCATATTTAATCATAACATCAAAATGTACTACATAATTTTATAATCTAATTAAGATGTAGATCAAATTAGAAACACACTTTCATTAATCATACTGAGTAGATATGATTTTAGTTGTAAAAATATTGATTTGCAAACTATATTTTACATATTAGTTTTTGATATCACCAGATTCAAATACATGTACTATTAAATCTTTGTTTAAGAGTTGTAATAATGTACAGTAAGATGACACATTTGCAACATAAAAAGATAATATTTCTGCAAGTGGAGAAGTAAAGAAAGCTATACCATACCAAATCATTTCTGTTATATGACAATATTTGAAGATTTTAGGAGAATTCATTAACCATATAGATCATATATTCACTTTTGTATTAGGATTTGATATATTCGAGGAAAATTTCTGCTTCAACCTTCAAATTGATGTAGCTTGCACCAGAAAAGAAATGGATTTATTCTGAAGACCTAAAAAACCATGATTTATCATAAATGCTGCTATACTGTATGGAAGCAATATTTGATATACACATATATACATATTGCATTGTTGCACTAGTTTTTTCAATCATAAAACAGGAATCTCTCAAATATGAATATTGTCATAAGAACAATAAACCGTCCTATTGAAAAAATTGCTATATTGCAATATTTTTTATTCTGAAATCACCTGAAATTTTGTACATCGTCTTGTTTAGTTTTGTAATAAATATTTGTATTTACACACATCTTGTCTTTGTATGTGTACTGGTTAAGAATGTTTTTACGGAAATTATGTTTTCTAGGTGTCAACCAAGAGGAGCCCAGGGCTATATCACTTCTCCCATTGTGATATCTTTCTCGTGTAATTATCTCAGTCATTTTGTAAATCTTTGATCCTGATTTTATCTCGTAGAATTATTTTGAATACCAGTATATCAATTTTAGGTCACCTTTTTAATGTATGAATTTATGTGCCCACTATCCATTTTCATACTTTCGTCCAAATTTCCAAAAGGTTGTTGAGATAGAATTATATTTTTCAAAAGATATTTTTGAATGCCGAGATTGAATTCATGATACAATTTCCCATATGAGCTGAGGCCTGTGCCTAAAGGATTAACCCGTTGTCTTGTGTGGGTTGTCATGTCAAGGGCCTACAACATGATAATTCAGTGAGGCAGCACTATATCTGCTACAAGAAGGTCTCATCACGACATGACTGAAATAATGTTGAAAGTGATGTAAAACCCCAAACAAATAAAATCTACTGCTAAAGTACATTTTGTTTGTACATATTCAAGAGAAGTCATCTTATATTTGAATATACCTGACTTTGAAGGAAGAAAAAGTCCTGAGGAATTAAAAAGTTCAATAGGCCAAAGCTGGAAATGCACTCACATGTGTTGTCTTAGCAACAAAATCGTTTGTAATGAAAGCATTAAAAACATTGTAGCTGTTAGTTGGTGAAATGTTTCATGTAAATCTAAAGGGCTTTATTTATGACATCGGTCAGGAGTTTTGATTTCGTATTTTTGGAAAGTAAGAAGAAATTAAGTATTTAGGAAATTACTTGTCCTGTGGCTAACCTTTTGCTGTGGATTTTACATTTATCATTATGTTAAATGTGAAAAAAATGTGAAATGGTGTTTTAACGACCCTTTCAGCAACTATGGCCATATCAGGTCGACTTTCGAGACTTTTAACCAGTGTGAAAGTTACACTGCCGGCAGTGGGAATCGAACCCACCACCTCCCGCCCTCCACTTATATAACCATTAAAGGCACAGATCCTACACTCTACCAACTGTGCTAGTGGGGCCGGTCTATCATTATGTTATCATGGTTTACAGGACAGTTGTCTTTGAAATGAAGGCAATATATACTGTTATTTTAGGTGCAGAAGAAATGCAGTAAGAATCATGAGCTGTCTGCAAACCATATTATAAGAATATGTTTAATCTCAGCCATGTGTCCATATATACTATTACTAAAAATATAACCCCATGGGTTGGTAGCTATGCTAACTTGAATAAAAACACATGAACTGAGATAAAGTGCAACAAGCAACCAGTTTATGATTTTCAATACAAGATCCGAATTCAGTTTTGATGAGATATTCATTAATATCTTGTAAATCATTATCTTGTTACCAATGCAATATTTCATGCACAAAATTTGTGACCTTAAGGTCAATGCATTAAGATTAATGGATGCAGGGGCAAAATAAAACTGATCGTGCACAACTACACCTCGTGGTTTAAGATATGCTCAATATTTATTTTCTTAGTTCATCGTTCATGAGATCTTCTCCTTTAGGTATAAGTAGGCAAGATGTTGTATTTTCAGACGTCTAATTCGATCTATTATCCATTAAGCTCAGTTCTTTTTCCATTTGTTATGATTTTTTCAAAAATCTAATAGCTATCACTAAGTTGTCAATGAGGCTGCCATTTTGAATAACATAGCCAATGAGAATCAAGATAGCAAGTTGGGGCCAAATTTGATATGTAACATGCATTTTGATTGGTCAAAATCATTATGTGCTCATGTCTGCTCTTCAAAAGGAATTAAATAATTGTTTAGGAAGAAATGTTCAAAAACATTACAAAAAAGCAATGATAAGCAAGCTCTAAAGCCAATGATATATGTTTATTCACTTGTGAGATTTTGCATGCACACAAATTTTGAATTCAAGGTCAATGTGTCAAGGTCAAAGGTCACATGACTAAGAAAGTATGACGAGGCACAGCTATATCGTAAGACATTTCTGTATACCAATCTTTAATTTCTTCTTGTAAGTGGTTGCTGAGATATGCTCAATACAAAATTTGCTCAATACAAAATTTGCAAGGTCACTGCACTAAGGTCAATTGTGACATCACCAAGATTTGAAGGAATCTGAATCTTCACCTATAAATCTACCTCTATATAAAATATGAAACATATTTTACTGGTAGTTTTGGAGAAGAAGATTTTTAAGGAAATGTTGACAGACGGGCGGACGGACGGACAGACAGACGGACAGACATTTTCCCCACTCCTAAAGCTCTGCGAGCTAAAGTCTCAGAAAATGTCTTGCACCACTTTTTTGTCAATCAAATAAGATTAAAAATAATTATGTACATTTTAAAATTTAAAGGATATATTCCATACAGTGATAAGATATCAAAGCAGTTTTAGAAAGTGTAAACGTTATCTAATGCTTTGCTAAAAGAAGGAAATGTGCACGGTTCGCCACCATCCCAAACTTGCTATGTGAGAGTATGAATCGAATGCGGCTTTATTTACGTAAATCTATGAAAGAGTATGAATCGAATGTATCATGACCCTGTTATGTTTTGAGTAAACAATGAGACACTTTTTGATTGGGTCGCGGTATATTGGAAATATCTGGTTCTAAAAGTATATCATTGACATATTAGTTTCTTTGTTTGGGATTTTTGCATCGCTTTCAAAATTATTTCAGTCATTTCATGATGAGGCCTGATTTATCAGCTTTCACCATAAAAAGAAATCAGAATTTTCATCCTCCCCCTTCAGTGATCTGTCCCCTGATTGTTTTGGTATATGTGTCATTAACAATACATATCTTCACTCATTAATTGTTGTGCTCACTTTCCAAGTCAAAACAATGACACTTATTGGCCATGTAACAACATGGACAAAATATCTGACTCTGTGCTTATTGGCTCCGAAAATAAAGCTTGAACTGGGCGTGGTCTCCTTCCATTGTCAATCCTGGTCTTTCATTCTCTGCATGGCAGGGGATCGAACCCACAGATGAACTGGTGCTAATAAGCTAGCACTCTAACTGTGTCATGGCCCTTGCCTTTTTAGGGGGCGTGTTTATCCATTAGGGATATTAACTCCTTTTCATAGTAATCCACCATGTTAGACAAGGATAAATGATCCCACATAGAAACATCTTGTGTCCTGAATTTGAGGTCATCCCTTAGGGAACTCAACTCAAGTTCCAATAAGTAATGGATTTTTTAGGGGTTTATGTGGAACAATATCAAGACATAACCTGATCATCTTATGGTCAGAAATATATTCATCCACCAGATGGGTCTTCAACATTCTGTTTTCCTTAAAGGGCATTATAAGCCTATGGGTTGGTTCATTGATCGAATGAGTCATGTCAAAAGTGGATAGAACATCATTAAACTTGATGACATCAGGTTTGATTTGTTTGTTGATAATTATAGTCACCAAGGAATATGACCTCATGAGTCAATTCAACATAGAACTCAGAGTAGGTATATATATTCCCACCCGATGGTTCTGGTCTATAAATATTCACCAAGGTTATTTTCTTACCTTTGATTAATATGGATGCTTCCATCAGCTCCATAGGGTAATAGCCCTGTGTAATAGCCCCTCTCCACCCTTGTGTGTCCCACTCTGGGGAAAGAGTGGAATTTGGGGTATCTGAAACCTGCCTATTGTTCTGTAGTATGAGATAGTGAATTCGTCTTACGTATGTGCTGAGTTCATAAGCTAATCGATATGTGTGAATTAATAGATCTTGGACATTTTGTCAGCTCAATGCATTGGACAGCAATTTCTACTGTAAAGCATTAGGTTATACTGCACCTTACAGATTACAGGTTGTGTAGGTGAAATGATAGAAATCAACATATCGAAATGGAAAAGGCAAAAAGGTCATCCCACCTACCAGCAGTCTATGTTATTTTCATGTTGATTTCTCATTATTTCTTAGAGCCTTAAAGATATTAAGACAATTTCCGACCTAATTTCAACCATTATGGTTTAACAGCCTTCACAGCTTGGTTCCAACAATGACAAATGACTTTGCCTCTGAAATAACCTGATACACGTGAAAGTGATGTAGACTCCACAGGACTCAAATTTTAAATCTCCCATAGTGAATGGTCTCTCCAATCCAAGCCTAACAGAGTCAGGCTGTTTGACTTGGAGATATGAGATTGGTAGTTTTGGAGAAAGTAATTTGGTGAGCAATATTCATTTCAGCTTATGGTTGATTTAATATTTAATATGTTAAAGGCACAATGCAATATGCCTGGTTAATCCCAGAACCAGTCCCATTATAAACTCTCATAGCCATTTGAATTTAACACAACACACAATATATCTTTAACAGTATATCCACTTCACCTAACATTCACCTAACATATTACTGTTATGATGCCAGGTGAGATGGCAAAGTTAATAATTTTTTCAATAGCTTCAGAAAATTCAAAGCCTTTATCACTAAATACCGGTTTGGACCATGTGAAAAAGTAACAAGAAAATTATGAATACTGATACAAAGGGAGTCATTCTGTGCGCCTCGCTTGGTATTTATTTGTTCATTTTGGTGGTGAGATTTGGTAGCACCTCATTATGACAGCAGTATAAATATCTACCTCAAAGGTACAAGCTACGTCACCCAACAGATCTACCCTCTGACCTGTCAAGACTTTAAATACAGCTGATCTTAAATAAACTGATGTTCGCAAATAATATATCTATAATCTGATGTATATTTGAAAAATAAACCATTGAGTTTGGTCGATTTCTAAAATGTGTTGAGTCACAGGTAGGATCACACACATTTCTAGGGCATATTTCTTTGTTTTTTTCATTTCAAAATGATAAATGTGAATGGCATGCTCAGTATTACGTAGTTAGTCTAAAATAGACCCATAAACATTGTTATGTCATTAGCAATCATAAGATTATGTACATACAAATAAAACCATTAATTAAATCTCCACACACACAGATAATAGGTCGAATTAGGTAACTCAGTATATTGCTCCTGCTCAAACTTTGTTTACATTTGTGTGCAATCAATGTTATGTATGATATATGGTAACTGTTGGCATCACAAATAAGGCACTCCTCTTCATTTAAATCACAGTGTTTGTTTGCTCTCAGCAATGGACCATTGGTTGTGTTTACTCTGTTATGAGGAACATAGTTAATATCATGTATGGATTTTTTTATTTTGACTTTAGGATGTTTGTATTAACGACCTAGGATGTTTGTATTAACGACCTTTTCAGCACTAGGCTATACCAAGTCAGATATAAGCATGTCACGAGGACTCAATGCCCTACTCTTTTCGAAGAGTGACTAAGGATCTTTCATTTGCATTATCACATAGACAAAAACACTAACCACGGTCTTTGCAGTTCGATGACTGGTTATCAGAGAGAAAAAAATCGACCATGCAGTATGAGTAAAGTACTTGTCCTAGACGGGATTCGAACCTGGGACCTTAAGCATGAGAGACAGACGTGTTACCAACTGAGCCACCCACTAATGTGTTGGAGACAGGAGGGTCAACTAAGCAGAACTGTCTTCAGTTCAGTCAGATGTGGCTGTTGAAATTGTTAGGCTGAGACAACTGACATATATAATACATCGTGACAGATATGTGTCCCGAATCTATAATGTGATTTTTCAGTCCCCCTAAATATTACACACTGGACCACCAGGCACAGTGGGCAGGGAAATGGACCCATGCCTCAGATGGTTATAATGAAAGACGGGAGAAGGGTGGGTTCGAATCCCATTGATTGACCATTATTTGCACTGGACGCGAGGCATGGCTGCCGTATTTTCTGACATGTGATGACATATAAAAAAGAACTTAAACGGAAACTAATTCACACACCAATTTGAGTATTTGCTACCCATCTCAGACATTCAGCTGTTATGAGCTATCTAAACTTGCATAAGTAAGTCATATATTCATTGATTTGGCATTTAAAATAACTGAAATTAAAGAAATCCTTTGCTGAGCTTATAATTTCATATTAAAACAAGAGTTACATCTCATATTATAATGAAAGGAATCACTGCAGGATATCGGTTCAAAGAGATCTTGCATGTCAATTCATGGTACAGAATTTTTCAGAAAATATCTTCAGTTTTTTATATTTCGTTTGTACCTGAGACACCAATTCTTTCTTTGTCAATAAATGCTTTAATGCTAATATTATAATATTGTGCTCCTTTGAAATTAATGCTTATTTGCCGCTAAAAATCAACAACCATTATGCTGTCATTTATTGAATTTATTGAATTTTCTTCCCCCAAAAAGAGAACAAATACAAATACATATTAACTATAAAGTACATGAGGTGTTTTTCATTGAAAATATATCTGGCGTTAGAGGTGAAACAATGGAGTAAAAAACAGACGTTAAGGATTAAATAGGGGAGAGCGACGAATGCATTCGCACATATTGTTTTCGTGTCATAATCACTTGTGATAGCTGAAGCCAAGCCATTAAAGCACTGAACTGTAAGTTGGTGGAATTTACATCAGCATCTCTCAAGGGCCTGACACGTAATGGATATATTCTATGTTTGTATATTATTGGGCACTTAGATAATAAAGAAGCAAGTTTTCAAGGAGATGCATGTGACCTGACTTCAGTCCCTGACCACGCCAAGGCAATGACAAGATAATATTCCGTAAATATATCTAAGATTTTTGAATATCATTTTGTGAACATATTATATTCGGTGTTCACAAAATAATTTGCTCAAATGACTGTTGTTACATTAAATAATACACAAAAAAACGGTTATACATGCTTATTGCAAAATTGTCCTCTGCCCAGCCTTTTTGTCATGGCAAATTCACTGTAATTTGCTGTGTGTTATCATATACTTTTTCACAAAGGATAATTTGCCATCAGTCAAAACTAATGATTCCCACTTCCCACTGAGCAAATTGACACAATATATTCAAACTTGCTGTATTATATTTTGAAAAAAAAGAAAGAAAAGGAAAGCATATGAAAAAACAATTGCAAACCACAGAAAGTATCACGACAAACCCATGGACACATCTTGGAGGAAAAGTAGACAATTTTAAGAATCACTTTGTTTTAAGAGTCCTTAACACTGAATTGTCAATAAACGCTTGAAATGACCTTGACTTGTATGTTCTTGTGTTCATACTAACCTGAGCTTAATTTTGAGTACACCCTGAACACTAATTGCAATATTTCCTTTGGAGGTCTTTGCATTCTGGTCAACCTTTGACGTTTCCTGGTGACCTCTTGTAAGTGGAGCTTCCTCCTCATTAGTACTGACTCCTCTGAGCTTACTGAGAAGCGCGCCCAGAAACTCTTTGTTATTCTGGGCCCTCAATCCAGCGTCCACCTTGATTGGTATGACGGCATACTCCGTATCCGGGTAGTCGGCGGCGTTGCCGTCTTCAAACTGAGCTGTGTTCTCCCCGTCAATCCGCAAGCCTTCTGTTATCATCGTCCCAGCGCGCTCTCCGCCCTCTTCATGCGACCCCTGGTGGGGTTTATTGTGGCTTCTTAAGCGGACGCCCTCACTGGAGTGAATGCTCTCAAAAGATCGGGGACCTTCATCAATGTCACAATCTGATAGGACAGTTATGCCATCTGGTATGTTCATTAAGGACTCACAGTCTAAGCGCGGGTTGAGTCGCAGATCCACCACTTTCAGTGACTTCCACGTATCTCTCCCGAAGTCTGATTCGGTCACTCTTGACATAGCGTTCCTGGCGAGATTAAGCGTGGTCATGTTCTCAACCTCATGAGCGCCAAAGAATGGCACTTGTGTCATCGGCGGTCCCAGCGTGGAGCAGGCCACGACCCCTCGGTCAGGGAAACAC
Organism: Amphiduros pacificus; assembly: GCA_949316495.1. NCBI lineage: Eukaryota > Metazoa > Annelida > Polychaeta > Phyllodocida > Hesionidae > Amphiduros > Amphiduros pacificus. Next base: position 34,561,888 of record OX439001.1, read on the forward strand.
AAGCAGGGAGGACTCCCACAGTTTCTGAAGGACCTGAATGAATGAACTTTTGCAAGACTCACCAAGAAAAGAATTGCCCATGTTGAGTGGAGATGTGTTACTCTCATGAGTCCGATTCTAAATTGCACTTTTTTGTAGCACTAAACGTTCACTTAAATCTAGAGTAGTCTCCTTTAAGTGTCACTGCAAAAAATGACGGCAAGTGTATTTTCACTGGGCGGTTTCTTCCGAATAATCAAATAAAATGTCATGTACAAGAGTCACACAGTTTTCTGCTCTTTCTCCCGTGTGCATGGATGGTGAAGTTTGAAACCAGCAATGCACAGCTGAAACATAAGATTTCCTGTTTGGCGAAGGCTTGAGGACCCGTCTGGGCAATTTGCTGTGGATGATTGGCTTATAAAGTATAGTGTGTGATGGTGAGCAATGAAGTCAAGAGCATGTGCTGAGAGACGCTCACACGCGGACAGCCGGCGTGGGCGGACAGCCCAACATACCGTAATATTACGCCTATAGAAATCACTCCTCAGCTCACTGACAAGCAAATTGTCCTTCTTTAATTTCATTGTCGCCAAAGTTCGGACCGCAATCGTCTTGGGTGAACCTCCTCCGCTGCTCAAATGCACTTCTGTGAAAGTAAATAAGACACGGAAGTGTACAACCGTCTTTATGGCTTTTGGAAAGGGAACTAAAAACGATATGTGCGTCAGTAACACCATATATACACCTTCACACTAGCAAAATAACAACGTGCGGATAAGTAATTACCACATAATTATATATGTTATTTTTATATACGTGTTATATATATATATATATATATATATATATATATATATATATATATATATATATATATATATATATATATATATATATATATATATATATATATATATATATATATATATATATATATATATATATACACACACTTATGTCCCATTCTCACATTTGGTATTAACTCTTATGATCAAATATATAAAATCTCTATAACCATTGCCATTTGCCTAATTATGAATAATTCAGGTAATTTCCTACTGATCACTTAGTGATCGTACATTCTGGAGGTATGGAATATAAGTATTTTTCTCTTATAATATATGTATTACATGAAAAGAATAAAACCGATTAGGTTTACATACCTGCTCATCAGAAACAAATAGCTATACATTTTTAAAGATTTCTATGACAATTTCTCAGAAATAAGGCTATTATTTCACTGATTCAGTCAGATTCCTGGAGGATTATATTATTCATTTTATAAACATGAAATGTGAAATTAACTAAAGTTAATGACATACAATTAAGGCACTTTCAATTATCACAAATCAAATATCATCTATGAGTATGTGCCATAAAGGAAAATAAATATAATTTGTCAAAAATAAGAGAAATAAAAAGGATATATATTTCCCAATAGCATTGCACAACATTTTACAATCAGCACACAAGGAATATCGTAGCGCTGAAACTGCATTACTAAGTTTGCGAAGACATTGATATTCAAACAGTCATGCTCGCGCTGTTTTTGATACCATAAGTCACTATAAAATATGTAGCATGCTAAAAAGCCGATAGAGGGCAGTGTTTTATCACTGATAGAAAATTATCTGATAGATCAACCATAAATGTGAATTACCCCAGGAATCTATAATTTTACATTTTAAATGGATCCTCAAACTCAGACTCAGAAAATCCTATACTATAATGACATTGGTTACGGACAAATATTGTTCAGTTTATTGAAACCACCAGCCCCATATGGACTTTGTGTGTCAGTTAATAGTCAAGATAATTCAGGAGCATTATTTATTTACTTACACATAATACCAGTAGATTCTTGAAGTCCAAAATCAGGCATTGAAATATAAATATAATGTTTAGAGGTTTGTAAACAACTGAATATCCGAAAATCCTTAGAATGAAAAAAAAATCATCGCATTTTATGAATTGATATTATACTTCCTTTTAGGGGATTATACCTGCTTATAGATGCGGGAGGTAACCGAATTCATCAGTGCCAGGGATCCTGGAATCATTCTGGATAAGGAAATGACTCTTATTGACCTCTAAAATAAGTATGTAGCCCATATTGGAGCAGGTAGATGTACATGTAGCCTACACAAATAAGAGGTCAATAGATCAGAACCATTAAACCCAACTTCCATTTTGCTCATTTTGTAGACTTTGCAATTGATAAAATGTGGATTTCTTTGTATTAGGATGAAACAGAAATGACATGAGATGAGCTAAGAATATGTCCTTTGCAATTCAATAGATTCAAATGTTTTATTTTGAAACTTGTGTCTCAAAGGTCTGATTATATGCACTTACCTTCACTCATGGCTACACTTTCCCTGAATCGACATTTCGAATTCCATACAAACAAGGACTGTACTTTACCCAGATATCACGACAATGCATCAATCCTTTATCTTAACGCATACCTGCAAACACTGCCGACCCTGGCATTGAGTCCATCAGATCAGCAAATTATCACATCAATACAATAATATTCATGATTTTCAAGATTTGGTGTTGTCCATATTTGACCACGTCAACCATTTTGGAAATCAACAAGTCACACATTAGTCACCTACATGTGCCATACATAAATATGGATTGCCACAAGTATCTATTTTTACATTTTCCACTGTTCACTTCTCATGAGAATCCGAAATCTGGAAATGAAATGTAAGATATAATTTAGATTACCATCATCTATTGCCACATGTGGCATCATTTGTACTGCATGGTTGCTCAAAGGTAAACTGTCATCACTATGAAAATGTAATTATGTCTCAAGTTAACAAGTTACAATTATTATAGCTTCCTGCAGAGGCTAAAATTAATTTTAAGATATGACACTTTGTAAAGTCCACAGAGTACATTTAATTAGTTCATTAAAATAATATTAATTAATGTGGACCAAATATGATAAGATAGTTATATCAATTTATCAATACCTAATTGGGTAAATAAATATGAGCTATTCTTGGTATGAAATCAAACATGTGGGATCCGTGAGAATCAGCAACTATGATAGGGTAAGGTGGTAAGGTTAATGTGTTTCGAAATTTGAGTATACAAAGTGTCAGGGAGAGAAATGAGGTGTCATACAATAGAACAGTGGAAAAATACGTGACCAGGACCATGTGAGATCAGAGGGTCAGCGACTAAAAGCTGGATGGAACCAAATTATTCAAAATGCAAATGTTTTTAGACAGAGGGGGGCATGCTATTCTGCTGAAAAGAAACATATTAATACAGGTAGCGGTAGTTTCTGGCAGAGTTGTTCCTTGTCTTGAGACAAGAGCTTGTGGTAATAATGGGTAGACCTATTCTATTTTATTTTAAACAGGAGAAGGCCGTGATTTATGTTATCAGGCCTAAGCCTATGTTATTATGAAAACAAAGTCCAGTCACACTTAGAAAAGAGTGGGGCATTGAATCCCGGTGACTGGTTTCTATCTGACTCATATAGCATAAATAGTGCCGGGAAATGTCCACCTATCTAATATGCGTCTTTGGTTTTATGTCATGGAGAATGGCAATCTTATGAGGTATTGAGAATAGTCATATTGCCAATTATACAGGATGAAAGGCACGGATGTATTTGTACAATGAATTACACTAAATGATACAATTGTATCGATGTGTGGTTTCGTGGTCTTCACACAAATTGCTACAGTTATTAATTAAATTGGATATCGATGATTAAATAAATTGAGTGGATATCCACTGATAAATTAGCAGTATGAACAATAATGTCAAAGCTCAACATTAACTTGACACAACATCAATTTGTGCTTGACCAATAATGAATTACAAGAAAGTGAAAATATTTACTTATAATAAATCGTTTATTATATATTTCATAATGTACATCGGAATATCATGACTGCAATGTAGACTTCATTTTTTTATTTGATAAAAATTTAAATAAGAATTTGCAATTTAAACGAATGGAAATATTTAAAAGGACATAGTCATAGGCGCGCCATTTCTATTTTGTTTGCCATTTTCTTCAGGAAGTTTGTCAGCGGGCATGTCATTATAGTGATCCTCTTCGGAATACGCCTGGTTGGAGAACTCCATACGGCGCAGATCGCTTGTAGTCTCCAGTTTGCTTTTGGAGGAGAGGTGTTTCCTCACAAACACAATTATGGCCACAATTATGATGATGCAGAGGATGAACGTGCCCGCACCCACGCATGCGCCGACCACAACATCCAGAGGCACTGATCTTGCAGGAGTTGTCTGACCGGCACTTGAGACACCTGCATCATATAAGACATATTGCTCATAGTCCTAATAACGCAGCTAACAATATAATGTATTTGTGATATTTTAATTATCAACATTCCTGTAATATCCCTAGCGGTTATTTGATTTTTGCATTTAAGGCATTAAATTAGCTCCATTTTTCTCAGAGGCTGGAAGAGGGGTTTATTAAACAAAAGTTTACACATAATCATTCTCTACACTATTGACTCATTGACCCCATGCAACCTTTTCTGTAGACATTATAAGGCTTCTTCACAAAGTCTCAGCCACGTTTTTAAATTTTTAACTCCATTCCATTGGTTGTGGAGGTTGGAGTTTTTTTTTTAGTTTTTCAGAAAGTTCTTGATTACGGCGGCGGTGAGAAGCTTTTACTAAAGCGATGACAATACCTCAGATTATACTTTCTAGAGCGATGCTATACTCGTACAATTATGGTAGTGGTGTATGTTACATATTACTGGAGTTAGGGGCCGTTCATCGAATTGAGTGTGGGATGAAAAAGGAAATTCACTTCCTTTTCTGTTAGACCCCCCCCCCTCCCCCCTGGTATGCAACTTTCCAAGATGTCATCCCACACTTTTATGTGATTTGTCAGGTTCAGTGTCTGTTGGCTCTGATGCTGATGATTCATGAAGACGGGACAATCGTACTCTTGTGCTATCCTGCACTTTGGTATCATTTTCCTTTGTGAAAAATGACTTGCATGGCTTTGCTGTGACTTTAGTAGCCAAAAAACACTTTAGTCCTGTTGTGTCTCGTCCTTTCTTGTATTTAGAGTTCCACAGCTCTGTTGCTTCCAACTGTATTTCCCTTTTTGATTTGCCAAGGTGATGGAGAACATTCTTTTCCCATAGCTTGTTTGTCACTCTGTCAAAATCTGACACTGGATTTTTCACAATAGGATCCACTTTGATTGTTGATTCTTTTTGAGAAAAAAATAACTTAGACTGAACCATCTTTTTAGCCATGGTTGCAGGCTGAATGATCTGGCCAGAATGAAGATAACAGTGCTTGAGGCCTGTGAACATGATTGTGTACCTTTCCAGCATTCTGGTCTAATTGTCTGGTGCACTTCTTTGATGAATAACAAAATCTGTCTAGATATGTGTCTATTCATACTGCTATCAAAACTGCTGTGTTCAATATCAAAGCATGTTGAGAGAGAACAGGTCTGATGTAGTCAACTTGTTAATTGCACTCTGGGTGACCATGTATTTGAAGATCATTTATTGCTGTGTAAACAGAGTCTGACAGAGAGACATGATACTGTATACAATGTTTACACTTTACCCGACACCTATTTGAACTGATTACATTTGACTTCCTGAAAAGTCAAATATGTGGGATAAGCATACAAAAAAGTATGAACAGCACTCTGGAACCCCCCTCCCCCCTTTGCAACTGATTTCCTTTTTCATCCCACACTCAACTCAATGGACGGCCCCTTAGGATATTTGGCTTGAAGGATGTATCGTATGCCAGAATTCTTGTATCCTAGGTTATGTTTTTTATATCTTTATATGGCTGTTAATGCTGGGGTGATCATATATCTGGTTGTTTACAAGATATATGGCATATGAAATGTAGGTACACTCAGCACTAGTCATTTCATAAGTATGACGCAAGCAATGTGTGTGTGTTGTGTTTCCAAGTCATCGCAGAAGAAGGGGAGAGATTGAAAGGAGTCCAAGTTGTATTGGAAAATTGATCGCACTTACAAACAATAGGCCTGTTTTTTCCAACCCGATTCACTTTTTAAGGAAAAAAATATGTTACCTACTTTTTAATGACAAAAATATTACAGAGGGTCATTGTTCAAATCGACCATAACATTCACCAAAAGAGTTCACAAACCAAACTTGAAGGGAATCAGAAAGTTGTATTGAAGAATGACACAGACAAACATATATTATGCAGTTGAAGCGGTACAGTACACTCAGCTCTGACAGATCAACTGGACATTAACATATATAATCCCAGCACCATTCTCTTTATTCTTTGGACAAAATTATTTACCACACTAAAGCAAGAACAAAAAGTTGTGTTTTCTAATGGAATCTGTATTATTTTTGTTTTAAGTAAAAACTGCCTAAAACCTTTAAAAATCGTTTAGGAGCCACTGTAGCGCCAGACAATTTAGAATTATAGCAACAGAAAATGTATCATCAAGCGGAATAGATATAACATAGGCTGATTGCCGATATCCATGCTGTTTTATTTCTCCATTGAAAAGTACACACCGGAACGGTACAACTTTACCGGAACCAGAACTGTACAACTCCACTATATTTAATCATTGGTCGGAGCGATTGGCGGGGGCCTATGCAAAATCCCAATATTATGTTTGAAAAACACCAAAATCACATCCCTTCCTTCAAATCTTTAATTAATTTTTTATTGTTTTCTCTCTTTTCGTTTGTTTGTTTGTTTGTTTTTTAAATCTAATAAAGAGAATTTAAAGTATTCGGACTAACCTATTCAGTGTTTGTGAGTTTACTTACATTGTTGTAGAGAATATGAACCAGGAAGTGTTTGTTTGTCTTCTGGACATTTCTCACATAGTGACTGCCCCTCCATGCCCTGGAAGGTGTTTGCAGGACAAGTCTCACACATCCCGCTGGCCACTGACTTGTGACTACCCACGGGGCACACCACTGTGTGATGAAAACAAGAAAGATTTCTTCAAAAACGATATAATATTGTGCTGTTAAATATAACATATAAAAAGTGTCAAATTATTTAGCATGTTTGACTTTGACCGATTAAGGAAGAGATATTTTTTAAACTCTTTAGCGCTAATCCTCATGATATATTACAGAAAGATGGTCTACATATATACTTACAACATCCATTTGATGTGAGTTGTTCTCCATCTGAGCATCCCTTGATGATTGGTTCATATCTAAAGCTGTTGGGGCGAGCTGTTAGCGTCTCACCATTTCCTTCTATGTGAAAGCGAGACTCATTCACGTCACGTGACATCTCTTGTTGTAACAGTTCAAAATCATCAAGTATAAGAGCAGACGTAAAACTGAAATAAAATAGACTTGTTATAACATGAGTGTTTTTTCAGACTTTCCAATAATCTGTTGTAAAATATAAAGAATTATTAGCAGGTTTATTTTTGAAAGAAGAAAAAAGAAAAATATTGGATGGAAATTTGGTGGAGAAGAGAAAGGGCAACATTTGAAAACGCAATGAAAAAGAAGCAACATGTTTTTTTATTCTAATTAAACATGAAATTATTTAACTGTTGAGGGCTTGAATCATGTACTGGATCATTATCGCAAGTGACGTATGTGTTTAAGGTTGTTCAATATTTCACATAGTAAAAGACCTAGTCTGAAATAGCGCTTTATAAATTATTTATTATTATTATTTATTATTAAAAGCGTGATAAACCAGGTTCAAGTTGTTTTTTATAATCCATTCTCTCTATAGATACTAAAAACTACCATGTAGCCAAACTAAGCCCTCTTGAATATAATCAAGAAGATCCCGCCATCATGTTGAGCAATAATATACAATACCCCACTAAAAAGCATTATAGTACAGTGCAATTTGGGGCTTATTGTTATTCGACATTAAGTCTGCAAGTGCCTAAAATTTCACTTACTAAATACAAAATCTTTAATGTTCATGAGAAGTTCAATTATTGATATTATCACGTCAAAAACGTTTAATTTTACAAGATAAAATTATTCATCATTCATTCCATTAACCATATCTTGTTTCATTATTACATTTCCACACACTTAATCTAATACATGTTATCCATGTTCAAATGATGGACTGGTGAACTTATGACTTATTCTAACAGAGATGTTGATAGGTGAACACAGGAAGCGATATTGTCAACGATTAAGACATCTTGATAGTTGACCCACATTACATAATGTCACGTGATATGGACAATCGGTAATATGAATGCTATGTTGGGGTTATGGTTAGGCATATCCATCAGTTACACATGGGATTACACAATATGGTACGGCGATGCTTGTAATATTTCATCTAAGTTAGGTTCATGTCATCCTTTCAACTCATCAAACATCAATTTATCTAACTGATTTTGGTGAAAACTACATGTACATTTAATATGTTGAACCTCGGACTGGCAGTTTAGTTGTCAATGATGTAAATTGGTCAAGATTTTATTTGTCACCAAACTGGCATTTCTGCATGTGCATTTGTGACGAAGGTGATGTCATTCATATTTATACCTCTTCTCATTTGTATCTGTCGCGAGCGATTCAGAACCCCCAAATCAGTTGTTATATGTATTCCTGAATAACAGTTTTGCAAGACTAGTTCATGATCATATCTTTTGCCAGTTGGCCCTACTGAGTGTATCTTCATGTTTTTAGGGGGTCACTTCGGAAAAAGAACACTGACAAGTATGACATACTTGACAAGTATGATATAAAATTATTTATAAAACATAAAAAGTTGATCATACTTATCTGGTCCCTCAAGAACAAAGCTGAGGGCAAATCTTGCATCATCACGTTTTTTCCTTGTCACTTTAGCATTCTCCATGTGTAAAACTTCAACATGGACCAAAAATTCCAAGTTGTAGGGCTGCAGATACCGCCGCAAGAGGGCGGCTTTGAAGCCGACCTCCACATCAGCCTCAGTTGACGCCCCACTGGATGCAGCAAAGTCCAACCTTCCTCTGCTCCACCAACGCTCAGAACGTAACCCTACAAGAATGTGTGGTAGGAAAAATGTGTGATTAGGGACAATGTGAAGTTCTCAATATTTGAAAGAAATTATGAGAATCGTTTTGTTCGTTTGTTTGGGGTTTAATATCACTTTATTTCAGTCATATCGTGATGAGACCTACTTGTAGTAGATATAGTGCTGCCTCACTGAAATCTCATGTCGCAGGTCCTTGACATGATAATCCACCCAGTCACAGATTTACAAGGACAACGGCCTTTTGGCAGTTAATAACATATATAACTGTCTTTCGATGCTTCTTATGATTACAAAACATCTTTTTTTTTCTGAACGTGCACTTGTTGCCAAAATAATAATGTATTCCCTTCACAGCATGCAGAATGGTTGTCATGATATCAGCTGTCATGTCAACCCTATCATAATATGCATTGTGACACTTGACACGAGAGACACTTTGGATTACAAATGTTTAAACTCGACCAGTGAGAATTACATACGTGATTCATTATGAGTTACTCTACTCACTGCTTCTCTAGTCACGCGTATCCTTGCATCTACTACTACTCAAGTGGCACTGGTAATTATCTCAGAAACCTATCTCAGTTAATTGGGATATCTATTTAATTAATGTGTTAAATTATTTGCTCTTTTGTTTCTAAATGTAATACTGGTTTGAGACTTCCCTGGAAGGGCAATCTGGGGTAATGAAGTCAACCCGCCATATTTTTACCAATTCTACTCATTACTTTTGTTACATTTCCTGTCCTCAAGCCAGTTAACAATTATCATAAAGCGTAGGCAATTTACAGACATTTCCAGGAAATATTCACAAACATCACAAACAGCTCAGATTTTTATCCTTTGGTCCCAAGGGCCGCTAATAAGTTGATGACAGTGCAGTGACCTCAGGATTGAATGCTAGAATGTGATATGAGATGGTAATTGAGAATTTGAGATTCTTTATTTTTATTATACAGACACTTAGTTCCTCTATCATAATTTAATGCTGAGGTCAGTTGCGGACAGGTTACAATTCATTTTTGTTATACACTTGAACAAAAGAATGACATCATTTTTGATGTTGGGACATCGCACCTCCATTCATTTTAAACTAAAATAGAAATTTAACATGTTTCTTTATCATTGGATTTTACTTGAAGACGTTCAATAATAACCTAGCCGTATTTCCTGTTTTTCTTGAAGACCAGATTTCTTAATTTTTTTAATGAGAGAAGCATATTGCTAAGTTGGTTTGTAATGAGAGAAGCATATTTATAAGTTGTTTTTTAATGAGAGAAGCATATTCATAGGTTGTTTCATTAATGACAGAAGCATATATATATATATCAGTTGTTTTTACATTGAGAGAAAGGTTTTTATAAGTTTTTTTTAAATGAGAGAAGCATATTTATATATTGTTTTAGCAATGAGAGAAGCATATCTATAGGTTGTCTTGTTAACGAGAAAAGCATATTTATTAATATTAGCTGTTTTATTAATGAGAAAAACATATTTATCAGTTGTTTTTTATGGGAGAAACTTGGAGTAATTATGAATGGAGGAGTGACGGCTGTTACATGAGCTATGGAGCAAATTTACAACTTGTTTTTAATGAGAGAAGAGAAGCATATTTATAAGTTTTCTTTGTTTTTTAATGAGAGAAGAGAAACATATTTATAAGTTGTTTTTTAATGAGAGAAGAGAAACATATTTATAAGTTGTTTTTAATGAGAGAAGAGAAGCATATTTATAAGTTGTTTTTTAATGAGAGAAGAGAAGCATATTTATAAGTTGTTTTTTATGGGAGAAACTTTGAGTAATTATGAATGGAGGAGTGACGGCTGTTACATGAGCTATGGAGCATATTTACAACTTGTTTTTAATGAGAGAAGAGAAGCGTATTTATAAGTTTTCTTTGTTTTTTAATGAGAGAAGAGAAACATATTTATAAGTTGTTTTTTAATGAGAGAAGAGAAGCATATTTATAAGTTTTCTTTGTTTTTTAATGAGAGAAGAGAAACATATTTATAAGTTGTTTTTTAATGAGAGAAGAGAAACATATTTATAAGTTGTTTTTTAATGAGAGAAGAGAAGCATATTTATAAGTTGTTTTTTAATGAGAGAAGAGAAGCATATTTATAAGTTGTTTTTTTATAAGTTGTTTTGCTGGTAGCTCAGCTTTCTGACCTTTCTGATGTGTTCATTGCCTTTTGTCTGTGGGCATGACATGGGAGATACATTCAGACATATAATGTTTTTTTAATGGAAGTAACTATAATCATTTTTGCAATTCATCTTTTTGTATGTCATTTAGTATCAAATGGTGTCATATGTAAAGATGGAAATATTATATGATAATTGCAGTGGTACCGATTTACAATAACTATAATGTTTTGGACAACGGTAATGGAGAATAACATATCAAATTGTGCAAAATAGTTTTGCTCAGAAATATCTTTGGGAATATTCTTTTTCCTCGGGATGTGGAAAGGACAGAGCAAACACATTTACTCTTATATAACTGTACTTGTTGAGAAATATAAATGCTTTTGCATATATGTCATAGACAGATATATGAGCTGCAAAAGAGTATTTATTCTAGGGTCCATTATAATATTCGCAAAAAATACAGGTAAAATGTTATTTAAAAAGTAATTAGACGATATTCCGAAACTTAAACCATTGCGCGTGGGACCATTACAAATATTAGTTTTTAACAGATTCTAAGCTAGTTTAGGGCCATATCTTTTACTAATACAATTATGGTTGATTTTCAAAAGAGCTTCAAACACACTATTCAAGTTTTAATCCCTCATATAGGCCAGTGAGTTGAATTTTAAGCCTCCTGAAGTCTGGTTGTATCTCTGAAGGTTAAACACGTAATATAATGACTCCTTTTTCTCAGAATTCCGATTTGGCATGTTACATGTTGTAACTCTGATCCCTACATTGCACAACTTATTTCTAATTGAACATAATTGAACACGTGCGTTTTGCATGATAATTTCCCCCGAACTTCAGGTAAAATAACCAAAATATATGTGCCTTACGGGATCATTTTCCCAGAACCCCGGGTAAAATAACCAAGCTATTCTTGTTGAACATAAAAAATATATGATCATTTTGCCAGGACACGATTTAGGGCAGGAACCAAAAAGGCAAAGTAGAGAAGCAAATTCTATGACTGATTTGAACAAGAACAAACTTAGCGATATATAGTTATGATATGTGGGCAGAAAATACAGACCCCATCGAAAGCATAAATGATGACCCAAGATCAAGGGTTGAATTGAGTAAAAACTAATTAAATTGACGATTGATAAATAACAGAGTGGAATTTAAAAATTAAAAACCACGCATACTGATACATACGGACGCATGCCCTGGTGCTGAAGTGGGCGGGGAAGGGCGGCACCCAGGCGTTGTCCTGGCACCTGTAGCTGTACTCCACTCCATAGTCCTTATTGGGAGTATATCCCGGTGCGCAGGTCAGGAAGCAGGTGCTGAGCAGGTAGTCTGAGACATTGTGCTTTCCACAGTTGAGCTCACCAAATGTCACTGTTGGTGGTACACTACAGGAGATATCTACAAGAAAAATAGAATCATGTATTCAGGTTTTCCCCATTTCTCCACGGAACGATCTAAAATAGAAAATATGGTACAAAAAGACTTTATAGACCTTGATTTCAGCTGAAATAAACTAGACCCTTTTGTTTCTCATTGACTTTATCTGAGTCAAATTAAGACTATTGCTTTGATAAAGTTTAACGGACTTGATTAAAGTTTGAGGTTGTGTTTTTTGGAAAGGATCCATGCACATTTGAACTCTAACTGGAACCTCTCAGAATGAGGATCCTGGGTAAATAAAAATGGAGGTCAAAATCAATCCTACATTCTCTGCACTGTTAAGTTTAAGGGTATTTATGGGTGTTGGTATTGAGTGTCCTCTGGTGGTAGATTTTCTGAGGGAACTACTTTCTTTTTACGCCAAAATGGAACGTTTTCAAAAAAGTACAGGAAAAATGCACAACTGTCAAAAAGAGTTCCCTTTTCATTAAAACTTTCAAGTCATGAAACGACATTTTATGGTATTCATTTTTGTAATAAAATTATTGATTTATCATTTGAATATCACAATGGAATTTCTTTGATTATATTGAAAGCTTCATATCTTTTTAACTCATAAAAGGTGGCGTAGTAATATATCACTGCTCCAAAATTTATTTTGTCATGTCAAAATGTTAAAGGGAAAACGTTCTGCAGATTGTGGGACCATAATAAAGTAGATTTCCAAACAACTTTGTGAAAGTGATATTTACTATGATCCTAGTGAAACAGATTTTCTATTTTTCAAATACATTAAGAGAAAAATAGAGGTAAAGTACACACTTGACCATTTCAAAAATATGAATTTTTTCACCTCCCTTCACATATCTGATTGCCAAACTTCCTTTTTATTTCCAAAATACACAAATCAAAATGAGAAAATCTGTTTCACTAGGATCACAGGGAATTTTCTTCCCAATGAAATGAAATAAACACAGCTCAAAACAAGCCTACTCCTGTTGTGTAATCTGCAGAACTTATTTGCTTGTCTTCTTCATTTCTCATCAAAACGATCATCAAGGAAAATTAGGACAAAATACTATTTTGAAAGAAATATACTTGTAATCATACCTTATAGGTCAAATATTGAGGTGTTTAAATATTGATTCATGTCATTAATGCTTTTAATTTAATAGGGAATGTATTTTTACACCATAAATGTACTAATTCCCATCAAGTATTTTGGTAATTTACTCCTCTGCCACTAGGGGGCACTCACTACCCACACCCATAAATACCCTTAATTAAAGCATACACTTCGATCAGTACAACAATGGTTAGGGATAATAATTGATAATACTTTGCATACTTTGATGGGGAAATGTCATCATACACTTTTCCTAAACAGGGTTTCGAATAACAAGTATCTTGAGCAAAGTAGAATCAAGCAGAAGATTCAAGAGACGGTTATGGTATCCAAGACTTACCCAACTTTTCCACATAGGCGTATGAGGAACATCTTGCCTCATTGCCGGCCCTATCCTTGGTGCTGTAAATAGCTCTGTGGGTACCAAGCGTGAAGGTGTTATCAGGTGCCAGATCGAGGCTCTCTAGGGTTGGAGGCCCCACGGTGGCTACGTTATCCACAGCCGTTGATGGGGGCCACGTTATGGACGCGCTGTCCGTGCGGGTGTAGACATGGATATTCACCGGACATTTGATCACAGGAGCAATTCCGTCTGCAAGAAAAGGCGATGAGCATTTTTTGACATGTGAGTGTATTTAGCTTAACATTGATATATAACGCGCAGACAACGATACGTTGACATTTTATTCCCGCAATTACAAATACTATCACTGTTCAATCCTGTATTTTGTTATTCCATTCATCATGTCCTGAATATTTGAAAGAAGTACTTAAAAGCACTTATAGTTTAACCAGTTCTATATCAATTCAGATGTTATCATGTTTGTAGACAGACGCAGGTGGCACTCACCTATGACGTTGACAGCGTAGGAGCAGACGTCGGTGTTGATGGCGCCATCTGGAGCCCTGGCGGACGCCGTGACGGTCACCTTCTGGTAACTGCTGGGAGTTGATCCCTTCCACCAGAACCTTGTAGCATCCGGCTCCCTGGTCACTCTGATATCTCGCCTCAGCTTCAGATTATCTCTCATAGTTAATTCTGGATCGTAACTCACATAGGCCTGATCTGGTGGTAGGCGTTTGTGGATAACGCCTTTGGGGCAGTTGATGATCTCAATCGGTTTGTTGATGTTTTCAGGGAGACAAACCGGACAACACTGGTCCTCTGGTGTGGCCTGGTATTCTTCTGTACATGGCAGAGAACCACAGCTCTGGTACCGACATTCAGCCTTACCATACCCAAGATGCCCAACAGATTTGTCCATCTCACAGGTGCAGGTGACACAACCAGATGGCTTGAACGAATCTCCTATTCTATAAACAGTTCCATTGTAGATACAGTCACTGAGGCCAACTGGATCTAGACATTGCTTAATGTCATCACACTTGCTTGGACCCAGACAGCACCTCCTGGCCCCATGACAGTCCGCGTCTGAGGTGCAGGGAGACTTGCAGTCTACCATGCTGGGGATCGTGTACCTTGGACATTGGCCTGGCTTGTCACCTGCAGGGAAATTGATTGGGTCAGATCACTTCATTGAGTTAGATTACTTGATTGTGTGAAATCGTTTGATTGGGTTAAATCAATTGATTAGAATAAATCACTTGATTGGGTTAAATCACTTCATTGGGTTAAATCACTTCATTGGGTTAAATCACTTAATTGGGTTAAATCACTTGATTGGGTTTAATAACTTGATTAGGCTAAATAACTTGATTGGGTTGAAAAAGGGAAAATGGTCCATTACCTTCACAGGTGAATGTTTTCCAGTTCCACACCAGTCCACCCGGGCACTGACATTGGGTGCTGCCGGGACTCACGGAGTGGGTGGGGCACTCTTCACAAGCGTCCGGTCCAACATCTGGCTTAAACTCACCACTGCTACATGCTGAATTATATAGCGATATAATGTCATATGGGAATGGTCACCAGATTGAATATATTATTACATAAATAAGTAAATGACACAGTGGTATTGAAACGTCATATTTCAAATTTATATAACTCTTATAAAAAATATAATGGTTCTGACGATTTAAATCCTTAAACTCCGTTTAAAAAATCAACCCGTCCCAATAACAATGCAAAAAAGATATGCTTCCTTTAATATACCAAAGCCAATCTTAAAGTAGATTGTTTAAAGACCTGCAATAAAGGCACACCATGACACTTGTACAATCAATGTTCCCACAAGCATATGATTTTACCTTCTGTCATTAGTTGGTGAAGATCACAGGGACTCAATGCCCTGTTCTTTTCGAAGAATGACTGGGGATCTTGCGTTTGCATTATCACAAATATAAGATAACACAAACCACGGCCTATACTAACCAGTTAGCACTTGCTGGAGTCAGTAACCACATCAGAAGCCGACATTGACCTTTCTTTACCATCCAGCATGACCATAGTACTTCTACTACCTGCCCAGGAATCAAACCCCAGACCGTTATGGACACTGACTACTTATCAACTAAACCTACACTTACGCCCACTCCCATCCCCACCCACGCTACATGATGATACAAATCTACCTACCCACACAGAGGTTGTCAGCTGGTGTATATCCTGCGACACATTGACATCCAAATATCACAGTGCTGTCCTTCTGAGCACAGGAAGTGCTAGGCTTAGCCGTACAGTCCTCAGAGCATCGCATAGAAGGCACCTCTGACCATCCACCACCTTCAACCAGCCCAACCAACAACCGATCATTCAACAGATTACCAAACATGGTTGAAAAAGTAAAGTCAAATCGTAAGAATAAAAATAATTTAAAAACTTAGCCGCCAAAGCCTTAATTTGCATAATGCACATGGCCTATTGATCAACAGTTTACAGAGACAGAGGCCTCAGAGTTTATTGTTTGGCTTTTTGAATATATCATTTTATTGTAAGTATCGAACTCGCATATCCATACATTTATGATACAAGATCAACATCTGAATGTCTAAGATGGGTAATAAGTACTCAGATTAATGCGAGATTTCGCCTGTTGATGAACCGGTTCCTATTCACATATGTCACTGAGCGCATGTATATTAGGCCAAAGCAGATGACGTGCTAAATTAAGCTGACAAATGGACCAATCATTAAAAGGTTATTCCTTCAGCTCGGTTGAACAGGATGTGAACTTCTACCCATGCGTACAGTTAATTTTTTTTGTATGTTTCCTAATAAGATAACGCATTGAAGTAATAAGATAACTCATATTCCATATTTAGCGCTGAGTGGCCGGAATCGGCGAATTAGTCTAAGGTATGTTTTATTATTACCTGTACATGTTTTCTGATCAGCATTGAGCCTTCTTCCCGGCTGGCAGGTACACAAATACCCACCAGGATAAGGCAGACATCGCTCCTCACAACCATGGCCAGCTGGGCACACTACAATACAACAATAAAGTGCTAATTTTAGGATATATATTTGAGATTCTTTGCTTACAGTTGTCACTGTATTCAAAGCACCTTTTTTTGCTTCCAGTTGTCCAGGTTTCAAAGCATATCTTTCATTTAAAACGCAAAATATTTCCCAGAACATAATGAATTTGTTGTATAAAACAGTTTCTTAATTAATTAATATTATCAAATCAACGTATTATCATTATAAGTATTGACGAGGAAAGTGCAAAATGTGGCCATGCATCTTAATTTCAGAAGTCATTGAGTAAGAAGAGGATATACCAATGTTATTAGTCTCTATGTGAAATAAGGTTGGTCTCATGAGGTCTGAGACAAGCTCGATCTCCTGCCCAGTTTGTGTTGACACAGCAGAGATGGTGTGTGAAACCCAGTCACTATAGATCAACCAATCGCCCTTGATTTGAATATCAAATAGGTGTCCAGGACGATCTGATACATAGGGCAACTTCCGTAAGCGTGTGCCTGTAAATTAAACAAACTAGAGTTGAGGTACACATGATTAATAATAATAATAATAATAACCTGACCACTTCTTTACAATATTACATTTAGTGAAGTAATTGAAACGTGTCTAACATGTTTCCTTTCAGGAATAACTGACTTAACTGAAATAAACCCGATGCAAATAATAGATACATGTATATAATCTTTAAGCACAACAATATATTTTCTTGTGCAATGCATTTATTTTTCAGCTTTGTTCATGTTATCTTAGATCAGATAAAACCATGTCACAGGGACTTAATGCTCTACTCGTTTCATAGAGTGAATGGGAATCTTTCTTTTGCATTAAAAAATAGACATGACAACACAAACCGCGGCTTTTGATATTCAGTCACAGAGCACTGGCTGGAGTGAGAAACAACTCGTTGTCTAGTATTCAATGCCAACATACCATTAATATAACCCTCGTACACTGCCTTATGTTCCGCATCTCCGATATAAAGTTTTCCTGTAGCAAGATCCAGGTATATTCCATTTGGTTTCAAAAGATCTTCGGACACCAAAGTGATGACATCTGTGGTGTTTAGCAGATTTACTCTACCAACGCGAGGTTTCGACCCCCATTCCGTCCAATACAACATACTGTGTAAGAGAAACAATTCAAACCTGAACTTATCTGTTGCATCTAAACAAGAATACATTGATGTGTATTGGTTAAATCTAAGTGTACAGTAAAGGTCAATAATCATTTAATCCACTATAGCAAAGTATTGTTTTGCTTGTGTTCATGAAATAAGTTGGAAGAATTCAACTACATACTCAGTCTGCTGATCAAGTGCAAGAGCTCTTGGTTGACTCAGATTTTTCACTATTTCATTGTAGGTTTTCTCATCGCCAGAGAGTCCAACGGTTGCTATTATACCAGAAAGATAATCTGTCCAGTAGAGCTTTTGATGTTTTGAGTCCAGCACCATACCGTCAATGATATGATTGGTTTTGTAGAAAATCTTTGTTTGACTGCCATCAAGTTTGCTATAATAGATGACTCTCCTGAATGCAAACCAGTCATCATATTATTCTCAGCCATAGAAAGGTTTACAGTTTACAAGCAGATGTCACTCTCTAGATTCTATGAAAATATCAAACAAAATTATACCATTTTTTATTACTATATCTTTCTTAATCAAGTAACCTCTGTTCTATATAAAAAAGTTAACTAAATCTGAGATAAATAAGTAGAAATAAACACCTGTTAACATCACTAAAATATATTGCTTTATCCTCTGGGTTGTACACCATAGCAGCAAAATTAGAGAAATAGCTACTGCCCTGCACAATGACGTACACCGACCAATCGGCACCGTCCAGGCTGACCATCTTAATACTGTTCATGTCAGCTACCAGAAGGAAATCATCAGGAACTGGAAGATAACATCTAGACTTGTCAATGTTTCTTTTGCCACAAAACTATTTTATTAACATTGTTTTATACATATATTTATTCTAAATATTTTACCAAATTACTCATACCATAATCGGGTTTATGCTTAAATATATAAAAGTAGGTGTGGAATATTACTTTGACACGTTTTGCCGTCGATTGTGAGGACATCGGCATCATATGTTGGGCAGGTGCAGGTGGCAGCACTGTCTGTAGGGTCCCAGACACATATTTCTTCACAACCAGCATTTTTACACTGGTCACCGGCATCTGTAATGATTAACTCTCACAATTATACCTATCACATTGATGTTATTTTTTTTTAATTAAAACAAAAACAAAAACAAAAACAAACAAACAAACAAACAAACAAACAAACAAACAAACTAAAAATGGATGAATAAATTCTTTTCAGAATGTGATTACCAGGTGACAGGGTGGCAGTCCTGGGCGAATAGAACAGACCCATCGGCCTGGTAACACCGTTTATTAGGGACTCTACTTGCGGTGACCCTTCTGTTGCCATGGACACGGATACAATGGACCCCAGGTCCCAGTCACTGATGTAAAGTCTGTCTGCCGAGGCAGTCAACGCGAATGGTGTCTGCAAAAAAACTTTCAAATTATTTATTTCCATTATGATTTTATAAATCATGTTGTTGTCTTTGCTTAGACCTTTGATAAACAAACACCTCTGCGCTAGGTTTTGAGAAAATTATTACATTAACACTTTGAAATACATTTATAATCCTTTTGTCAATTTCTTTGCCTTGCTTCATTTGTCCTGGTGATCTTTTTATATTCTTTTTACCCACCATAAGATTAACACCTTCGACGACCTTCCATTCTCCCTGCTGCAGTGTGTTTAGCGTTCCATTCCGGGGAGATCTGGGGTAGTTAGGGGTGTTTGTATCACGTGTTTTAGCATGAGAATCTATGACGTATACATCATCTTTCATCATCACCACGCCATTGGGATTGTCCAAGTTTCTCTGTATGGTCTCACTGTCTGATCCATCCAGATTAGTTCGCCACACCCCGGCTTCCATTCCCCAGTCCGTGTAGTACAGGTGCCTACATCCAACCAACAAAGTCATACTCATCAACAGTTATGCTAACAATATGTTTTACCGATTGGGACAACTATAGCGCGATTGCGGGTTACAATCTGGTTTTTCTAATGATTTGATTTTAGACCGGCCGTACTTGCACAGTTAGTAGTGTGTATGATCTGTGCCTTTGTTGGTTATATAAGTGGAGGAAGGCACGAAAGACGGCCTGATATGGCCTTAGTTACTGAAAGGGTCGTGAAAGCATCATTTCACAATTTCAAATTTTTAGAGAGGTTTTTGTGCACTTCCGGTTTGTGCTTTCAATGGGGCAAGATGGTGACCAGTAATCGGCCTTTAGGCACAAATGCTTATTATAGGCCCCCAACCAGTCTCCATTATCAATGATCAGATTTACAGAAGTTGTGCAGTTCTGGTTCCGGTAAAGTTCTACAGTTCCGGTGTGTACTTTTCAATGGGGCAACTTGGTAAGCCACAACCGGCCCATAATTATGAATACCTCTTATGGGTTAATTGGCAACTAATATGTGCCTACCCTTTCCCAGGATCCAGCCAAAGACCCCTTGGCTTCTCCGCCATTGTGTCCACAGTTCTCCTGTCTGTTCCATCCAGGTTGATCATCTCTATTTTGTGCCAGGTGAATGCAGCCCCGGCGGTAACAACATGCCCCATGTGGCCATAATACAGGCGACGGTTCTGCCAATCCACGGCCAAACCTGTAAAATCAAATTGTTCTGAAACTGTTTGCATACATTTGGTATCTAAAGCTGTATGTCATGAATAAAATTGTCGCAACATATACATGTATTTTGACCTTTTGGAATTACAGGTATATGAATGGTCATCAATATTACTATGTTTGGCTGAATTAAATTTATTATCATCATATAATGAGACTACCATCAACGACGCCCAGTGAGTGATTATAGTTAAGGAATATCTGTTGCTCTGAGCCGTCCATCTTTGCTCTGTGCACTGATCTCTCATGGACATCACTCCAATATACCATCTGAAAATAGAAACACAATATACCCGGGGGAAAAGCAAAAAGTTAATAGTCACAGGTAGTTGACAATTGTTATTTAAATCAGTTGGCCTTGTTATGCAATGAACTTGGAGATTCTCATGTGGAGATTCATGCAGATTCTCATGTGGGTAGATCGACATGGATATGTTGTTTATAGCACAGTATCCTTTATGTTGATATGTATTGCCAGTTATATACTGGTACAGAGTTAAGATTGACCTAGTACTCAGTTGAACAGTATTTTTTTTTTGTCACATGGATGGTTCCTTTTTTGATAGTCATGACTCTCTGTGATAAAATCATTTATTTATCAAAATAAATGTTTTTGAAAGCTGACTTCAACTACCCCATAATTTATTTTCATTGTTTATTTTTGT
Organism: Amphiduros pacificus; assembly: GCA_949316495.1. Classification (NCBI taxonomy): domain Eukaryota; kingdom Metazoa; phylum Annelida; class Polychaeta; order Phyllodocida; family Hesionidae; genus Amphiduros; species Amphiduros pacificus. Next base: position 34,583,333 of record OX439001.1, read on the forward strand.
TTTGTTTATTTTAATTTTTGCTTTGTTTGTTGCAATTTTTGTGTTGTTTGTTGTAATTCTGTTTTGTTTGTTGAATTTTTTGTTTTGTTTGTTACTTTTACCTCCATCCGTGTCACATGTGGACCACTTTTTCTTGTTAATCGAAAAGCGAGATTTACATTTAACTATATGTTGCTGTTCAAATACTTTCTACTTTCTCCACTGATTATGGAGATATAAAATTTATTTCTCTATTCTAAGTGTAAACAAATCTACAACATTTAAGAAACGTCCATGTCAGGGATTTCCACACTACTCGCCCACTCCGCAAAGAGCTCAATACATTTGCATTGATTTACCTTTAATAATACACAATTCTGTCAACTAGCACAACGTTCACATTTAATTTATACCACCAACGCATCCATTGGCAGGCCTATACAATATATCATTTTTTTACTTTGGAAAAATCTGTCTTCTGATTTAATTTTCAAATCTGCCAATATATGCGTCCATTCCATTTACATAGCATTTGTCCAGCAAGGTTATTTCACATTGATGCAACATGTTTACCCCAAAAAATCTGTCATTCTCACAAAAAAGCTTGTGGTCTTTGAAAAAAAAACCAATTCTTTTTTACAAAAATTGTATATTGTTTAAACAAAAATATTGATAAACAATTATGGCATATTTTTATAAACATACTATTCAAATTGTGAAAATCTCATCCTTCTATATCTATAGATATTTTTTCTATAGGCTTTGTAGTTCTTGAAAAATATCTTTGTACATATGAACTTTAAGGACTTGTTGGGAATAGTCTATTCACTTAAAAATATCCAAAATTTCACTGTACGATTCCCCAAAACCTATTCATTAGGAAATGATGATTCTTTCTGTCAAATTCAAAAACTCAAAAATAGCTCAAAAATTGGCGGTAACACACATTGCTTCAAAGAGAAACTATCCCATTGTTTGTAACAATGTACCCCATTGTTTGTAACAATGGGTTGCTATGACGTCATGCACACAAGCTACAACGTCACTCCATTCATTATACTCCAAGGTGAAACCAAGTTACTAAAATAAAAAGGACACTGACCTGGTCAATGGGATCATATCCTACAGCTACAGGTCTGAGACTGCGACCCACCAGGTACCTGTCCTCCGTCTGTGCTCCATCCACATCCAGGAAGCCCACCTGTCCCACGTCGCCCAGAGCATAGAATAAAACGTTCTCCGGCTCTGCAAAATACAACCAAATTATTTACTTCTTCGGCAAGATTATCAGGTAGAACTTCTATCCCCATCACATGATATGTAGACTTTAACTTGCTTTTTAAAACACAAGAAAAATATGGGATACAAGAATAAAAAAGCCCATTTCTTTCTGCATTCTTAGGTTAAACTACTTGGCATTTGCACACATCTCAATTCCATAGATATGTTTTTTGATAAATAATGCAGGAATTTCATTTGCCCTTCTCCCAACTTTTAGTGAACATGTACACAACCATTCTCAATTACTTTCTTACTGATGCTCTTCACACTTTATTAGCAGTATCTCCGGTAGAAGTGTTAGCAGTATCTCCGGTAGAAGTGTTAGCAGTATCTCCGGTAGAAGTGTTAGCAGTATCTCCGGTAGAAGTGTTAGCAGTATCTCCGGTAGAAGTGTTAGCAGTATCTCCGGTAGAAGTGTTAGCAGTATCTCCGGTAGAAGTGTTAGCAGTATCTCCGGTAGAAGTGTTAGCAGTATCTCCGGTAGAAGTGTTAGCAGTATCTCCGATAAAAGTGTTGTCTTTGAGGTCATAGACATATAGCACAATGCTACCGGAGTTATTGTCAAAGTCTCACGAGGGACAAATAATTCATGTTTTACCAGTGTTTTCCCTGCAAACTCTACTTATGTATCTCAGTTTACTATTATGAGGTACGTAGGCCAAGATCAATAGCCAAGATCGTAACCCTTGTTTTATGGTAACTTAAAAAAATGTTAAATAGTTCTATACTATCAATAACCAACATGTAGTAGTTTGGTTTTTATATCAATACCCATCTCAGCATTTACATATGTACTATTGCCATGTTATTATAGCCATGTATACTGGAACTTAATAAAAACTTAAGTTGATCATAGCCTACCTCCACACGTTTTTCCATCTTTTTTCAGAGAAAGGCCTCCAAACGATGGACATGAACATCTATAAGTGGTGCCATCTATTGGCAAACATAGGTGTGAACACGCGCCTTTACTGGGTTGTCCGCACGGGTTTCCACCTGTGAGATGTTAAAATCATATCAAAAATCGTAGCTTTCTTGAACTCATCTAATAACTAGTAACACCTTACTAATTCGATTTTGAATAATTGCGTAATCTGTTATAATTCTGGCAAAATTGCTTGATGATATTGGTAATTTAAGTCAACATTATCCTACATAGTTTATTTAAGTCATCTCAATTATGGTGGTTTTAAAGATTGTTGCGCAGCGAGTCTAGGATTTTGCTGGGGTTGGGGCCCATTTCTCATACCCCCTGGATCCGCCTAACTCAATGCTTTTTTGTCTTTTTGCAAATACCTTTTCTCTGGTGATTACTATCGACGTAGATGAGACTAAACACGGCATCAGTGCCCATCTTCTCAAACCGCACATCACTGCTGAGCGTCTCGGTGTCCACGGCAACTATGAGGCCCTTATTCCACACGGAGACAAACGCGGTGTCGGCCCGCAAGGCCACCCCGTATATGGGGTCATTCTGGGAATAACCTCCCAGGTTCTTGATAGACACTACCTCCTTCTTGTTGTACTCCTTCTGCATGAGGCTCTTGGTCCAAGCATCCACCCAGTATAGCTTGCTGCAAGAACACAAGGGCATGGGATAATTACAGCAGACCCGGAAACCACTTACATGCCTTAACATAAATGATTTCAAAGGAACAATTAAAAAATATCCAATATATATATTAATATCATTATATCATCATCATCATCATCATCATCATCATCATCATCATCATCATCATCATCATCATCATCATCATCATCATCATCATCATCATCATCATCATCATCATCATTATTGTACAGGATCCTGAGATGCAAAAATAAAAAGAAGGCCACCTATTGACAAGAAACAACAGCCTAATGATAATTGCTATTGCAGTCATTGACAAGATTCCAAGTCAGTGTTGCAGAACCAGCAACAGTTCATCACGTGATCTGCTTGCTCAGTCAGAGGCTACTTTACAACTCATGATTCAAAAGTAGGTTATTTGGTCGGTCGGCAGGAGATGTATTTTTTGTTTTTGTTTTTTTGTTTTTACATCACTTTCAACATTATTTCAGTTATTTCGTGATGAGACCTACTTGTAGCAGATATATAGTGCTGCCTCACTGAATTGTCATGTCGCAGGTCCTTGACATGACAACCCACCCGGTCACAGATTTACAAGGACAACGGGTTAACCCTTTGGCACAGGCCTCAGCTCATGTGGGAAATTGTATCATGAGTTCAATCCCGGCACAGCCGGGGTTCGAACCCACAACCTTTGGATCACCACAGAGGAACTGGTGCTAATAAGCTGGCGCTCTAACCAACTGCGCCACGGCCCGTGGCCGGCAGGAGATGTATGATCATGTAAATAAAAAAAAAAAAAAAAAAAAAAAACTAAAAGATTGTTTATTCATAAACCAGAAAAATAATCACAATGTAATAAATCCAAACCTGATTAACGTGATTTAGCAACTGAGGAACAAATGAATATACACAGCAGGAGGAGATGTATGATCATGTAAATAAAAAAACTAAAAGATTGTTTATTCATAAACCAGAAAAATAATCACAATGTAATAAATCCAAACCTGATTAACGTGATTTAGCAACTGAGGAACAAATGAATATACATTGTACATGCCCTTGCTAATAAAAATATAGAAACTCAGTTAGATCCCATATTTATTAGACTTTGAAAAGGATGTTAAATTATGATAATGAATTGGAATAGATTCTAACTTTTCGTGTAGAGCTAGTTGGTTAGGCCAGTAGACTTGGTCTGCCACTAATGTCTCCCGTTCTGTACCATCCAGGCGGCATCGCTCTATCTTTCTGCTTCCTTGATCTCCCCAGAAAATGTACCTGTAATACAAAATGTACATGTACATGCCAAAAATCAACACTTGCTGCCGATGCCCATATGAAACACGTACCCTTATCTTTTTTAAACTGTCATGCTCTTTGTTCTTAAAATGATATTTTTTATATCTATATATTTTTATGAAAACTATTATAGTTAGTAATATTCATTATGCCCTATGTTCTGAAGGGTTTTTAAATTGTCTTCTGTCGATATAAATTAGCAGTTCAGCATAGTTTCTTCATCATTTGGTCATTTATAGTTGCATGATCATATTTGACTGATTAGATGAACAAATTAGATGTCCAAACTTACCCCACGATAGGATCTATTACTATACCCCTTGGTAGCAGTAAGCCGGGAAGATCTAGCATTCTTCTATTTTTACCATCATAATCTGCTAACTCTATAGTTCTACGGTAGGCATCGGTCCAGTATATATGCTGAGATACCCAGTCAACTGCCAATCCATTCACCTCTATAACATCTAAAATAATTTTTTTAATGATTTTTTAAATATTCAAATTAGTCTATATTCGCATATAAAATTTGACAAATACCCTATTGTTTGATTTTATTTGTTTGTGTTAATGATCTTTTCAGCACTATTTTGCCTAAATCAGGTCAGGTGGAAGCCTGTCATCAGGATTCAATGCCCTACCCTTTCTGTGAATTGACATGGGGGTGTATTCTTTGCACTATAGACATGGTAGCACAAACCGCAGCCTTTGCTAATTTATAACTGGCTTGAGTGTAAATTGATTCCTCTGATATCTATAACAATGATACAGTGAACCATCATTCACAAAATACCCCTATCGTCATTGATACTTCATGCTATAGAAATAACAATGTTTATCAACTTTTATTTTTGTCATGTTCCATATATTTTGATATCCAACCTGTTTGGATGATATTTGTGGCGTCCTCTAGCGGCTGGTTTCCACGTAGCTGTGCCCTGTAGATTCCCCTTTTTGTGTGGCTGATGTCTGACCAGAATATGAAGCCCTTCCTCAGGTCCACCGCAAGGCCTACTATACGCCCCGTCACCTTATATGAAACATGAATACAAGAAAGGTAGCTGAATGAATGCATGAATATATTAATGAACAGATAGATTTTATATATGGAGACGGAATGACGCATATTTAAATGCATTCAATTGATATTATTTACCACAACAAAACGGACATTATGATTATGAATTTGAATTTCAATTACCATAGCAAATGGTAATATATATATATATATATATATATATATATATATATATATATATATATATATATATATATATATATATATATATATATATATATATATATATATATATATATATATATATATATACATTAAAACATACCTAGTGAAGAAAGTACTTTTGTTACGATTGAAAGAGTGAGATATATGCTACTTTTATTACGATTGTAGCTGTTTAGTTTGGTGAGGAAGAATCAAGGTTAAACAGAGACTTCAATGGCGATATTGCTTCAATAAATGGCAAAATACAGAGGTATTTCACACTTCTTCAGAAATAATTTCCCTGGTGTATTTTTTTTTAAGATGGTTACACAAAATTAGTTTATTTTGAAAGTATTTTTTTACAATAAATGATGTGGAAGAATGGAATTCCCTAATAATAGGCAATATACAATGAGTAACAAAATATAATATGATTATAGTTTACCTGTGAAAAGATAACTGTTTCATGTCCAGGTAGGCCCGTATCAGAGTAGATTATATGCGTGGAATTGGTAACATAGAGACCTGGAGTATAATACCGAGGAATCAGTGATCCATTCATATCATTAAAAGGTAGGGAGATCGCGACTTTACAAACAAATATGCTATTGTATCATTGATAAAAAGCAGAACATAGAAATATAAAAATTAAAATAATACACAATAGAAACGTGTTGTGGCTTAGCAAGTGGCAAGATTTAGTTTGAATAAAGGTTTTGTTACTCGTGTATATGGGGGATGCAATGCATTTAAACATTTGATTGATTTTTACTGATAAGGACCCCACCAGACAGATGGGCCTGTTTGCCAATGGCTATAATATACGCTGGTCGATGAATGCTGGGCCACGGAGGTAGGATGTACATGCCTGTGGCAATCTCTATAATATCGCCTTCAGGTTTCTAGGTCAAACTGCAATGCTTTTTTAAAATCAAAAGTATACTGCCTCATTGTTAAAAAGATATATATCCAACTGAAGAAAGAATTCAATCTCAAACGTGCTTATTAGTTTATTTTTTATGATTATCAATTATATTTATGCATTACTGATTATCTAAATATTGATCACACCACTGTGTAGCACCACAGAAAATATTCTCAGAGATTAAGATTCACATGCATATTATCGAATGTGGGTACATGTACTGCAGCCGTATCAAACATCAGCCGTCCCAGGTAATATTAACCGGAACCTACCTGAATGCGTTGAGCTGTCTTGAGACCTGACAATCACAAGTGTTAAGCAGACCAGCAGATATATCTGCAGAAGTCCACTGTTAGTATTTGACATGATGGACACCGCTTTGAGGTGACACTGCTCCTTAATATGGACTCTTTTCCTGATGAAGCTGAATATGGAAAAATAACATGCAGTGACCCAGAAACAGCCAGGCATATCCTATGGGAGATCTTGTCTACCTGTGTTCTTCCAGTGTCCCATTGGGGATGTGACTAATATAATGGCAGTATTAGGTGTCCAATTCCCTAGCTCATTAGTGACATGAATCTATTGATCCGCTATTGATCTGTGAGGTGACCATAAAATGATCAGCAAAAAAGCGCCAGCTGATGTGAACTGGGTCAGATATGCTCTGCTGCACATGGCCATCAACGGAGGGGTACTGCGGGGAAATGCTTAATATATTCACACAGGGGAACTGCGGGGAAATATTTCATATAGAATATGTGTTCTTCGTGCATTTAGGTGGGAATTTTAAATTGCAAAAAATTATTTGGTAATTTTTGTATTGTTATATCAGAACGTTATTTATATCTATTTGAGAAAAAGGATGTTAGATGATGCCTGGACTTTGCAAAAAGGACACTGATAATCATAAAAAACATATTGTGAAACCTTCCAAATATCTCATAGCATGATTGTTCTTGCATTTATAAATACCCACGCACACACACACATACACCACGCACACACACACACTCATTATTGTATGATTTTGGAGGTGAAACACTGGAGTAAAGAACAGGGAATGAAAAAGCTGAATGGAGAGAGCGGTCATGGCGTTTTCACCTATTTTACATGACATAATCATATAAATCATTTGTGATACCTTTCACAGCAGCCAAGCACCGAACCAAGATGGCATCAAAATCTCGCATAGACCTTATCATATATTTTACCAAATTCATTACCCGATTTAGCTTTATTCACATGCATCATCACAATAATACAACCAATTCACGAATAATGACAGATATCCTTCACCTATTTTTCAGACCAGTTTAAATGCAGGAAGGATTGGTCGGAATACTCTACTATTGAAAATCATGTTTGAACACACTCATAGGGCCGATTTTTCATGCAAAGTATCAAATTATTTTTTGTAGAGAAATTATTGAAATCATAAATCATAAACATGTATTCTAACATTTGTAGATTTTTATAATTCAGATTTGGTGTTACAGTTATCTGCACACCAATTGATGACGTTTGAAGCGTGGATTGTGCTAAAATTAGTACATGCAGTATAACATAAACAGGGCCTCAAAATCTCGATCTTTGATAAAACAGTAATTCTGAAAGACAGAGACGTTACAGTACAAAGATCTCAATCTTTCACGATAGGTTTTCTTCTATTGTATTATTCTCTGCCGGGTTTCCACAATGGTAGCTTAACATGTCAAACACAGTGATTTCACTGCCACCGCCAGTCTTGGTGATGGTTTATGCTGTTGTATATTATCCCTTTCAGGGATTTGAATCTAGGCTGGGCCCCCTTTTTTCAAACAAGCGTTGCATGTTTATAAATTAACGAACTTGTTATTTGATCTAATTTGATGACCTAAAAGTTTTAAAGATCATTTTTCACCTTGCTGTAATTGATATATTTCCCATGGGCAATACATTTAACAGATCAGTCTTTTTTTAATGAAATTTCTAATTTGCAATCTTACTTTAAACCTCATACAGATGAACTATTTTTTTTACAGATAACTGAGGTTCTAGAAATATATGAATGTTAAAATTAGGTTACAACACAGGTTTGGTTAGGTTAGAGAACCTACACGTATTCTTGAGAAAATATTGGATTAGACAAATAAAATTAAACAAAATGATGTTATCAGCTGAATATAGCATGGATGAATCTATTTCTGATCATAATGTGATAAAAAGTACACTTCAAAATCAGATTAGGGAAAGATCGACAGAAATAGAGGGGACTGCACCTATCGATATACATAGTGGGGACTGCACCTATCGACATACATAGAGGGGACTGCACCTATCGAAATACATAGTGGGGACTGCACCTATCGACATACATAGAGGGGACTGCACCTATCGACATACATAGAGGGGACTGCACCTATTGACATACATAGAGGGGACTGCACCTATCGACATACATAGAGGGGACTGCACCTATCGACACACATAGAGGGGACTGCACCTATCGACATACATAGAGGGGACTGCACCTATCGACATACATAGAGGGGACTGCACCTATCGAAATACATAATGGGGACTGCATCTATCGACATACATAGAGGGGACTGCACCTACCGACATACATAGAGGGGACTGCACCTATCGACATACATAGAGGGGACTGCACCTATCGACATACATAGAGGGGACTGCACCTATCGACACACATAGAGGGGACTGCACCTATCGACATACATAGAGGGGACTGCACCTATCGAAATACATAATGGGGACTGCATCTATCGACATACATAGAGGGGACTGCACCTATCGACATACATAGAGGGGACTGCACCTATCGACATACATAGAGGGGACTGCACCTATCGACATACATAGAGGGGACTGCACCTATCGACATACATAGAGGGGACTGCACCTATCGACACACATAGAGGGGACTGCACCTATCGACATACATAGAGGGGACTGCACCTATTGACATACATAGAGGGGACTGCACCTATCGACATACATAGAGGGGACTGCACCTATCGACACACATAGAGGGGACTGCACCTATCGACATACATAGAGGGGACTGCACCTATCGACATACATAGAGGGGACTGCACCTATCGAAATACATAATGGAGACTGCATCTATCGACATACATAGAGGGGACTGCACCTACCGACATACATAGAGGGGACTGCACCTATCGACACACATAGAGGGGACTGCACCTATCGACATACATAGAGGGGACTGCACCTATCGACATACATAGAGGGGACTGCACCTATCGACATACATAGAGGGGACTGCACCTATCGACATACATAGAGGGGACTGCACCTATCGACATACATAGAGGGGACTGCACCTATCGACATACATAGAGGGGCCTGCACCTATCGACATACATAGAGGGGACTGCACCTATCGACATACAGAGTGGGAACTGCATCTATCGACACACATAGAGGGGACTGCACCTATCGACATACATAGAGGGGACTGCACCTATCGACACACATAGAGGGGACTGCACCTACCGACATACATAGAGGGGACTGCACCTATCGACACACATAGAGGGGACTGCACCTATCGACATACATAGAGGGGACTGCACCTATCGACATACATAGAGGGGACTGCACCTATCGAAATACATAATGGAGACTGCATCTATCGACATACATAGAGGGGACTGCACCTACCGACATACATAGAGGGGACTGCACCTATCGACACACATAGAGGGGACTGCACCTATCGACATACATAGAGGGGACTGCACCTATCGACATACATAGAGGGGACTGCACCTATCGACATACATAGAGGGGACTGCACCTATCGACATACATAGAGGGGACTGCACCTATCGACATACATAGAGGGGACTGCACCTATCGACATACATAGAGGGGCCTGCACCTATCGACATACATAGAGGGGACTGCACCTATCGACATACAGAGTGGGAACTGCATCTATCGACACACATAGAGGGGACTGCACCTATCGACATACATAGAGGGGACTGCACCTATCGACACACATAGAGGGGACTGCACCTACCGACATACATAGAGGGGACTGCACCTATCGACATACATAGAGGGGACTGCACCTATCGACATACATAGAGGGGACTGCACCTATCGACATACATAGAGGGGACTGCACCTATCGACATACATAGAGGGGACTGCACCTATCGACATACATAGAGGGGACTGCACCTATCGACATACATAGAGGGAACTGCACCTATCGACATACATAGTGGGGACTGCACCTATCGACATACATAGAGGGGACTGCACCTATCGACATACATAGAGGGGACTGCACCTATCGACACACATAGAGGGGACTGCACCTATCGACATACATAGAGGGGACTGCACCTATCGACATACATAGAGGGGACTGCACCTATCGACATACATAGTGGGGACTGCACCTATCGACATACATAGAGGGGACTGCACCTATCGACATACATAGAGGGGACTGCACCTATCGACATACATAGAGGGGACTGCATCTATCGACACACATAGAGGGGACTGCACCTACCGACATACATAGAGGGGACTGCACCTATCGACATACATAGTGGGGACTGCACCTACCGACATACATAGTGGGGACTGCACCTATCGATATACAGAGTGGGGACTGCATCTATCGACATACATAGATGGGACTGCACCTATCGACATACATACTGGGGACTGCATCTATCGACATACATAGTGGGGACTGCATTTATCGACATACATAGAGGGGACTGCACCTATCGACATGCAGAGTGGGGACTGCACCTATCGACATACAGAGTGGGGACTGCACCTATCGATATACAGTTAGCAGGGGTGATGACATCACTGAGAGGTTAAAAAGGCCATGGAACAAATTTTGAAATTTGGCTTCAATGATTCTGATATTTATTTCAGCTCTGCGCATTGAATCTTTTCTCAAAATATGAAAAGCCTATATGCAAAGTTCTTGTGAGGTTTTAATGATACCTTTATATCTCAAAAAATAAAACAAATTTCAAACAGTTTTTGTGTTACAAAATTAAAATTGCTTTCATTTATTTCTTTAAAAACATCAGTTCGAATGGAGGATTACATAGATAATTATAATTATTCATTTAAAAAGATTTTTTTTAAAGTGACAATTTATAATGAACAGAAAAAAATTGTTAGATAGACATTTGAAAGATATTGTAAAAAATATGCCTTGTGAATATTTAAAAGTCTGCTGGTCTGATCTTCATGACAACACTGGTGATGTTTCTGATGCCGTACCAGTAAGGTATCTCGGCATTTAGGTTAGTATACCCGCAGTTATAGTCCGGTGCGCAGCAGCTTGACCCGTCCTGAGAGAACCACCAGCCACCATTCCCGATCCTGCTGTCCACCGCCGCGCAGTTCCTCTGGTCATATCTGTTATAATAAGAATACTGATCTGGAGACACTTCCGGTTTCTTGTCCCGGGTCACAAAAGGTCGGCCGGAAGTAAAGCGGTTGCTAAGTTGACCCTGGAAACCGGTTGTTGTCGTCTTGTAGAATGCATCTTCATCATCAATTTTAAAGTGTTCATAGGGATAAACATGCGGAACTTTATTCAGGTCTATGATTACAATCCACAGTGAATATCTAGCAAAAGTCTGCGTTGTAATGCGATGGATATTTTCAAGTCCCAACCAGAAATCCCCCTTGTCTTTATTGCCAAATCCGGTTTTGTAATCGTACCAATCACGGTTGAACTTGACGTCCATTTTGGTTCGCCTCATGATAATTGTCCACCCTATTTCCGGGTCATCAAGGTCGCATGGGACTCGTATAGTTCCCCAGGTCGTCGCAGCCCAGTACCTCTGATTGGACGTTTCCCTGTCCGTACCTTCAACATATTATGTAAATTAATATTTGGTTGGAGCAGGGTCTTGTCTATTCTGCTTAGCAGATTTAAATTATCCTCTCTTTACGCTGCTGAGCAAAATTTGGGATCCTCTATCTACTCTGCTTAACGATCCATTTCTTGGTTAAGAATCGCCTAGCTCTGTTAGGTAGAGTAGGTCTTGTCTCAAATGTCATGATCAAGACAACAATCAAATCAATATCGAGGTACAATTAAAAGACACGTGATACTTTGTCCAACCGTAACAGTACATGCAAAGAAAAATTCAGATTTACACAAATAACAGACATGGATTAAACCGAATCCTTTATTTCTATAAGATAATCATCATAGTTATTAAGCAGCTGTTAGGTTATATAATACACACTTTTGATGTTGATGAGTTGGCTGGTTGACTTGACTGGGTCTATTTCATAAACGCCTGAGTGTCCATCTGTAAGAGTTTTCACATCTTGACAATCTGAAATATATTATAAAATGTTATTCATTGCACAAAATAATTGTGTATCAAACACATTAAATAATACAACACAGACATTTTAGAATCGACCTCAGTACCTCTGAATGAAAACTCAAATGTTGTTGTATCATCGCAGGAACAGCTGAATTGAGGATTTAACACTTCAGAAATATTGGTTAGTTTTCCCCCGGAAAGGCTTTTCTGCAGCTGGTCCACTCTTTCTTGCAAGGATTTCAGCTGGTTATTAGAGTAGGCATTGCAGCCAGCCACCAGGTCTGTTTGTGGAACCACAAAACTATATGTGCAGGTATCTGTGTCTTTTTCTGTAGTTTGTCCATGACATAACTTCCACACATAAACTAATGTTGTTAATACTATCAAACACTTATGATTTCTCATCCCGGGTTTGAAGTTAGGTCCCTCGATCAGATATATGGAGTTTACTAAAATGAGTGAATGCTCTGTTTTATGAATTCAAAAAAGGTTTTTTGAATTTACCTGCCCTAATATAACACTAATTTTGATAAATGACCACAAAGTGATCGAAAGAATGGGTAACCGGATACAGATTATGACAAGTGATTAGACTGTCCTGATGGTACGGTGGAGCCATGTATATCATAATATATAACTCAAACACAATTGCTTAATCAATCATTAAATCCTTTCAACTCTATTCCTATTATTCAAAATATTATTGCTCTTTCTAGTAACCATTCCTTTGTGATTTACTTCTTCCTTTTATTCCCCTATTACAATGGGAGAGGTTTTAATTGGAATCTGATATCTGTGAGTATATTTTAGGCCAGTATGGTTCCAATAAGATAACACCTGTATCTTAAATTTCCAAATACTGTGCTCTGACTATCACATGATATCTTTATCTCCACAAGATCTCATTTAAATTGGGAATAACTGGAATATACTTGTAATCACAGTCTTCCCTTCAAAGTTCTGATAAACAAGTCGGTTGCTACTGTTTATATAATATGAAAACGACGATTTCCCACCCAACAAATTCGACTCATGTTTTTAATAAATTAATCAGGGATGGATGGGAGATTTTTTTGAACGTTTTAAACATACATAATGATCTCCATATCTGACGAAAGCTATTCATTGAAAACAACAAAGACCATTAAGTTAGATGTTCAATAAACATGTAGAAATTTAAGTGTTAGATTTGGGTTCAACTTTTAATCATATCAAAGAATGTTTTGCTATTGTTTCCTTTTCTTTATAGATGTAGACTTTACTAGTTTAGTTATACGACTGTAATCAACATTTTGCACCACACCGAATTGTAACTATAGTCTACTTTTGCATATTCATTGATAAAATGGTTTTCGTGACCTTTTTGGTTGATTCAAGGAAGGCCCAAATATTGTACTTCACATGGCAAATTCATTGGAAATTATATTTTCAAACGCATTTTGTTTTGCATTACATGTAAGGACAATACGAAATAATGTAGCAATTTTCAATCCATTTTCAGTCTTTTTTTGTTGCAGTCTTTTTATTGCCTGGCTTCCACAATCTCAATTGATTTTGTCCCCAAAACAATTTGTATGAAAGCACTCCAAACATAACACTTTTTAAAAATATTATCCAAACATAACACTTTTTAAAATATTAACCCACAATACTGGATGGTCTCTAAGGTTCACGCCAATCTTAAAGGTGTGTTGAGGAAATGCTTCTGTGATAGTACACTGCAATTTAGTGTAACTGTTCAAAATAGCTTCATTCAGTTTTTTTTTCTTTTTAAGTGGAGATTTGTCCGTTAAACTACACAATTTCTAAAATCTGATAATTTATCAATTATCAGATTTCGGCGGAGGTAGTTGAACAGAGAGAGGAGAGAAGATGCAGTTAAATAATCACCTATAGCAGAAGAGGGAGAGGACGTGGGTAAATAATCACCTATAGCAGAAGAGGGAGAGGACGTGGGTAAATAGTCACCTATAGCAGAAGAGGGAGAGGACGTGGGTAAATAGTCACCTATAGCAGAAGAGGGAGAGGACGTGGGTAAATAATCACCTATAGCAGAAGAGGGAGAGGACGTGGGTAAATAGTCACCTATAGCAGAAGAGGGAGAGGACGTGGGTAAATAATCACCTATAGCAGAAGAGGGAGAGGACGTGGGTAAATAATCACCTATAGCAGAAGAGGGAGAGGACGTGGGTAAATAATCACCTATAGCAGAAGAGGGAGAGGACGTGGGTAAATAGTCACCTATAGCAGAAGAGGGAGAGGACGTGGGTAAATAATCACCTATAGCAGAAGAGGGAGAGGACGTGGGTAAATAGTCACCTATAGCAGAAGAGGGAGAGGACGTGGGTAAATAATCACCTATAGCAGAAGAGGGAGAGGACGTGGGTAAATAATCACCTATAGCAGAAGAGGGAGAGGACGTGGGTAAATAATCACCTATAGCAGAAGAGGGAGAGGACGTGGGTAAATAATCACCTATAGCAGAAGAGGGAGAGGACGTGGGTAAATAATCACCTATAGCAGAAGAGGGAGAGGACGTGGGTAAATAATCACCTATAGCAGAAGAGGGAGAGGACGTGGGTAAATAGTCATCTACAGTAGAACAGGGAGAAGATGTGGGTAAATAGTCATCTAAATGGTCACCTATAGTAGAAGAGAGAGGGAGTGGACATAGCTAAATAGTCACCTGTAGTAGAACAGGGAGAGGACGCACTTAACTGGTCACCTATAGTAGAAGAGAGAGAGAGAGAGAGTGGAGAGGATGTGGCTACACAGTCACCTATAGTAGAACGGAGAGAGGATTCAGCTAAATAATCAGGAAGAGTAGAACCCAAAGTGGACACTGCGATATACTTCACCTGCTTCATCGCGATGAATCGCACACGCATCATTTATCATTTCAAGTGGTGTTAATGTGAATGTCCCACTTGGCCATGGGACTGCAACCCCCTCATAAAACTGTCAAGACAGGTCTGCTATACCTTTGCCTTGTCATTCCAACAGCCCCTTTGAAAACTAAAATGTGCAAAATTACAATTATTTCTCATTGAATTTAGAATGATATAGAATAGGGCAAATCTATTTAATAGTGTATGTTTATAGACCTGTGTATGTTTATAGTTGGTAGGGTCTTGTTAATCAAAATATTGTCAGATGGTCATGTAAGCTTGAATGAAATTTGTGTCAGACAACACATTATGTAGTTCAGAGCACCAATAATAGAAGTTGTCTATACTTATGAAAATATTAACATACACATGCCTGCATAAAACAAGCTGTCTGATAGCTCAGTATTACTGTTGGACAATTTTGATATTTTTTAAAGTCTTGCCACAATGTTCATGATTATCAGCTGTGATGAAAGACGTGTGCCAAGGTCAGGCTAGTGGTTGGTGGGGCGATGGTATTTGACTAATTACTTTGCACATATCCCTGCCTCATCCCACTATTCTGTTAAGTTTTATTGTCAAATAATTAAATATAAAATATATGAGGCTTCTTAATCGTTAAATAGTAACAATATGGTTCTGTTTAAAAAGAGACATGAAGGCCTAAATTAAGTTTTCTTGGCTATCCCAGCCTCCCCTGTTGTCCCCAGTTGAACCTTGATCGACAGACTATTTGTGGGCAATGTTTGTATGTTTTAATGACACAAAAACTGTCATATTGACATGGTGCAGCATCTTAACAAGCATGGAGGGTAATAACAGGTATGGGGGGACCATGTGCATGTTTTACAATCACCATTACCCTAATCAATGTTGAGGGATAATGACCTTTTAATAGGACACTAACACCGATTAACACTGATACATCATGACTTAAAATAAACTTACTCTTGTGGGGCATTTCCTTGATCAACACGATATGTTATATAATTGATTGCAAACCTACCACAATGGCTTTTACAGGCAAAGTCAAATATCTCTTTTTCATTGTCATCCATGACTACATTTAGCCATACATGCTGCATGTAGCACATAATATGGTCACAAGTGTTCAGAATCTCCATGACACATCTCTGCATGACCTTGCATCTTTAACATTTAAGATAATGATTGCACTGTGAGTAATTTGAGTAAATGACGTGTTCAGAATTTGTTTTTAAAAGGGAGGATATATATGGTTGTATTCAAACACAGATTTTAATAATTTCAAACACCAACAAAGCTTTGAGAAAAGATTATGTGTAGAAAATGGTGGCAGACATGGAATAAGTGTCACAAAATTAGGCTTTGAATTGCTGGGCAGTACAAACAAAATACTAAATTGAACTTTTAAATC
Organism: Amphiduros pacificus; assembly: GCA_949316495.1. NCBI lineage: Eukaryota > Metazoa > Annelida > Polychaeta > Phyllodocida > Hesionidae > Amphiduros > Amphiduros pacificus. The sequence continues at coordinate 34,600,261 of OX439001.1, forward strand.
TTTTATTTTATGTGAATATGTACAATAACAAATACATAATGTATATGATTAATAAACTAGACAGGTCTTATTTGCATGATAACACTGGTGATATTAGCAATTTCATAAGAGTAAGGCTTATTTGCATTCAGGTTAGTCTGACCACAACCATAGTCTGGGTATGACCCATCTCCATAACCATCAAACCACCATCCACCTCCGCCTATTCTGGAAGTTTGAGATGCACAGTTTTTAAAGTTCTTTTGCCAGGAATAACGAACGGTAGGGCGTGGGGGTACATTGTCACGTGTTACAAACTGAGATCCAGACGCCAATAAGAAATTTGAGTTGGCATTATTAGAAGTTAAACCATTTACTGTCACCTGGTAAAATGAATCCTCGCTATCAACACTAAATTCATTGTAACTTTTAATATGGACTTCCCTTTTCTTATTAGTAATTACAACCCACAGCATGTATTTGGCTTGTGAGTATGATGTCAAATGGTGTATGTGTTCCAGTCCCAGCCAAAAATCTCCACCATCGACAATGTTGCCAAAGCCATTTTTATATTCGTTCCAATCTCGATCAAAGCTGACGTCCATCTTGGTTCGCCTCATAACAATTGTCCAGCCAATATCCGGGTCATCTAGATCACAGGGAACCCTGATACTGCCCCACGATTCAGTCACTATGTATATCTTATTAGCTGCTTTCGAATCTGAAACACAATTCCTTGTTGAACACGAAACCATGATAAAACCCATTGAATGATTATTTAGAGGAATAAGATTTTTATAAATAAAAACAACAAATGTACCCCATAACTTGATCATTGAGGAAAGAAGAAGAGGCTAGAGATATCAAAAAACTAATTTTGGTAATTATTATACTGATCTATATCCTCGCTGTAATCATTTGATACCTTTTCGTTTGAGCACCTCAGATGTGGATTTAATGGGATCTATGGTGTACACATCAGAAAATGCCTTGTCCTGAAGTTGAATCTTTACATCATTACAATCTGCAAAATAATCATGCTATTATGTATTGTACATCTGGCTGGAATGGGAATGGGAATTAAATGTCAAGATTGTATAATATCTTGAATGATTAACTAAATTTACCGAATAAAAATATTTATAATTTTGTAATAGTCATATATCATTCATAGAGAATGACAGATTTATAATCTATCCGATACCGATAATTTTAACGCGGTCAAACATAACATCAGTCCGTTCCACTGTTGATTCCATTTCTTTTCAAATGCACCGATTATGATAAATTATAAAGGCACTTTTCATGTGGAAGTGAATCTACAGTCACTGTTGTAAATAATACAACCAGATTACATTTTATATGTAGGATATCGATATATACCTTTGAAAGAGAATTGAAATACTGTGGCATTGGAACAGGTGCACTTGTAGTTTTCCTGAAGACTCTCAGATGTATTTGAGAGAATGGAGAGTCTTGTCTGCAATACCTTCGCCTTGTTCTGCAATGCTGTTACCTTCTGACTAGAAAAGGCCTCACAGGTTTTAGTCAAGTTACCTTGAGCCATTGTAAATTTGAAATCACATGAACGCTCTTTTCCAAAGGAAAGTATGCAGATCATAAGAAGCAAAAGTATTGTCTTCATGTTGTTTGCGGTTACAGGGTAAATCAAGTGAGATATGATGATTGGTAAATCTGATGAGGGTAATAGTTGGTAAACCATGGATATAACATGTGACCACCAGACATTGTGGACCTATTCTCATATGTCACGATGTGTAATCTGACTCTCAATTATCTACATTAATCATGTATCATTGATGTCATCCAGAACGTTTCTTGGAATAGGCAATACCTTGGCTCATATGACTGAAGAGTTATAACACTGTCGGCTTGTGGGTATATCAATATCTCTGTCAATTAATATTATGACACACATATATAAGAAGAAACCTGACGCTCATATTATGTAATTTTATTTGACATCGTAATTTATAATCTTAAAATGTTGAGGAATTGTTTATATGTGTAGATACAAAGATAACAAGAAAGTCTATTTAAAAAAAAATTACATGCAATTTCCTTTTAGAAAATTCATATTACTCCATACCCCAAATATTAAATGGCCAGGCCGTAGATCTCGCCAAATGTGGTCTGTTGAAGATGCATTTGATAATGAAAATCTAATGTGATATAGGCAATCTTTGTTTCTGAGCGGATTTGAGAGTACGAATCGAATGCGGCTTCATTTACATAAATCAATAGACTATCCTAGTCCAAATATATTAGGACTATCAAGGACTTGTGAAGTGGGCGCATAATGTCACTAATTATTGGAGGATTGCTCTGACTGGTTCACGTAAATACAAAACAGGAAACCCCAAACAACGACCACGTATTTCCAGTGACGTAGGACCGGATTTCCGGTCACAGCATACGGGCACCTGCGAGGAGGTTTTTTGTAGTGTTCTCCAATCACCAATCGGCAAAGCCCAGATAGGTGATCTGGAGGGGTTTGTCGAACGTCCAAGGTCTTTACCAATTTCAACCAAAGAAAAGTTTGGTGGAGTTGTTAGAGCTCTAGTGAAGTAAAAAATCGCCAGCTGTAAAATCTGAGGTAAACCCGTTTAAATGTCCAAATTGAACCCGTTTCAACTGCTGTTAAAACGGGATTGACTCAATTTTTGCAGCTGGCGATTATTATCAAGTATTTATATTTTCCTTATTTAATGTTATCCAAAGAATAATCAAACTTTTTGTGAGATTTTAGATATAATTATATATAAAATATGAATTATCACTAAAACAGTTGGGTATTTTTAAAAAATCACATCTAAACGAGATTATGACGGAAAAGCAAAAATCTCAGACCTCTCCAGATCACCTATCTGGGCTTTGCCGATTGGTGATTGGAGAACACTAGGTTTTTTGGGATAGTTATAAGTGTCTCATAAATCTATGTGAGAGTACGAATCGAATGCATCACAGAATGGCAAGTACATGTACACAGAAATATCTGACCTATACGCACCAGCCCTCGTCGTCTCTGATTGCTATATATGCAATTTGTTAGAATATTGCCTATGCTATTACCTAAAAATATTCAATAATATAGGTTAATAATAACGATGACGCACAAAGTGATGTCCTTATATATATAAATATATATCAATTCTATCATTTGTAATTCGTGTTTTCAAGATTGAGATGTTTTCTTGATTAACTTGCAGGACGTTTAAATTCGGCCCCAAAGTTTAACTGCCATGAACACACAAAATGACGACATCACAGTATTGTGCGTGCAAATATCATTTTGTATTGTGTGTGTGCAAATATTATTTTAATCAAATTGTAGAAAAATATCCAGATGGCGCACTATAAAAACACTGCTTTATTACTTCAGTTAAAGAGTAATCGGTCCATTGTCTACACAGAACTGGAAGTACAATTGAAACTTTTATGGGGATAAAGATTTGAACACGTAACATGTGTACATTCAAAATATAAAACATACTTTCCTATGGTAATGTAGATATTGTAACTCTTTAAAAAAAGATTTGAAAAAGTCATATACCATACTGAAATGCGAGCGAGGAAGACATTTATTAAGGCTTTATTATATTAGGATGATACGTCAGTTTTATCATTGTTCTTGAGGCAACTCCTACAAAAAGGATTAGAGGTGCAATTCATACACACTAATAACTGTCCATATATGCAGGTGCCTGTATGCCGTGCCCGGAATTCCGGTCAAACGTCACTGCTAATATGTGGTTGTTGTTTGGGGTTTCCCTGTTCTATATTTATGTCAATCAATCAGAGCAATCCCCTCCAAAATAGTGACATTATTCGCTCACTGCACAAACGAGAAGTCCTTGATAGTCCCAATATAGATATTTGGACTAACACAGTCTATGCAATTCATGTGTTGTGATGGTGAGTGCCCTCTGGTGACAGATTTCCTAAACGAACTATTTTGTTGTCACGCTGGATTAGAACATTTTCAAAAGGTTCATGAAAACTGGTTAATTGCTGAAAACAATTTCAATCCTTTTCTCTTTCCAATGATCATATTACACTTATGTATCTGTGATGATAATTAATCATACCATAATAAAAACAGAAACGATATTGATGTTGCATTTATGCAAACCATTTGAACTCAGAAATAAGGCAATATTGTTTACTCTTTCTCAAATATTCTTTACATTACCAAATGCTAACAACTAAATAGAGAAACCTGTTTCACCAGAATAACAGCAGCCAAAATGACTGAAACACAATTAAAATAAACTCTTTCCGACCAGCGTTAAGTTCATTTGATGTTTGTTATTTGACGTGATTTTCAATATTCATGGATACAACCAAGAAAATATCCCTATACACTTTACGAAATCAGTGGAAAATAGAGGATATTCACCCTGTCAAAAACACTTTTTTTCCTTTAAGTTCATCAATACTAATAATAATATCATGGAATCAATGTTCAGACTGTAAATGTCCTACCTCAAAATAAGATTAGGATTTTGGTACTTACTATATCTGCGATCTCTTTTCATTGGCTGTAACATGAAATAACGCAGAAAAAAAAACGAAGTAGCAATCAGCAGAACAGTTTCCAAGTTTTGATTTTGATCAGGATGCAAGAATGCCCGTAAGCAGGTCACCAGGGGGACTAGTGGTGCCGCCTAGGTCATTCCCCACCAGATGGCACTAAAAAGGTTATCCATTGGCTTCTTCCCTCCCCTGCACTCGTAAAAATGTAATTGTCACATGACAGTTCCGATAATTGATATAGCAAGGTATACTACCCTTTCAAACAAAAAATGTGCAAACAAAAATGATTTGAAAACATCTTAAAAGAAAGCAAAGATCTGATTTGAAGTTGCCATTTAATAGTTTATTACAAATCAAGCTGATAACCAAAGCAATTAACCAACTAAACTAGACGATACTACTCTTGCAACAAGGTTCAGTTTCATTATGAGTTGATTACTGTTATTGTTTGTCCGTATCATGATGGTAAAGACAATAGGCAACCCATTGTTGGCAATAATTCAGCGCTTATCTTTTTATCATACATTATTATTGCTACCCTATAGTGTTTACCCTATAGGTTTGTACGGTTGACTACAAATACAAGTAACCAGTGATTCACTTGATTCCACTTTTATATAATGTGAAATATTTCTAAAGAAAGTATCACAAGAAAACGTCCATCAGTTGTTATTTGGTCTGATTTTCATGATAACGCTGGTGATATTCTTGATGCTTGAGTAGTACGGAATCTTAGCATTAAGGTTAGCCTGGCCACAATCATAAAATGGAGAAAAGCCTCCTATTCCATCACCGGAAAACCACCATCCTCCCAGGCCCACCCGGGACAATCCGGATGCAGCACAGTTCATTGAAATGTAAGAATAGGATGATGAAGGCTTTCGATGATCAAATGTGGTGAAAGGCTTTTTTGTGTAAAATAGATTAGAGATGTACCCGAGGGTGCCGTAGCCTTCAACGGTAGCAGTGTAATAATTATCTTCATTGTCTACTTTGAATGTGTTATATGTCAAAACTGTCGGCATCTTTGTGATGTCATTCATCTCAACCCATAAAGTATAATTCCTGCGAGGTTGAGAGGTGATTTGGTATAAGTATTCTAACCCTAGCCAGAAGTCCCCTCCATTCTCACTGTTGCCGAAGCCATTTTTGTACTCCACCCAGCTGCGCTGAAAATTGACATCCATCTTGGTTCTTCTCATGAATATTGTCCAACCAGCATTTTTATCTAACTCACATGGAGCCTGGAAACTGTCCCAGGTAAAAGTCTCAAGATAATGAAGAAAGCTGCCAGATGTATCTGTGAACAATATAGAAAGAGATGACCTCTTCCCTCAAGACCACAGTTAAAATAAAATAAATTATGACTAAGAAGAAACATTCTGCTAGTTTCTTACTGACACAAACAGCATTTTTACACACATAATTTATAAATATCTACAAGTTGTAAACTTTATGATACTAAATTGAAAATAACACTTCAACAAGGGACAATTCTATAGTTTAATATTCGTATTATTTGTGTGCTACTTTGTTTGTTTGGGGTTTTACATCACTTTCAACATAATTTCAGTCATTTCGTGATGAGACCTACTTGTAGCAGATATAGTGCTGCCTCACTGAATTGTCATGTCGCAGGTCCTTGACATGACAACCCGCCCGGTCACAGATTTACAAGGACAACGGGTTAACCCTTTCGGCACGGGCCTCAGCTCATATGGGAAATTGTATCATGAGTTCAATCTCGGCACGGCCGGGGTTCGAACCCATGACCTTTGGATCACCACAGAGGAACTGGTGCTAATAAGCTGGCGCTCTAACCAACTATGCCACGGTCCGTGGCCCTGTGTGCTACTACCCACTAGGCATATATTGAAGTAAATATAAACAAATCAATTTTAATCATAGTCATGATACTTGCACACCTTTAACTGAGTGGAGTTTTCCTGTACTTTTGATTGGAGTAATATCATAAAGTCCAGACACCCAATTGCTGGGAATTTTGTTTCGGACATCTTGACAATCTGCAGAAAACAACAAAATACTTTGATCTATAAGGGGGAATTAAGAAGAAAAGTATTTAAAGTATTCGATTTAAACAAAAGGGCAGAATTACCAAATAGGAGTCTGCATCGATTGCAGACATCAGTGGTTAAGGTATAACGTCGACAGAATTATGGGACTATCTGCAACTTATTTTATATCTTTACTGACAATTCAACATATTGAACATTCTAATTTAATTTCATGAGTACTTTGTCAATTTTAAGGAGTAATCTGTCAATTTTAAGGAGTAATCTGTCAATTGTAAGGAGTAATCTGTCAATTGTAAGGAGTAATCTGTCAATTGTAAGGAGTAATCTGTCAAATTCAAAGAGTAAGCTGTCAATATTAAGGGGTAATCTGTAAAATTTCACTTTGTCAAATTTCACTTTGTCAATTTCAACGAGTAATCTGTCAATTTTAAAGAGTAATCTGTCAATTGTAAGGAGTAATCTGTCAATTTAAAGGAGTAATCTGTCAATTTTAAAGAGTAATCTGTCAATTGTAAGGAGTAATCTGTCAATTTAAAGGAGTAATCTGTCAATTTTAAAGAGTAATCTGTCAATTGTAAGGAGTAATCTGTCAATTTAAAGGAGTAATCTGTCAATATTTAAGGAGTAATCTGTCAATTTTTAAGGAGTAATCTGTAAATTCTAAGGAGTAATCTGTCAGTTTTCTGAGGAGTAATCTGTCAGTTTAGCACATTCCTCTCAGGTATACTGACCTCTGTAGGTGAAGCGGACATCTAATGGTGTAGAGGTGGAGTTGTCACAGGCACATGTTGCCACAGATCCAAGATCAGTTACGGCGGAAGCGTTCAATAAAGAGGAAAGCTCTGCCTTTTTGGCTTCCAAGGCTTTCACCTGCAATTTGTAAAACAATGCTATTTCAATGAAGATGCTCAATCAGATATTTTTTGAGAGTAGGGGAAACATTTTTTTGCTTGCTGTATTTGACATAATCAAAGGAATATGATATTTCTAAACATATTTATGATAATCGATTTTAACATACTTGGAAATAACATGGTGTGGGATTAAATAAATACAACACAGATTAAATTAAATGTTTTAAATAAAACCTTGTTCCTCAGTGCAGATAGAATGGATGTAGAATATTCTTCACATGTAGTAGCCAGGTCAGCTTTTGGTATTTCAAAACTGTAATCACACTTAGCTTCAAAACAAACTATCAGTGACATGCTAATCAGCAAAAATGAATAGAAAGTCATTTTAATTGGCCTTCTCAACCTTTCCTGTTTCATGCTGAAGAATGTTTGCATGTTTATAGGTATATATCAATTGTAACTATACACTGAATACTCGATGTGTCTGAAAAATAATGAGTTTCATATTCTGGAGAGCATGTAATTTGACCCGTAGCTTTCAGCATGATTAGTTGAGATCAAAAGGTCAGATATCTGATTCCTAAGATATTGGCAATAATGGGTACATTCTGCAAACGCTATATAATATTTTGCATCTGCAATATGAAATATGTTATTGATATATATTGCTACCATAATATTAAGACAGTGCATTTTCCTAGTTACCTATTTACTTAATATTTACCCAGTGATATGTGTCGGTAATTAAATCAAAAAGGTAATTTTTCATCTTCTTTCAATTTACCTAAGATCAAGGGACAACATTCGGCTAAGATTTACGATATTTTTTATGGAGATACTTAGAATAACAACTGTATGCATTTTATGTTTCAAAAACCCCCGGTATAATACATTGTGCTAAATATTCTGCTTTAAATATCCCCTTTTTATCTAAGATATATTCAATTTTGATTTTATCTTATATCTATACAACATCAAAAATAATAATTTCAATAATCAGTTGGTTCTAAAACATCATATGTTTTGTTAAACGTTCCATCTTATGCTTTGTGGTTATAGTGTCATTCTTGAAATACAAATTTAAAATGCATATTTATTAACAGATAACTGACAAGATTTCAAATACATTTTGACTTTTATTTAAGTCATACAGCAACCTGACATGTTAAACGTTTTGATAACCAGACTGTCCTTAAAATGGTATAAATATCATTCAATATTAAAATCATGTATATCTTAATCTTAGGTCTCAGGATATCTAGATTTTTTATGGAAGCGCATTTATTTTATGTTAGGCCTCTAGGAGATTTTGATGCAATATTCGACCATATTTCAGCCACCACATTTCTGACATTTATATTTTAGATGTTTGTGTGAGGATTTAAATAAGTGAGGAACTTTTGATTTTACTTATCACTACACAGAAAACACATTATTTGATTATCAATATACATTGCCACTTTGTGAACCTTTCCTTGACAACGTTCAGAAGTGCTCACATTTTAGTAAGCAATCTAATATACATGCGTGGCATCTGATGTAAACATGATTATTTCCTGCTCTTTGCCGGTATTAATCAGTTACATGATGATTAAAAAAACAAAACCTAAAAGGTTGCTCAGCCAAAGGTTGCATGCTAAGGAGAAGCTAATATCTCAAACACATTTTACCTGTGGAATTGTTGAAAAATGATATTTTATATAACATGCATTGGAATAACATTGAAGCTTGTAAAGAGCGCAGTGTTTATCCATATGGTATGGCGATTCTCATGCAATTTTGTGAGGAACGGCACATCTCACATTATGTCATCAACCTTTCCTCACAGATCTCATCAATATTCATTTTTAGGGAATTTTTTTATATGATATTTGGTATAATCCTCATTGATATTACACATCTGTCAATTTATGGCTATATTTATTGAATATTATTGGTAGTGAATTCAGATTTCATGTCAAAAGCCGGTTACCTGGTTGAATGAGGATTTGTCTATACTAATTTATTCAGGAGATCCATCTTCTGACCTCCTCTGTGCAGATAGTTGTGTTAAAGCATTGTAAAACGATGGTAGAGATGATAAACAATGTTTGAGATAAAAATTAGAATATAGCGGCGACCTGAAGTCGTGGAAGTTGGAAAGCAATGTGTCAATGAAACTGATACAAACAGATAAAGAATCTACAGCATTCAGTCTTTACCTATAAATGCCTCGTTATAATTGTTTATTGAGATAATCATTATATTTTATTTTGTCAATATATCGACTAAGTGGGAATTGGTTTGCCAAATTCATTGTAAATCCCTGTGATGCATCTGTTTTCTTATTCTGTATTACATAAGTAGTATTCAATCACTACCTCTGCAGTCATTGCCCATATTTTGTCCCATTCTTTTTATCTCATTCAAAGTTTGGAATCTTAAATACTTGCCTTGCTCACAAAAATATCATCCGAATCACAGTTGAACAACATCAGGTCATAACTGTAAACAGGTGTCTGGTACATGAACTGACCAATCAGTTAAACTGCCACTACAAAACAAATCTATCTATATCTCTCACCAATGAGTGGATAGTCAGATTTAAATGAATACCAGACTTGTGGTCAATTGTGCGCACAGCTATAGCTTTGGTGTCAGGGACTGATATAATAGAGAAGTCCTGCTATGGAGGGAACTGTTTTCTTGTTCAAATCGAAAAGCAAATAGCTTTTGACCTGCCATATTGGAGTTCAAGTAGTATAATTTTATCAAATTCATGGAGGTTGCACTGTGTTTCTTTATTTTGTATAATCAACACTATCTGATTGTATAGCTTTTATGTACCATTATCTTCTTTAACTTAAGACTGTTCAGGAATGTATCCCTGCATACACATGTTGAATCCAAATCTTTAAGCCTCATTCAATATCAGGAAAGCAGAGCAGACAAAAGGTTAGAGGTTTTGAACAATTTATTACTGAAAGCAAGAAGATGTGGTTTTGTTTTAATATAACCCATACTGATGTGTTCTGTAGCCAATGGTGTCATATATATTTGATCTATCTTAAATTTTAATTTCCTTTTGGTCAAAATGAAATATACATAAGGGGGGAGGTGGTCTAATAAAGATGACAAAACCAGTCGCCCGAGGTAGCAGTCGACCTAAACAGTAAATGGCAATATTTATTCCTTACTAAGTTATATACATTTTGAGGATTCGTTATCTTATACCATTTTGGCTCTAAATTTACCAAACTAACACTACCTTTAAACGAACAATGGTGTGCACTATTACTTCTTAACTACCATTAATTCCTTGAAATGTCACATATATTCATGTTTGAAAACGAAATTAAAGTGTTTGAAATCTAGATATCCTACTCTTTATAACATTTTTTTACATTAACGTCATTTTAAATTCAGGATTTCAGTTCATTTATCATGAGGTTTAATCTTCATAATAACACTTGTGATATTTGTCAAACCTGAATAAAACGGAACCTTAGCATTGAGGTTGGCATAACCACAGTCATAGTCTGGGCTTCGGTAACCGGTTCCATCCCCTTGAAACCACCACCCTCCTCCCCTAAGTTTACTACCAACTAAGCTGGCACAATTCCTTTGTCGTCTATAGTAATAGTAGGGTCGGCTGGATGTGGGTTTCTGCCGGTCAGATGTGGTAAATGGTTTCCTTGAGTTGATGTAGTTACCGTAATATGCAGTGGAACCGTCTACATTGATGGTGTAGTAATTATCTTCGTTGTCTAAACTGAATGATGTAAACTGTATTATCCTTAGTACTAGGTCGCCTCGCTTCATCTCAATGTGAAGAGAGAAGGGGATATAAGGCTGGGTGGTCAGCTGATGAATATACTCAAGCCCCATCCAGTAATCGCCACCATTCCCAAAGCCATCTCTGTACTCCCTCCAGGTCCGATCAAAGCTGAAGCTTGAATTGGATCTCCTCATGATGATAGTCCAGCCTTCCTTGCATGAAACCTGGAAACTGGGCGATAAGGATGCTTTCCAATAATGGCGATGGAGTCCCGAGTCATCTGTAAAATTATGTATTAGTTATTAAATACTCTTTAAACACTGTTTACATATGATATGTTAAATAATTCATGTCAATTTGTCACTGTACATAATTTGATGATGTAATGCTGATACCTGCCACTGAGTAGAGTTGCCCAATGCTTGTAACTACCACAAGGTCAAAGAGGTCAGATTCCCCGTTGCCCAATACATTATCCTCAGCATCCTGGCAATCTAAAAACAAAGATTAAGCACATTTACATAGGAATAAAATCTGTCAAATATCACATATGATAATGGAAATAAAATCAATTTAAACCAACTGTATTGATGATTAAAATATGCAATATAGCATCCAAAGTTGATTTTCTGAGAGGAAATCTCATGTACTCACCAGTGATATAATTCAAAACATCAGTGTTGTTCTCGCACGGGCATGAATATTCAGGGTCAATGAATTCAGGATGGTTGACCTTCAGCAATGACCTTGAGAGTTGATGCACTTCTTTCTCTAGTGATTTAATCTGAAATTAGAAACGAAGAAAAATATATCAGAAAAAGAATCATGTTGACATATGAAGTAAAAACTGAAATTGCATCTCAAGTAGGTGCAATATCTTAGTCCATTTAATACTTTAAATACTTTAACCAGTTAAGGTATTTGTACATTTGTAGCTTAGGGACTCTGAAATCTAATCGAAGATCTTGACTTTAATGGACAATATTCTAACCATCATGTATTAAGTACACAATTAATGCGAATAAATGACGTTAAATATATCCTATATAACGTTTTAATCTCCCACGACTATGTCATACTCCAATGTTACACCTGTTATGTCAGGTTTATTCTCTTAGGGGAAAATACATCATGGATCTTTAAATTTTCCTTCTATAAACGCCTTGAACGCTTAGACAAGTCTCTTAAGTGAAACATTTATTTTGAGTCTATATACACAGTGAGCGACAGATATGTCATATAGTTATAAATGTACCTTACTCCACAGATCATCTATAGCGGATTGGGAGCTGGCTTCACAGTGTTCAACCAAGTTGGGGTCTGGTAATATCAAGTGTTTGTCACATTCGCCTGTATGACATGATGCCCATGGGAGGAAAAGGAACAAAATACCATAAACCACTCTCTCTGCCATGTCACCCTCCAATGTTCATAGATTAACGAATATTGAAACAGATTTCATTTGTATTTAAGATATATATTTTCATTTACAGCAGTCTGCGTACTGGTGTATTTGGTAGCATGGTACCTTTGTGAAATGAGTAATTTGAAACCATTGTGGATCCCAATTATATCACAAACAACGTCTACTCTACGAATTAATCGCTGACCGAGTGCAATTTGATTAGGTGCTAAAGCAGAACATCTCTAGCGACAACAAATGATGTTCCCGGGTTAATTTTCTATTATGTTTCGTAAATTTATGGGAGAGGAATGATATCATTATACCAAATTATAGATAAACTCAACTGTCTTTTGTAACTATTTATAATTTGCCAGGGCAACAAAACTTAGGCATGAAGGACATTTGGTTATAATATACAATTCAGTGTTATGCTAAGGTAAAGTTTGAAAAATATACAAATAATGGGATAGAGACTTAGAGAGGTTATTTCTAATTTTCAATTAAAGGTTTTGCTATTATCCTATTGTTATATGATAAATGTTGGAACTGTAAAAGCAATATCTACACTATCTTCACTTGGAAAATCCTTGGACACTGGGTGCATAATGCTAAGTCTGAGTGCTGCTGCCACCTGGTGTTATTAAATGTTTAGGCTTTGATTTGTTTTATTCAAGATACCTGTACATCGATTCACGCTGTATTCTCGGGGATATCTTCACTCTTAGGATCTCATTATTTAGATTACACCAACTGATTGGCAACAATAAAAATGTCCTTCCTTTTCCATAGTTTAAACTCTTGAGGCAGTATAAACATGCTGTCAACCTAATAAACATGCTATCAACTCTTATCAATATTTTATTAATTTCACACTCAAATTCGGGATATTTCAAAATTAAATGACTTGACCTCCACAAATAAAATTGCAAGATACACAACTCTACAAGTTCTATTACTCTTTCCAAAAGGCCGTCTTAAAACCTTTATGTTTAAACAGTCTTACTCCGGAACATAACTATGTGCTTTATATTAGGTATTTATCATTATTGGTTTCCTTAATAATGCTGAAAATAGATTTTTGAATACTCTCAACTCATCATTTTATATAACATGTAAAGTTGGTCATTTACTTTCAGGTTGAGCCATATCAAAAGCAATACAGGGAAGAGCCAAATACGAGAGTTAACAGCTTAATGTGTGATGTGTGAAATTTGGGGTTAAACACAAAACCGAACGCTCACGATCGTTAAGTTAATTAAAAGGATTTTCCTTGGAGTAATATTTGACATAAACTTGAGGGAGGCAGTTAAGTGTTAGGCTCCAAAGAGATTTTGAGGCAATTTTCAGCCAACATTTAACCATCGTGGCTTCATTACTTTAACAGCTTAGCTACTACAATCACTAATTATTTTGCAAAAGCTGTGGATTTTACTAAACATTTTATGTTCTAAGAAACAGCTTATCATCTGCAGTTTTTCAATTTTAACCACCATGCAGCTTGACCCAAACCTAAAATAATTTTGATACAATAATAGGATGTACATGTATTAGGTTTTTTGTGATCACCATTGGTGATGTATCAATCTATTGAAAGGTTTAAATTAGGCAAAATGTTTGAATTGTCTTTTTGTTGCTGTTATATTTAGTTCACTTTGCTGTTATATTTAGTTCACTATATTCAGTTCCAAACGATAGCATAAAGATTCAGACATCGCCAGACTTAATACAAGTTCAATGCCTATGGCTATATTTGGTTTCTATATAAAGTGAAAGTGATTTATCACAAAGAGTTTTTTTTTAAATATTGAATTATATGATCTACCTTTATGATTTAAAAGGGCATATGTTGGGTAATAGACAGTTTTACACTTTCTAACGTCATATAGAGTGCTCCGGTTTTGTGTGATCACATTATAATTATATGGAATGTACGGATCAGGACAGATTTCATCTCACTGCTTTTAACATTAGGAATCCACCAGGTGTCCCTTGTGTGCACTTCTATGCATGCTGTGATGTGTTTGCAGACATTACTGTTTGCTGTGATGGGAATACATTGATATTATGGTAAAATATTAATGCAAATACAGAAAAAAGCAGTTCTGGAAAGACAGGCATGGAGATCCCAGTTGACAGAAAATGACATGTCATGTTACATTTGATACCACTATGAGCCAAGTTTGCATATCTAGAAAATTCACCCAACATGACATATTTTAACACACCAGGTGGCAGCAGGGCCAACTCAAGCAGTGTGAATAGGACCATTCCAGTAGATGACACCAGTATTAACACCCAGGCAAGACAGTTCATTCCTTTGTTCACTCTCCAATGGCATCAAATCCATTTGAAATTGGGGTGAGGATTATTCCAGTCAATCACAGTCCTCGGGAAAAAAGCATCCTACCTTGTCGCAATTTCTATAGACCAATTTCTACGATTGTCCTCTTGTGCCTGCTGATTTCATCTTGACATTTTTTGAAAGTGTTAAGGCTCTTTACCTATTCATTGCCTTGAGCCATAAAACTATCCTCTGAGCTTCTCTTTTCTTTGATAGTATTTCCCAATTTAAGTCTTCCGGGGTTTTTTTTACAGAACCAGTTTCACTTTTCCAATTTCCAGCCACAAATCCAACAGATTTCCTTGTTATTGATTCTATCCAGTCAATATATTTCTTGGGGTAAAGTGCCCACATACTTGATACATGTTGGGGCATATAAATATACTGTTTGCAGTCTCCTTGCTATTTACAGGCACTTGTTGAAATTACATTTTACAAACCCAATACTTGATTTGCTTTGAAAAAACAATGTTATCTATATGTTCATTCTATTTCATATCTGTTTGAAGCTCAACTCCGAGATAGGCATGATATTGTGATCATGCTGTAGGCCGTTTTCTATTACTTGTATTTGAATAATTGTCAAATATCAGCAGGCAATAGCTTTTTATTCCAATTCAATTTTATCTGAACCTCAGTTGTTCACTGACAGCATTTTATAGCGACAAGTTCAGCCGATTGAATATTGCGCACTTATGGTGTAATACATAAAGACATTGGGAGATGATCCCCAGTGGTCTGGGTCTAGTGAAGTCCAACCTTAATCAGATAAAGGTCAGGACAAGACATTTATCAATACATCTGATTCTGAAGGAGACTAGCATTTGCCACTAAGGGCAAAACTGGTCTGCCTACATATCACAAAGAGGCGTTCCTGTTTCTATGTGAGATGATTCTGCTGACACGTGCTTAGTCTTTTAATTCATGAATACCCGCTATATAAATCGTCTGAATCACATACCAGTCTCATATCTCCCATGAAGTCCTCAAGTTTCTGATGTATCCCAAGAATCGCTTGATTTTCTGATAAAACCCAAGAATCACTTGACCATCTGATCTATCACAGGAACCATTTGCCATTTTGATATATCCCATGAACCACTAGCCACTCTAAGATATGCCATGACTCATTAAGCTTGGCAATTTATGTAGCATGACTCATTAACCTTGGAGATAAAAATGATTTAATCCATATAATTTAACCCATAAATGACCCGTGATGTATGAGATGTCCCATGAATACATGACTGGGCCATCTGATACATCTCATAATTTCACCCATTCGAATTTAATTTCATATAAAATCAAACCAAACAACCCAGAATGAGCACCATATATATGGTAAATTCAAGGACAGCGAAATCACAGTTATATTAGTTTGCCTATAGTTTTGTACATTGCTTTAGAGGACACATGCTCTGAATGTATATCCTCTTACTTTTTTACATTTAATACTAATATATATATATATATATATATATATATATATATATATATATATATATATATATATATATATATATATATATATATATATATATATATATATATATATATATATATGCTGTATTCAGAAAATATGATATGATTGCAATACACATCAATATAAAGGGAAATAATCAATGCAAGACAAATATGACTTTGTGGCTAAAAGCAAGAGATGTGCTTGAGGGAAATAATACCACATAGCAAATACCATTAGTGTCAAGGTTGCAACAAATCTGGAGGAGGTTTTACAGAAATGAGATGGATCAAGTGTGGATCGTGGGTGGACGGGCAGGAAAAGTTGCAGAATATTAGGAATATCTTATCTTCACCTTTGCCCTTGCTTATTTTGCTCAGCTGTATACTAAGACACTATGATTGTGCCTCAAATATAAATTTGCTTGGTTGCGTGGTTAATCAAGGCTATTGTAGTAACAATAATCGATACTAAGCATATTAGCAACCTTATAATTCGGATATGCAGTACACATAGGCTTGTGGGGTAAGAATGTTTGAGACAATGCACCAGCATCATTTTCATTTCATCTATGTTTCTATTTAACCAGGCCTGGTAGAGAGTATGTCTTAAGGATATCGTGTTGGAACACTGTCTTTGATTTGTAACATTTCAAAATGTAAAGACTCAGTTTATGAGAACAGTTGTTACACACACATTAATATCAATGAAGAGTTGACAATAATGGTAATTTATAAGTCATAATCCATATAGATTTTAAGATGATGAAATGTATGCCTTATTATATTCATGAGAAAAGCAAAATTAGTATTTAGTTATGCATGCTCATGGTTGGCCTCGAACTTACTCGAAGTAAAAAATCCTTGAGTTAGTCTTGAAACCGTCAGAAATTGCCAAAAACCTGTTTGTGACCAATCTTCCGTGTCCATTACCAATAGCTGTCTTCATCTTGTTCTCACTAGTCTAGAATTATGAACATGTTCCGATGATGTATCTGTAAGTGTAATCATTGTTGAGATAGATTTGTGAATCAGTTTTTCAGTAGGAGAAAGTGTTGTGTCTTTTCTATATCCATTATTTGTTGTCTGTGTCCGTTTTCCGTTTTATTCCTTCCAGTTCAGAATTGTTTACATTATTCTCGTTGGTGTATTCATTCCAAAACGTATTCATGACCAATCTTCTTGTTGTTAGGTTTCACCCCAAGAAATTGCTGTCGTTTGACACTACTCATAGATGAGTTCTAAAGGGTTCTCACGAGAATAGCAAACATGACAGTAAGGTGTTGATCAAGTCTGGAAGAATCCATCCTAGGAAACGTGGGAGAAATGATTAAGCTTATATAATATAGTCAGATTAACAAAAAATATTTGATCTGGAGATCAAGAATATAGAAAAAAATAAAGATAACTATCTGTGTATATGGAGCGAGAGGTCAAGTATAGGTCAGAAGAGTCAGTTACTTAATCATTAATTTAAGCATCCTTGCACATCTCTGGTTTGTTGAGGCAATTAAGGCATCTCTTGTGTTCCGACGATGTATCTAGATGGAGATATATGCATGATCCTATTAATATATAAATTTCATAATGAAATACAGTCAATGACAACAGAGTTGTGGACTACAACATATCTCCGTCTCATTTTTATTAATTGGTTGCCGATATTTATCACACAATTTAGAGTTGTTGTAACATATCTTTCTGACACCAACCCGATTAGAATATACTCATAAGTGCAGATGTACTTCAAAGGCTTTGAAAATGGAACCGCATCTCTATTGTAGTCTACAGCTCAGTTGTCGTTGACTGTATCTGTCTTCTAATAAGTTTGAGGGACACCCCTTTGGGTTTTAACAGTTTAAATCATTTATGAAGACCCAGACATGTTCAGAATGTACCCAAATGTTCCACATAGGATGATAGACAAACAGGATAAAAGCCACTATACAGTCAATGGAATCTATTATACCTTAGATGAAAGCAGTTAAATGGGAGGTGACCACGTTACAATGGAACCAACCAAACTTTGACAATTCTATTGTGATATTGATGTGTCTCATATCTTCCAGTAGAAAGCCTTGGCAGTTTGATCTATCCAGACCCATTAGGCTGGGGTACGTAAAGTATACAGCTGTCTTCCGCATCACTTGTCCCTTTTGGCTATTTGGTCTGAATGGGCTTTCTGGTGTGTTGAAGATTATGCGCTATTCCTGGTGTGTTCATGATCGTTTTTTCTACATTGGTTTTGTTTGCGTGAGGTGTGATTAAAGGTCAATAATTTAGATCAGGGCTGACATAGGTATGGTTGATCAGCAATTCTTATGTCAAGAATTCTTAAAAAGCTGTTGTCATTTTCAAACTGAAATTGACATTTTTCTTTTTCTGGGAAAACCTGAACTTCAGTTGGATTGGTTTTCGTTTCATTGTAACCAAACTACAATTGATCTTTGTGAGAATTTTCTATGGTACTGGTTTTACTACATTGTTGCGATACTAATCTGTAAAGCCATATAGACCTTGTGATTATGTTATCAATAAATTATTCATATGCCCTTGACTACTATTTGACAATCATGCGCTGACCCACATTTCTGATCTGTAAAAAACAAAGCATTGCATTTTTGAACTGTCGGTTTGTAGCAATGAAACTATCAACCGTTTATTTGATGGTTTATATTGGATTCCATATTTGATTATGGATTATATTTGATTTTGTTTCCACTATTCAAATATCCAGCGGCAAACCTGAAATCTACTGTTTTCAGAAATAACCTACAATGTCCATCATATTTATGTCACGAACATGGCAACATCTCAGGCAACAGATTTTCAAGGAATAATGTTTTCAACATGGGAATCTGATGTTAGGCTTGTCAGGAAAAAAAACTTCTTCATAGATTATTGATCTGAGCATCTATTTGCCATTGTTTACGAGTTTTACAGCAACGTTTTTTACTATTTGGGATACATCTACAAATGACACATAAATGAATGTAGGCTATTTTCCTTAAATATTGTCATTGATCTGCAATTGACTTTTATTACATTTTAAAAATGTCTAACGAGTCCTCATTCATCAAAATATGTTTAGGAATAATAATATTTCTAGATTTTGGATACATTTTTAAGACAATTAAGAAGACAAAATGAAATACTCGGCTACATTAATATGTTATCTATAAGAATAGCTTATACGTGGTTACAATATTAAAGTACATATTACACACATAGAGAGAACTTTGATACTGAACATACACTTAAAATGAAGTCAATTTTTAGAATTGTAAACACGCGAAATTTGATTAAATATAGCTTAAACATGGTAGATCGTCCAAAAAAATGAAAATTGATGGATTTAAGATTAATCCTATTCATTCCTTTGAAGTTTCATATCCTTCAAAATTAAACTGTAATTTCAGAAAATAAGCCTTTATAAGTTGTTTTAATCATATAAAAAACCAATAAAAACCAATATCAAAATCTCGAAATAAATGAAAATATCTAATCAACTAAATTAAATATAAAAATATTATAGCAAATGTATCAAATGATTTTCTCATTTAACAATTCATATCTTTCGGCAAATATTCATTCAATTTTTTGCTACAACATTACAATATTTGTACCAACTGCAATAGGGAGACTTTTACTACTCGTTTCATGTTCATCTCGTCTATCCCGTGATAGATGTGAAAATGGGTCATCCCATTCAAGGGTGAAACTGCAAGGAACCGATACAACTCAGTGGTTGACCTGTGATGTTTTATGACGTAATCATTTGGACTCTTCCAAATGTCATCTTGAGTCGAAATGTCGGATGAAAAACTGAAGGAAGGGCGTGATAGATAAACAGAGGACTGTATCCAGAGATATTGTGACTGGAAATGATGGTGACACAGAATACAACTACAACAATTAATCATTTTAATGATCAGAAAACACGTATTTGTCTGTTTAAACTGAAACAATTACAATTTTCAAGTCCATTTGCCTGGCGGATTTAGGATTAGTTTAGGTTCTGTGATAAACAGGATGACAATGCATTCCTATTCAAAACCTCATATATATAAAGCATCTTTCTGTCCCATAATACTTATTTTTTAAACATGCTGCAAAGTGGTTTTTTGAAAAGATCTTTTGACATGAAAGATATGGTAAAATTGAAAAAGCATATCGTCTGCATTAGATTCCTGTTATATCGTAAAGCGTTGAAATTAGTTTAAGTAAACTTGCTGTGCTATTGAAAAAAATTGTCAGAAATATTTTGTGCTGCAATGTGTAAAGATATCTTATTTTTTCCAATATATGAGGATTTCTGGACATGTCTCACATGACATATTATTTCCTGAGGAGAATTAAGCTGTAGGGAAAAATTCATATATGTATAGGGACACAATTAAAACATATTGGAAATTGGAAATCCCTCACATGATTTGATCTCTCTTGGTCTGGTAATTTTGTTTGTCTCCTGTATATAGAACATGTCAAGAGTGTCCTGGTAGAGGCGAGAATGCATCCACAGGTACACAAATGTATTGTATCAGCTGCACAATAATTTGTGACAGTGATAGCCAAGCTATGAAAGCACACTAAAAACATTATGGCTAATAGTTGGTGAAGAAATGTTTCAAAATCTCTTTAGGATCAAACAGGCAATGGATATATTTCCGAATATTATCAGAGCTGAAGGTTAAAAAGTAAAGTTGTTGCTTAATGTGCCTATTTATACAGTTGCTAGAAGATGTTGGACTATGGCGTTTGCATGCATACCGCAAATGTATATGATGCAATTAGTTGTCTGCACTGCGGCTATTACCCATTGCAGGCTTAATACGATAGGTGTGTCCTCGGGATTGCATGTCACATCTATATATCTATTAAGCTTTCTCCTTTGATATTTAACTCTGCCGGTATAAGTCAATTATAATTCCCTAAGCAAACCCATATTTTGGCATACTAACATTCAGTATAAATAAGTGTTCTGTATTACAGAGGACATTGATCACATCAACATAGAGAATTAAAAGATGTTGCAATTTTTTGTTAATATGGAAAATTGAAGTGAGTATACATTTATTACATAAGTCAACTCTATGATTGTTGCATTGTTACTAAAAGATTTTACCCGTCTACCACCACAATATCTGTAATACATAGAAACAATCTGGGTTGGCAGCTTTTGATGCAATATTTTTTTTTCTTTTTTATTGAAAACATTGAAAGAACATATCTAATTGTTTTCATATAAAAAAGCAATTAAATGTGTTCTTTCAATGTTTTCAGTGCATACTTTTAAGACACATCCATTTCAAAATATCTTCATCCGACCATATCATATCACAATTTATGAAAGACTAAAGCTTGTAAAATAAATATTTGATATTGTTGGGCTGTGCCATACTCTGCCGAGCAGCGTCCAATCAATTCTAATTGCATATTCTGCCAGTGTTAGATGCGCCGCCAATATTTTTACATGCACACCGGTTGCGCTTATCAAAGCTATGAAGAGTCTATCACTCAGACTGATTGCAGCTTATATAGATCACTTTTATCATTATGTACTCTTTGTCTCAATAACCTTTAATCCCATCTATTAATGATTGTAGAGATTTCCCTGCAATATTCAAAAATGATATCAGTGTTTTAAAGGATAAAAATGAATACCTTATCTGATTCACACCGATACATCAAAACCTTTTTTTATTAAAGGAATTTTAGCTTTTGTATAGCTATTTTACAAAATAGATAAAACATGACTGATGAATATGATGAACATTCCTGCGAATAGGTTCGGATGTTATCATCTTTCTCATCACATTACAAAGAAGGATAGAAAATATATATAAATGCACAGTTTAATAAACCCACAAATATTCTGGGGTATAATTACCAAATTTTATTTTTGAAATTGTTGATTGTCCCCTATTTCTTACTGATGTGATATTTTGTCTTATGTTTCATGTTGTTGTTGATCTATGGCACTAACCTCCCCCCGTGTGAGAGTCATAAGTTCTTGGAGTTGCCAAAGGCCACAAGGTCAGTAATTTCCTGACATAAATACATTACATGAACACGCCTCAGTTAGTTTTCACCTCATTGAGTTTAGTTCCTCTCACTTCTATCATCCCAGTATTCAAAGTTCACCTCATTGTGTTGAGTTCCTCTCACTTCTATTATGCCAGCTTTCAAGTCTCATCCGATCAGAGAAAATCATTTGGCAAAGGTGATAATCTCTCACAGGTAAGTAGTTTCTAGGCTGTTCTTTTTGTGGCGTGCACGCATCATCATCTACGAGTACAATCTTGAACATTTGCAGCCAAAGCAACGAGACAAGTCGATTGCCAACAACCGATATCGTTTAAGATCAGCATTGGCAGACGATTGGCTGGAACCTGACAAATTGTTGAGCAATTATTTAGGCTGTGATGCAAATCGTTAGCTATTACCAAAGGCTGTATACTTTGCCACATTAATACAAAGCGCAAATAAAGAGTTAATCTTGAACCTGCTGTGTGTCCTTACTGCCTAATGTCTTCAGAGTGAATATTTGAGCAGTATGATGACAAGGTATACCTGCAGTTGTTATTATACTAACTCAATAGATGTGTCTTGTGTGGTATTCCAATGTGAAATGTTTTTCAGCTTGATGCAGATAAAGGTAGCGTTCTTCGTCCAATATATCTGCTTTGCATGCAAGTTCACACACTTTGTTGTCCTTTTATATTGTGTTTGTAATATTACCATGCCTGCGGTGCAGTGAAGGTATTTTTCAGCGGCCTATATTGTTTGTGTCTATGCAGGCAATTTGGCTATCAGGTGTGTGGTGTTAGGTTGGTGTTTGTATATTTTTGCGAGGATTATGTCTGTGACCGTCCCATTAGTCGGGGCGGTGTGAGGTGGGGTCGCGCCTACGTTGAGAACCTAGGACAACATATTGAGTGAAGCAGCGCGCTGGCCAATGCAGCAACCGCAACCGGTGAGGCTGCCGGGGAAGAGTGCTAAGAGAAAGGAGGGCTGGCTGCTGATGTGGGAACCAATGTAGGTGGCAGGCAGCCCGGCTGGCATAACTATAGCACATACGGACATATACCTTCTGACACACTCTCACACGTATGAGGTGAGTACTTTGATCTTCAAATCATTTTTTTATTGTCTTCATGAGGGATTATGTGAAATACATCATTTTACAACCTGTTAAACCTGAGACTGCTCTCGAATTGTCGGAGTGGAATGAGTTGGAGAGACGTCCTGGCACCAATGTATCTCCTCCAACAAAACATTGCAACCTCAGCATTTAACGTTAACAACACTATGCTAATTAGATGCAGGCCTGACATTTCAATATTGTTTGTTATTGGTTTACTCTCATAATATTCATTCATGCGTTTTTTTGTAGTATGTCTTGATAATAATAATAATATATTGATTTAGGCAGGTGTATTTTGGGTGGAATGCCTGTTGTCTCAATGTCTTTGATATACCTGGATTATAACCTATAGATAGCATATAATCTATCAAGCATTGTGTTGAGTGATCGGCAGGGTCTCACCTGTCCTCAGACATGCTGGGGAGGGCATTTTGAGATGGGATCGGGGTCAGTGACGCAGGCTATATACGCAGGCTACATATCTCAGACACGTACCTGTGCTGACGCATAATGAGGGAGACTCCCCTGTCCTCCCCTGCCATCATGTCAGCCACCCGGCGCGCCGGCCACGCAGGCAGGCAGGCAGGCGCGCAGACAGGCAGGCAGACACGCAGGCATGCGGACAGGTTGGGAGGTGGTCTTGTTGTCTGCCTATTTTTGGTAAGACATGGACTCTAATCATGAAAATCTCTGGACCTATATCCAATGCCTGCATTCACACCAGAAATACGCTACCGGCATTTCG
Source organism: Amphiduros pacificus (assembly GCA_949316495.1). Classification (NCBI taxonomy): domain Eukaryota; kingdom Metazoa; phylum Annelida; class Polychaeta; order Phyllodocida; family Hesionidae; genus Amphiduros; species Amphiduros pacificus. The sequence goes on from OX439001.1 coordinate 34,624,543, forward strand.
TCAGAAACCCTGCCAATATGTCATGAGAAATCCCGATTCTTTCTATATAGCTACCTTTTATAATCTGCTTTTCCCGTCCCTTCAAAGAGCATGGTTTATTGGCATACATAAACACGAGAGACGACACAGGATAAGACACGTTCCATGGCGGGCGGCCTGGGGAAAGATGCAGCAAACAGGAACCGGAAAGTGAAGATGCAGAAAGCCCTTAATGGTTGTTGACTTATATAATATTTCAATTTTTGCCGCTTAGGCTAAATTGACTCACATTTGTGTTTACACAAAATGATCCTGTAATGTAAACGGTTTCAGAACATAACGACTCTTCCAAAAATTGCTTTGCCTTAAAGGCTGTGGATGATTTGACATACATAGCGTGACTAGGAGCAATTCAGGAAAGCGGAGTGGCTGTTGACACGGGGAGTAGAAAGTGCCGAGATTACCCTGACCTGTGTCAGACCCACCCAATCTACAAGTGCCCTTCACTTATTGCAATGGCCACAGAACAATCCCACAAATGATATTTCCAGTTCTCTATGTTGCCCTGATGTATCGTCCTACCACAGTTGAATAGATTTGGGTCAATCCCCAGGTCATGTTTGAAGTATGATTTTGGCTAGTGCAGCTGACGAGAAGCTTTGATTGCTCCGGGTTAGAGTATATTAGTTTTATATCTGCAGAAATATTTGTATTGAAAGTTTATCACATTAGAATACGTAGAATACGCTATTGATATTCAAATTTCTGGTTCAATTATCAGAATGTGGGGAGAAAAGTACAAAAGGGCTTTGTGGAGTCTGTCAGACATTCAGTCAATGTTTAATATTGAGGATAAGATTAAACCCTCTTACGGAACTATTATACTTGGTACTATAAGAGTTTTAAGTGCCAATTAATCAATATGCTACATGCTAATATTAAAATGTAAGATTTAATCAAGATTCATTGTCACGTACCTTTCCGATAATCTGGAATATATTGCGCAATAAAGTAATGGTCATGCTGGTGTTAAGTCGTCTGTAAACAGTCACAAGTCATTTGAATTAACCTTCTGTATCTATACAAATACACATTTGGTATTAGGAACAGATTTGGAAATGTTGTTTAATTCATTAAATATACAACTTACTTACAACTTACTAGTTTTTTAACCAATAAAAAACTATGGTTGAAAAAAGTGACCCAGTTGGTTAAAATAAACATTATTTCTAGAAAACACATTGTCATGCAGTATGTATTATTGATGTGGTTTAACTATGATATAGGCAGTCACGAGATTTAAAGTATTTTTATGGACAAGAGACCTTTTACAAGCACCTAAACGACAATAACGAACAACAAACGATTTAGAACGCTGATTGGACCTTCACAATGCTTGCGGAATGTATATGTATATATATATATGTGTGTGTGTGCTTGATATATTATTGTCCATTATCCTCTGCTGACATTTCATCGTGTGAAAACATAATAACATAAATCAGATGACATTCCCACGCAAGGCAGAAGAATACACGTTATAGCATTGCTAAACAACGGTTTGTAAGATAAAATGGAAGAAATGCGATGCATAATTGCATGTTAAGAGTGACATTTTCAGCGGCAACAATTGACTTGGCACTTCTTAGTGTGACTTTAACCAGCTCATGCATATACTCTGTGTTAAATAATTAAAGGTATTGATCAGATTATAAGCTATTCACAACTCATTGATAATCCAGGGCCGCTTCATGTTAAAGTGCTGGGTTTGTCACCAGACAATAGCAAACCAATCTATATAATGTAGGAATATTCTATACAAATCGGACATGTATTAGCAGGTTAAATGTATTTACAGCGCAGTCTGTTATGTAATGTAATACAAAATCATTATTTGCACGTGATTGATTTGTGAATTGGTTAAAATATCAAAAAGATGTTCAATACCCTTGAGTACAGCTTTATCTCATTTGAGAGATTTCTATTCTTATCATATGTCAGTCAGTAAAACAGCTATTAATCATATCTCCATTTGTCGGTCTGGAAGATGGACAGATAGTCGACGCCAGCACTTTCAGTGGGTATGAATAAATGTGAACATAAGTACGTGTGTGGCAACATATTTCAGCGATTTTAAGATTTGGAATACTTGTGATGTAGGTCACATGGACGGAAGCATGTGGTTGCCATGACAATGCATTATGTCGGTCACGTGGGTCTGGCAGCTGCGGGTCTCCCATCACCCGACTCAGGCCAGCTTTCTCTCTTCAAAGACATTACAATCGGTGCATCTCCCTGCTTTCTGTTAGTCAAGGAACATTATACTGTCCTGTAAAAGATGACCATTCACAAGTTTTAAACAAAATATCCATTGACATTTGGATGGGTTGTTGAATGAGTAATCATAATGCTGTTTTTATCTTGTTTCTGTCCACCTCCACACAATTCTTTTAATATCTGCCTGAGTTTTTACAAGATTCATCTAAGATATTACTGCCCGAAGGGTTCCTTTGTAAATAGACAGTGCTCTGTGTTAGATAATGGCCGGCGGATGTCTTTTGATATTATCTGTATTCAATATACACCCTGATACAGGGTAAAGTGAATGTCTCCTGTTGTAGAATGAAATTATATGCAATGTATGATAACTTACAATACCGAGATATAATTTGTCATATTTTGACTATTTTTATCCGAACATGAGTCGAAGTGTCCCGTGTCATGACGAAAATATGGTGACCCAATGTTTGTTCTCAGAGACTAATCACGTAGGACTTATCTTCATATTTATGTTGTGTGTGAGTACAGAATCTGTGATCATGTGTAATAGATAATGCGACCCATGCTTTATCAAATCAAGGTGGTTTGCCATATCATATTATGTGTATTAAGTTCCCTTATAGCAGAACGTTTCGATAAATTTCTCTTCATGCACGTTGGATCGAGGCTTGTCCATAAGCGGAAGTCTATTATAGTCTCCCCACTTCCGGTCCTTCATGTGAGATTGGTGGTGTTTCGGGCTGCTAGGTGCGTGGTCATAGAATCGATCTGGACATGATTTTGCTCCTGGAGGGTGTAAACGAGCCATGAATCCATGGAGAGATTGGATGCATTTATGAGACCTTAGAGCAAATCACAAACTCATGGCTTAGATGGTATATTGCACCATGATGGAATCCTTTCTATCAGTTCGTTTAAGAATATTGCTATTGAAACGGGATGCTCATGGCGATTTTATAGAGCAGGGTGGAGTGTATTACATTTATCATGATCTGGGATTAAGACATAAACTGGGATTAATGCTAGATAACACACTAAAGTAGATAGAGTGTGCTATCCAGTATGTAATGGTTGTTTAAGTGGCTATTTAATGAAAACTGGGAAAAACGTTAGTTAGGATATTGATATGTACGCATTAAGATATCCAATACTCTAATTAAATTTGTTGTTAAAGTCATGAACATAAAGTTTTTTCAGTATCTGCTATATCCCATAATACCAATGTTCAAATGTTCATTGTCAGTAAGAAGGCAATAAATGATATGAATTATTGTTTAATGTCGACATGAATATCTGTGGAAATTTAAGAGAGTCCTTTGCAGCAGAATAAAGTAATTGTTTACATATCAAACACCCTAAAACCACAATAAATGTAACAAAGCACTATCATTTAGTGTGAATAACACTCCTATGTCAATTTATATAGAATCTGTAGAGCAAAATCCACACTTGTAGTGAAAAGCACCCTGTGTATACAGTTAGGCTCTCAAAAACAAAGTAATGTTATATGCCAAGATAAAAACTTCCACTTCACTAGTGTTTTCTGCAAGCAATCACAGAATGTACAGGACACTAGCGCTTTATGTGTTCTACCCAATAGTGTTGAGGCTATCATACAGAAAGCTTTCGTTCTGCCATTTTATATTGCGTCAGATGAAATTGGCACAGTCGCTTGGGCATGCCACCAAAACATCGGATTAACAACTTTCACAAATCGATGAAAATATATCCCACTGCAACGAAAAAAATGCATTTGTTGGTCTATGGGACAATATTTCATTCTGGGTGTAATTATAGAGGGTTTACATCACGGTTCTAAGCACAGGAAGGATGTGTCTGTGTATTGATATCTGTCATTTATTTTCTGCCTTGGTCATGAAGTCAAAAAATAACCTGTTGCTAAAGTTGCTCATATAAACTGAAATACACTGACTCCAATAAATCAATGCAAGATTGTTTTACCTCGGAAATCAATATTTCCAACCTTCTTCAAATGACAGATTCTGGTATTTTCATACTTATTTCACAATAAGTGACAGAAAACTAAAGTCTTTGATGGGAAGTCTCACCGATGTCATGAGACAGTATTTTTTTCTGAGAACAATAAATATATGTAATAATATTAACTATATTCTAACAGATTACAAAAAAGCTATCAGAGACGACGAGGGCTGGTGCGTATACGTCAGAGTTTTCCGTGTACATGACATTCTGTGATGCATTCATACTCTCGCGTAGTTTGGGATGGTGGTGCTCTGAACCATGAATATTTCCTTCTTTTAGCAGTTCCCCAATCCGCTTTGAAACAAAGATCGCCTACGTCACATTAGATTCTCATAATCAAACGCATCTTCAGCATATGACATTTGGCGAAATTTACAGCCAGGCCATTTGATATTTAGGGGATGGAGAAATATAAATATCATTTTCAAAAAGGAAAATTGCATACAATGCAAGACTTTCTTTAATAATGTTTAATAATGTAGCATAGATTAGGAATTTAATTCAGTTGAGAAAAGAAGCTAAATGATTTCCTCTACAAAGAATATTACAGCCAAAGGATATAATTCTGAAGTGTGGAGGTGGATAGAGATGGAGGAAAGAGTCAAAGATATCCTGAACCGGTCATCATTCAACTTCATTCTGAACCCACGCCTGAAAGTATAAAGGGATAGTTTTTTGTAATAACACCATTTCTTCAGGCTTTAAATATATGGCTGACTCCAGCATAAAGGATATGAATCTGATACACATGGAGGAGGCATTGTGGGAGATCTGGCTGCTTTGAAATGTTAGTGTGATTGATATAAGATTTCTGTATAATCACCAATGGGACAATTATGCCAGGTAAGATCTCTGCAAGTCCAAAAATATCATATCAACATGTGTCCAGATGTTGTTTGGCTGATAATCATGTATAAGATAGAGATTACATACCTCCAATCAGGCCATGTCCAGATGGGAGCTTCAGGGGCTTTGGTTTTTATGCTCTGATTGTTTATTGGCAATGAATTATCTGACTGGTTAATCTATCAATAGATTGGCGGAAGCCTTTCAGTGAATGGCCAGACAATTAATAGATTGGTGAAATCCCTTCATGGCATGCTGGGGGATTCAATTATGTTTTTATACTTATATCAAGCGGTCAATATTCAGTAAAAATAGGTTCTTATCACAAATCTGATCCCAACCAAATTGATCCCAACCAGCCCTTCTGGCTCGCACAGATTTATCTGCATTTTGACTTGTTGAGTTGACTTGTAGATTGGCTCTAATAAGAAATCAACAAGTAAAGAGACAACCTGGTCACTTTCACATAGGTGAGCTGCAAATGAGTTTGAGTTCCTGGGTGGAATATATTTATGGCCCTTTTTGGGGCTATAAAATTCTATGACCCTGACCTTTTAAAAATATGAATCTATTTCACAGCAACAAAGGATGTGGAGGGACAAAAAGAGACCCACATGTGTTTTATATGAATAATGTCTGCAAATAATGTTTTATATAAATAATGTCTGCAAATAAATGATATTTTATGTACGAGTCACCAGAAAGTAAAAACTATTAAATAACAAAATATTAATCAAATTCAGGTGAAGGTAATAACAGTGGCAGCAAATGCTAATAATAATAATGTTTTATTTTTATTTTGTATACGTAACATTCATCATGGGGTAGATGCCTTGTAGAATAAAATTATCTCAAAGGAAGCAATGTACTCGCACATCAGTGCAGTACAATATCGTTCAGATGCGTGGACATACGATGTGGGGTTTGTGTCAGTGTCGCATATTACTACAGTCTCAAGAGGCCATGAAAGATGTAAACATGAATATTCATGTATACATGAATATTCAATTTTTATCATCTTTATCATTATTATAAAAAAAAACCGGAACTTTCATTTTAGAAATATTTTAGCGGTCCGGACCTGTATGCTTGTCATATTCATTAATTCTCATCTTTATAATCGAATATAAGATAAAATCTTTCTGATTCATTGAATACTGTAATTTCCTGACATTGTCCTGTAAATTTCCTGATTAATTATATAGCAATTAACACAACATTCCTGTAATAGTAAGGCCCAGATTGTCAGAAGGGGAATGCCGATAGCATGTACACATTCTCCTACACTTGGCATCATTTTACAGGTTTATAGACATTCCATTTGTTTATTGAAATCTTGACGAATTTACCTGCATTTCATTCCGCAAAAATGTTGGGTATTGCCAAATGGACACTTTACTGGCGCTTGTGTATTTTTTTTATCAAAATCGATCTCTGGAATTTAAAGTTTTCGGCAATGTACCTATTTAAACTTGGTCTGTTATTGGTCTGCATTGCTTCGTTTCAGCATGAGGTTTGCCGAAAAGGTAATTATCAGAAATGATCACTTCTTTGGTATCGTCAGCAATATTTGGTATGAAAAATTCACTTGAACAGTCACAAGTTACATAATTCACTAAACTAAACCCCGTGAACCACGATGTCTTTAAATTATGATGTTCTGCAATGCCATGCACTCTACAGTCGATCAATCCAAATAAGCAAATATAGATAAAACATTAAACATTAACCCTTTTAAAAATGTTAATCAGATGCAGCTGTAACAAAGTGGCCACTGTGGAAATGCACTGCAAAGTATGTTTGATCTCTGTGCTTTCCATGAAGGCGACGCAGAACAATATTTAAATTATTTCCAAACAAACCAAACAAAGAAAGGAGCTTGGTTTGCCCAGAGATCTAATGTGTAGTAGATCTAATGGTGCGAACCACATAGTTAGTCTGAGTCAGGGATGGTCTCATACCATCTGATCTGGTCCGTCGGTAGACTTACCCAAGGTGTTATCTTGTGCGTATGGTGTGGTAGAGTCATATTTTCAAACTTTAATGATTGTATTCTGTTATGACCAATCCAAAACTATTCCATATGTTTGATATTTTCGATGCATATATTTTTAAACCGTTAAATCTTTTATTGTTTTGTCTCAAAAAAATATGACATCAACATATGACACTAATCTTTATGCCAAATCCACAAAACACACTCAGAGATATAGATGGTATCGAAATGCTCAGAGTAGGACGTGATACAGGGAACACTGATCATAGCCAAAACATCAGTTGATGTGATAAGGGGCCAAGCATTACAGAATAGATAGGAACAAGCAGCAATTTCAACCAGTTGCATAATAGCATCGACCCCCAATTACCAATGTATATGCTTGTCACGAATCACAATGATATCAAGAAAAGTCCCAACAACATCGATTTGTCTGTGGCCCATAGAAACCATTCACAATTGCTCAAACTCCAGTAAAAGCTATTAGAAGCCTCTCATACCCAATCTGTCGCTTTACCTTGAGAATAAGTACAGTCAATAAGGTATAGAGGCACTGTGCTTCCACCCTATTAGAACATTTGATCCAATCGATTGCTGACTGCATATTTCCCGAATGTCAAAGTCTTTAATAATGGAAACAAAACTTGAACAAACTCAAAGGTATTTGCACTTTTAAAAGATAGAAACAATGCCATCCTGATGATAAGTAGAAACCTAGTGGTGAAATAGAAATTGGTATATTTTGGCTGATATTTGTTTTATGATGCAGACATATTTATTTAACCGACCTTATTGATTATTTCCTGATTAAAAACGTCAAATACTTTGCTCTCCTTTTAGTAACAATCACATTTTTTCAAATTTCAACTTATCATTAGTCGAGATTGAAGTAATTGTAATGGCTTTTATGATGATTCTCTGGCCCATGTCATTTAAAGCCTCACGCTGTAGCTGCATTCTTGTATTTGTTTCCTTTTGAATTTATTTTTCGCAGATATATAGTGAAATCTCCAAAATCCTCTAATTCATTGTTATTTATAAAATTTACAATGGCAGGTTTAAACAGAAGAGTGAGAGACTGCCCGGGAAACAATACACATCAGGCCGTAGCTGCACCTGTAAATACGAGCCAAATTACAAAAGACGTGAATATATTTAAAAAACTAATCAAAATTCCATATTTGAGATAAAAAAGCAAAAAATAAAAAATAACAATAATAATAAATAAATGATAATAACAAAATAAAAAATGATAAATAGAAATAAACACATTTCTAATTATTTTCAAATTAAATAAATAGCCATTCTAAACCCATTTTATTATTTGTCCCTAGTTATAACTAACCTTTGTTAGTCATGTATTGTGTCAAAGTGTTATAGTACTAAGCTGATTGTACTCAGTGTGTACAGGATTGACATGCCGGTGTGTCCATATATTAACTGAAGCACGCCATGGAGGGAATGCTGCCATGTGCTCCATGCGAATGGCACTCAACAGTGAAGTGTATGGTGCTCTCATAAAGGAGAGAGATTTGTCTGAGTTACGGAAGGGATGACCATTAATCATGCAGGGGGCGTGGAGGAAATGTATAAAAACATATTGCTATGATCCTGTCGGCATTCAATGAATTATTGAAAACTCACAGGAGGAATACGAGATGTATGTAACAAACCAATGTTTAGGCAAATATTTCAAAATTTCAATTTAAAAATTTATATAGATTGTATCAAGGCACAATTTTATTTGATATGACAAATCAAAAATTACATAAATTGTATCAAGGCACAATATTATTTGATATGATAAACATGAAGCAGTTTAAAAAGTAACTTTAAACAGCACACCTTTACATAATACTTCTAAAAGTGACCTCTATCATATCCATAATAAATGTATGTATCCGGATGACTGTGCTTGCACTATTGCCCTCCTATACCAAAAGACAGTTATGGCCAAAATAACATTTTGTGGAAAAGGGAAAAAAAACATTTTCCTCTTTGGCTCCAACTGCCCTTTGACAGTGTGTTTCCATCGTAACTATTGGGAGTAATCAATAAAATGCTTTTTATTTCTAGTAAAACTACCTTTTGACATTTGACATTGAGGGTACCTCATTGTTACCTTTTATTGGTGAGAGATTAAAATAAGCAGTTAAGTAGCCACTAAGTAGAACATATGAAATAAAAAAAATAACTGCATTTTGCCATTGACTGCCTTTTGCTATTGGAAGGCAAATTACATAAATGATGAAATTCTGTCAGCGCCTATTTCTGTGATATGGACATTTGGGTATGGAAATATGCTATATACATCTGGTAACAGCGGCTAGGGATAGCACCGTGTCGGCACCAGATGTGAATGATATGTATATGGGTATTAACACTGGGTTTAGACCGGGCTGTGTTTTATGACATCACATTAGTTTTGATAACATCTCCACAATTTGTCAGTCATTTATTTGTGTTTACCATTAAGTGTTAAGCCTTGGAAGATTTGGAGGCCAGGTTCAAGCTATACGTTCTCTCAGCCATCTTTGTTTCAGTGCTTTGGCTACCACTACCAAATTTAAAAGGCCATAGGCCGTGGCGCTGTTGGTTAGAGCGTCAGCTTATTAGCACCAGTTCCTCTGTGGTGATCCAAAGGTCGTGGGTTCGAACCCCGGCCGTGCCGAGATTGAACTCATGATACAATTTCCCATATGAGCTGAGGCCGGGCCTAAAGGGTTAACCCGTTGTCCTTGTAAATCTGTGACCGGGCGGGTTGTCATGTCAAGGACCTGCGACGAGACAATTCAATGAGGCAGCACTATATCTGCTGCAAGTAGGTCCCATCACGAAATGACTGAAATAATGTTGAAAGTGATGTTGAAAGTGATGTAAAATACCATACAAACAAACAAACAAAAACCACTACCACAATTCATTTTGCCAGCAACACAATGCCTGTGAATGCACTCCCGTGAATGCACAACATTGCAGCCTTCATAAATCAAATTTAAAGCTCTTTATCAACAACACACGTGCACATTTGCCTATCTAACAATCTTAATACATGCATAATTGGCATGTGGGCAGATATCTACATGAACAGACAGTAAATGTCATGCAAGGGAACACATAGGTGGATATCTCCATAAACAGACAATACATGTTGTACAAGGGTACACATGGGTAAATATATACACGGACAGACAATATAGGTCATACAAGGGTACACATGGGTAAATATATACACGGACAGACAATATAGGTCATACAAGGGTACACATCGGTAAATATATACACGGACAGACAATATAGGTCATACAAGGGTACACATCGGTAAATATATACACGGACAGACAATTTAGGTCATACAAGGGTACACATGGGTAGATATCTCCAGGAACAGACAATACATGTTGCACAAGGGTACACATCGGTAAATATATACACGGACAGACAATATAGGTCATACAAGGGTACACATCGGTAAATATATACACGGACAGACAATGTAGGTCATACAAGGGTACACATCGGTAAATATATACACGGACAGACAATATAGGTCATACAAGGGTACACATGGGTAGATATCTCCAGGAACAGACAATATTTGTCATACAAGGTTACGCATGGATAGAAATCTCTCTTAGAGTCATCAAATGGTATAATATAAATATGGGCAGTTATCTCCATACACAGATAATAGATGTCATACGAGCTAACCCATGGGCAGATGTCTCTATGTTGAAACACAAAAAGTCATATGGTTTTCATGGCACTGACAGACGTTAATAGAAAACAGAAATATCATCGGATTAGATGCAAATAATATATCAATGTCACGAAATAGATCAGCTATCACACAAGAGATGAAAACAGTATCTGCAAACCAAACAAACTACAAACAAATACATGTGTTTTTCATGTAGACCAAACAAATACAGAACTTGACTGACAGAAATAGCTCAATATTGGGAGAGCATTCGCCTTGAGACCTCAGGATTCGTTCGAATCCAAACCAGGTTTTTCAAAGCAGTAAGGACATACATCGTTTGGAGGGTGTGATAGGTTAGTGTTTGGAGGGTGTGATAGGTTAGTGTTTGGAGGGTGTGATAGCTTAGTGTTTGGAGGGTGTGATAGGTTAAGTGTTTGCAAAGACATGAGTTGAAATAGACGCATCCTTTTTGAACTTGCAGATCTGTATAATTTATTAGTGAATGTTTGATAGTCCTCATTAATATTTTAAGGCAGTTGAAACTCTTGTAATATGACACATGAATTTTTTTAATGAAAATTGTATTGTATATTCTCAAAATAAGAGTTAATTTTGATAATGATAAATCTTGCTTTTTTATTTAACCAAAGGCTCATGACTTGTTATAACGCTGCTTGTTAAATCAAACTTGATAAACGTATTCATTGGCTTCACTGCCGTTGACGTAGATAGCAATCAATTCACATTAAAGTGTGATTCCCAGTACCCTGGTCCAGGTATGAAAAGCCTTATCAGTTCACTCCAACTGTTTATTGGATAGAACTGGATAAAAAAATCTATATAAAGACATATACTTAACGCCATCCATTCTCAAATCAGAAAAGTCAGGTTTATGATGGGTATACGAGGCAACATGCATATATATATATATATATATATATATATATATATATATATATATATATATATATATATATATATATATATATATATATATATATATATATATATATATATATATTATACTCCTTTCTCATGTATATTATATCCCCTGCATTAGAGCTAAAATGCTGAGAAAGCATGCAGATAGCTTATCTTGTTCCTATTCTGGAGATCTATTCTGATTTGCAATTCATAGCTGCAAATATAAAAGCACAATCTAAGTAATTCCTTGCTTTCAAATATACCAACTCATCTGAAATGTATACTTGAAATTGCCACATGAGAAAGCAATTTCCACGAAGTACAAGAATAGGATAAAGTGCATATGGTCGGCAGTGATATTCTTGCTGATGAAGAAAACAAGGAATTAGGACCGATTCAAAGCTCGCAAATGATAGTGACTATTCTGGGACGAATTTTGAGCTCTGCATTAAGGTACAATAAGTATGTTTCAAAAGGCTGTTAGACAATGGCCGCTATTTGCACGTAAGATTATAAATTTGATCAAATAAGGGCGTTTTGAGTGGGTGCCAATAAAATACACCTTATTTGGGACACATTTGAGACATATTTGGGTGTATAAGTGATTGACCTTTGATTCCAAATACTGAAATGTATCTAATTCGGTTTTGCTTATGTATCACACTATATTTCTTTCTAGCCAATGCCCTATATCTGATATCAAAACACTCATCAACAAAAAAACACCTACAATAATATTGTATATGGCCGAGGATAACGCCAAGGATACCTTAACATAATTCACGTTTATGTCAATTATTTCTTATATTTATTATGTTGCAACTCACCCAACCTTAAAAGACCTATATCAGGAAAAAAGGAGGTACACCGAACTTGTGGCGATATTTAACAAATCTTATAACTAAAAAAAAAATTTTGCTCCGGGATTTCTCCTGTAATATAAAATACATAAATTAAGTGTACCTGGCCCCTATATAACTATACATATTTATATCTATATTTCTGTTTAAATCTTGTCATGGAAGTTGCATAAAGCTGAATATGTATAAATACTTCATAAGCTTTATTGATTTTCCCCAATAATTGATCAAACATCAATCACCAAGTAGGCAAATATGAATGTATACGTGTAGTTTCTCTCTATAGCACGCACTCATTGAATAGTTAATACTTGCAGAAGCACTGTTTCTTATTCTGAACAATGACGGCGCCCTTGTGTCAAAGATAAGCTGCATTTATGCCAATCATCGATTCATTATATTATAATGTATGAATATATAAAATATAATAAATGAGCTAGACCTATTAACGCCATTGTTGCACCCCTTTCTTAGTAGCGTCATGATACAATTTGATTTGATTTTTATACCTACATCTTAACATATACACATTTTTGAAAATGACGTAAGCGTTATTCTGTGGTTCTCTCTAAATCATCTGAATTAAATGAGGCATCCTGTTCAGTCTTGTGGATGCCGATGGTATTGTGGATGCCGATGGTATTGTGGATGCCGATGGTATTGTGGATGCCGATGGTATTGTGGATGCCGATGGTATTGTGGATGCCGATGGTATTGTGGATGCCGATGGTATTGTGGATGCCGATGGTATTGTGGATGCCGATGGTATTGTGGATGCCGATGGTATTGTGGATGCCGATGGTATTGTGGATGCCGATGGTATTGGATTCACTTGTCATTTGTGTGTAAATAACGGACGTTCAGTGGAATATGTGAGTTATATAATCTGTCAAAGCTCTCAAACTCGGATTAAACCGTAACCAAATTACGAATTACAATACATGCATCAAAACAAACCATGTTATTTCTCATTGGAGTTGTCAGTTATCCATTTTGTTATCGCTTGAAGTAACACAGCTGCGCTGACAGGCAAATTGGGACATAAAAAAGTCAATATTTTCGCAACTTTCGTGTCCAATTGAAGAAGTGAAACTATAAGGAAAGCGTTATTCATATAAAAAGACTGGACACATTGACACCGATGCCATGGAGCTCGCATCTGAGTGTGACACTATAGGGGAACTATATCTGAGATGAGTTGTTCATATAAAAAGACTGGACACATTGACATCGTTGCCATGGAGCTCGCATCTGAGTGTGACACTATAGGGGAACTATATCTGAGATGAGTTGTTCATATAAAAAGACTGGACACATTGACATGGCTCAAACGATATGATGCATGTAGAGAGGGCTCAGCTTGTGGGATGGGGATGTGGTGGGGATATGGTGGGGATGGTATGGGGATGTGGTGGGGATATCGTGGGGATGGTATGGGGATGGTATGGGGATGGTATGGGGATGTGGTGGGGATGTGGTGGGGATGGCATGGGGATGTGATTGGGGATGTGGTGGGGACGTATTGGGTATTAAGCAGCAGAATACGTGCATTTGCAGGGACTATATAAAACGCAAGTCGGGAACAAACAACATGTGTGATAATGCGCATCACATAATGTCATGGGACGCAGCACTGAGCCGGGCAGCGTCGTCTCCCTCCGCGATCGATAAGCACTAGATTATGTACGCTGTGGATACACACCATTCATATCACTTATCTGTCACCTCTCAGCGTCACAGCCGGACAGCGGTCTGTCACGGCTCCCAGTGACTTGTTGGTGCCACACATCTGATCAGAGAATAATATTTTAGCGACTACAAAAGCATATATAACTGTAAATGATTAATGCAAAAACAAAAGAAACCTGAAAATCACATTCCACTTTGCAAGGTAACCAATATTGTTTAATCACGTCAGAATGATAGACGTTTTGAGTTTACAACCGTGACTTGTATTAAACTTGAAAATATTAGCTTCTTGTTAATGTGGTTTTTGAGAAACAAAATTTCAACACCCAATCGGTTTTAATAATGTATTGAGAATATATCTGAAAGTGGTCTGAATATTTAGTAATCAGCGGAAGCAGTACAATGCATCATCCTTCCTGTACATATAAGAATATAATATTTACTTTGTTTCGTTATAAAGATACATTTATCTTTTTTTCTATGTATATATAGCTGGGTTATCAGGGTTATCTTGTTGCCATGAATTTGACTTACTGTCATGGCCTACATTCTGGAAATTCTTTGTACATGAGATCGATAGAGATATTACCATCTTGCATGATAAATAGTATTAGCACAAAAACCTCTGCATGTTCGTGTATATATATATATATATATATATATATATATATATATATATATATATATATATATATATATATATATATATATATTTATATATATATATATATATATATATATATATATATATATATATATATATATATGTATGCTATTTATAAAACGCAAAACATACAGAATCTTATGAAAGTTGCTAAAACATTGTTTCAAAACAGTTTTAATCAAAGATGTGTTCTTATATGCTGCCTTCATGAGTCCCTTAAGGCATAAACAAAAAATAAAGTAACGTAACAAAAAAAAATGATGTTATGTTTGTTAAGGAAACAACGTCTCTTCATCTCCAAGGTTACAGTTAACGTTATGGAGACATGCATTGCTGGAGAAATATTGATGAACAAAAAAAGATAATGTTATGGTTTTTAAGAAAACATTTTTTTTTCAAGATTGTAGTTAAAGTTGTGGAGATATGCATTGCTGGAGAAAAATACGTAAATTGGCCTCTCAGGAATTTACTCTTCTAATATTTATTTTCAAAAACGTTTATTTGTCAGTCCCATCAGCCATAGCCACCAGTTTATGTCAACCTTTTAAATGTCATAAATCGATGATTGTAAAACATACTGATTTCATATTGCTAATGAGACAATCATTACAATGTTTATGCTTCTTTCAACTACGATACATATATTAATAGATGAAATGAATGCTTCAAACAGAAACTTTTTTTCAAAACAATTTGTGCTTGTAAAACATTTGATATAATGCTAGATATTCTTTAAGCCTGTTACTGCAAGGGTAAACTCATACAGATCTAAAAATAGAGGATAATTACAAAGCGTAGGAGCTTGGATGTTGGTTCTCTTTCAGAAACACCTCTTTGTCTCACTAATTCCTAATGGTGCTGTGCCTGTCATCCATGTTCATCGTATGTATTCTGAGAGTTATTCCACTGATGCAGAGATAATTGAGTTTGAGCTCAGATATATGGCAGCGTTAGATTGTTATGTTCCAAGTTTCAAGACAAATATATAATTTTATTATGAAGATATATTTACAGGTGAATCTGCAGTTTTGTTGGTGGTTTGCAAAATATAACAAACAACATTCAACAAGTGTATATTTTTCAGATCAACTTATAACAAGCGGAGTATTCTTGCTTTCTTTCATATGTATTATTCATAGAAAGCTGAAAGAGTTTCAGAGCCGGTACTCATCTTGACTGAGAAGGGATTGACCCCATGTGACCTGACATTTCACAAATTGGACCCGGAAATTAAGCCTGATCAACAACACATAGTTGCCCCTAGCAGTCCAACTGACTATGTAATCCGATTATCTAAAGCTGGTATTGGCATCATCGATGACAATTTACACTGGACAGATATCATATTAAGCAGGACAGAAAGTGGTCAGTTTCAGTTATTGGGATTTCCTAGCTCACAGAGATTAATCCTTGATCAGATTTTTTGACCGAAGAATATAAATAAACCAAAATAGGTGTCTTGTATTTGAACAAATAAATATGATATTAAGTGAATCACATTTATGGCACAGTCGTAACAGAAAACAATCAGGATCAGGAAGTACCCCAAAGGGGGTTTCCCTGAGGAGATTTAACAAGGATACATTATCTACCAATACAGTCTCACCTGTTTTGCCAAACCAGGCTTTTTCCAGCTCTCTCTTCTTTGTGAAAGATATGTAAAGCCATATGTATAAGTATTCAACCAGCAAGTCACGCAGGGCTACAGGTATGCTATCAGCTTTCCTCATATGTGTTTAGGGGTACTTGCTTTATTCCTTTCATCAAAGTTGAACTTACGCTATATGAAATGAAATTGTGAAATGGTGTTTTTACGACCCTTTCAGCAACTATGGCCAGATCAGGTTGACTTTCGAGGCTTTTAACCAGTCGGCAGTGGGAGTCGAACCACCACCTCCCGTCCTCCACTTATATAACCATTAAAGACACAGATCCTACGCTCAACCAACTGTGCTATTGGGGCCGGTTGAACCTACGCTATATCTTCTTATTGCAAATATTAATACCATGTGGAAAACTAATATAATAAAACCACATCTTCTATAGCTTACAGATGGTAATATATCAACTTATGTATCAAACCGATTCTACAGTAATGAGAGTAAGAACCTTAGACAGACCTCTCTCATCCAGCAGGTCCTTCCTTGTTGCTAAGCTTTTAACATCAGAGTCTAGGAGTTGACAAATGCCTGAGGGAGGTGGGAGTCATTCAAGGGGGCACTAAGTATCTAAAACTCTGTTGTTTCATGCCACTTCCTGTCACAATCACCGCCATAACACCAAATGGACTCTGCTCTCCAAACACGGATGGCTGTATATGGGTGTTTGGCACTTGTTTCCAGTAGAGTGTGGATGATGGAGAGCTGTGCTATGGAGGAAGTAGGTGTTGTTGAGACATCGGTGTGGACAAATTCCTCCACATATTCCTCTGCTTGTGTTATTCCCATTAAGACTGATTGACCTTGAAAACAGCTTCACTCAAACTCTATATTCACCTGTGTAAGTGAGTGACAAATATTTAGCATGAATGAGCTGACTTAAACACTGAGGCAATGCAAGAAACATAACAGTGTAATTAGTTTAGCTATTTAGCATGTGTAAATATGGAGATGTAGTTAATCAAACATTGTGTTAACTTGCTAATATCTGATGACATTTTAATTTGCTTAAGTATCACTTCATTTTAATACGAATATGTGTATTCTGAAGTTATCGGTGAAATTCTAAATATGTAAGTATAATTCAGGCACGCCATTCTTTATTTAATCATGCTATGTTTTGGCTTCCAAAATATTCACTTTGAAATAGCGCGCACTGAATATTCAGTAAACGCCGATGAACACATTGCATGCAAGATTTAAACATTGAATTCTATTGGAACTGAGATATTGAATAATTAGCTCTTGACTTTGATGTGATACACATGGAGCACATTCATGTCCATTGCCAACCTACCAAACATAAAATTAGTTGATGACGATGATGACATTGTAAATTTGCATAACCTCCCCAGCAAAGAGTGTTCCCTAATGTTAAATATGCAGCACTATCAATACCAGTTCTACCTCTCATAGTAGATCAGCATGAACCAAGGAATTTGCTATTCAGGCACAATGTTTGGTGAAGGTAGAGCTCATTCACACCTGCTAGTTATTGTATGAGTTGCTGTGTGACATAATATTTCACTTAACATCAATATGGTCCAATGAGGCTCTGAGCATGAAAACTTCATTGATTTCTTTAATATAATACAAACACTAGTGATTTCTTTGATGAAAGGTCTGTTATAACATGGCAGTACAAAAATGTGATGCGTTTCTTGGTCTATGTTGCAGATTTGTCATTGCATTTATTGATGCTGCCACCAATGAGTTAAGTGTATTACAAATTCTTCAATTGTCCACCAATCATCAAATAATAGTTTTATTTTCTGTTCTATGTTGCAGGTCAGGAGAGCTGCGCGGTCAGTAGACATGCAACATTCTGCCCTACATCCAATTAGTGCACTGGACAGACCAAGGTGTGATGAGACTCTTGCTGTCTTCAGGACCTATCCCATGAACATAGGACTGACATGTTAACACCCGGAACCTCCAAGCAGAATTTAACACGGATTAACCTATAGATGCACTTTCTCATTTCCAACTCAAGAGAACTACCACAATTACTCTGGAGGGATAGTCCCATATTTGATAGACACTCAAGACAGATATAATCATATTTCCAGACAGCACGAAAGATTAAGGTGTCTTGAGTTGTGATTAGGATTTAGACGAAGATCGAATATTACCTAACATAAAATAAGCAGGCATAATTTTGCTGTCAGAGCCTGTGACTGAAGTCTCGTCTTGACCTATCAGCCTCGTTTTAGATTGCCATTGATGAGTACATAGAATCATACGGTGGAGGGAGTAAGGCACCTCAGAGACACCATAATGCAGCCTTTCTCAAAGTTTAATTCAACCATCACTGCACCATAGCTGCTGAACTACTACCCAGTGAATACCTCTCATGTAAAAAAGGAGTACCATTACTTAAGAGAGAGTGATGGCCTTGGATAACTCCACATAGAAATCAACCTTTGAAAGCGTGTGATGCTACTCAGCTTCAACCGTTGACATGGGTAAGTTGCACAATCCTGCAGCATAAATCAATGATATGCTTTCACCTCTGATATATCAAGGATGCTACAGATGAATGTCTGTGTCCCTGTCTCACCTCTACCGTCAAGCTGCTGTTATTGTCTCCATTGTACCCTGTCTCAGTCAGATCTATATTGTGGGTTACATAGTCAAAGTGATCACTTGGTGTGTGTGTGTGTGTGTGTGTGTGTGTGTCACAGTAGATGTTCAAAGTGTCTATTTACATGCTATGATGCATCTCCTGTCTCAATTCTCCATAAGTAAATAGAGTTTGTTTCGGTGCTTTTTGTTTATGTACACTGAGCTAATAGCACCACAGTTGGTTCAACATGATCTGAGTTTTCATCTGATGACAAAGTTAGGACATTGTTCAGGCTCTCCCCTATCACAAAGTATATCACAAGGTCTAGTGGTGTAGATCAGATGATATAAGGGGTCTCAGCAGGTCTAACTGTGTAGATCAGATGATATAAGGGTCTCGGCAGGTCTAACGGTGCAGATCAGATGATATAAGGGTCTCAGCAGGTCTAACGGTGCAGATCAGATGATATAAGGGTCTCAGCAGGTCTAACGGTGCAGATCAGATGATATAAGGGTCTCAGTAGGTCTAACGGTGCAGATCAGATGATATAAGGGTCTCAGCAGGTCTAACGGTGCAGATCAGGTGATATAAGGGGTCTCAGCAGGTCTAACGGTGCAGATCAGATGATATAAGGGTCTCAGTAGGTCTTACAGTGTAGATCAGATGATATAAGGGGTCTCAGCAGGTCTAACGGTGCAGATCAGATGATATAAGGGGTTGCGGCAGGTCTAACAGTACAGATCAGATGATATAAGGGGTCTCGGCAGGTCTAATGGTACAGATCAGATGATATAAGGGGTCTCGGCAGGTCTAACGGTGCAGATCAGATGATATAAGTGGTCTCGGCAGGTCTAACTATGTAGATCAGATGATATAAGGGTTCTCAGCAGGTCTAACGGTGTAGATCAGGTGATATAAGGGGTCTCGGCAGGTCTAACTGTGTAGATCAGGTGATATAAGGGTTCTCAGCAGGTCTAACTGTGTAGATCAGATGATATAAGGGGTCTCGGCAGGTCTAACTGTGTAGATCAGATGATATAAGGGGTCTCGGCAGGTCTAACTGTGTAGATCAGGTGATATAAGGGTTCTCAGCAGGTCTAACTGTGTAGATCAGATGATATAAGGGGTCTTGGCAGGTCTAACGGTGCAGATCAGATGATATAAGGGGTTTCGGCAGGTCTAACTGTGTAGATCAGATGATATAAGGGGTCTCGGCAGGTCTAACTGTGTAGATCAGGTGATATAAGGGTTCTCGGCAGGTCTAACTGTGTAGATCAGATGATATAAGGGGTCTCGGCAGGTCTAACTGTGTAGATCAGGTGATATAAGGGTTCTCAGCAGGTCTAACGGTGTAGATCAGGTGATATAAGGGGTCTCGGCAGGTCTAACTGTGTAGATCAGATGATATAAGGGGTCTCGGCAGGTCTAACTGTGTAGATCAGGTGATATAAGGGTTCTCAGCAGGTCTAACGGTGCAGATCAGATGATATAAGGGGTTTCGGCAGGTCTAACGGTACAGATCAGATGATATAAGGGGTCTCGGCAGGTCTAACTGTGTAGATCAGGTGATATAAGGGTTCTCAGCAGGTCTAACGCTGTAGATCAGGTGATATAAGGGGTCTCAGCAGGTCTAACGGTGCAGATCAGATGATATAAGGGGTCTCAGAATGTATTAGGAGTTTTGGGATGTTTCGTGGTGTAGGTAAGATGTTACCAGGATTTCCACATGTCAAAAAGCATAGATCAAATGATATAAAGGATATCAACATATATAACATCGCATATATTACGGTATAAGAGCACAATTATTGCAGAACAAATGATATCAGGTGCATGTCTAAGCATGTCTGATGCTGTAGATCACTTGGTATTTGGTCTAACAGTGAAGATCAAATAGATATTTCCATCCTATTAAACATGCACAAATTATTATTAGACAGCAAATATATTAATTAGATATTGACCATTATTTCAAAGTAAATGATCAAGTACATTATGGTGATCAGAGAAGTCTCATACTCAGATATGTGAGACGAAATGATAACGTTATTTTTCCAATATTCCTTGCGATTTGTTTCCCATCAACCCGCATTTAACAGGACGTTCCCCGCAAAAAGAAAAGATTATTTAACCGTCCTTTCATTGGATATATCAAATTTTACAGTCATACTCAAATTAATGGTCCTGCAGGAAAAAAAAGACCTTGCTATCTCCATGGATCTGCGCCTCTGGCTTCCTCTGCAGTGTGTTTGTGTTAGTCTAGAGAGATAGCTTCCATCCCTGGGGACAGATGAAGTGGCAGATAAGACAACAGCGTGTTCTGGCACAGAAGATTAAGATGGTGTCCAGATATTACAGACTGCGGTCACATTCAATCATCCCTGTATGCAGCTCAATAGAAGTGGCATCGATTATCGTAATAGTGTGATTGCGGGTTACCATCTTGTTATTTTTTTATGATTGGATCTCAGAGAGTTTTTTGTGTACTTGTTGTGCACTTTTTTTTCAATGGGGCAAATGGTAACCTGCAATCGGCTTATGCAGTTAACTCATTGAATTTCTTTCACTTGACGTGTGACATTTTAATTAATAAAATGTCTAAAAATATAATGTCAAGTTCACATACATCTATCTTTGAGTAACTGTGCCATACACTAGACATCCTACTAAGAGTAATAGAACAATTTATTTCAACTATAAAGCGAAAAAATACTAAAAGAAAATAATGGCACATGATTAACTTAAACACTGATTAATGGTTCTTGGAACAGGTTCAAGGACAAGACCCGTGCCATTCTCGTAGATTTCTTTTTTTTCAATTGGTGATATGACAAAGAAAATATTGTTGTCCATTTGTTTAGTTTGCATCTAATTGAATAGTGGCATTCTTCCGGTTCCGCTTTACACAAGTTCTTTCAAATATTTATTGTTGTTATATGGGCGGAGCGTCCCAATCTTCTTTGAACGGGGGAGGTAAACCAGGCAGGGGTTACCGACGGTGGAAAACAAAAGAGCAATTTGATTTGTGTTCCTACTCGACAACAGGATATGGTGAATGAACGATCCGGCTGTGGGTGCACGTAATAACGATAGTGGCTTGTTTGGCAAGACCCTGTAGATTGTACCCACTACCAAGACATAACGAAAACTGTAGCATCTAATGGCCCATATCTCGGCACATCAATTCACAAATCTATTAAGGGAGCCCATATCAAGGCCCTCCATCCTAATTGTACTCACTGGGTGTTTCGTGGCAGTGTTTGGCGAAAAGGGCCTTGCTACTGTGCAGCATACAAATGTCTCTCCATGTCACGCCCTGTGTTATGGGTCGACGACAATACATCATCTCAAATATGCCAGCCCTCCCTACATTTGTTGGGATAAACTATTCATTGCTGTATTTCTGCAATTTTTTGTGTGTTTTTAAAAGTACCACGAAGAATAGATAGGAAATGAACAAAAGTTCCGGTTGCGGAATCCATAAAGTCTTAAGAATGAGGTCATCTTAAGACATCCTCATTTTGTGTTCGATATATCTATATACATAGTATTGTTAGAAATTATCTTAAATTGAATACCTTGATAAAACTGAAACGTTTGTGAATATTCTCAGCCGAGCATAACAGGTGTATATGTACTTGTTGAATATGCGGGAAAGGAACAAAGATGGAGAATTCCACAAGGCTTGGGTGGAATAAGGTCCGTGTTTTAGCTTCGTAACCACGGAGGTCGATTAGGGACCGGTAGTGATTTTCAACCTTACAATCATACCATGTTAGAAATTGGCCTCATTTGATAGGAAATCAAGTGAATTGATTTACCGATGTGTGCACGAGTAGCGTGGTCTTCAAACTGAATACCCTGGTCCAGTCACACTAGAAATGAGTTCGTTTTTTGAAGAAAAAAAAACAAATTCAACCATGAATGAGAAAGCCCGTCTGAAATCATACGCATGTAAATAGGTAGAAAAGAGCGACAGGACTGGTCTCGATGACAAAGTCCACATTAATATGAGTATGGTTGGCAGAGATTGCTCTTCATTATATCATTGTCAGAGGAGAGTGCAGTCACAATTGGCCACACTGATTTTTGGCATGTGAAGCGAGGCAAAGCTCATTTATCAAACAAATGTACTCCTGCTCAAAATGCCATCGGATTACAGTTCCGCTGCACAATGCTATAAGAGCTTATGATATGGTTTGAAACAGAAATGAAAGATTGATTGAGTTTTTATTCTTTCTTTTTTCATTTAAGCTATTTGAATAAAATAGACTGTATATTTCGAGAGCATATTCATTTCATGATATCACATTTAAAGTCACCACAGCTAAATGTCTAATTTTGCCCTTAAAACCCTGTCTTCATATGTGCAGTGTGTCATGCAGTGCGTCATGCAGTGTGTCATGCAGTGCGTCATGCAGTGCGTCATATACAGTGCAATACAGTGCAATGCATATTTTGTTGCTCACGATACTCTCCAATCTTAGGATTTCCATGAATGCGTTTTGCCGTCCGCAGTGATGTTCTTGGGGGACTGATGCATAGCCTCTCGCATAGACAGGGGCGAGAGAACTCTGAACGGTGCTGGACAGTACTCGCAACTCAACCAAGTGATATGAATTCAACCACATTGTTCTGAACAAATTCCTTTTTTTTATTTTCTTCTTGATTTCTTACAAATGTCACATCAATCGAAAATTTTAACAATTGTTGTTATCGTTAGTTGGACTACAGAACATCTGTATCATCATTTGTCTCTGCCGCCAATGATAAAAAGTTGCGCACATGATCGGCCGCAGGTCATGGACATTCATACAAATCTGGCTGTGAATTGACTGATAAAAAGATAAATGACTAATCGTACAGATTATGATTGGCTAGGTCCCTGTCAGTCAACTGATCACAGGGCATGACCTGAAATTGGTCAATTCTGATTGGATGATATTTTGGTGGGCGTCCCTTATTTGCATGGCTTGACACGAAGTTCCAAATTTCAAACTATGTCAATACAGGGCAATGACGGCAGAAGAAGTGAGAAGATTGGACGACTGACATAACTACCGATGTAATGCAGAGTAGTGTTTGGATAGTGTAAATTTCATAGTAAATCTTTAAAACGCTTTTAGGATTATGTATGTGCCCCCAAGTCTTACAGTTTAAGCGTGGAAATTCCATGGGTCACTTCTTTAGCAAACCTACAGCTTGTCTCAGGTTTGATCAGTAATTTGAGGACATTTGCTCACGTGACCACTTCTGATGTTATCTTGAGAAGTGACAACCACACTCATGACGCGATAACAAAAAATCACTTTGAAAGTGTTGAAAAGCAATTGGAATAAAAGATGAGGTGTAAAACACAACATTCACCTCAACTTCAATTAATACAACAAGGTTTGCTTGCCGGTACATATATATCATTGAAACTGCACGTTGTCCTGGACGTTGCAATAGCCAGACCCTTGGTCTTAAACACAGCTTGGGCTGCCCAGAAGTCCTTATCCCTCTCCCGACACAAAACCCTTTGACTGGATGGATACAAAGTGGATAGTAAAGGTCAAATAATATGGGATTTATTACTCTCATGACAACATATACCCTTGGAACAAAAGCTACATGTGCCATCTAGTTTATACCTGAAAGGTTATGAATATCCCATTAATGATGGAAATGCAATATGACTGTGTTGGTTTTGGATATAATGTTAGAGTAAATGTGAATCAGTGGGGCACGTGGCAGTAAAACAGCTCATAGAGCAGGTG
Organism: Amphiduros pacificus; assembly: GCA_949316495.1. Taxonomy (NCBI): domain Eukaryota; kingdom Metazoa; phylum Annelida; class Polychaeta; order Phyllodocida; family Hesionidae; genus Amphiduros; species Amphiduros pacificus. The sequence continues at coordinate 34,649,471 of OX439001.1, forward strand.
ATTCTATGGCAACCTAGCTACACCGGAGTCGTCAAGTCTCGCCTTGTCTCACGAAATGTCGGCCGAAACAAATATGGCGTCCAATTGAGACATGGCTCCGTCTGCACGCTTCTGAGGTAGCTCAAACGGTAAAACCACACACATTTGCCATCGTTTTGTTTGGAGAATGGGCCACCTGCAACAGGATTACTTGCAAAATATGCTGAAGTGAGGGTTGGCCAGCATATGTGACTTATATTAAGCAAATAGTGAAAGGAAGAGCGACAATCGGGGTTTCACTGAAATGATCTTAGTGGGAGCAAACAGCTCAAACATGTGCATGTACATTGTTATACCGATATACGATTCACATCTTATCATGGACTATATTTTCAGGTCACAAAGTCCATGTGGTATTTGTCATACATATTCTAAATGTAATGTCAGTCACCATCTTCTTTCATTGGTTTAGATGAATATTGAATACTTCCTGCAAGTTTTTAAATAGAACATTCTTCCGGCCCGTGTTTTTTATAAGCAGTATGACCATCACATCTAAGGATCCACATTTTTTAACAAAGATATGCAATCATAATTGTGATAATATGTACAAATGTGTCTAGTATTTCCAGCCTTTCACCAGTTTTAGAGTGTAGAGTATGGAGTTGGATGTTGGATTTTTTTCTGAGTAGAAATGAGGAAAAGTTATTCTAGAGTTAAGCCTTTTTGCCGTGAGGCATCAATTTGCCAAGCACAAGCACAAAACAACATAGGAATAAAAACGATCTATCTATTATTTCAAAACAATTTATACAAGGATGTGACAGAAGAAGCTATATAATCCTGGAACAGAAAAAAAGTTTAAAGAACAGATAGGATTCAAAGAATCTAAATTGCAAAACTATTCATGAAGCATCCTGCAACCTCCCAATCTATATTGAACTACATGAGGCTTCTTCACTGCTGAGCATTACCTGGTGAAAACCTCTGTATTTGTTGTCGGTGATGAATGTATCTGCAATATGTGTGCCTCAGGTTAAATTCAGTACCCCTGCCAAACCAAATGCGTCCAATATTCAAAGCTTAAAATGGCGCAAACAATTTCCTTCTTTTCCATATATATATATATATATATATATATATATATATATATATATATATATATATATATATATATATATATATATATATATATATATATATATATATATATATATATATATATATGGTTCAATATACATAAATATATGGTTCAATAGTATTTCCTATTTACCTGCATCTAATTATTTACATGGTTCAGCCAATTAAATATCGTGATGTAAGACACTTATCTCACATAGGAGATGAATAAATATACTAACATAACAAAGAATCACAAAAGAGGTGAATACCAATGATGGCATAACAAATGAATGGCTGTAGCAAACATCCACCTTTTAGTTGCCTAAGTGTCCAAACTGAATAATTGCTATATTGTCTCTTATAGATTATTTGTTTGAGTGATCTCTATTTTTCTAGTTCTCTATTTGTGTCAGATGCACGCATAGATTATCAGGTTGGAGCATGTAATAATTATGCTGCCATGTCAGTGACATCCTCATTGAGTGATTAATATTAACACCCAGCCATATTGCTTGACTGAAAACGTGCACATTGGAAAACGTATAATTTCTCATTTTAGATTTTTAGGAATCCGTTTCTTTTGTCACAACAGCCTGAACAAATGAAGAAAATTCAGCTCATAGAAAACAGCGTCTATACAATTTCTAAACATTTAAATTACATGGGTTGTACTGCCTGAAATAAAACAGCTGCATTCTGCTCACACGGTATACGTGTAGCAATCTGTTTTCAATCTTTTACATCCTCAAAAGCCCCAACAGACAATAATATGTAGACACTGCAATCGGCCCGACCAGCGCTTTGTGAAGCTGACCTTTGGTGCCAGGGTTATTTATAGCCTGATAATCTAGACACAACGCCCGGGACATTGACATGTTTATTCTTCAATTCCCCTTTCCCAAACTGACCTTTGTTTGATGTTAGGATTTTGGATGAATCCCGGTTATATTCCTAGCGTAATTATTTTATGATATGTTGTAAGGTTTTGGGAAATACAGGGCTTGGACTATGGTATGACTATGGTTCGGGTATGGTTTGGCTCCACCAGCCAGTAATTCAGATACATTAGGGTTGAGACAGGGATTACCATATGATTACGTTAGTAGACCGGGATGGAGCCTTTAAGGTAGACTTTGAATGATAAACATTCGCTTGCAATTCTTCTATCATTTCAATAGTGTGCTTTTGTAACTGCTCCACGTCTGAGAACCATTTAATATTCATCCATCACTGAAATATTATCATTTACATCCCGTATAGAATCTTAATGTATTCATGTGTTTTGGATATGATACATTTGTTGTGATGATATACTTTCCTCTATAATAAGCCTGGGTTATTATTATTGGATCTACTTTAAAATGTATTTCCCTAAACATTGAACAACACATCTACATGGGTAAACATGCGGCAGTCCCTGGCTTGAGTGATATAGAGTCTCGTGGTAATGGCCATGAGATAGGAGGGAAATTGATGCTAATATTGTTTCAATGTTGGAGGGAATGTTGGCCCGTCAAGTTATTGTGTTCTAAGAGAGATGGATTACGCCACCTGCCTCACACATATATAATTGTAGACAGATTCAAACATTACCGTGATTAGCAGCATAAGTCATTCTCCATTAATAAAATATGTAAATCATTCTTGACATGATTTGCATATTAATCATTGCTTTTCTGAAAGCCATTTAATTCCCGTCATTTGCGTCACACCACTACAAAATGAAAGGAGTTTTTCCATTTTAATTGCAATTTAAAAAGCAGAATCAATTTGAACATGCTTTAATTCAACAAATTATCAGAAAATGTATCAACCCAAATATAGCTCAATAATTGAAAATATTATTTGTGGGAATTTATTTGTTTAAAACCCTTATTAAGCGATTAAGATAAATGTAGTTCTTATTTAACCTTAAACCAAATGCTTGTATTTCAAGCAATGATGACTATTATGTTGTCCAAAACCTTCACAGCTCATATGGATAGAACATTTTTTAAATTGGTCTTTTTCTTCATGGTTAATGTATAATTAGTAAAGTAGGGCTTGCCCCCATCCTATTATAATGGCTTTCAAAGTGACCGTAAGCTTTGCTCTGACTGAAGCCGTGCTTTGGTAACACAAACCCACTACCACATCACTGCAGAGAAAGACATAAGTCACTTATATTCCAATTACAGTTTAACATGGCCTTCCCTGTGGAATTAGAGTGGGCTGCATTTTTCCTAAGGCCATCATTAATACATGGTCAGCATTAAGTACTGGTGTCCTAATGGTCCCTTAGGAACCACTATCCTCACAAACAGTCTTCATCACATATGGTACACACACACACACTCACACACAAAGGCTCTACTTCCCTTTTCCATTCCACATTATAGGCATATTTTACCGTTCCAGATACCGTTCTAACAACATATTCAAAGCTGAATATATATATATATATATATATATATATATATATATATATATATATATATATATATATATATATATATATATATATATATATATATATATATATATATATATATATATATATATATATATATATATATATATATCACACCTTTGTCCTGCAGAATGATGACTATCTAAACTTTATTCTGCTTGATTAACGTTATAAAACTATTTCAACTCCGGCATTATAAAATGAAGTGCTCCAAAATTGATCATACAAACATGATAAATGTAGCGTCTGTATTAACCAAGATAATCTTCCTTGTAATCTTAAAGAGTCGATTGAGCATAAAACTAATTTTGTGTATTCACATAAAGTACTGCTATGGAGTAGAAACCCATAGCGAATATATTTTCACAACATTCAGTTCCAGAATAAAGCAATATGTTCTCATTAATATGTGATCACGCGCAGAACGTAGCCATCGCTCAACCCTTAGTTTATTGGGCAAACTATCTCTTAATAGATTGTAGATTTAAGTGAAAAATCAAATAGATATATGAATGTAGAGCAAAAGTGTGAAATGATTATGTAGTCATGCCAGACAAAAGCTATTATCACAGCTGGCAGTGATTATCTTGTTCAGTGTTGTTGGCTAGCTTTATGGCATGTGGAAAAATAGAAAGTATGTTTACTCTCTAATGGTAAAAAGCAGTTAATGGCAAAAGGCAGTTATTCTTTTCATTTCATATTTTCAATGTTTTATCTACTGGCTACTTAACTGCCTATTTTCATATCTCTCAATGTATTATGCTATGAGATAAATCACGAGTATAAAGGCAGTTATGAGACACCCTTAATATGAAATAAATTGGCAAAAGCCAGGCCCACTAGCAAAAAGCAGTTACTTATTACTCCCAATATAACCATAGAAAAACACTGCTAAAGAGTAATTATGGAGAGTCAACCTGGAAATTGATTTTTGCTTTTTTGTGCAAAATGTCATATTTGCCATAACTGCATTTTGGCACAGTAGGACAGATATAAGACAGTTAATAATGTGGGCATTGTTTTGTCGGTAATATCTAAAAGGCTCCACACTTTGTATCTAATTAAGGCATACAGGTAGATTTATATATATGACAAAAGAGTGAGCAAGTGGATGACATGGAAGGCCCAGACAGCCGGCCATTGTTGGCACCAAGATACATCACAGTCAGCCTTCATCATTGCTGTAACAGCAGATATATTCTGACTTGAGTGCGAGATATTTTTGTCTGTAAGAACATAGAGACTTCAACATATATCAATATCACATAAAGATAAAAAGACAGGTTTCAGATTTTAGACATCATTGCTTTGGATGATCAGATACAACAAAAGCAATAAACATCCAATGTAAGCGACTGTATATATATATATATATATATATATATATATATATATATATATATATATATATATATATATACAGCGCTATGAACAGACTTATATAAATGTTATTATTACATATATATACATCATATTGCATCCTTCTATTGAGTTATCAAGATTGAATTTCAAAGATAAGGTAACCAAATAGGAAAAGTACCAACCAAGAAATGGTGATGTTCACGAAGATTTATAAATGTTTACTTCAAGTTTAACTCATTAAGTCATTTGGAAACCTAATTTTGCTGCCACTGACTGATACCTTAGTTATAGATATTCTAACGACTCTCTGCTCCAGAGTATGATATGTCATGTAACAATTCCTACGTAACTTACAAATGAACTATTAAAATCATTAACATCTGCTGATAATAAAGAAATATTGAGCATATTTTGATATTTAATTTGAATACATGTGGATCACATCTTGACTGAGTTAATGGCCTCCTCCTCAAATGTATAAACGGTTCACCAAGGACGGTAACAGTCAGGATCATTCCAAGAATCTCCTGACATTTTTTTCTTTAAAATAATATATCTGACTTTGAGGAAGAAAGGAAGAAACAGTGTCGAAATAGCGCAATTGGTAGAGCATTTGCCTTGAGACCTAGAGATTCCCAAATCCCAGTCAAGTTTTTAATCAACACTTTTTAAATGTCATTGTTATCTACCACTACATTTCTTCCATATTTGGAGTAGTTTTAATTTCAACCGGGTTAAATCAATAGCCTTGATTTAATAATTGTTTTAATGGCAAAATATAATGGTATTTGGCAATAAAATCAAACTGTATGTTTATTGGATCAAAACCTTCCAAAGCTTCAAATCTTTAATTTTGGCTCTTTAATAATATTGCTTTGAACTTATTTTTAAACTCTTTCAAACAAACAACATTCCAGTGTTTCACCACAGTCAGGTATATTCTCTTGTTGAAAAAAATCATGTCATGAGTTAGATGAATGAAAACCCAAATTAATAGAAAAAAGAGAGAAAAAACATAGTATGGTTTCAATGTCCTCAAGAGAACGCACAGTTACTACTACATCATATTTTTCATACAAAAAAAAAAAAAATTAGATGAAGTTTGTCAAAGATATATGGGTGTGCGTATATTTTGTAAGTATGTATTGTTGGGTGTATACATGCGTGTTCGTGTGCGTATATGTGCGTGTACGCATGTGTGTTTGTAATTGTGTGCATATTCGTGCAAGTCATAAGTCTATTCATATGTATATGCGTATACAATAACAATCTTATATTTGGGAGATGTTTGGCCAATCCCAAAACATAATTTGCTGTATGCCTCGGTCTTGCATAAATAAATATTTCTGATTGATCGAAATATTACACGATGGTGATATAAAAATCTGTTACATCTCTCGGAGATCTTTAAATTAAAAACTATTTTGTTTTGGCTAGCGGAATATTATATTACAAATTCACTTATTAATCTGAAAAATCTCGTCACGTGATTACAGAAGCACTCGTCCGCGATCTTTAAATTGGCAAAATCACGGCATTCCACGTTGGGTGATACAGGACGCGCAATTAGCTTGAGATTATTTTTGTTTAGATGTCAATTTCCATCTACATGATTGAGTCTAGAATGCTGAGTAGGATTCAGACATTTCAGATTAATCATAATTCTAAGGTGGTGTAGTGTATTCAATTACAATTATCTAAGACATTTAGTAAATCTTGAAAATGTATATGAGAGTCCTGGATCAACTATCAGCTATTCCATATTTCTCGGCTGTCTTTCGTCTGCCAGCATCTCTAAATGATATTGCCAATATTATTCGACACAGACAAGTCGAATACGTCTTGACAGTCCATGTAAAAATATCTTCTGTATTTTTCTGTAAATCTATAAAATATACAGAGGGAAGTTTTTTTCCAAACGTACAGCCAGCGTGTTATTTTGTAAAGGACAGTTTCATCATTATTGAACTGTAACCTGTTACTTAAATTAAACGGTGGTCAAATCCTGCAATGGTCCTTTGATATATATATATATATATATATATATATATATATATATATATATATATATATATATATATATATATATATATAATATATATATATATATAATATTTAGACACTGAGACAAATAGAATGCCTTTACCTAGTCATATGTACTCAATATTTCATCTCAATAGTGAATACTCACGCGAGATCTGAACGATATGTTCGGTTAGGCCATTAAGTATATGCCGACTGATAACAAAGATGAGAGTAGTGGCTCTATGCCATTATTATGCCCATCTTTGTGAACAATGCAGACCTCAAGGTAATCCATCATGACAATTGTTGCACAAACTAAGCCTGTACATTTTCTCCAGATTGATGATACTATATGAGTTTTTTCACACAAATAAATAAGCAAAATGTCTTTGCTTCTTAACATAATCGGGCGTGACTCTCACATTTAAAAAAGTTTCCATTTTAAAGATTAAGAATCTAATTTTTTTATCAAATTAGCCACAATGAGGTAAACGTAATCGAGCAATTGGTCTTTTTATCATGTTTTTTAAAATGTCCGTGTGTTGTTCATTGCATCACAAATAACTAGCAGATATCATATGCATGAAATGAACACGAGAAAGTAATTATTTTCAGCATAGATAGGGTTAATTTCAAGGGTCATTATCAAGGGTTGACCTAAAGCCTCTCCGGTCTCATTTGGCAGTATGCCAACAAAATCTGGGCCTGCCATTTATCAATTAAACTGTTGTGCTTGCCTGCAATGGCAAGACCTTGACTGAGAATAATTAATTGTCTGACAAACAGACACAAATACGTCTAAAAAAGGGATGGTATCAGATAACTGCAGAACAGTATAAACTGGTGCCAACTGCAAGTGTATGGAGAGCCCAGACTTAAAAGAAATCACAATACAACAGTCCAAGCCAGGATTGGGAACATATAATTTGTGTTTGTCTATTACATTTATTCTCCCCTGCTTATGTAAACATTTTATCACGTTAGATACTTAAATAAGATGCAAATATATCCTTTATGGCATCACGTTACACCAAAGAGTTTGACAAGAAAAAAAATGAAATTATATAATGTGCAACTATAACGGATACCACAGCTGAAGTAATTAGATAAGGACAAGATTATAGCACAGCAAAACGGCAGGAATTATGTTAGCTCTCGGTGTGAATGTATAAGAGAGTGTTTTTAGAATATCTTTGGAATATCTATTTTCTTTATTGAAATATATGATATAATTAGATCAAAACATGATTTCAACGAAGCTCAGCGATCACTTATATGTCTTAAAGGTCATTGATTCTTACAGACTATCATTTTGCAGTTGATTCAAAGTATCCACAGCTTAGAATTAATTTACAGCCAAATCATTGTTTATGTTTCAGTCTTTTCAATGAGAGCATTGGCTTCCTATATCACAACTATATGTATTTCTACTGTTGAGACTCTCATAAGATACTATTTGGTAAACAAAGCTGCAAATGAGTAACCGTTGAATCCTTTGCCCGGAGCTTTACCTCGCCTTCTTTGCATAATCAACCCAATGTAAACTCCAGTAATTAATTATTGACCCTTTCCTAAGCGGGCCCCTGTCCTGCCCGTCAACACTGGCTCTCTCGCTTCATTATTTTCTACACATTCCGTTTAATGAGTCATTTTAAGGGTCAGATAAATGTCAGTTCAGGATCAGATCTGAATTTTAAGCTTCGTAGTTGTCTTTCAAAGAAATAATTCAGAAAAATATTTTTTTTTAATTATACATACATACCATGTACATGTATATCAAAGATCCAGAAAAAGATTCGTGACTTTGTCTTCAATTTAAGGATGGAGAGTATGAAAGTAACTAATTAGTAAATTTCAAAAAGTATACAAATAGCAGTAATTGATGATATGATACAAAATAACAGCTAGATAAAAACCACAATATTGCAATTTTAAGGTTAATGACTGCTTTACATTTGAGTAGGTACCGTCAACATTTAGCATATAAAGCTTATAATTCAGTCATAGAAATGCTGCCAATGATTCCATTTATTGAGAAATGATTTTAACCAGGCTCCTCAGCCAGGTCTATATATAGCTTATTGTGTAATCTAGCACACACATACAAATATAAGTAACAATGGTAATTGCAAAATGTCTTCTTTGACATCAGTTCTTAGATCTTATGATGTCTTGGCCGACTCATGTGTGCATTATGCTTAAGGTTGTTATGTAGTATGGTTGATTTACCTTCCATTCTTGATAAAACTTCATATATGAGGTGCACGTCTACATTTTCTATGCGTTCATTTTCTTTGCAAATTTATAATACTTAAAGGGTATTTACAAAGTCTATTTTAGTTTAAATTGAACAGATTTTAACAATGTATTTGAATTATTTTACTATTGAAGATGACTTTCCTTGAACATGTATTCTAACTTATAAATAAATAAGAGACCTTTATAATCAGTCTGGGCCGTAACATCTTTAAAATATATATTCATGAATAATCATAACTAAATGCCTGAAATGCCTGAAAATGAGAAAGTAAATATAATGCAGTATTCATACTAGCATTCATACCGACCATAAAAAGTTTATGCTTTGTTAAAACAATCTTTTCAATAAATAATGAATATATTCAAGTTTCACGAGGGAAACTCCAGTCTACTGCAAATGATTACAGCTCAGTCATAATGATGGAAGTGGTATGGCGATGTTTCATGCTATATATAGTTACAATGCTTGATGCTCTATTATTCTCCCATAAAGAGACTTCTTTCTCCAACAAAGGAACAAAAAGTAACCTCCCAAAGGGCTTATTTAGCCATTTATGACCATTATGGAAAGTTCTTATACGTAAGAGCTGCCACCTAGTGTATTAAAGATAACTCTGGAACTACCTTAAAAGAATGGCCAATTTTAGAAGACCGTATAAATCAGATGTCTCTGAGTGGCCTTTCATTATTTGTCTTACACAAAAACTGCCATTATCAAATCAATCTGGAGTGAATATAATTATGGTGGGTATACCATATATACGTGAATAAATTCCATGAGGCAATCCTTTGTGAGGCAAAACACCAACGCCGCTGTGATATTTTGAGAATATCATCGCTGATTGTTATAAAGTAAAATAGGTATAAACGTCCTGTCTATCAGTTCTACTAAAAATCGATGAACCGAGTCCTGCAACAATCAAATGTATATTGACAGTATTGGGATTTGTTTATATAGTTATGTTTAATGTTTTCACTATTGGCAATATCAGATTCATTACCAATATCAGATTGATTGCATTCAGCAACACACTTGGATGATATCATCACAATGTATCATTGTTTCCCTCATTTTTTATACTCATCATATCTTGTCATTTTTGAGCGTCAAATCTCAGAATCTCTTCATTTATTTTTTGCCAGGATAAATAACTGAAGTCCCTGTATTGTGAATGAATATCTATACTTTTTTTTAAAAGAAACCTGTTATTTTTCACTGCGTAGCCACATAACACTAGGTGTCTCTGGTGCATCGTGTGGCATCTTCATCTTGGTCTTCCCAGCTCCTGCAGCTGCTTGGCCAAAGAGGCTGCTGCCGCTGCTGGTGATGGTAATGAGGTGAAGGTGATGGTGACAGCATGGTGAGGACGATCAATATTGCCATCTCAGTCTCTTACAAGGCTTAAAGCAGCACCTTGATCGCTGCAGGAATCACACCATAATTTGTTTACATTTAACACCTTGTCTGTTTGGTGCTGAGCATGTCATAGGCCCTAGATGCCAGTGAGCAGCATTCACGTGACCTAGCTTCACAAGATAGGTAGAGTGAAATCAGGGACTTCTGGAAAATAGTAGGGAAACCAAACATAAGTTATGCAAATTGTGTAATGTATATATAATCTGATAAGATTACCTTCTTATAATATATTAATAAACCTATTTAATATTTGTTCTCTTCATCGCATGTCTGTGGAGGACAATGAACATAGAATTAGCTCTTTAACAGAGATTTCATTTCACAAGAATGTTGTTTTTTGCTAAACTTATGTCATACCTTGGAAAAACAAACTATATAAGATGGATGAGCCAGAATCGCAGAGCTGAAGCGACCTTATTCTTGATTGATTATCGTTCTTGTAAAGATTTTTCCAATTAAGCTCACAGGCTTATGAAGCGTAACTAATTGCGATTAAGGCTACCAAGCCCTTCTTTCACTAAATATAGGAATGAATAATTACAATAGTGTCAGTGCATATACCTCCATCACCAAAAGTCATTTGATTATATCTAGGCCTATTGTGGGCAGAAACTATTAAATATCTGAATGACACTTTATAAATCTGACATGCAATGGTGGCTGTGTCAATATTGCCTCGGGAATATTTTTGTTCTTATCAATATTAATATAAACACTAATTCTGATGTAGACTTATGAATATGTCTACTATCAATCTACTATTTTATGAAATAACAACCACTTTGACAGTTTCAATGATACATTTTTCACATTTCAAACAGATGACACGTGAATTTTAAAGCAAATCATTGAACTGATGGGATAAAATCGACTGGAAACATGTACAACAAAATAATATGCTAACAACATTCACTTGTGATGTTTATGTTGACCAATATATATAATGACCAGATTAAGATTATCATGCAGTCACGTGACCTTGGAACATTTATATTTACCCTATAACCGACCTGATAGTTACTGTGATACATATTGGAAATCTCTATATTGATTATTCTGATTATGATGTCATTGTTACCTTTATGATGTACCTATTTGTCTATTGAATGGGCATGGTTTGGATGACATGAGCATATTATAAACTATTATTATAACGTATGGTATATTTGCAAAATGTGGTTGAAAATAAACCAAATATAGTTGTATAATACTAAAAACTGTAATTTCACAAGTGTGAATATATTGCACATTTTTTGCTTTAACAGTAAGTCAATGACCTGCTAAATATCTTTGAACTGTGCACGGTTTATGTGGACCTTTTTATTTATTTTTCATTTTCTGGACCATTTGTAGGCGCGTGTATTTCAGTGTTTACATCACTTGAGAGTTTTAGGATATGAACGATTCCATTAGGCGGTTTCCGGGCAGGGGTGAGTTCAGGCCAGGTCAATCTCCGCCAATACGTGAATCCATCATATCTACTATGTATATGCTCCATTGTCATAGAAAATGGGAGAGACTGAAGCATGTACAAATAATACTTTAGATAGACTTTATAAATCTTAAACAGCACATGCACTTTTTTCTTAGGTTGAGGAAATCGTGATTGTTCTTCTAATAACATAACCATTGTCCTATTTCTCTTAATTAATTGGAAATATATCAAGATATTATTTCTTATAAAAAAAATTAATCACCTAAATTACTACATTTTTTCCAATAACCTCTCCTGGAAAAAACACTCTCTTCTAAAAAGTATAATCAACTATTGATTAATGTCTTTTTCCAATAAACCTAAATTTTAATTCAATATAAAAGCTTAACATCTACTTTCCAATATAATCTATATTGCAATAACCTATGAAAATAAGTATGATGGCAGCTATAACAAAGGTTTGTTAATGATTTCAGCTGACAGCCGTTTCCACCGTAAGAAGACGGTACGTCACCGCGGCACTAGCAAGGGCGCCCCTGGCGGACCGTTACAAGCAGCATTCGGGCAAGGGTCAGGCTTGCTCAAAGAGGTCAGTAAAACTCAAAAGAATTCTCCTGAATCAATTGATTCTTTTCTTATACAATAGTTGAATCTTTATGTTGAAAGCAACAAAACGGTGAGTTCCCTGTCTGCATGTTTTGGAATAGTATTCAATCCCTACAGTCAATTCCGTCATTTCCTGTGTGGAATATACTGACAGTTGCATTTTGTGTTAAAATCATCGAATACAAAGAATTAATTGTGTTTAAATAACATTACGTATTTTAAAATTGTAAGTTTGCTATATCATGGGGCAGGAAGAAGGAGATCCTTGGGAGATCTTGAGAAGATCCTGTTGAGATCCTGTTGAGATCCTGTTGAGATCCTGTTGAGATCCTGTTGAGATCATGGGGAGATTCTGGGGGAGATCCTAGGGAGATCCTGGGATGATACTAAAGAGATCGGACAGCTTGCTGATCTGTTTTATCTGGTTACAATCCTGGCCAAATTAACATTGTTTCAGAAAAACGTACTTTCCGATTATATGAAACGGTTATAAGATCTAGAGTTTTTTGTTATTTGTTTTTTGTTTTTTTTTAATAAATACATTAATTTTGTTTCTACTGATAGTTTGCACATTTATGATATAAATATATATATATATATATATATATATATATATATATATATATATATATATATATATATATATATATATATATATATATATATATATATATATATATATATATATATATATATATATATATATATATATATATATATATATATATATATACATACATATATATATATATATATATATATATATATACCTGCAAAAGGAAAGCCACCTGGCAATATCTGTCTTTCTATCATTACAGCATAAATCTTTTGACGAGTATAAGTTGTTTTGCAGCAGGGACTACCAGTGTCCGGAAAGCTTTATATAAATGTCGTCTGCTGTTTTAAACTCAACATGATAAAGCTACGCAATTATAAATTGATTTCTTTTGCAATCTTGTTTCTTTTGAATATTTTCGGTCTGTGTGTGTTTGTTTTATGTGGGTATAAATATTGATTAGAAACAAATGAAAGCGAAGAAGGGATCACATATGACAACAATCCTCTTGTACATCATGTTAATACAATATAAAACAAACAATCCATGATTATTAGTCCGGTCAGGGATGGAGGCTATCTCATTTGTTGTTCTCAGATCGCCTGGCTTGACTTAAGCATTCACTTTGGACTGTTAAGTCAATTTACCAGGAGTAAACATCGAGAATTCAATTTTTCTGCTGTTGGATTACAAAAGCTGGCAAATGCCTTTGACTTTATTAATTTATGCATCGAAAATGGAAATATTTTTATCATAACAAATACGTATTTTTAAAGTTGAGAAACCTATTGTGCTCAGATGTAGAGAAATGGAGTGTAATATACGAGTTGAGGTGTTTGGATTTTTGTGTCAAATAATTAGTAATTTTATCCTTAAAAGGGGAAAGGTCACACTTTTCTTTATCCAAACTCGGTTCTATGCCATAGAAATTGGGAAGCTATAGTCTGTAATTGCTGGTCACCTGTGCTGTTTGTTGCCTCGTCCTCGGCATCCTATGCAGAGCACATCCTTCTGTAGATTGGCATTGGACAGGCCCCGGATGTACGCCCACCAGCCTTGTTAATTAAGGCTTCCTGCGAGAAAACAAGTCCTCTTATGCCCGTATAGTGTGGCCTTTCTATACAGTGGAATGGAGGTGATTTTATCATAGCGTGGTATGGGACATGCCATTAAGAGTTCTATACCAAGACATGGCATTGGAAGCTCTATACCGAAGTAAGAGATCGGAAAATAACAGATTAAGCCGCTGAAAGAACCTTAATTTCAACAGAATTGGTTGGAATAAATTCAGAAATATAAAAACCTACACACATATATATATATAAATGCAGCTAATAGATATTGCAAAATGTTTCTCTTGAAAAGAGAGATCAAAACATTTAGGACATAGAGATGTATTTTACTGATAAATATGACCGCAAAGTACAAAAGCAAGAAAAAGTTTATATTTCTGTAGCAGAAAAAAGATACAACATTATAAGAGAAGAAAAGTGAACACATTGTTCAAATCTAAAGATAATTGCTTCCTCAGTGAACCTATCAGAATATGAAAAAGATTCTAAAGTAGAGTAGAATAAGATAAGGCAGTACATCACTGTTACATCACTGTTAAATGGACACCAAATAAGACAATTCCAAGCTTTATTGTCAGTATTTGGACACCATATAAACACTAAAACAATCTTACTGGTCTTGATATAACAGTGACTGTGAGTGTGGGTAGAACCTATTATATTATAGGCTCTCCTATGACCACACGCGATCTGGGCATAGACTGAACATTAGGACCGGTGTTTGTCCTGAGATTACCTGCCACAGCTGACACTTTTAAAATGACATCTCCCACACAACAACAAAGAAGATTCGCTTTGCACGGTTTTTATTGCAGATTTCCTCCTAGAGTCTCCTGGTGAATGCCGTCAATGTCCAGCTAATTTATTCAGGGCGGTAGAGTTTTTTTTCAAAGTGACCAGATGAATGCATATCTACCAAAGTGGGAATGAATGAAAATTACATCACTAACAATGGAAACTCCACCATGAAGATAGGCCATTAGACTGTCCACTTAGTTCTACGCAACTCTCACAATTCATGATTAATTACTTGTTTGATCATATCTTAAGAATCTGACACCTTTAAATACATAATCATCAATATAAAACTATCAGGTCTCAGGTTAAAATTGCATAACTTGCATCTTAACTTGGATTGCTTAATACCAATGAAATAGAAAATAACCACCATGTCACTTTATCACAGAGACCAGATTCCTGTGTTCTCATTCAAATATATTTGTTTCAACCCCTTTTGCCCTTTATTACCGGAAAATCTACTGGTAATAAAGGCGGCGATCAGATATATCTGCGTCTATTTGCACTTGGCCCGTATAATCTATTGACTTTATCCTATATTGCACGATTGTCTTATCCCAAGTAAGCCCTGCTGGTCCTCATGTAGTTTGTTGGTGGAGGTTTGGTAGACTGAGGCCGTGAAAAGGCAATGAGATATGTCAAGGCCCGCCACCGGTCGATAGGCCCCCTAATCCAATATAACTTCCCCTAATGTTACTATTGAACGTGGGTATAGATCCGGGCGCCCCTTTTTCAGACTCTGTCCATATTCTCGTAATGTAAACCAACCTTCTCCTTTTGTAAAAGAGGCAGCATCGTTTGATGTTCTGAACATGTTCAGAACCTGATTGAAAGGCAACACACCATGCTGCATTTTTATGCCTCTTGACAAGATAATATATATAAATATATATATATATATATATATATATATATATATATATATATATATATATATATATATATATATATATATATATATATATATATTTATATATATATATATAAGCTAATTCACATAAGCTAATTCACATAATCTTTTTTACATTAACTAATTCACAAAGCTAAGACACATAAGCTAATTTACATAAGCTAATTCATATAAGTTAATTCACATAAGTTAATTCACATAAGCTTATTCACATAAGCTAATTCACATAAGCTAATTCCCATAAGCTAATTCACATAAGCTAATTCACATAAGCTAATTCACATAAGCTAATTCACATAAGCTAATTCACATAATCTTTTTTACATTAACTAATTCACAAAGCTAAGACACATAAGCTAATTCACATGAGCTAATTTACATAATCTTTTTCACATAAGGTAATTCACATTTGCTTACTCATATAAGCTAGTTGAACATCTCATGGGTTACTTAGCTCTTATTCACCTGAAAATAAAAATAGAATATAGATTTACGGCGCACATCTATTATCAACTCTCAAGATTTCACAGATCTTATAGCTATCTCTTCACCAAATGGCAAAGATACTTATGGCCATGCTCGTTTAATGTTCAAAGACAAATGTGAGGTGGTTTCTGCCACCAGACAGTATGATACATTATAAGAAGGTCAAGGGAAAGTGTCATCTCAAAGACCTTGAGCTGAATAGATGGTCAACGGGGGGACTTGTCTTCATCAACGGGCGATAATTGAGGACCAGACCTCAGAGTCCAACAGCAACTGTGACCAAAAACACCTTAAATCGCGTAGTTTGCCGCACTGATTGAAACCATCTGAGCACCAAATACCAGTACAGGTCTTTCAGTTGGTTTTATGTCATATGTAGAGGCTGACTGGGTATAAACATCGTTTGATTCTTTCCTTCTCTGGCGTAGACTGGAATATGGTGACATCCACCTGTGCCCTTTATATATCCCCCCGGGTTGTACCCCCTGGCGATATGTGACACTAGTCTGGGGCAATTGGCCTGGCTGACCTGCGCTACCCCCTCTAACTCACTTTATAATCTCATAAAGTCTCCTATATATATATATATAAATATGAAACACATATGACTCGACTAACCATTCCCTTGTTAACATTTTCTATCGAGTTCGGACCGGATGCAATCTGCACCAAAATCGATTTATGCGACTTACATATCATACAATGTTCCAAACCTGCAATTTTGGTCACTCCCTCGCCTAGTATGAATTGCTTTCTCTCATGGAAGTGTGACATTGAACAGCAAGAATGACCGGAGCTAGGGTGAGGATATTGTCCAACTATGAGAGACTGTCAACGACTAAGAGGAGGCTATCAGGGCTTCAGGATGAGTGATTCCCCGACATGGAACATGACAGGACAGGCAGAATGAAGCCCACTGTCTGGGCCTGTGTGCACATCACCGGCAAGCCACAATAGCAACACAGACACGCCCTGTCAATATTGCGGCCATGGCAGGGTGAAGATAAAACAAAATATATTGGAAAAATGCAATAAACCAAACTTTTATTTCAAGACAAAATACGGCTTTCCATATCTATTGGCTTTCTGTGAAGCAACATTTACTGTACAGTAAAATCAAATCAAATCCAAACAAATCACTCCATTCGTGGAGAACAATTCATCGTTTTGGTTTCGTAGAATCCAGTATATTTCAAGTTAAAATCTATTATATCCATCACAAGACAAAACCACGTGTAGTGATGTCGATAAATCGAATGAGTGAAATCTTTAATTGCTCAAAATATGCACACAAGGATGTCATGACGAACAGGAGTCAATAAAGGCCTAATGCATATTTCGTCTTGATATAATTGATAAGAATTGTGATAACGACAATTTTGATGATTTATAATATTAGTACTTCCTGTTGCTAATAGGAAAGCTTAATAAGCATTTATTGATTCATGCGCATCATCTTCTGCGCATATTGCTGGGGTATTGGGCATGCTTGAAAGATCTGAACGGTTCGTTATAGGCAATTAACGTTTCAAAAGTATTATAATTATTCATACACAAAACTACTTTCTTATATGTATGTCTGTATGATATGCAATGAAGCGCACTGGGTTTATTGCCCACCGTTGTCACTTATATCACAAATAACTGTACACCTTCACAGTGTTTGAACATATCCCAACTGAAAGGTTCATGGGCGAAACCTTGGGATGACGTCAGCGCCATCAGTGATGGTGTAGAATCTCTGACCTTGGGCCACAGAATCCTAAACCTTGGCTTGATGCCTAGCATATCCAATATATGGAATACCACATTAATGATTCTGGTTAAGGTTTGATATTAAGTTAATAGAGAGCCGCTTTGCTTATGTGGGAATAATCTTATTTTTAAAATTTAATAAAATGCTCACTGTTGAATAATTGTATTCCGTAAACACAGAACAATGACTGCCACTTTGTTAGACACATTGTTTTGCACTACCACTTAATAAATTGATATTTAACCATGTTTAGTGTCAGCTTTTATTTAAGATTTTCAGTTTCATTTTTTTTTTTAATGAAAACAGAAAATATTTATTTTAATTGATATATATCTAAAGATCGTTTGATATCGTTTGGGATCCTTTGAATAACATTTACCTCTCTTGATTCCTGATACACTATATTGTGTTTATAACATGTTGCCAAGACGCTAGTTTACAAATTATGTCTGTGACTCAAAGATTATTCCAATTGCAAGGCAAAACCAAATCAAATTGTCTATGATTATGCTCCATGTGTAAAGGACAATTTTTGTTTGTAATTATTAGACTATTAGTGGGCATTAACATAAAACTAAGGTGTTCTCCTTCTAATATAGTTGATCCTCCCAAGGTTTAGTTTGTGTTTGGACTTGAAATATGGGTTGTCAGTTGCACACGCAGATACCCTGCTGACATTAAGTGGGAAACTGTGTTCAGAAGGGGGCATTACCACTGCCATTTAAACAGGCTTCTATGTAGTGTCTAGCAAATAATGAGTCTAGCCCAGATGAATAAATCCCTGTGACTGTCACAGATATGATAGAGGGGGTTTCCTGGTTTATTAATTGGAGCCATTAACAGCAAATGTAGTCCAGGCATGACATGCAACTACAATGTAGCGGAAATATTATTGGAGATATGGTTAAAATACCATTGAAACAACAGAAACCTGAGAACAACTAAGTCAAATGTAGATAATAAAGAAAAAATCAACGGCAACATTTGGAGTGCAAATATTTGTAAGCCTAATACACGAATGATGTACGGGATAGTACTGAAATGAGGAAACTGTTAGCCATGTCATGGAATGGAGTCAGAGATAAGCAGAACATCATTCTAAAATTGGCAAAGTGTGATTGATTTTAAGCAAGTCCCCAAGAGGAAAAGCGATGTGACGACATGAAACAGGCATGGCCGTGTGTCTGTGGCCGTACGTCGGATGTGATAAGTGTGTGAATTGTGTTGCTCCTCAGGTTCTGGGACTGTTTGCCTGCAGGTCATAGCATACCAAGCGACTCAGCCTGAGACTTGCACCACCAGACTTCTCAATGTCTTGGAGCAGCTCTCCACTCTTTACACTTGTGAAATGTGAGACAGAGGCTTTTTTATATGAAGCATTGCCATTAACTATGCTCCATATATCATAACCTGAAGAATATTGTAATTGTCACATTAAAAAAAAATAGCAGGAAATCAAAGTCTCTGGATTCAAGCCAATGCTCGACAACTGCCTTGTACTTCCCATCTTTGATGTCTGTCGGTCTCACTTTATTCTATTTCATACTGACGGGATCAATAAGAGTCCAATCGTCAAAATACGTGTTGCATTTTCACTCATCTTCATGCCTTTGAGAACTTTGTGAACTTTGTGAAAAAGGAGTAGACATTTTATCTCCACTTGCTTTATTCTTGAACCACTTGTTACATTTACTTCCTTTTTATACCTCAATCCTTTCATTAGATTTCCATTCCCTTGTTACATCTAATTCATTTTTTATCCTTCCATCATTTTTGTTAGATTTTCATCCCCTTGTTAAATCTACTTCATTCTTTATCCTTCCATCATTTTTGTTAGATTTTCATCCCCTTGTTAAATCTACTTCATTCTTTATCCTTCCATCATTTTTGTTCGATTTCCATCCCTTGTTATATCTACTTAATTCTTTAACCTTCCATCGTTTTTGTTAGATTTCCACACCCTTGTTACATCTACTTCCTTTTTTATCCATCCATTATTTTTGTTAGATTTCCACACCCTTGTTAAATCTACTTAATTCTTTATCCTTCCATCATTTTTGTTAGATTTCCATCCCCTTGTTACATCTACTTAATTCTTTATCCTTCCATCATTTTTGTTAGATTTCCATCCCCTTGTTACATCTACTTCCTTCTTTATCCTTCCATCATTTTTGTTAGATTTCCATCCTCTTGTTACATCTACTTCCTTTTTCATCCTTCCATCATTTTTGTTAGATTTCCATCCACTTTCCACACCCTTTCTCTTCTTTTTAATCCTTTTTGTTAGAATTTTTGTTTGATTTTTAAATCCTTTTTGTTAGAATTATCACCCCCAACCCCACCCCACCCCCTTCTTACATTTGTGTCCACCTTGGTGTTTTGTGACATTGTAAAGTAAGATGACACACAAATAGAGATATAGACCTTGGAGGAATATGGTGATACTAGGTTGAACATGGTCTGTTTACCATCATATAATTGAAGTCGGGGAGTTCGCAGTTATTGGATTGACTGCAACATGGATATCGGGTGTCATTTATCATAATGTATAATTCTCTGTTGAAAACTTACAAAGACTCGTGTATCCTCATCTGCGCAAAATATAGATTATACCACACAGTCACCAGTTGACTAATATCACCTGATCTTAATTAATTCTGGAATAGAGACTCATTCGATGCATCTTAATCAATGGCACTAATCATATGCTAATCAAAGTTGGGAAAGGAGTTCTTTTGTCTTAAGAGATGTGAATCTTGCTTCAAAACAAGCCATCCAGCCGCGTAACCAAACTCCCCATTAAATGGCACAGTAGCTGTGATCAGTAAATTGGATTTATCTTTGCTTACAACTCGTGTTTGGTGACCGCATGGGGGCGCCAGGCGTACTGCATCACATATTATATTTGCAGATTAAGCTAGGTGCACACATATCGCAGTGTCATGATGACAGCAAAGACACGACTGCCAGACATAGCAAGCAGCAAGGGGGAGGGCCATTAACCTGTGTCATTATATCTAATTCTTTACACAGAAACTGTCTGTGATTTCTCCACCTCCAGAAGAATAGGAAAAAAGCCATTGAGGAAATGAGTCCAATGAAGGGCGTCAAGGCTTAACACGGGTGGTGCCTTGTTTGTGGTGACAGAGATTGTATGCATGTAGATATGGATAGTTTCATATGAAATAGCCGTACGAGATACAGTACCTTATAGCCCTCATCTGCAGACCCTTTGTCGTGTCTATTTATATCGCCCACAGATGGCATATGGTGAACGTGCCGGATTTACGGACAAGTGTTTATTTAGTGTCCACCAAGGATTACTCTTCGGCCCTCAATGGCTTGTAACACTGCTGTTGCTGTCGTCAATTAATTGCTTGCCCATGGTGAAAGGATAAATGCAAGACGGATGATATTTGTTCTATCTGGTGCGGCCCCGACAACGCAACCACCACTAAGTTTTCTGTATATTAATGTTACATGTACTTAGCCACCGAGACGGATTTGGAGCTACAGTGGGTTCCATGTACATTTACACAGAGGGTGCGGCCAACTTGACAAGAGGCGCGTGTTTCATGCCATTTCTTTATTGACATGTTGTGATGGAAACTCAATGTCAAGTTATTTGTGAATAGGGCTACACGATCGCATAATAAACATGACAACGTGGGTGTGACATATGGACAGTAAAAACAACAGGACAAGTGTGATTACCTGGGGTGTGATAAACTCAGACACTGAACACGGAGTTGGAATCCCGAGTGTGTGATATGCGATCGCTTATTATGAAAAGGACAATATCCGATCGATACAAATGCGTGTGTGTCACTTATTTATAGACAAGAAAATAATATAGATCTGTCATTTCTGTTATCACGCGCTTTTTCCAAGAAACAAGCCAACGGGGCATCTGATGTGTTTGTGACATTCTCGCAAATAGAAAACATCAAGTTATATTTGTTTATGCTATGTAGAGAACTAAGGTCACGAGCAGAACAAAGGAGCAAACCTGATGTGAGTCTTCAAACCAACTGGGATTTTAAAAAGACAAACATGGTCTTGACATCGAGGGAGCAGAATCATCTATCTTAACTTCCTGGACAGGCGAACTTATGCATTGGATATGCAGAATATGTCAAGCTATCAGAAAATATATACAAAGATGATCTCAGATCTCTGAATCTAGAAAGATGCTGAATTATACTAGTGGGATGTGAATGGATTTAAAGTAATGAGTCTGAATATAACGTGGTGACCAGACAGCCTCTACCAAGGATAAATAAATGCTGAAGGGAATATGCTGGCCAGGAATATACAAATATATATATAATTTTGGTCTATGTAAACACTTGTGGGATGTATTAGCTTACACAACAACCGTTATCTAACATGTTTAGATATAAGATGGGTGAGCCTCGCAAATGTTATTTCGGCAGAAGACTCTTACATGTTGCATAAGTAATATCTTCAATTCAGAGCAATCAAGCTGTATATCAGTGCCCTGTGTTAGTTTAGCGGATTAACATGTTTTCTAAGAGAGAGTCAATTTACAGAGAATTTTCCAGGTTTGACGAATGAATGCTTTACCAGTGATATGAACTGTTAAACGAATGGTAAACCGATGTTTTAAGAAAAAAAACAAATGGTACCTATTTAGAAATATAAATAACAAGAATATTGAACATTATACATTAAGAACAGTTTATGTTTGTGGAGGAGGTTGCCATTGAGTTAAATAAGGGTTTGCATGCTACGGTATGTTCTGGGGAGGATTTCACGTCACTGCAAGCTGTGGCTTACCGTGGTATGCCACTGGGAGCAAGCCGGGCAAGTAATAATCGCTCCATCTATACCCACACA
Organism: Amphiduros pacificus; assembly: GCA_949316495.1. Taxonomy (NCBI): domain Eukaryota; kingdom Metazoa; phylum Annelida; class Polychaeta; order Phyllodocida; family Hesionidae; genus Amphiduros; species Amphiduros pacificus. Next base: position 34,672,564 of record OX439001.1, read on the forward strand.
GGCACCTGGTGACTTGATAATACATACATAACAGAAAAGTACACAGCCACAGGCCCCTGCTCCATAAGGTGTAAGAGAGTGAAGCAGCTAAGAGTGCACTGTCTGTCATAAGGCGGCCTAGGAGAGCAGGAAGACCGCCAAAGCACCTGTATAGGTGATCATAGCAGACACAGTATGCCTCTCCCCATCAACAGCTACCTGCAACTGTCACATCCTTCATTCTGGGATTCGCCAAATAACGCCACTGCCATTTAATTGTAAGAACCTGCAAGCGATACCACTTGGAGGCAACAAAAGGCTTTGCAGCCACGTTTGACGTCATAGCAGGGATTTGTTGTGTTTTCTTGTGTTTCTTTCCTGGTAGGATGTTGCCATTAGAACCGCTGTCAAGACAGGAGATTTGCTGTGCCATCAAAGACGAATGCCTGACATGTACTCTTCTCTATGTTTATAATGTAACATTATATCTGAGTGCGGAATTGATATGTGGCAAGGTAAACTACTTCATCCTGGATTAGGGCATTATGAGATTACTGTATGTGAGAATTAGGTTCAGACGCGGATGGTGTAACTCTATTACCAATGTCCAGGCTTTGGCAAGCAATAAGAGTCGCCTTCTCCAGGCATGAAGGTACGCATAGGGACCACCGTAACACAGCCAGCAACTACCAAGCAGGGAGAAGGCGATGTCACCATATGGTTCTCATCTGGAATGAAAATTCTTTTCAACCTAAAAGTGCTATAAGCTTCACTGGCGGAAAAAGAGAAACTTGTTATGACCTGGTGTTATCTCCATATGTCAGATGTGCTCTTGACAGTCTAACATGGCAGGGCTGAAGACAGCTGACTGATACAAGCAACGTGTACTTCCTTTTTGCTGGTAATGACTTGTACGGCCTGAAGCAGGAGAGACAGGTTGTGATTAAGGAAGAGGGTAAGTGGAGTGGGTAAGGGTTACGTATGTGGATACAGTCCAGGAGAGCTTCCACCCTTTGCACTGTGATCCTCGCCCCTACTCCGTACTGGCATCTTGTGAAGTGATGCTTCCCGTACATAGCGCCACATCTCATCGTCTTCCATGACACACACCAGACCTACTTCATGCATGTATCTATACTCAATAGTTATTCACTATTTCACCGATGCCGTCCCCCAACACAGAACAATGTGGTGTGTTTGTGATATGGATCCGTCTGAAAACATGAATTGGATGTACCAATGGAGATAACTAGGTGTCAACATGAAGCACAAAAAGTATAACCAACAAATCTCTGGAAAGACAGGGCGATACCCCGAGGGCACGGTAAGTGCTATATATTTGAAACAGAACCATTAATTCTCCCTTACAGAGCCAAGGCCCATTGCAAGCGAAGTAACAAGAGATGTTCAATCCATCTCAGCAAGGCCAAAATTTGCTTGCTATAGGAAAATGTGGTAGGGTTCTGTCAGAAAAAAAATCCATCAGCGCTGAGTCAATCTGCATGAGGTCACGTGACTGCCCATCATAATCCTAAAGCAAGGTGATATACAGTGAGGTGCACGACCCCTGCTCAGGTATATACTCACTCACTATGTGATATGAGGCTACAATACACTACATGTGCCTTATGCTTTCCAGATGGTCCTCACTCTATGGTTTCAGATTGCTATTTAATGGTATCTATTCTGGTTTGCTACTTCTGGTCACATTATGTTGTTTATTTTTGTATGTAAAACAACAGCTCTCTTGATATTTATAATCAATGGATATATTTTTTAGGTCAAATAATCGAAACATGTAATTTTCATCAATGGGCAGTATACCCATTGGGTAGAATGCGAAGATTCAGTTAGATATCTATTGCATTGCAATTACAATTTCCTCCGCTGGAAGCAATGGGAAACCACCTGTCTATTTATGAATCTCTGTCTTTCACTATCGCATGTTAGTTTTTTTTCTAAGATGACATATGCTCTTTAATTATTTAGCCCACCATCTCTGGAGTCTGTTGGAGATATTGTTGAGCATATGCTTTGATATCTTTGCCTCCAACTGGGAAATCAGTTGTAGAGAAATGTCCTGAGGCAGGGTCCAGCATACCTGCTCCTAAGCCTTCTTTGATCACTGTGTGTTTCCTGTTTTGTTTCCTACAGGTAGACTCTAATCAGATATTTCCCAGGATAACAATCAGTAAGCTTGAAAACAGCTTGGTATAAATCAAAGAGTGCCCACATATCACCACTTTGAAGCATAATAGAGAATGATCACTCGCTCACACTGATGATTCAGCATTTACCGAGTAGCTACTCTGATCACACCCAAAGGGTTAAATCGGTTACATTATAAAACATATAGAAGATATAAGAGACACTGCTAACATCTTCAACATGGTTATAACTAAAATTTAAATCAGCCTTAAATGAAGAATGATATTCCTTTTTCAATAAATGAAAACAACTTATTCCATTGAATTAAAAACATGAGCGATCGTGGAAGATAGTTATGTTGAGCCACACCATATCATTAGCTTCGTCTACACAATTCTCTCTGTTTAAATATATTTATATTCACGTGGGTGGTACAGGCAGAAAGGGTAGTGATATATACAGTTCTAGGTTATTGGTATGAATCTATGGTCTGCTTTTGAAGCCAGTCATGTTGATTGAATAGAGATTATTCATTTTAACCAGAACCTTATTCAGATTAAAACCATATATTGTTCCAATGCCACGTGCTATACTAGAGTAATTCATTGTTGTGTATGTTAAGGTATGTAGACACTTGTTGGGGGGTTATGCTTCTGGTCATCCCATTAGATTCAGATTGTATTTTCACATGTTTTCCCTCAATATCAGTAGTGAAAGAACCTATATATTCAGTACAAACTTGTACATGTACATATGAGTTGAACAACAGAGAGACCAATTAGATAATGTGTGGATGTGGGAGATTTTCTTCAATACTTATACAGTTAACATCTTGTATAAATGAATTTCACTCTAGGATAGATGGCATGATTTTAAAATGAAACATGATGATTGTTGCAGAAATGCTGGCAGTCCATATCTGTAATGCTTACTATAATGTCTGCTTGCCAGAGAGTAATGCTGCCTGCATGTACATTTCGCTGTAATTCAGACTAAACCTCTTCATCTTATTTTGAGGTGTGGTCCAATTATAATTTTATATTCATAAAAACCAGCCCTATTTAAATCAGAATATTAACCTTCAAATCAATATCCATGGAATTTAGATCGGAAAAAGGGTTAATATTTGTGGCACATATTTATGCTTTTGTTAAGCAGAAAGTAAACGTTTCAGTGCTTGCAATGTGCGATAATGAACAATACAATATAACCACAATGTAATGGCTGTTTTCTTCTGTTCGGTGCTTCTTATATAAGGCACCTATCACATATAGTGACCATTTAGAACTATTACTGCACAAATAGCGACCAATGATGCTTGGCCGGACAAAGGTTGCAATCGGACATTTAAAATTCATTGAACCATTTTAGGCATGAAATGACCGTTATACAGAGATAAATGGTTGTAAATGCTTTATTGGCAATGAGGCCTCGTTAATAGGTGGATGAATGCTGAAAGTTGTCCAAATATTTCTAATTGAATTGTAAGGCGCAATAGCCTGGAGTTTGGGAGTGATGTTACTTCCACGGACAGTGCCAGTGCCAGGACTTCCGGCGTTCACGCTTCATATACACAATTCTTATGTAATTATGTTCAGCATAGGTCACGTGACCTTTATTGGGCCTTCACAAGGTAAGTTCATTGCATCCAAATTAAACTGAACAGGGTTTCTCTGATCTAGTTCAGCAAACACAGGTTTAAAGAACACAAATACAGTTATCGATCACTTTCCAAACAAAATATGTGATATATTTTTGAATATGTGGAAATTCTAAGTCTAGGTTTCTTTCTGATATCGTTTCTTTCTAACAAGCTTGGCTACTGTGGAGTATGTGTCAAATCATATATATATATACATGCTAATTGCTATCCCTCCTATTATCACAATAGTCTTAGACCCATATCAGGGCATGTTTAGGTTATGCAATTCTATACCATCGATGATGTATGCATTTGAGGTGGGCGGAGATCAATAATGAAATTATTGCTTGCATAAGCCCTTTATTTCACGACAATATGCAAAGAATTTAGCCCCAAACGTCATATATAACTTGTCCAGGCTTTTACAAAGCAATGGAGTAATTGAGGATATTAATGTGTTTATAATGAGGATATAAATGAGGATATAAATGAGGATATAAATGGGTTATAAATGAGGATATCAATGGGTTATAAATGAGTTTAGAAATGAGGTTATAAATGAGGTTAAATGAATGACGTTCATTAATATATTGACTTATAGACCGTGTATGTCAGATTTGTAATTATATGTGCCATAATTACATGGAAGGATTCTTCAGAGTAGACCACAACAAAGCACAATTATGATATGCACAGAGGCCAATTATGGAGAAGCAATCTGAAATCAATTATACATGTGTAAAAACAATGATAGCCCATCCTGTCCAGGCGCCTTTACATTGTCAATAATGTATGCATGATAATCTAATGTGTGTAAATAATTGATAACCGACCAGGGATCAATCGGATAGCAAAGAAACTTAAATTGTAAATATATACCATTAACCACTAAATCGTTTAAATGTTATCCACACGATGTGGAATTTATTACGTTAGACGAGTTTGCATTTCAATGACTAAGGTGGATTGTAGGATTATTACCTTTAATTAGCTAAAAAAATGTTCTTTGCAAGGTGATTTGGACAGACATCGAAACATTTCCCTGATTAGTCAACTGAGTAGTTTTGGCACAATTGATTCTTTTTGGCAGAATACAATCATCACTTTTATTTAAGTCTATTTTTCCTCAGTAAACTCATATTTTATTAATGAGCAAATTGTATAAAGTGATATTTTGTGACAGCTATTGGAGTTACATTTGCCAAACAGACGGATGAACAAACTATTTTGAAAGACTGAAAGTAAGATATGCAACAAGGACACTATTTACAAAATCAAAATCAACAAACTCAGGAGAAAATCAACTGAAGCAGTGGAAGACAAACAGAGAGGGTGGGGAGGTGAACGTGCAGTTCGGGTGTAATATTGATTCTCCATAATTAGTCAAGCATAAAGCGGGGAGAGGGGGGTTAGACGAGACGGGGTTGAGAATATACTTAACGGTAATCACACCATACTTGGCTGTGATGGATCACCTCCGTGCACTCTCCTAATATACACATGCACGGTCCCTTCCCAACTTGCCATCACAAGGTTAACATGGGGAGACTGGGTGGAGAGCAATCACACCATACTTGGCTGTGATGGATCACCCCCGTACACTCTCCTAATATACACATGCACGGTCCCTTCCCAACTTGCCATCACAAGGTTAACATGGGAAGACTGGGTGGAGAGCAATCACACCATACTTGGCTGTGATGGATCACCCCCGTGCACTCTCCTAATATACACGTGCACAGTCCCTTCCCAACTTGTCATCACAAGGTTAACATGGGTGGAGAGCAATCACACCATACTTGGCTGTGATGGATCACCCCCGTGCACTCTCCTAATATACACGTGCACAGTCCCTTCCCAACTTGTCATCACAAGGTTAACATGGGTGGAGAGCAATCACACCATACTTGGCTGTGATGGACACCTCCGTGCACTCCCCTAATATACACAGGCATGGTCCCTTCCCAACTTGTCATCACAAGGTTAACATGGGGAGACTGGGTGAAGAGCAATCACACCATACTTGGCTGTGATGGATCACCCCCGTGCACTCTCCTAATATACACGTGCACGGTCCCTTCCCAACTTGCCATCACAAGGTTAACATGGTGAGACTTGGTGAAGAGCAATCACACCATACTTGGCTGTGATGGATCACCCCCGTGCACTCCCCTATTATACACATGCACGGTCCCTTCCCAACTTGTCATCACAAGGTTGACATGGGGGAACTGGGGGAGAGCAATCACACCATTCTTGGCTGTGATGGATCACCTCCGTGCACTCTTCTCATATACACAGGCATGGTCCCTTCCCAACTTGTCATCACAAGGTTAACATGGGGAGACTGGATGGAGAGCAATCACACCATTCTTGGCCATGATGGATCACCTCCGTGCACTCTCCTAATATACACGTGCATGGTCCCTTCCCAACTTGACCTGAAAAGTCCCTTATAAAATGTCTTCACAAGGTTGATATTTCTAGTGATATTTCCAGTCAGACTTGTGAAGGAAAAGTTGTACACAACGTGTCAATATGCTAATACATGGTAGAACGCATACTTCCATATGCTTTATGGCTTGTTTTGATTCTGTGGATCAAAATATTTAGGAAACACATCACAGACAAGATACATGTAAACCACAAGGAAACGGAAAACATAAATATATAATCAAATTCATAATCTGCTATTATAACCATATATGGCGTTTGCTGTTCATTTAATCATTGGTGGCATTTCTCCTGGTCATTCCTCCATATACACATAAATACCTTCTTCATCATTTGATCAAGGCTCTCCAAAAGAAGTAGATCCGTGTAGCAGCCATTTGCTCCAATCACGGGAACTCAATAAGAGGTATTGATTGCGATTCATTCTGTCTGTTAGGGGAGTTAGCATGGCAGCTGACAGGGGTATAATTGGCCACGTTTTGAGGTATCATAGAGACAGGAGCCTGCCTCATTATTGACTGAGAGCATGCTTATTGATTGTAGCCGTCATCAGTTCACACAGCAATTCATCTGGCTTCCTATTTTCCGTACAATAACAGTTATGATGTACGCGATAGTCTATTATTATGCCAATTAATTGCACATCTTGCTAATAGGTTCATCTCGCCTTTCTCTCCCTGGTGTCCCTGTTCCTCGATCAGTACTCTATTCATGATTTCGCTCTTTGGATTCTTTCAGAGAAAAACGATGTAAAACCCATTTAGAAAGTCCCAAATGTATATTTTATTTGATTCAGTTGTTGTTCAGCTTTTTTATTTTCTTCTCTGCCCCAATCCCTCTGGCTTTTTGAATAGCCACCCGAGACCTTGTTTACTATGGGGAACCGCCTCGCTGTGACCTGGTAAGTGGTGATAACAGGGTAAGTGGGATGGTTAGGAGACTGCTCATAATTGAGAACTGGAATAGGACATAGTGGTAATTTTACTGATTGGTTCGATGACCATCTAAAGATAGAAGTGACCTAACAGGGGCAAATTATATGTCACCTCATAATACAAGAGTATATTTGAAAACAGATTATATTTTGAGACATAGAAGATTGAACATTATCAGGATGTAGTAATTATTAGATAGTTGGGATAATATCATTAACTATAAATTCAAAGAAATTATTGCATATTAACATCACTGATACAAGAAATGGGCTCTTACCTCATGTGAACGAATTCTTTTATTGGTTTTTAATATTAGACTCATCGAATCAACTGATCAAATCATAATTAAATAATAAAATAAATATTGGATAGCCTTGGATATAAGTGCAAGATGGCTATGAAATATATATGATTTCCAGAAATTCCTTATATTTATATTGAGAGAATTGGTGCAGTAATTGGTTGTTACATAAGAAACATATGCACAGACACTTGAATTCAATCTAAATTCCTGATGTATCGCCCATCTCTAACCAAGCTAATATCAGATTACATATGAACTCTCACAACTGATGTTCCTGATGTTGGCACATTACTTCATAAACTACTTGATGCCTTATTGATTCCATGAAAAGGCTGACAAAGCAGCGAGGACCTAGAGTTATGTCCCTGGACACGATATGTCCCATAGGTCTTGATGTAAAGGCAGCGGGGACTGAGGGATCTGATGAGGACCACTGCTTTACTGCTGTAATATCATAAAGTCGGTTCACAACATAGATCTTGGTGGCAGGAGCGGCAAATGAGATTTTTGTGCGCACCCTGAGTTGGTCATATTTTCCTGCAAATGGCACAGAGTGGGGCCAGAAAGCGGTACGATAGATAGGGCAAAGTGGCTTTGAATAGAGGCCAAGTGTAGGTCTCTTTACGTCTCTTAGATCTTCGTGGCACCCCGGCTATCGGACGGGGGCTCAGCTAGTCTACCAACACCCAAAGTTGTTTCTGCATGCATATTCGCGTGCTCAACCTATACCTGGGCATCGGTCATCGGCCCCAATTGATGACAAGACGGATTAACGAATTTAAGTGTAAAAGGTGAGGCAGACCTGACCAATCGGCCTCAAAGGGAACACGATTGGTGCTACAATACGTCATCCAAGTGGTCGACCTTGTATTCTGCTCACTCGCTCCTCGCAACTGCTTTTTCTGTCTATTGAATTGAACAAAAACAGGCTGCTGCTGTGTACAAGGTGTTCTTCGCATGCATGCCCACAAGAAGCTTTGGCCATCACAGAGAGTAGTCACAATATCCAAAACTCTGGTAGGAGCATTGTAAGATGTGCTGCTGAGTTTTGACAATGTTAGCAAGCTTTATGGTCATTTTCATAAATGAATCTCAAATGACTAGCTTATAAATTAAATACAATTTGCGGTCTAAGTTTGGTCTGCTGAGATGGATGAGAGGGGTCACGTGCCTTTTGGACGAGAGGATCGGGTCCGTTGAGCCGGAGCTTCATTAACAAAAATGGTGGATGAGACGATGAAACATGGGACAATTTCTCTTGAGGGACCATTCATAGAAATGCTGATGATAAGATGAAAACTGTATCAGGAGAATTCCACCAAAGACTATTTTCGGCGGAGCATATTTGAGAAAAGGCCGTGTGCATGCGGATTGTAAGATAGCACGAATATAAGGAACGTGTATACTTAATATATGGATTTGTGAAGATGATATCTTTGTGGGCAGTGGCTGGAGTTGACCGAAGCGGAGGGGCGACACCGGATCCCAGAGAAGCAACAACGCTGGGCTAAACATCTGCTGGGACATCCTACCTCGGGACACTGGTTGGTTGGTCACAACAGCTTCATTTAACATGACACAAACACAAGTAAATAGTTGTTAGGAGCAGATACTGTTCACTCCAAAAAAAGGAGAATTACTGGATACAATTACATACTCCTCCCCTTTTATTGCAGCACTCAAACTGGCCGCCTTAGTTGGCAGTGATAGTTTTGTCAGAGCAAAGCATTGATCTGGCCAGCATGAGTGCCAGATTTCCTTTTAAATTTAGCCAAAACGGAGAGACTCTTCCTTTCTTCCTGAACGGGGCAACTACTCTTACGCCGTGACTGCTGCCACCAACCAAAGCCTCAAAGTATATGCGAAGCTTTAGACTATCACCAGGAGCCTTATGGAGACAGACTGTGTCAACTACACGGTGACAGTCACGCCATGAATGCGCCGCAGAAAAGATGGAAGGCGGCCTTCCATACCTCATCTGTGTCCGTCCAACATCGGCGCAAGTCCGTCTGTCCAAGCACCATCTTCGGAACGGACTCCGTGCCATACCAGGTGGGTACCCCGTAAAACACGTTGGTCTTCTTCACTTACAGAGCATCTTGTTTTTAGAACTTGCTGGATCAATAGAGATTAGCGACTTTTCCCAGGATGCTTTCTTCATAGAAAACACGTTGATACAACTTTAAAGAGACCACTCGCACCAATTCACTAGAGAGGATGTTTTTTTGGCGAGTTTTCCCCAGCCTTGTGTGACCTTTTGCTATTAATTATTTTGGATGTACACGTAGTTGTTTCCGACATTTTATCTCGTCTAAGAAGAAAGTCACTTCCAGCTGATTCCTTCAATCAAAATAAACTAAAGAAAGAAATGGTAACGAGGGTATTTCCTCACGATAAAGGGTACAGAACTCTGAACAGAAAACCCCAAACTTCATATCCTGACACAGGGGAAGTGTTGGTGAAGTTTTGGTTATAGGTGACGGTACTTGGTACAGAGAGAAGGTCGGGTTGTTTTTAGTCCCCGGTATAAATATTGTTGATGTAAATATCATCACAAACATACACCATCTAATGGAGGGATCAAAGCTGAGCATCATACACAAACACGTTTCATATAATACTGACAGTTTTTAAGTATGTGTCAGAATGTATTGATCATTTATGATTGAATTCATATACAATAATGTATATTTTATGTTAGATTTCAAAATTAAGGTCAAATACAAACTTTTAAGTGTGAATTACTTATACAGATTGAGACATAACAGGATAAAAATTCAAATAGGTCTGAGATGAAGAAGGGAAGAGGTAATAAAATATGCAGAGCTACCTTCAGAGATCAAGTTTAAGATAAGACCGAAGTAATCATGAGAATTCAAAGATGCCATTATAGATGAGGGTCGGCGACAGAATAGATGCCGTCCGCGCAATTACGGTAGAGAGTTGGAACGTGGTTGCGGCCCATTTGGGCCTTATCATGCAACCCGGGGCTCAACTCCAGATTAACCTTTCATGACGCATGCACATATCACTGACACATTAACTAGATTCTAAAAATTGCAGTTTCCTAATATTGAAGAACGTTGGGTGTCGCGGGAGAAGTCAGACCAACAAAAATTTATCATGATTAATTTATAAGGATGACCTTAATGTCGTTTACATTGTCAAAACTAAGCAACATGCATGTAGTATCCAGAGAAACAATTGTCTGTGGTGGCCACAAATATTTTCAATAAAATTTTAAATTATAATCAATCATTTTTTGGAAGTCATCATTTAAAGCACCCACGAAACAACAAAAACAACTTGTCAAATTTAAAAGGTTTTTTTTTTACAAATAAGCAATATAATAGAGAATAAAAATTTGATTTGAAGTTAGAATGGGAAAAAGCATGTCCTGAGTTTGTGATATTCAAGTGTCAGTATTTGTTGTTGCAGAAAAGATCGTTGCTTAATAGCTAGAACATTTTAAAAGATTGATTCAAACACTTCTGAAAGACAAATTTTAAAGAGAATATTTTCTAAAAATAAATCAAAGCTGTTCGTTTTAATAGATTTAATGCCAAAAATGAGTCGGTTAATGTGGAAGTTTTTTTAATGCTCTGATGTTGTTTTTCGTCATGAGCAATATCAAAATTAAGGTACACGTAAAACTGATCTCATTATTTTATAATCCCACGGCAATATTGCGAAATCAAAAAAAGTTGCGAGAGAAAATGATTTCATGAAACTTCTTAAACGACTGTATTATACAAAAACTCAATTAAAAGGATATTTATTCGACAGGAGATGTATACATACATTGGGCAAGTGAGGTTTGAATATTTTATCTTATTGACATAAAAAAAATAATTAATTGAGTGTTTCAATTAATTGCAAAGTTGGCAAAATAAGTGGAATGCTTTGAGATGTAGCGAGCACAATTCATTTGTGATTTTGAAATTTGTTTCATGAACAGTCCATGAGAAAGCTTCACTCCCAGAAAATAAAAGCCAAGGGTGTCAAAAAAGTATCCAATATTGAGTTCATATTGAGTATCTAATATTGAGTACATCACCCCCACATTGCCTTTTTCAAAAAGTCCCAATATAAAAATATATTTGGATCAGCAGAATGAGGCACTGGAGGTTCCAGGTGTTTATCCATGAGCAGAAGCAATTCAGCTTTTGCCGATGTATTTTGATAACATTAATTAAACAGAAATGAAAAAAAACTAACTCTCATGGACAACAGCTAAAATTCATCTCTCGACAATGCTACATCTTATCCATGAATTACAACGAACCCAGAAGTTTCAGAGGAGAAAAGTTGCTTTTAACGAACAGAAAGAGAGTAGGACTGACATAAGATACTGTCAAGCTTAGCACAGCTGAAAAGCTTCATTAATGTTGGAATCTGTCATTTAAGCTCCAATATAATTCAGTATTTCATGTTATGTTTTAATCCATATCCAATTAATATCATACAAAATCTCCACAATGAAAATGACAGCCCGTTCTGTTATACTGTCATTTTCATGATAATTCTTATGAGAGAACATGCCATAAAATGTAATTGTAATACCAAAACATAGATGGACAGAATTGATACGATGTAGCAGATCAGACCTGCTTTAGAAGTTCAATAATATCCATAGTGGGAGAAGAAATAATCGGTCTGTAACATGTCTGACTATGCGATGATTGTTCAGATATAATGTTCTAATAACGTCTTTATTGGAACGATTACTGATATACCCCAAAGGAATTTCAGCAAGTGTCAGGCCAACAATACATTTTAAGGCATTTCCCGGCCCACTTTCAACCACCATGTTTTAGTGCTTCCCATCTTGGCTTTCATTATTATCTTGGTATTTCATATACATATATGTATATACACATGGTCTGTGACAATGTCATATCTGAGTGGGTTTGTTCTCAATCCAAATTTAAAGCAAAATAACTGATCACACCTAAAATATTATTTAGTACTGATGCACTATATCCTCCTGTTTACCAAACATTGGAGTCTTCTGATTGTTTAGAGGCTTGCGTTTCAGAGATAGGTCATGTTTGATCTCAATTGATGATCAATATCTTATTATCATCCAGACAATAACGAACGGATCGTCATTGTGTAAATATAATGAGGCAACACAGGTAGCAAACTGTTCCAATAAGAACTCTCTCCTCTGAAGTCTAGCGAGGCCACATAGGCATAGAATAAAGATCAATCAAAAAGACCATCAGACATTAAGTTTGCCACCATCAAATAATTGACACTTTTCCGTTGATATATTCATGCTATTTCCAGAATATAGTTGTTGACAGATGCACAAATGGCAAAACCTGCATAGATTTTGCCCATTTAAACCGAATGTATTGCTATCAAATGTTTCATGCAGATGTTGCTCTTTTGTAAAGAAAAATGACACTTCATTCCATTTTATGAAGTTTGAAATTGAACTCAACATGATATCTTATTTAAATGTATTTGCAAGCAAAAACACATATTTCTCATATCTATCCCGCATTTTAGTCAACAAAATCTCTGTATGTTGCTCATTGGATAAAGACTAGGGTTGGGCAGAAGGTGTGATTTCACTTCAGCAGAAACGGAAATGCGCCCTTATTGAAAAAACAGCCCTCCATAAAAAAATATGTTATCATTATGTTATGAAATTGTCATTGATTTGCAATATCAAATCGTTTTTTCTTAAAGTTCATTGAGTATATTACAACATCAATCGATATGCTTGCTTCTCACTCGTCCGAATTTAATGTGGACGTTTATGTATATATATATATATATATATATATATATATATATATATATATATATATATATATATATATATATATATATATATATATATATATATATATATATATATATATACAATGGAATATATCAGAAGTGCATTGCCGTTTGCTATTTTATATTTCTCGTTCGCTTATCCTTTCTGCAGAAAACCAATGAAGAAAAGATAGAAATATCCTTTTTTGGTTAAGAGTATAGACATGCAACGTGTAGGCTAGTCAAACTAGACAGCGCCCATAATTAGATCATTTCTCTGTGAGAGTGTCTGAGGGCAGGTACAGGCGAGTGAAGCTTGTGGTGGGAAGAAGGAGAGACAAACGGTGGCACAGGTAGAACCGCCACCCCTGTTCACATATCAATCATGTATGGGCCAAGGAGCATTAAGGTCACCACAGCCTCAAAGCCTTTTCTGGTGACTGCCTCGCAGAAAAATAGTCGAAATCTGCCAAGGAGCAAGTGGCCCTTATTTCCTGTGGGTTGCACCGTTGAAATGTATACATGTCAAAACGGGGTCGACAGCATGAAAGTGACACAACCGGATGACGAAGATCGCCATTGACATCTTTGTTATGGCTATGCTATGAGTCTATAAATAGCTGCATAATAAAATAGCTTTAGAGGAATTGATCTTTGCATAAAAGCAACAGTCCAACATGCAAGGTCGTCCATCAGAACAGCACATGTATGGTGATCAAGGACTCTTTTAATGTACGATAATGAACTCGTTTTTTTTATTGTTCCACGGATTGAGAAAGAAAATATTCATAGAAGTTCTCCTCGTAACATTTCTCTCCAGATTTGATGAGATTTATGTTAATATGCAATATTCAAGACGCAACCAAACGGTCTAAATAAAAAAAAACGAAGAGGCAGGAATAGGGTGTCATGGTGATCTGGATAGGCGAGATTTGGCGAGATTCGGTGAGACTTTGGAGGGTGTTCCAATGCTATCGGATGTCAGGGTATATGCATCTGATGGGAGACACAAGCGCAGACTTTGACACAAATTCCCTCCTATATATACGGTGCCCCAGGAAAGGGGCACACACAGGGGAATTGAAACCTGAATCGATGAGGTAGTAAATCTCAGAATCCTGTCACATCTATTCTGCAGATATTGATAATACGCAGAAGATATCTGGGATAAGACGCCAAATGAGGCCGATATTGCATGGTGGAAATAAGATTACAGAGAGAGGTCAGGATCAATGTGGGTGTGGATTTATTGTAATTTTTATCACATTCAAATGTGATCAGTGACGTTATCATATCAACCGCAAAACATTTTCATAGTATCAGCAGTCAAAGTACTATCTAAAGATGTATATCTTCAGTCTTAACTAACGTCACAGTGAATTCGATAACTATTGAGACTTTCAAATGAAGTGAAAAAATACCCATAGATTTTAGTGATAAGAAATACCAAAAGATTTTAGTTGAAAGAAATATTCCTGTTTAGTATAATTAGGATACCAACAATATATAAAAATAGCCCAAATTACAATAGGTTGAAAGTGTTACTGGAGTGTAACGGTTGTTTGATTTACTGATGTCAACTATTACAAGATTAAAATAAACTAAAAACTGATTTCTAATCCATGTGCCGATCTCATATCACTTCATCATGGCAGGCATTAAGTAATTCGACTTGTATATCAGAGCCTGTAAGTAGGTTTACCTCACCATTGTGTCAATAATTTAATTTATTGTAACAAATGACAGGGGGATGGGACTTAGATGAGAAGTAAGACTCACCAAAGCGTGTGATCTTATGACATTATTGGTAATGAGTTTGAGGGTAGCAGATAATATAGAGATAGAGACACATCATTGCCTTTTCACTTGACATTTCCTCTGTAGACGATACATAATCAATAATATATATATATATATATGTGTGTATATATATATATATATTTCATTATAATCAAGTATTCCACGATAAAGCTGTAAATAATACAAATAAAACAAGGCATTTATCTTATTCTGTTGTGTCATGTATCATCGATTTAATGCTAATTTTGCACATTATATATTAAATCAAGGCAGTAAATTGCTTTGCTATTGACAGAGATGATAATGGAGTAAGATGAGAGGTGGTGGCCATCAGTGACCACAAGGCTGGTCTCTTATCTTGCAGACATCCACAATGTGGTTAGGCCAGCTCCTTGGGGACATCAGACCTTAGGAGATGCCTACTTAAGTGCCCAGTTTGTGTTCATCTGTTTAGTGGTTTGATGTAGGACGTGTCTCCATTTTCAATTATGCAGAAACTAAAATAGAAAATGGAAAGTTCAAACTCAGTTCAGATGAATTCTAATGGTCATGGCAACATGGACAAATATGTCAATGAGAATGTATTTTCCAGTTATAATTAATTCAAATGATCTCTTATCTATTTTTTTATTTACTCAACCCTCTCTGTATGAGGTTGAAATAAGTGGAAATATATACCAATATTATTGATATTCCATAATCTTCATTGCCCAAACATCTTAATTGATTGTCCTCAAGCAAATGTGAATTGATTATTCACGTGTTCCATTTTACATCAAACTAGATAAAAGTGAATTTAATTTTACAAATCATGTGTTTCTTTGATTTGTAAAATGCCATTGTTCAAGAAATATATCCTTAGCCAAGATGCCAAGATGCTATAAAACAAAAACACGAAGCTCAATATGTTGGTGTGCTGTGCTCACAGAGTTGTACATATATCAGGGACTGGAGTGCGGCTGACTCTGCAGGTGGTGGCATTGGATAGTTGTGTCCACATTGCACACTTCTCTCATCCCCTGCCACTTTGCTTCTGACAGATGCTGCACAGTCAGTTGTGCTGGAATTCCTCTCAGGTGCTCTTCCACCACGCATCAAAACATAAACATCAACTCATGTCATTTGGTTTTCGGGCCTCTTTGTTTGTATTGCTGATATACACCTGGAAACATGAGCAATTGCACCGCAGACCCAGCCTGTGTCAGTTTGTCCTTAATTTCCATTAGTTGTAAAGTGAGAATATTTTGCGCTAAAAAAAGGAAGAATCCTATATAATGTTTTCTTCTCGTCGGACTCACAGACACTTGTACTTCTTGCAGCAGCGCTACAAGAACTCCACAGACATCTGTCAATTATACTATTTCTAAAGTTAGACCATACCTTTCAAAAACCCTGGGGAAAAGTTTGAAGAAATGAGATAAGATGACAACGAGGAGACACAATGCTTTAGATTGGGACCATGAAACGTGGACACAGCTCAGATTTAGTGTGAGAGAAGTAAGTGCGATCAACCTTTCTCTGAGGACGGCTTGGTGGGTACAGAACGCGCAAGAACTCTTTTCAATATTTTATGTATATTCCCACCAGAACAGATATATGCATGTATACATTTCTCGATTAATACTTATTTCACTGTAACAGATGCATGATGATCGATGCTTTATCACTATTTAGAATGTGAGTGAAGAATATTTCTGTAAAGGAATTCAAAGCAAAATTCCTGTTCTTTCATATATTCAAAATTATGGCAACTACGCTTTATTGAATACACAAGAGTAGGTAAGTTATGATTTAAAAAATAAATATTTGAGTTTAATTTGCGGAACTTCCTGCAATATTTCCAAGTCAACCAAAAACAAAGGCACAAATGAATAATGTTGAAAAATATATATATTTAAAGACGTGTTCCTATTAATATATTCTTTGGATTATTGGTTTAAGCCCACAGGTGTGGATAACTGTAACCGAAGATGTATTCACACGTGGTGTTGAATAATAGCAGCACGCAGTTCTCCCGGTGCCGTTCCGTGCAGGTTGACCGGTCTGTCTGCTAAAATCACATCTCGCAATTCCTCACTAACGTCTCGCATACGTACACGCGTCATAACATGTATAAACCTACCTCTAAGATATTCAGGTTGAATATTAGGATGCTATACCTTCAAGTCCTGCCCCATAATGTAGTTTGGTGAATATTTTAATAGAAATTTCACTGCGAAAGAAACATACCTCTTGAATTGGAACATACCCCTTATATTGTAAGTAAATGAATAGGCAAAGTATCCTCAACACCCAAAGATATAAGGTTGAAATAAAAGTTTATATAAATAGCATGAAGGCACGAACTGCGGGTTTTTTGTTCAGAAGACGTTGACTTATGCCTTGGAGGACGGATTTAATCAGTCCTAAGATAGGAGTAGTTGGTTGGGGTGGGTTCAGGAGAAGTAGACTGCTAGACTCCTAGGCCCTCTCTGATCTCAGTTTTCATATTATCAGCAGGCACACATACTCACAGAGGGCAAGCCTACCTGTTATCACAGCCACCTTGTCAAAACTCAAACGCCCCCTGGTGCCATCATATGCTATCAATATAACACTTTCACTCAGCTTAATATCTCGCAGTTTCTACATATTATTGAGAAGACCATCTTTTAACATCTCCGGTGATCTTATTTTTATAGGTCTTCTATTTGATAAGATAAATACATGATAATAGTACTCAAATTAGGAGAAAGCGTATCAAAAAGAACATCGGTCCCAGATTAAAATGAAACACATACAAACAACTGTGAAAGTATCAGTAAACAGTCTGTGGTTTGAATTGAGAGTGTCTTGTATACCTTGGTGTAGGTGGATGGTTTTGTATAAGGTTGTTGGCTCTAGGAATTATAAGTACTGTATGCTACGTTTGTGATGACACAGCAGAGATGTCTGCCTTCCTGCTAACCTCGCAGACATATCAAGAGAACCGCTGCCATTCCAATATGTCAGGCCAGCAAGACCGCACCCATAGGTTACCAAGTAGAAGACGCCGCATATTCAACTAAACTGTATTTAATAGAAGAAAGCAATATATATATATATATATATATATATATATATATATATATATATATATATATATATATATATATATATATATATATATATATATATTAGGACGGAGGCCAATACATGATGACAAACAATTGTCACTTATTGGAACGTCAAAATTAGTTTGTTTTTTTAAATATGATTGCGTGATGAAAGATATGCATCAATTTTACTAGCAAGAGGTACATATATTCAGATGTATTTATCTGCAACATATGTGCTTAAAAAAGATTGTAAGACTTATAAGATGATTTGGAAGAAATGGAAAAGAATATTGCAATATTAGTCCGAGAGTGGTCACATTTAATGTTAAAGGTCATAAACATCTTGCAATACTTTTGTAGAGATCCGCCGAATATCAACCAAGTTGAATACATGATTTGACAAATGACAAATGATTTATGTACAATTGACCGGAACACTGTGTAACAGAGTTTATATAAGCTTCATGTCTCTACCCTCTGCAGTTAATACGCTGTGTGATATCATGCATAAACCGTTGTGTTCTTATATTTGTCTATAATGGTATCATTGAGACGCAAGATTCTATATTGGCCTCTCAATGGCATATTGAACATACTGAAATGCTTATAATGCTTGGTTGGTTTAAAGTAACCAAAAAGTCACTCTTCCACTGAATCTTATACACACATCATAAACTCTACATTGAATACAGATGGGAATCAAGTTTTCATTCACCCAATACATGTTCTGAAACAAATCTAAGAAATACTCTTCAATTATTTAGAATACTCACTATATTCTACAAAAATTGTTACAATTACAATGGAATTTTATAGTCAGATATGCAATTAACTTCGATAATCATCGTAAATTTGCACACTATTTGATAGATGGAATTGCGCTTAAAGATGATTTGTCATGATGATGAGTTTTGTGAATGTTCTATAAATAGATTGCCATCGTGAGGTCATTGGAGAGTTTGTCTATAACTTAAGACGTACTGCTAGCCTTATGGCGAGATCAAAGGTTGATGCTATTTCTGTTGAGCGGCGTCAGGTGTGAATGGTCGGGATAAACCTTTAATCATATTAGATTTACCTTTTACTCTTACACCTTCCAAAGACGATTATCTTAGATGCTATAGGCGTTATCTAATATGACCAAATCTTAAGGTAGTCTGCCAGCTTAACAGCACAGTTGGTAAAGAAATGGACTTGTCCTTTGCTTTGGTTTTCTTAGTGGAAAGTGGGAGGTTGTGGGTTCGACTCCGACAGTGTTAGGTTTATACTTGCCAAAATGCTCAAAAGTTGACCTGATATGGCCGTTGTTGTTGAAAGTATGATAAAAACACCATTTCACAGTTTTCTTCTCACTGCAAACAGAAATCGACTTTAAATTCAAACTACCACTGCCTTAAATAAAACTCAAGCTTCCAATTATGAATTCAAAAAAGCGAATAAAGCTGTGGCAAGCTTGTCTAGAAGCTTGACAGGGAGATGCTTGGACAAAATGAAGGATCATGGGACATCGCCGCCGGGCCTCTAATAGCCTGCAGGCGCCGAGATAATATGTCCTAATGGAAACCCCATATTTGTCACCTTCATTATTATAAACAAACACTCCCACACTGGTATAGATAGGTGTAGAGGAGTGTGGCTAATGTTGTTGCCACAGACTAGCGGCTGACTTCTTGCAAAAGGTTAATCATAAAATGGCAATGTGTAATGTGCCAAGGTGAGGCGCTCATCTCCGCTCCAGTCTCCTGCCACATGTCATTTTGAAGATAACTGACGCTACGCTATTTTCCTATTTAGCACATTTTCTACCAATATTTCAGTTTAAAAACATCGTCCTGTGAAACCACATTCATGATATTGTCGAGACTATATTGCTTTGTGTTTTAAACTGGGTAAAAGGAATGTGAAAATGAATTCCAGTTTGATCTTGGTACCATTGGAGTCATATTTATTATTTTGAAATTAATTCAGTCATCAAGTATGTCGTTATTATTGCGCATTAAGGTGGGCATAAGCTCCAGTTGTCAACATTAGTGAACAAATCTACACAATATGTAGAACAAAGTTCTCATAGTCATTGCACATTTGATGTCAAAAATATTTCAGGTTTCACAGCAAATAAAAGCTCTTTCTTTATGGAAATAAAATCGATAAATTCTTAAGATGTTTTTTCCAGCTATATTTCTCTGATATAACTGGAATTTATAATTATGTAAAAAACAAATATTATAGGGTTGATAATTGTAAAATTGCAATGAGAGAAAAGATAGATTGTGTTTTATCTGAATACTTTCAAGCTTATATTGGCATGACGATTCCATGATGTTTGGTGAGTGCAGTTGACCTCTGTCTTGTAGAGAGGATGTAGCTCTGGTATCTTACCTTGCCTACAAGAAGTATACAAGCATATACCAGCAGCATCTGTTCCGAGGGAAACCACATGCCTACAAGTATAAGAGCTGCCGTCAGTGATGTAATGTAGAGTTCTGCAACTAATGGTAGTTTATGGCTGATAGGTGAAAGCTGCAGTGGCTCTCAGAGGGAGCTTGTACTATCACTGACAGGTTTATCCCAAACACAAGTATGCTTCACCCACCCAGTACACGCCAGAAACAGATCTGAAGCAAGTTTCCCGGATGTTGGGGAGGTCAAACTGGTATTAAAGGGGTGAACCACCAAATGAACAGAGAGGAAGAATCAAATACAACCTGTTTCTCTTAATAGAGCTCAGTAAAGCTTAAGTGATGATTATATTAGCATCATAATTACTCAAATAAGCAAAGTCTTTCAGCCCCTCATATTTTACCCATATTTTCATAGAAGATATTTATCATATTAACAAGCCCATCTCTGTGGTATTCTTTAGAATGTATTTATCTATTATCTTTATGAAGAAGGTTATTAGTGGACACCGTAATATATAAACTAAATCGAGTGACTTTAATGTGAAAGCCTGAGACGAAAACCAAAAAAAGACAAACACCTTTTGACTTCGCTGAGCTGGCAATAGATTTTCCAATAGAGCTGCCCATATCCTCAAACAAGACCACTTTAAATACACGTCTTTCACATCTTTTGTCATATTTCCAAGACAAATGCAAGTCTCTGGCTTTTCCCATCTTTTTAATCACACACTCATGGTATGTGGAAATAACCAATTCTGTTTGCTGCCTGTACACAAGTGTCTGTGTGTTTTATGGCTGAGACAGGCACACCGGGGCTGTAAGATGAAGGCTGTCATGAGCCAGGCAGGAGTTGTAACTGTGGCAAGGATATGATATATATATATATGTGTGTGTGTATGTGTGTGTGTGTGTGTGTGTGTGTGTGTGTGTGTGTGTGTGTGTGTGTGTGTGTGTGTGTAAACAGAATGGTGGGAAGCTGCACTGTATCCACTCTACCACAATGCCAACACCACAGGTCGCATTGCCTGATGTGGCAATTCCTAAATAAAACATTTCAGCTTGTCTTACTAAGACTCTTCAGTAAAGAAAAGGACTGCATAATGGTGTAACCTGAAATTGTAAGCGTTGATTGTGTTGAGAATAAAAGCCTGCTGAGATGTCTTTGTCCATAAGGACAAGTTTGACTTTCCTGGATAGAGACATGTGCCTGCAAGTGTATTGGTGTGATCAGGTTTCGGAAACCTATGCCCTGCTTGTGATTGGTCTAATCTGGCTGCCGCGATGAACTTTCCTCTCTCTCCGACACAGGCTCTCCCGGGGATCATTTATTGTAGAATGTGTTATAAATAACCACATGTTTTGGTTACTATTGTCCGACTGGAGTTGTCAAGTACAAGACAGCCAGCCACCTGTCAACAAACATATATAGGAAAAGGTTGTTAAAATATGAAAAGATAATAAATCAAACCTCACCAATTAGAAGAAATGTGTAGATGGAACCTAACTTTCTGTATTGCTCTTGAGGGAAGGGGGTGTAATTAAGTTTTTTTGGAATGAACGTGAAACTTGGTAAAATTAACGTGGTTGTATACATGTTAGCATAAATATATCAATATCTTTAGGCATCGCAAATGATGTTTTTTTCTCTCGTTCAAACGACATATACTGTGATACCATTTTGCCACTTGAACATAAATATATCAAATAAGACAAATGGCTTTCCTTTGGCAAAATTTACCAATATTCCTCTGCTTGAATAATGCACTGAATATATAAAATGTATCAAAAGCCTAGTCTCGCATTTCGCCAGTACTATCATGAACTCTTCTTCTCTGCTTACTTAATGTTGTTTCAATGATTATATCGCCACTAAGCACGTTAATAAGGAAGGATTCAGGCAAATGTCCAGGATAACATTGTGAATATTGAACCTTGTTTATATCCAGACATTCTTGATGAAGCAATATGTTAACAATGTGTAACACATTGAAATATTGTAAGAACGTGGTTAAAAGAGTTAGTTTCAACAATCAAATATGGCTAATTAAAGACACACACTAATTAATGAACAACAATACTGAAATCGTCATCAGTCACGCGATGACGAAAGGAAAATGAACTACAAAAGAAAGAATATTATAAATACAGATAAAGAGATAAGTAAAAGTTAAACATGTCACATATAACGCCCAGGTTATTATAGATGATGATGTAAGATTGCCATAAGCTTAATTAGGAACAGAATGCTTTGCATACAGGATTGGATGCTGCAGTTAGCAGTAATGGTGAACATTGATTATCTGAGAGCCTAAGGGGTTTTAATTATAGCTATTTGCAGTGATTAGGCGGCGTGTTTGCAGGATAATACACTATAGGTGCACTCTGACACCATGAATGGATTATGAAAGAGACAACCCTGTCCCGCCCCTCAATGTCCAATGTGTAAAGTATCGTGTTTTACAAATATATGCATATATGTATACATACACTTGCCAATTGAATTGACCTTGCTGAATGGATCGATTATCAGATTTGAACTATTGTACATATTCCATCGATTTGAAATAAAACTATCTCATCTTATTTTATCTTGGCATGTTTGAAATGAGTTTCATTTACTAGTCATAGAGGGACCCTGTCATTCTCATCCGGAAAAGAAGATTATTTCCTCCTCACAACAATAAATATCACCATCAAAAACTGCCTATGTCTCCAGACAGATAATTCGGAGTTTCAGGGGTACTATTCAATGTTACATACTCATCTCGTTTATGACATTGTCTGGGATGGCTTGTCTTATGGGATGGATAACCTCCTAATGTTGCATACTAGTCTCCTTGTTAATGAAGTAAGCGGTCTGATGGATGCCCTGGTTTGCATGTGTCAGGGACTTCCTCCACTGTTATAAGTTATAAGTTCACTGTTTGTTAATATCCACATTTCATATTTGTTAATATCCACATTTCATATTTGTTTCTCTGCACTTTTAATGGATAGAGATATAATATCCATCTTGATTTAAATACCTTGATCATTTTATCATGTAAATTATTTATGTGAATATACTTACTTATTTTTATACAAACCAGCAAATGACAGATTTAAAAATAATGTAAACAAACGTGATATCTATATTTGTCAATTTTAATGAGCCCGATCTCATTCTACATGAACTAAGTTGTCTACTTTACATAACTTGGCTTTCACTTATCACATTAGATAATGACCAACTATTAATGTAAAGGCAAAACCATGCATGTAACATGGCTCAAAGAAATGAGTCCAATGCCAGCAAGTCGGCATTAATCTGATCTGTTAATAAAAGATGTATATAAGGTGACTATGTTTGTGTCTTTACAGCCGCGGAAGGAAGATGAAGACTTCCTGAGGTCAGTGGAAGTGGGAGATATCCCTACTGTAAGAAAGTTGCTGAGCAACAAGGATAAGGAAGTCAACTGTAACTGTACTGACATCTTGGGAAGGACTCCCCTCAGGCTTGCCGTCGAGAATGAACACTTGGAGGTAATATTTCAACAACATCATTTTTCATAAAGCGGAATTCTGTTTAAAAATTAAAGAAACCTTGCTTGGTATTTTACATGAATCTAAAATTGACTTGATTTTCACATATTCTGGATAACCCTATTGCCATATATTCTGGATAACCTTATTGCCAGATATTCTGGTTAACCTTATTGCCAGATATTCTGGTTAACCTTATTGCCAGATGTTCAGATTGACCTTATTGCCAGATATTCTGGTTAACCTTATTGCCAGATATTCTGGTTAACTTTATTGCCAGATATTCAGGTCAACCTTATTGCCAGATTTTCAAATTGAACTTATTGTCTGATCTTCAGATTAACCTTATTGTCAGATATTAGGTTTAAACTTATTGCCTGATCTTCAGATTAACCTTATTGCCAGATATTAAGTTTAACCTTATTGCCAGATGTTCAGCTTGACCTTATTGCCAGAGATTCAGTTAACCTTATTGCCAGATGTTCAGATTGACCTTATTGCCAGATATTAAGTTTAATCTTATTGCCAGATGTTCAGATTGACCTTATTGCCAGATATTCAGTTTAACCTTATTGCCAGATGTTCAGATTGACCTTATTGCCAGATATTCAGTTTAACCTTACTGTCGGATGTTCAGATTGACCTTATTGCCAGATATTAAGATTGACATTATTGTCAAGTATTGAGATTGACCTTATTGTCAGATATTGTCAGATATTGTTAGATATTGTAAGATTGACTTCACTGTCAGATATTCAGATTGACTTTATTGCTGGAAAATGAAATTGATTCATGACCAGATGTTTGGAATAACCGTCGTTGTTGGTTATTTAAATTTTACCTTGTTATCCGATATTGAATTTGACATTGTTATCCGGTATTGAATTTGACCTTGTTTCACAGTATTGACTTTGGCTTTGTTATCCGATATTAAAATTTGATTTATCAAGTAACAAGATTGGCCTAAACGCTAACCATCATTTCAAAATCTAAACATAATAAATCGCTATTGAAATGATTCGACGAAAAGCCATGAACACATAAGAAATCATGGTAATAATGCCATCAGAAAAAAAATTGCAGGAATTATCAGACATGGCATATGTTTATATTTGTGGGTGTCAGGTTTTAAAATAAATATGAGACATTTCTTTTCCTGAATGCAGTCTGGTTAAAAAAAAAACACATCAGAAACTATACATCAAAAATAGCATGTGACAAGCTATTGGGGGACTCTGCATAACACTGTCAGTTCCGATTTAACATTGTCTGTGAGTTATCACCAAAGTAGCCAAATACAAACGACTCTGCTATTTCCCCCATTTTAGTATTTGTGGGAGAACAACAAGCTCCACCTTGCGGTGCATTCCGGTACGATTCTGCAGCTATTTGTCACGTCCCCCTTTCAACTAATGTAACTCGGCTGCGGACAATGGCAAGCATGGTTTAGAAGTTTTAAAAAATGGCTTACTTTGGCGGTGCGTTTAATCTGCTGCCTAAGATAGACCTGTTTGCAAAAGCAAAGTGACATTTCTTGGCTATTGTTGGTCCATGGAGAACAAAGATTGGGGGTGGTCTGTGAAAATTGAGTCAATATCGCGGCCGTAACGTGGACGACTGTGTAAATATACACTGAGCAGTTTATTCATTGCCTGGCAAGATTTGGAGACAATATGACATTGTGTACAAACAATCATGTCGCTCATTTAATTCGACGGATTCAGTACAGATTGAAATAATATCAATAACAGTAATTACAACGGCTGGTTTGTTCAAGAAAAATGCAATTTCACTTCTTTGATTGACTATATCAATAAATAGTTATCGCTAGACTAACAATGTCAGCATGGAACAAGGTTTCATGTATCTGAACACAACATATGAGATTAATTGAGTCTTTGTTTCTGTTTGCGGTCTTTATCAGACGTTTCTTTTATTTCATGCTAATTTCCATATTAGGAACCACTGGCAAATGGCAAATTCTTTTTTAATTCATCTGTATTTCACAAATGTCTAAGGTTCTCTAAGTAGTTATTCCATAAAATGTCAAAGAAAGCTATTTGGCTCTATTTCCGAAAGAAAACAATAGAAGATGGGATTTTCTTCCATAAACATTGTATCAATGCTTTTGTCAGGAACTTAACTGAATCCACATCCACTTGCAAATGAATGTATCAATATGAACACTGGAGTTTCCCTTTTTAATTTTAATGGAACTACGATATTTTCTAATTAAATGACATTAAATATTTTAAGAATTTGGGTTTATGTAGCCTAAATAATAATCGTAAAAATGATACATTTACAACATTTCATTATTATTATTCCTCAATAAAGAGAATGTATTAAGAGTAAATTTGTGTTTTGATTATAATGATGTTTTTTTATCCAGATTGTGGAGTTACTGCTGGACAGGTCTGAACCCCGGAAGTTGTACGAAGCATTACTTCTCGCCATTAGTCTCGACCATGACGAGATCGCCGAGATCATCCTCAAACATCCGATCTACGAGAAGCTGGAGAAACAAGAATCCATCTACTCCAGTAATAACTTTTATCTGTCTCTGGTGGGAGACGATTCTCAGTTCTCAGCGGAAACCACGCCGCTTATTCTCGCTGCCCAGAGAAACAGATTTGAAATTGTGTCCTTGTTGATAAGGAAAGGGCAGAAAATAGATAAGCCCCATGTATATAACTGCGAGTGTCACCATTGTAAAGCCAAGGTCACATTGGATGAGTTACGCTATGCTAAGTCAAGACTGAATGCCTACAAGGCCCTGGCTAGCGAGGCCTACATTTCTTTATCCAGCGATGACCCTATGCTCACAGCTTTTCAGTTAAGACAAGAACTACGCCATGTAGCTGCCAAAGAGAAACATTATAGGGTAAGTTTATATCATCTATATTATTGGGTAAAATATATCTGCTATATTGTAGGGGGTAAATGGATATATGCTATCTGTAATATTTAAGGTATCATGGGGTAAGTGCATGCGTTCTGTATAAAATGATGAATGTATGCTTTCTCAATTATAAGGTTAGTAGTATATGCTATATCTTACATTGGGAGGGTGTATGTCACCTATGTCATAGGGTGAGGGTGTATGTCACCTATGTCACAGGGTGAGGGTTTGTCTTTTTGTTTGGGGTTTTACATCACTTTCAACATTATCTCAGTCATTTCGTGATGAGACCTACTTGTAACAGATATATTGCTGCCTTACTGAATTGTCATGTCACGGGTCCTTGACATGAAAACCCACCCGGTCACAGATTTACAAGGACAATGGGTTAACCCTTTAGGCACGGGCCTCAGCTCATATGGGAAATCGTATCATGAGTTCAATCCCGACATGGCCGGGGTTCGAACCCATGACCTTTGGATCACCACAGAGGAACTGGTGCTAATAAGCTGGCGCTCTAACCAACTGTGCCACGGCCCGTGGCCTGAGGGTGTGTCACCTATGTCATAGGGTGATTGTATGATATATGTTACATAGGATGAGTCTGCTACCTATAGCATAGGGTATGTGTGTGCTACCTATAGCATAGGGTATGTATGTGCTACCTATACCATAGGGTATGTGTGTGCTACCTATAGCATAGGGTATGTGTGTGCTACCTATAGCATAGGGTATGTGTGTGCTACCTATAGCATAGGGTATGTGTGTGCTACCTATAGCATAGGGTATGTGTGTGCTACCTATACCATAGGGTATGTGTGTGCTACCTATACCATAGGGTATGTGTGTGCTACCTATAGCATAGGGTATGTGTGTGCTACCTATAGCATAGGGTATGTATGTGCTACCTATACCATACGGTATGTGTGTGCTACCTATACCATAGGGTATGTGTGTGCTACCTATAGCATAGGGTATGTGTGTGCTACCTATAGCATAGGGTATGTGTGTGCTACCTATAGCATAGGGTATGTATGTGCTACCTATACCATAGGGTATGTGTGTGCTACCTATACCATAGGGTATGTGTGTGCTACCTATAGCATAGGGTATGTATGTGCTACCTATGTCATAGGGTAAGCTTATGCCATCCGAATTATAATATGAGTGTATGATATCTGCACTATTTGGTATGTTTACCATCAGTAATGAATAGGGTGACCTGTATGAATAGGGTGACCTGTATGAATAGGGTGACCTGTATGAATAGGGTGACCTGAATGAATAGGGTGACCTGTATGAATAGGGTAACCTGTATGAATAGGGTGATATGTGTTTTATAGGGTGAGTGTACGCCATTAGTTTTATTTGGTTGATGAACACATTATAAATTGTCTGTGTCATTTTTCAAGTATTTACATTGTAATACATTGTTGAAGTTGTATCTTTGAATAAAGCATGGCTCATTCATAAATAAACCGGAACATGAGAATGCCATGTGTTTTCGATGAACACTGCAAATTGTTATTCATTAGACAATTAGATCTCATGGACCAGCTGTTTAGAACGACATAAATTAATTCCGACCAAAGCCAATGTATCATAAACATTATACGTGTTTATTTTATTTTATTCCCAGAGGGTCTAAAGTGAACATATATACGTCAAGGTTTATTACCAAATGTAGAGAAATGATTCTTCTTAGACGATGTAAGAGAAAAACGATTACAAACATTCGGATGGCTCTTTCATCCATTTCAAATTATTCTATTTGTGTCTCAGACATACGCTTTAAAGGATGGTTTGGGTCTCTTAAAGATGAATTGCCCAAGAGGCTGTCGGGTTTTATAGAAACATCAGTCGATTTTTTTTTACTTCCTCTTTAGATTGTGGAAAACTGAAGGGTAAACAAAACGCCTTATAGAATAAGTCTCAATCTAAGGAGGTTGCGATAGCTTTTTGTCACCTTCAGAACATTATACAGCAGATTTTGGTAAATGACCACATCATCATTTCATTTACATGTCGTCATGTATTACTCGTGCGAACAAGGGACTGATATTAAACACATTTTCCATATGTCTGAGATATTCTCGTATCCAATATGGCGTCTCTATTGCGGGGAACTGTGGGAAACGAAGTTATATTTTAGATATTCTCGTATCCAATATGGCGTACCCATTGCTAGGAACTATGGGAAGGAAGTGGGGAACGTACGCGTCAGTAAGGGCCTGTGTATCCAAGCGTGTTTATGAATATCCTTTATGAATAGCCATCGGTAGCCTACTGTTTGAACGATGTTTTATTGATATGGCCCGCTAAGGCCGTAAATCTGTCCGCGTGATGTATATGAGACAGAGAGAAAACCGCGCTACAGATGAAGTAAAATACAAGTGCAGTGGCACTGGTTGATTGGAACACAATGAGCGGGAGAATCCACACCAGGCACCAGAGGGCGTTTACTCTGAGTGTTGTCGCCTGTTCCTAATGACGCAGCCGAGTAGGCCTGAAACTATCACGCTTACCATAAGGCCCTGTCCGCCCCCAAATCACGGCTCTCACTGCAACACACTTCACCCACACACAAACATCTTGCAAACCTTTCATTTCACTTCAAAGTTTTTGAAATGATATTTATTTTTTTGCACAATATTAAACTTAGAGAGAAATGAAAGAATTGAGAATAAACTCACGTTGCTTCTGAACCAATCAGATATCAATATTTAAAATAAACCAAATCTAAAGGTAGCTCCACTCTAATTTATTTTTTAATTCATTTTTTATCAATATCATTTTTACCAAATATAATGTATTACGTGTTTGGCTTTTAAGATATATTGCAGTAATTTTAATTAATCTCTAGTCATCTTGTTTTTAGTGTTTTAACAGCTTGGCATCCGCTATCAGATATTATTTTGTAACCGACATGGTACCTGGTAATGCATTGGCGACTTAATGCATTGGCCCTATTTAACTTTTAATTCCCAGTATCTGTTTATTATGTCAGTGTTTCGCCTCTAATATCAGGTATATTCTCTTAAGGGAAATAACACACCATGGGATTCATAACCAATAATATATAGATGTTGTGTGAAAGAGTTAAGTATTCATAAAGGGTTGATAATGTTCATTTCAAATGGCGCCGATACGGCTATTCTAAATTTGACATAACAAAACAATGTTGCATAGAACCTTCTTGGAAGTCTAAGGTAAGGAACGTGGTGACATCAGCTTTATGTATGCTAAACAGTGTCCACAGACTTGTTGGCGCATCTTCTGAGAATAGTAATTATCATTGGAATAAAGATGGTTATGTTTGTGATGTACCTGTCATCTCATATTTATTTAATTGCACTACGCGATGTCATTTGGCAGGGAAATCTAGGTTGCCTGCTTATAAGCATTGTGTTTGGCATAATATCCAAACATTCTAATGTAACCACACAATTTAATGAGATCCTCGTGTCCTTGAGTGGAATTTGTCAGAGCATGAATTGCAATTAAACTAGAATAGAAAGAAGTACAGTACCGGCTCTGCTGTCACATTGAAAGAGGAACAAACCAAAAAGACAGGTATCATAATGGTAACATCCAACTTCCTATTTTCTCAGAATCTCTCACTTTATTTTATATATATATATATATATGCACCAACAATATCAGTTAGTTAAAACAAGTTAGTTAATATATGAGACATGAGAATATGAAAATAACCCTAAGAATGTTTTTTTGGATAAATCTGTCTTTATAAAATTCTTTCTAAGCACAATGCTTATAACTTTTTTTGAGCAATTTTACTAAGGACGGTAGACTGATGATGGATGGGGCGGCGGTGCGAGGGAGATTTAGATGTGCTGGACGGCGGTCAGCGCTCCCGAGATGGATGCGACTGACTAAGGCAGGAGACACCTGACCCGCCCCCTACAATGCCCTCATCCTTCTCCCGGGCCCCGCCAGGGCAGACTTCCGCCAAATCAAAAAAAAAAACTAACAAAACAACAATTTTAAGAACTTTATATTTTTAACAAATAATTTCGCAAGAAATTTGACTGGAAAGTTTGTTGTTCTGTATCGTGTATAATAAAATTTACAAACATATAAAATGGACAGAAGTATATATTTTTGTTAATCTTCTGAAATGTTGAGTAGTTAGCCTTAAGGGGCCCTTGGTTTGTGAGCACGTTTCACCTTTCCCATCTGCTTCTTCCCTGTCCACCCCACCAGATCATATGAGATGACACAACATCACCTCAGTCGCTCAGTTATCATATTAGATAAAGTCGACCCATTTGACATATTGAAGGCTTCAGCTATGTTGAGTAAGTGCTTTTCAAATATTGTCACTCGATTATATGATGGATGAGCTTTTAAAAGGTGATATTCATAAAACTTAAGTCAGTCAGGTGTGGCTAAATTGAAATGTATTTGTCATGTGTATCACACAGTGGGGAGAGAGTGGAAAATTGCTCAGTTTTTTTCTCCCTTGGTTTTTACCGGGGTTTGAGCCCCAGAGAAGAACGATATTCTGTCTTGCTCCTGACCTGTTTCTCACTCCCGAGACTAATTATTTATGGCTTCGATCCGAGGTATCTCTTATTGAGGCAAAGATACTTAATCACTCCTCGTAAAGAGTCGGGCTTTGTCTCGTTGGCAGGTTCCTATCTGATCTGGTATAGCGCTTAAAGTAAAAGATCGCAAGAATTAGATTGAGAGATTCAAATGCCAATTAAACATTGTGTTTTAGGACCTTAAGAGACTTTGATGAATAGTTTGGCCTAATTGTGGGCCGCCATGTTGTAACTGCTTTCACCACTCTCCCAAAGTCAGATATATTCACATACAAAAAAATATACACCATGAAGGTGTACATTCGGTTACAATATCTTCCTATGAGAAGTGTCCTACACAAGGCCGTGTCCGATTCTGACGAAAATCTTGAAATAATCAGTTTGAAATATTCACTAAAGGAAAGCATACTCTAGAAAACTGATTATCAGTGCTACTCGGTTACCGAAGTGAGCTCAGATGTTCATCAGATATTCTCTCTTTTGACTAAGGGAAATGACCTATCATTTCTTCACAAATATTTCTAGACTCAAGTAAGGGTGACTATTTATAAGGCCGTTTAATAGCTTCCACTATGTATTTTTGATTGCAGGGAGAGTATGAGGGTCTGGCCAAGAAGTTGAGCGAATATGTTGTAAAGTTGGTGGATCACGTGCGCGGGAATGATGAACTGGATGTCATCCTTAACGAGGAGGTTGATGGCTACGGACCAGACTGTCACGGCAAACTGGCACGCCTCAAACTGGCCATCAAGTTCAACGAGAAAAGGGTTAGTGACACCATCACTCACACCACCTCTAATACACACTCCCTACATCTGTTTGTGATAGTAACATTTTTACACAGAGTTAATAAAAAATGTACTTATTTTGGATATTCTTTTCTGTTACATGTCAATTTCATTTGGTATTGACCTATTTAGATATATGAAACGGGTTTACAACAAATCAAAAAGTATTATTCCTATTTCTATGAAAAAAAAATTGTAATCTTATTTTGTTGTAAATTTTGAAAAAGTGATGCAGGATACTTTGGAATAAGTGTGATCTATTTTTTCCATATTAATTTTTCTATATCAAAGTTTGAAAAGGTGATTGATTAGGATAGTTTGGAATAAATATTATTTCTATTTTGCATTATTATTTCGGTTTGTTTGAAAGTTTGAAAGAATGTTTGAGGATATTTTGCAATAAGAGGCCATCAGCTAAGTAGGGTTATTGGAGGAGAGGGAGCAGTAGAGGGCATAAGCCGTGAAACATTAAGTTTCATGCCATGTTAAGCAGAGGTCACGTGGTGACTTCTCTTGGACTAAAGGGCCATACATCCAAAAGACATCCTTAACGGCATGATTCCCGCATCACATAAGCCCATCCTCAGATTTTATGGGCCGGCCTCCACATTTCTCAATCCCAGATCAGTCCTGAAAAGCACATAGGAGAATAGCTTAGAAAGATAGTTACTGGGTATCTACACTGCCAAATGATAGTATCGCCCCAGATTGGAATGTGCATTAAGCATTTAAACAGTTCTCTAATTGCTGGAATCATTATGTTTCATTTCATAATTAGATTGTAAAAGGATATAAAATATAATTTAACCTGTACAATGTCAACATGTTTTAACATCTAATTATGTCTATATACTTAATTTGTGTAGTTCGTGGCGCACCCTAGTTGTCAGAAGAAGTTGACCTCGATATGGTACGGTCACGTGCCCTTCGTGCGTCTCGCGAGATTACTCCGCGTGGTCTTCATCATGAGTCTGTCTGTCTCCTACCCCGTCCTCGCCATCATCTACTGGCTGGCCCCCGGATCCAAGGTAACTGCCGCATTGAGTAACACTCTCTGTCTACTGACAATCACTTTGCGACTTCTTCCACCATAAAATGCTATTAGGCAACATATTTATAAAAAATAAAAATAAATTGAGGATATTTTCACATTCAAAGTGCAATTTAAGCATTGTGTTTATCTTGTTGTCAAATGTAGGTTGGAGACTTCTTGAGAACCCCGTTTATAAAGTTTCTAGGACAGTCTGCATCTTTCCTGATATTCCTGTGTCTTATAGTAACCTTTAGGTAAGTTCATATTTCAAATAATTTGATTTTAATGTAAGTTTAAAAATATATAGTTTAATTATACAATGTGTAAATATAATTTTAATCATTATTTCAACTCTTAAAACATATGGGTATATATTCAACATTACCACTTTGCTGTGTTTCAGGTTTTATTATCAAAATATTAAAAGTTCTGAATATATTCTGCATTTGTCCATTGTCAAATGTATAAAGCTACATGCCGATATTAACAAAAGGAAAATATTTAAATGTCTGCTTCAAAATGTCAGTTTTTCAGTCTACTACTGAATTATTAGGAGTACTTGAATACATTTGATTAAATTAATTTATAAGTTTGCCTTGATATATACTCCAAAATAAATCTATCAAACATATTTTCCACTACATTTCAGTTTTACAGAGAAGCCCTCGTCGGGAACCATCAACCATATCCATAGAGATTATCTGCATGTCATCAATCTCCAAGGCTTCAGAACTAACTTTGATGAATTCAAAACCAATCTGACTGGACACTATAAAATATTAGATGAAATCTATCTGAGGGAATTCATTCCTGGCATTTATCAGATGTTGATTTGTTTATGGATAATCGGTGAGATTTATATTTCAAATGGGGATTTACGAATTTAACCAAATCAGAAAAACAAGACTTGACTTAGATTGTTTTCTTTGAAATCGCCGATGTTCATAATGTACTTGAAATCAAATATAAAATTGGGTAGAGAATTGATCACTACCAGTGTCATATTGTGATATATCAAGGAGCAAGCTGAGTTTTTGGATTTCTTTAATGTTGTTTTATATGTGATATCCCATCAGCAAATCTCTACAATTATGTGATTTTTATTGTACTGGGTGTTTCTTAATTCAAATATCTGAATCACACCATTAAATCTCAGTATCAGTAAGAAGTGATTGCAGATTGTAAACTGCAACATCATTAGCTTCAGATGTAAAAATGAGCACATGAATGATTGCTAGTTAACTTGATAATCACATCATGCTGATAGCATTGACTTTCAATCAATCATCTTAAATGTTTGAGGTAAGTCATGCAGGGAGCCTATGTGAGTTAGCTTTGTATGCACAATTTCAGGCATGCTGTGGCAGGAATGTAAGCAGCTATACAATGAAGGAGTAGAGGGGTACTTTGGCTCACTCTTCAACGTCATTGATTTTACTTCCCTCAAACTCTACATTGCCTCTTTCACGCTGAGATTTGTCTCATTTTATAAAGTGAGTCTGAATATATTCTCGAAGTAGCTTTATAATGAAAAAAAAATATTTGAAAATTAAAATATTTTTACTTTTTTTTCATTGTGACAAGTAATTGGTGACAAGTAATTGATGACAAGTAATTGGTGACAAGTAATTGGTGACAAGTAATTGGTGACAAGTAATGATATGCTTTATTTTTGTAGACCTATCAGTCACTGATGTACTATAATCAAAGACCCAGTTGGATTGAACTCAGAAAAAAACATCCATATGCAATATACAGAACCTACTGGCTCATAGCAGGTAGATATATACTGGAGACTTAACATATACACTCTCTGATAAATTGACATTAACATTCCTTAGAATGTGATAATGGTATATATGTATGTGTATCATTGAGTTGAACGAGATATAGACGGTACAGTTTATGGCATTGAACGATCTCATCTTGGTTCACTCGACGTGCATTTTAAATTCAAATTTTAGGAAAACATCTGAGAATTGACCCAATAAAGAGAAATATATTTTGAATTATAAAAATCCACAAATGAAAAAAAGCATGTATATCTTTTTAAAATCATGTGACAAAAATGTTGACACACTTTGTTAAAGGTCTATCCTCTGAGAGTGTAAATAATTTTAGTTTTACCAGCACAGTATTATTTCACCCTCTGATGAAATGTGGTTATATTTCAGATCGATCATACTGGCACGCCTGGGACCCCATGCTGATATGTGAAGGTCTCTTCTCCGTGGCCAATGTGCTCAGTTTTTCACGCTTATTTTACTTGCTAGCTGCCAATGAACAATTAGGTCCTTTACAAATATCCCTACGCCGCATGATATCTGTAAGTTGATACAAACCAGCTTAAAGTGGTATCTAGTTTATGAAATATTTAGATAATACCTAAGTTATATAATTTTACTAAATATCTGATAGTTTCAAACCTGTTATAAGGAAACAATTAATATGTGATACATTTACTTCACAGCACGCAATATGTAAGGTCAATATTTATACATATTGAAATCTTAATCATAAATATGAAAAGGAATAAGAAACTTTTAAAACGAAGCATAAATTGAGTAACTCAGTCTCCAGCAGTGTATAGAAACACAATTGACCTGATGATACCTCAAACCTAATTAGGACCTTGATAACTTAGAAATTTACATTGCATTAACAAGAAGCTTGGATGACTAATTTCAGGATATAATGAAGTTCATGGTGATATTTTTCATCGTCTTCCTGGCATTCCTGGTTGGGTTAAACAATCTGTACTGGTACTACGACCCCACTATGAGGCAAATGGTTCAAGTCCTCAAAGACGTCGACGAGGAAAGAGCCCAACAGTTAGAATCTAATGCTGAAAAGGCCTTTGGGACGTATGTGTCTGATTATCAAACAGAAAAATTAATGCCTTTATACGTTAATGTTATATTGCATTTTAAATCATAATTTCGTATTGTCTTTTCCTACAGTTCAAACTGTCTGTGTTGACGTGTAAGATCTTGTTATATAAATCTCCAAGTCTGCAATTAATATAAATTTAACATATTATTTAATGCTTCATTTCACAAATAGCAATGGTCCATGAAATACATTTATTTATAAATATATGTGTGTTCATGTGTATGTGTATTAGTAATATTGACAAGTTATAGTTGTACACCCTTAAACCTTTTTGTCATCATCTTGATTTCCCAAAGGCTTTTAGCACGTCCAGTTACATTTAAGTTTACATTTAAGTGCTGCCACCTGGTAACAAAAAATTATGGTTGAACTGGAGTGGAAATACGTTGTATGCAGATTTTCGAATCCTAAGATTATATTTTCTTGGATGAGATATGTAAAAAAATAAAAAAATAAGTTAAAAATTCCATACCCCACCCCTTTATCTACCCCCAAATTCAAGATTTAAAAAAGTGTTCTTCATGTTCTTTTTTTGACGTCTACCCTTTTGAAAAAGTAAGCATTACTGAAAGTTATTGAGACGTTGGAAAAAAAGAAAGACTGCCAATTAGATATATTTGGTTAAGTTGTGAATGTTTGTTTTCAGGATTGAGCTGACATTCCGGACAGTGTACTGGGCACTGTATGGGATGGGTGAGCCCAATGCTGTGGAGTTAGGGGAAGCGTACAGCAAGGCATTCACGGAGAGACTCGGCTACCTTGTCAATGGCGTCTACAACTTCGCGGTGGTCATTGTACTACTCAATATGCTCATAGCAATGATGTCACGATCATTCGACACCATACAGGTTGAGAAAACACACTATTTTCAGTTTAGAATGATTTATTGTACATGATATTTTTTTTGTGATTTTATATATTCTCTCGTGCCAAACCCAAATCATGATCTAATTCCTATTTGGAGGACCGAGCCGGAACCCAGTCTAGATTTTATATGGTGTTATCCTTAATATCATTGAAGAAGTCAATTATAGAAGCTCATTTTTGATTGACTATAATAATGATATATTTTAGGTGAATGAGTTCTAATTTTCACTTTATTTTCTCAACAATGTTTTCAACAAATATGTGGTCAAAAGGTTTTACACCTTTGCTTGCAGCACCTCTGATATACATTTCATGCATCTTAGAGATGAAGAGAATATTCATCTTGAAAATTGC
Organism: Amphiduros pacificus; assembly: GCA_949316495.1. Classification (NCBI taxonomy): domain Eukaryota; kingdom Metazoa; phylum Annelida; class Polychaeta; order Phyllodocida; family Hesionidae; genus Amphiduros; species Amphiduros pacificus. The sequence goes on from OX439001.1 coordinate 34,710,006, forward strand.
TTCCTATATTTACAGAATAGTGAACATGTGGAGTGGAAATTCGCACGTGCGCAGTTATACATGGACTATATCCAGGAAGGATCCACTTTACCTCCGCCGATAAACATAGTTCCTAGTCCAAAAAGTTTCATCAAACTTTTTGCACCTGTCACAGACTGTTTGCGGAAATATATTTTCAAGAAGAAGAGAAAACCTCGACGGATACGTAGGAGAACAGTTCGCTTTAACGATCCATACAATGTAAATAGCCTGCATTATGATGTGTTAAATCACTCCGCGGGCCAAGTCACTCACCAGGTGGGTCAGGTAAATTTTGATACTGCCGCCACAGTATCTTCGCAAATTTTGGTTTGTCTATATTTTCATAATATTTCAAATCTCTGTTTGGTATCAGAAAATTTGTAGCGTCCTAGAACATTTTGAAACTTTATTTATTGGATTGCAAACTATCCTTTTGTGCAGAGAAATGAAAATGATTTGATTATTGCATGACTTAGTGTTCAGGGATTGACATTATATACATAATTTGTAGTTTAAATACAGATTTTTAGAAAGAAACCATATACATGAAATTACATTAATTTGTCATGCACTTAGCTTCTATTCTTATTTTCTATTCTTTAAGATAACATCATAAAAATTAGTTAGCATCTTTTGTACATATTTGCACTTTTTTAATCTTTCAAAGCATTATTCATTAATTTGTAGCCTTTGGAATTTGGCTTAGTATTTGGGATATTTTAATTGGTATGATGAGTGCATATTTGAGCTGAGAATATCTAAAATATACAATATAAGTTGCCAAGAATAGAAATAGAAAACATGAGCTCTCCTTTATCATAGATAGAACAAGATATGCGTGAAGAGGATAAATGACTCCTAGAAATAGTTTGAATGTGGTAAAAATGCTATTATGATTAGCATTGCTCTTTTGATTAGCATGTTAGATAAAGAAATATATAACTATGTATGAAAACATGAAACACTGAATGGAGGTTAGTGGATGTCAGATTATTGCATGTGTATGAGAATTGTTAATGTTTGGTGATCAAGCATGAATGACTGCTCATCTTATTGCATATATTGCTTGCTATCCCAACTAATCACCTAGTGAATCTAACCTGTGTTATGGCTATATGTGTACCTTCCCTCTCCCTTGCAGCTGAGTCCCCTGCAGCAGATTCCGGAAGCGGGTCACTTGGCGCCCCCTAGTATACGTTTTGGTGAGGGCACAGACGATAGCAATGAGGAAGATATGCTTGAAATGGAGCAAGTGATTCGCTCCTGCACAGATGATCCGGAGAAAATATTGGCCATGCATGCTGCCATGAAAACTGAGAAACCCAATTATCAGGTATGACACGTGAATATTAAAGTTTCAGGATTTGTCTAATTTGCAGACATATTTGGAACGCCTCTCGATGAACGCAGATAAGCTAACTTATCAGGTATGGGAGATGCTGCAGCTCGCCATAGATAAGGATATTTTCTTACAAACAACAGTTTGATTTTTCATATTTGTAATTTTTCTCTATAAACTGCTCCATTTTTGAAGAAAACAAATTGATTTTTCAAGGGTTGATATCACATGACATTTTTCATGTATTTTTCTTATCACGTGATTTTAGCCCTTTGCATGAAATGGTGGGATGAAAATGTAAGAATATAATTAAGTTACCTTTTCTTGCAGACTGTTATCAAAAGTGTTGTGAAGAGATATATCTTTGAGAGTCAGAAAGACGAGTCATCTCCGATGGAAGGGGAAGTTGAAGAACTGAAGCAGGACTTGTCCAGTTTTAGATTTGAAGTCTTAAACAAGTTAGATAACCAGGCGCGTCAGCTACAAGAAGTGATAAACTCTCTAAGCGGGAAGTCAGAAATAGCCACTTTGCCTCCTCCACCTTCCTTTGGTAGTGTCTATAAGGATAACAATTCTGTCGAAACAATGCCTACATTCATTCACAATGTCACTGAATGGAAATGTGATGACGTCATCACACCGGAAATAAATCTTATTGGCCTGAGCCCTGGGCATGCGCCCTCAGAGACAGACTCTGTAATCAACGGGGATCAAGGTATGAACCTGACCGATATTGAGGCTAGTGATAGCTCCGTGCAGGAAGAGGAGATCGTGCCACAATTTAGCCAACAAACACTGGGTGGTATTCCCAAGAGGAGTAAAAGCAAAGAAAGTCTTAGTGAACAGCCAAAGATAAAGAAAAGGCCACGTGGTCGGAGTTGCTCTGATGATGACTGGTCCCAGCCCTCAACCTCTGGGGATGGGTCAGCTAGGCCAGCATGGAACCCACGCTATATAAGCGCCAAGTCAAAAGAGGACCTCGATAAATTTATAAATCTGCTAGAATCATCATGCTGATGTTTACCCAAGGATTACCTTGTTTTATGAGTTCTATTACTGCGGGTATTTTACTTGTGTTGTGCTTGATGTTGTCTCTTGCATTGAGCCATGACAGGGAACACCAACCACCACACAAGAGCATGTACTTTCAGAGTACATGTCTAATTTTTTAATCTAATATGGTGCATAATACTGGAAAACTCATTTTATCCCACCTTCATATAATACGCTTAGAAGGAATTTCTCAGTGTTGTCTCATATAGTGATCTGCATGAGGTGAAACAAATGGAGCCTATAAGATATGTCAACCTTTTACAGGAGAACTGATAACTTCTGGCCTCTAATATAATAGTCGTCACACCTGATAGGATACATGTCTATGTTCAACAAATTGACAAAGATATATATTCAGATAACTATGATTATTGGCCGTCATCCTGTACAGTGTAGCTTCCTTTGTTTCACATTGTAATTCTGTAAATTATCATATAAATCATACAATTCCATGTGTACATAATATGTGACGTCATCAAAATACGTGTACATATGTGTATAGAATGTGCCAAAGTGTTCAACATGCGCATAAACCATTTATCCTTCATTGTTATTGCTAATCGTGACCAAAGATTTCCAAGATATTACATTGATATGATCGAATACGTCTGGATATCATGGAATATGGCATTGTGATCACAAACCGAGTGGAATGGCGATGAAGATATATACAAATGATCAAATCTGGTTGTGCAGTACGGATACCACACCTATGCACAAAATGATGGATATATATATATATATATATATATATATATATATATATATATATATATATATATATATATATATATATATATAGCAGATATGGGAGAAAGGGTAGGAGCTACTGAAGTTAAGGTATCTCTAGGATACACATGGAAGAGATGCAAACCAATCAGGCTACAATACTCAATAGTGTCTGTATCATGCATTATTCCCAACAATACATTGACGTGCTCACTAATTGGAACAAATACTACATGTACATATAAATAAATTTTTTTATTCATTTCATGAATTATTTGGCATTTGATTGTGATATCACAACCTATGTAATTGAAGGTTTTAAGATTGAATATGCTATATTTGGTTTCGAAGGAGTGATGCACTCTGTAGTTTTTACATAACCAATTGATTTTATTTAATGTAAAATACGAAGATAATAATTTGGTTGCATTGTGAAATCATAATCAGATGCCAAGATGCTTCGGAGAGATTAAGTCTTTCAAGTATAACTATATTGCTCGTACATATTGTTATCTTTTTGTGTTGCTATGTGTTACAAATTGAATCTCAACTCGTTAGAGAAGTGATAGACAATTTATAGATTTGTAAATTAATCATATTAATGTTACATCACAAGAACAGTTCATTCATTCTATGCCCTGTCGCTAAAATAGTATATATTTTTGCAAAAATATCCACGATAACAATTCTGTAATAATCATTTTCATATAATTGTACAAGTAAATCAAGTCCTATATAAAAAGTGAATGATATGAATCTTGACAGAATACTCCTTTTCGTATGTGTCGCCACCTATCGTGATTAAACAAGGTTATTTATGTGTCGCCCCCTATCGAGTATTTCAATGTTTTTAAGACAGGGCACATGATGGTTGATCTGTGAAGATGTGTTTATGGGGCTGGATCTGTAAGCGTTCGTTATTTATATCACATAACGTTTGCACTCTATGTATATAAGTGTACTGACCATTGGTCGGCTATATTTCACTGTTATTGGAATAATACTCACAATGTGATATCATTGTATTGTCTCTGTTCATGAGCATTTGTAAATACTAATTGTTTTAAACTATAAGTACTATTAAATATAAAGCATTGATCATCGCAAAGCATCGGGCTTTTAGAGAAATATTTCCATACGACAACCGATCTTAAAGTGGTATTACCTTTTTGCCATAATTAATCTTTGTAATATTTTTTTACATTTTGATTTTATAATAACTTTAACTGTGCTCTATCAGTTGTATTCATAAAATAGACAATTTATTTATTAACAGTCATCCGTAGTCAACCTGGCAAATAAGGAAAAAAATGCTTAAATTCTGTAAGAGAGTCATAGGAAATGTAAAATATAAAACATTGGTTCTGATTTTAAAACAACAGGGTAATCTTTAAATATTGAACTAATTGCTGGTATAAATCACACATAATTAACATAGGATAATTTATGAATCAATAATTTTATGCTATTAGAATAAATATTTCTGGGCTTAATTTATACATATGAACATCGACAGTAATGTAACATTTTATTATGATAAGTTTTTACTGCAAATCGAAATAATCAGAAAATTAGATATTTAACTTTCTATCGAGATTTTCATTATGAGTAGAGAAATTACTTCAATCCAGTCCAGAAATGTTGATATCTGGGATACAATCATATCGCAATTTGATTATCTGGAGGTAATCATATCTCAGATAAAGAAAATATTGTTAATACTTTTAGAATTGTGTATATTGGCCAGTTTAGTGCTGATTTAAGATGTTAAACAAGGGCAAATAGCGACAAAATTATTTAGATTCACCCAAGCAAGCTAGGACAGTCATAAATCATATTTCCTAGGTTATTTGATTATTACATTATTAGCATATATCTATTTGACTCATTCTTTTGACTTCGTAAGTAGATCTCATATATTTAGAAATGCAAGATCTTCATGTAAAGACATTAAAACATGCCACAAGTTACCAATAAAATTACATTAGATTTTTTCTGTTTTACTGATATGAGTATAACAAGTATTAATTATCGAAAATAAACAGTGGTATGACGAAATAATGATTCAATTAGCGTTTACAATAGAAGAGGCATTTCCCTCCCTTGTTAATAAACGTAAGCCACATTAGGCCAGTAAAAAAGAGGAGTCTTGTTTCTCATCGCCGCCTTCCCATATTTCGGTTTAAGAGAAAACGAATTTCTGAGTGCCACCTCAAATAACTCTAAGGTGCAGCTGCAAGGTCTGGTATTTTTTTTATCAGTAGAAGAATACAGAAATTAATTGAAGCACATGAGTTTGATTTTATTTTAACCTCCTTGATTTTATTTTAACCTCCCAACGCGAACAAAAAGAAAATGATGAGAAACATGGATTTTTTCTCGGCCTTATTTCTTATTCTCTAGACGTTTGCTCAGCTTCACGTTGACCTTCAACCTACCAAGTTTATTGAGAGCCCTGTCGTGAAAGGGTGTAAAATCTAGAACCAGAACAAAATATCCAAACCTTAGACTGAGATAACTAGTGAATGTTAACAAATCTTATTTGACATTTACTATATTGTTTCATAGTGTAGAAGACACCATTGCCTGTACCTCATCATCCCATCATTATACTGTTATTACTAATAAATACATGCTGAATCGGAATGGATTTGCTGTTTGTTATTTGACACATACTCTATATTCTCCTGAGCACACCCTGGGCTTGGTTTAAACATATTTATTTCAACACAATCAGGAAACAACATATGTTATATAAACCCCTCTTGTGATGAGTGAACAAATTCATGGTTTATGCTAATTACATAGTGAATTAAATGTGCATTAATGTAATAAAGGTTGCTTTTACATAAAAAAAAATGAAAATAATATTACATTAGACATTGCAGTGAGCTCTATGAAAACATGTTACTCAAATTCTTTGCACTTATATAGTCGCCCCCTTTATAGATAGATACAGCAGAAAAAAGGTTTTCGTTGTTTCTGTTGACAGGTCATATAAATGAGCTTTTAATGAACTGCATTTCATTCATTTTCTGGCATGGATGATGACAGCAGACCTGTCTCCAAAATAAAACAATTCTCTTGGTTCGGGATTGTCCTTACTCACTTCTTTTTTAAACGTGTTATATTCAGTGATGGACCTCAGTTTTGAGTCTGATTCTAAACTCGAATTGTCTTTATAAATAAAGCGCTGTCTGGCTCACACACTGCCTGGCTCACACACTGCCTGGCTCACACACTGCCTGGCTCACACACTACCTGGCTCACACACTACCTGGCTCACACACTACCTGGCTCACACACTGCCTGGCTCACACACTGCCTGGCTCACAAACTACCTGGCTCACACACTGCCTGGCTCACACACTACCTGGCTCACACACTGCCTGGCTCACACACTACCTGGCTCACACACTAGCTGGCTCACACACTACATGGTTCACACACTGCCTGGCTCACAAACTGCCTGGCTCACACACTGCCTGGCTCACACACTGCCTGGCTCACACACTGCCTGGCTCACACACTGCCTAGCTCACACACTGCCTGGCTCACACACTACCTGGCTCACACACTACCTGGCTCACACACTACCTGGCTCACACACTGCCTGGCTCACACACTGCCTGGCTCACACACTGCCTGGCTCACACACTGCCTGGCTCACACACTGCCTGGATCACACACTACCTGGCTCACACACTGCCTGGCTCACACACTACCTGGTTCACACACTGCCTGGCTCACACACTGCCTGGCTCACACACTGCCTGGCTCACACACTGCCTGGATCACACACTGTCTGACCCATACACTGCCTGGCTCACACACTGCTTGACTCACACACCGCCTGGCTCATGCACTGTCTGGCTCACACACTGCCTGACTCACACACTGCCTGACTCACACACTGCCTGACTCACACACTACCTGGCTCACACACTGCCTGACTCACACAATTATCGAAAATAGTATTGAGAAAATAGTATTGAGAGTTGCAACAATGGACCGACATATTGCAACCCAAAAGATATTAAATCTGAGCTTAGATTTCAAATCTGAGTTTGAAAATCCCTGTTCCAGAACAACGCCAAGACTGCAGCCAGTAGATGTCATTCAACATGTAGCTTCACGTGATTAAAGCCAGTACAACATTATATTGGATCAAAATAATCCGGAGACAGTAAAAGGTCAGACACTGGATTTATAAGAAATGGTAGTGAGCTTGTGGCTTTTACCATTTTGAAAAAAAACGTTTTGAAAGCACTTAATATAAAAGAAACAAATACAACCAATCAAGTTGGATTTTCCACCTCATCATAAAACAATTGTACTGAATCAGTTGTGAAATGCATATCTAATTTGACTGTTATTTCATGATATTATGATTTAAAAATTCCCCAGATTCAATGTCCTGTGGAAATATTTGTGACCAGGTGGCACTGCACTTCATATTTAGATAATTGCCATAATACTTCCTACCAACATGACAAACAATTACAGATGTTGCAATAGTGCACAATGCAGATCTGTGTCAACATTTTGCGAGAGTAGCCTGAATGACATTGTTGTCTGTCAGATGAGGGTTGGTGTAATTGAACAAGACATGATACTGGAAACCTTTTGATGATTATTCTAAATATATCACGTCCTGATTTATGAAAAGAAAAGTAGGTTTCATGGGATGTGTGCTCCTTGCCTGATAAAACAAAAGGATGATCTACAAATGTTTTGATGGTTTTTTAAGCTAAAAAACTCAATTGCAAAATATTAGCTTTGTTTATAGAAAATGACCGAAACTTTTCAGAAGCAGTAGAGGCGACATTTTGCTAAAATCTGGTACCTGAGAAATTTAACTTCAGACTATGGTTTTTCATATTTACATTCAAATGGTATTTAGACTTGTAAGTATATTGTTTATGGTTATAAAAAATGTCATGTACAGATCAACAATTTATATAAAAATATTATGTCAAAATTAATGTAAGCTATTTTGATTACCATACAAATAATAACCTGTTTCTTAGACATTTATGACACAATGTACAATGATGACCTTGTGACATGTCAGTTATTTTGTCATTGCAAATAACAACTAATAATACAATAATAATCATATCTATTTTCATATATCTGCAAATGGGTAACATCTCTTAGTTTATTGATTTGGAGGACTGTCAGCTTATAATATTCAGTTTATAGGTTCTTGCTGAGCATAAAGGATTGTCACATTATGTCATCCCTCTAACTCTGGGAGTTTCATTTTCCTCAACTGCATGTTCCATATATCCCACAAGCTTCTACAACAACTGCTACAACAACTGCTACAGAGACATATCTTGCTTATCTTTGTTAACACAGACATATCTTCTGCCTCCGGAAAATAGTGCCTTTAAACAAAATAATGTATTTAAACATAGTATTCTGTTTTAGCAGTTATCTATAGTTTTAGTACAATCGATACATGATAGAATACTCAATTTAAAAACATCAAATATGAAACATACATTTACATGTTTGTTAAATAACTATATCAGCAGCGAAATAAAGAAAAATATGTGAATGATATATATCAATTATGTGATACAGAGTACATAGTTGTTTCAATATATGTACAGTTCTACGGCTCTATGTTCTCTATTGACTGTGAAATAGGCGCTTTAGTTTTTGAGTTTTTAGGCGCTCTGTTCGAACCTTTGGGGGTTCATATTACCTTACAGATATTAAGCGTACAATGTTCCTGTGGGATAATTCAATTTGGGTTCACTATTCTACATCTTGCTTTTCTCATGGTCTTTAATGGATCCAGAACTGAGAGTGCCATGGTCTTACAATAACTGCAGTCAGATCGGCATGAAGCGCCACCTGGTTTAATTTGTTGCTTTGCCTATTATATCAATGTTAGAGTGACGGTACAGCCCATATCTCATCAGACTGGTGTTTGTAGCTTAAAGCTAGTACAGATTTCTTATCATCCATGTGGGTTTCTGTCTCCGTGTGGGCCTCTTCCTTTCAGATTTATCTTTTCTCAAGGGAAGACATTTCATATCATGTAGTAAACAATTCTACCAATTGCATATATTTGTACTTTACTTTCCAGCAGTTTGTCCAAGCAGAATATATAAAACAATACTTGTGATAAAAGTAGTATTAGAATAATCAAAATTATCATCTCTTGTGCAATAATTAGTCAATTGACAAATGACCTATCAATGTGTTTCTCAATGTTTATAGTAAAAATTGCAGACCAACTCTCCATTTCCTATGTCTCAAATCGTTTCTGCTGAAAAATCCCATGAAGTACAGCAAAAGACAACTGCAATTATTGTAATTTAACATATCAATCTGCCAAAGCTTTGGCCACAAAAACATTGATTTGAAGATTGACATCAGCAATATCTATTTCAATAAGTGCGTCATTACTGCTTGTTGGTAACAGATTGCCTAAATACACAGCAGAATAAACTTGTTGCACTCTGTCATCAGTTACAAAGACATCCCACACAACTGTGGATTAAAACCAGATTATTTTAATTGGGAACTAAAAATTTGAGATCACTAGCATGCACCGTATAAATTGTGACCTCTCTGGTATCCTAAACCTTTCTCTTCTTAATATCTACGGCTCACTAGCAACATAAACATATAAATATATGAATTGTAAATATAAATATATTGTGAACGAATATTAAAACCAATAGTGAAACCCAAGTTTCTGTGTCATTTGAATGTAGATAAGTCTAAAATCCAATTCATCCATTGAACGCTTTGTCAACAAATCTTGCCTAGCTGCAGGTGATCTAGTTCAAAAACCTACTTGTTAAATGGTTTGCAAGCAGTAGGGTACACTGGAGTGATTTGGCTCACATTGCCCTACACATTGCCCTTCACAGACCACAACAATAGTCGCATGCCCATTAGCAGAGTAGTGGGTACATTCAGCAAGACGATTTTTGATTGGTCCTGGGACATAGCTCGAATGTATCACAGTATCATTCCCACATATTATTATTAAATATCCCAAATCTCTGTAAGACTGCCTGTGACCTCTGTTATTTAATGGGAGCCTTAACATATATTTTTGATTTTACACCCTTTTTGTGCAATATTAAGAAAAGTAAAAAACGCAACATAAGAGTTAGCAATATGAAGATAAAACCTTGAAATAAAAGATGATGTTAGAGAACGATGAACCCGTTTTCACTCTTTGGCGAGCAGAATATCTAGTACAATCTTATTTGGAAAGGTGGTCTGACTGTTAACATTTTGAGATATATATAACAAATGAAATCATTGATAGCTTGATACCAAATGTTTTTTTCAAGACAAACAAGTGAGATTTCACGGAATGTTATGGCAATTATGTAGTGTGATAAACGATATATTCATATAAATGCAAATGGTTTGACATATTCACAATCTTATCACTGAGCTGTCCACGCTTTTCCTAATTTGATTTTTGTCATTACTTTGAAGAATAGATATGTGTCTGGCATTGATGTCTTGCATTGAAAGCCCTGGAGAGGAACAATCTGAAAGGATGTCTCAAACATATGTCACTCCCTTTTATAATCTATGTTTAATATAATTCAGCATTATGACACACCTATTGAATAATTATATATTTTTACAAATGCAGTGCAGGAAAAACAAAGGCAGACTATTTTGGGTAAAATAATTTTTTATTAACTGAGTGAACCTTATATGATGAGGTTATAACAAATATCCACGAAACGTTGAAAGACATGTAAAAATACATCTTATATAAGTTAACAGTAATATAATGCTATCCTACCTAGAAAGACTATAAGGAACAGGTTTCATTGACTAATATGTATGTTACTAAACAATTTAATAATTCACAAATCTTTGTTCTTTGGCATGGACAAGTAAATAGACAATGTATATACTGTATATGTTAAAAATCTACTTACAAGTAATTAACAATCATATGTCCTAGAACTATATACAATTATTAAATAACCCCTTCCTAGGAATAGCTCTATTTATGGGGCGCTAAGTGAAACACTATAATATATTCATCTAATTATATATATATATATATATATATATATATATATATATATATATATATATATATATATATATATATATATATATTGGAGAACATTTTATATCATGATATGCGCGCTAAAGCATAATATGGGCACAGAGGGGATATTACATTTATATTTTACTGACAACCTGTTATGGGCCTGTCTCGATGTTTGATAAAGCCGAATGTATTTTCACGACTATTACCCATTTGAAGCCCTTTCAAATCCAACAGATTTTATATCTCAATATCTTTTCATCTTATATAATAGAGCTGTGCATGTATCATATATAACAACCATGTGTTGTTTATATGCTCAACTTTTGAGTAGCGATATCCAACAACATGTCAAATATAGTTTTCTCTGAATGATTCCCACCGCGAAAAAACTGCTTTTGTGGTTTCAAAAGATTCCCTCACATAGAAAACGATAATTTTATAGCGGCACAACACCAAAACCATTCAAACTGAAACTGATTGAATTTTGACAGATCGTGTCTACAAGCTGTCATGCAGTTCATTAATTTCAAAATACACTTTCAATGCCTCTGGAGAAAAAAATTACAACTGTCAGTCCGATATTAAACGCTTCTCGCAAATGATGAGTTTATTATGCACGAAGGAGAGCATTGGAAATAGACCTCTCAATTCAAGGACTATGAGTACATGCCAAATCTCATTGGCTTTTCTATAAAACCTCTTCATGTAAGATGTCCTTAAGAAAAGAAAGGGGCTTGGACAGAAACAAACTAATTGTTGTATTAGAGTGGAGAAATCATGTGAGTTTATAAAATCAAATACTTGACCGCAAAGCAGACTTTTATTTTCACTCTATTTGTTGCCATTGTTCAGTCATTTTTCTTCCACCACACCACATGAGGGTTAGAAATGTGATGAAGATACTACTATCCGATTCTTACATCAATAAAGAAATTGATTGACACTTTGTTTATATTAATGACCAATAGGCAAAATGATATTAAAGTAAAAATCTGGAATATCATTATCTATCCTTAATACAAATTATCATTTTTTTCCAATCGATTGTCCGCCAACCTTAGAGATGGTTAAATCTTATTCATAAGAACCAGATGTTTGGTACACTTTGAATTGAAGAAGGCCATCTCAGCTTTAGTAAGTAAGGTTAGTGTATGCTTGTACCTTATGAACACCGGTTCAAATCCACAGTGCCAGGTCACTTCTCAAATATATCTTGATATTTTCTCTGAAATCAGATCTTTATATCTTGTAAGCAAATATCTAAACGTAGACGTGAAGGTAAAAACTTTGATTTGAAGAGTTGTGGAGCGTTATTCTGTACGAGGCATTTTTATAATGTATGCACTTCTTTATGATGACCCGCCATGCTTTAAAAGCATATTTTGATTTCAGTGTTGATTCAATGATATTAAGTTCCTCACCCATAGTAAAAACCACTTAAATATCATCTCAAACCTATCTTAGCAAACACTAGGAAATCTATATTCATTGGATGATTAAATTCATCAATTCCCATTGCATCTCCAATTGTATGTAGAGTATTCTTATTCTTAATGGGAATCGTCCATATATTTTGGCTTCAGGTCAGGTTCAAGCGTCACCCTATGTAAGATTAGAAAGAGGGTGACAGGTGTGTACAACTAAATCGCATGATGATTTTCAAAGGTCTCTATTCTGGGTATTATTAAAAATTCATGAATAATATTTGGCATAAAGCGGGAAGCACACAAGCAAATATACACCCAAGGGATTTGATGCTGGCAATTGTTGTGCTTGAGAAAGGTAAAGTGGCCAAGTTTACCACTTTGCGTCTGCACCCCTCGAGCAAGCCTCGTACTCGACTAAAAGGCCTTGTACTCCATTAGCAGGCATTGGTGTCCGCTTACAAGTCTTGGTGTCCGCTTACAAGCCTTGGCGTCTGCTTACAGGCCTTGGTGTCTGCTTACAAGTCTTGGTGTCCGCTTACAAGCCTTAATGTCCGCTTAGAAGCCTTGTCCGCTTACAAGCATTGGTGTCTGTTTACAAGCCTTGGTGTCCGCTTACAAGCCTTAATGTCCGCTTAGAAGCCTTGTCCGCTTACAAGCATTGGTGTCTGTTTACAAGCCTCGGTGTCTGCTTGGAAGCCTTGGTGTCTGTTTACAAGCCTCGGTGTCTGCTTACAAGTCTTAATGTCCGCTTACAAGCCTCGGTGTCTGCTTACAAGCCTCGGTGTCTGTTTACAAGCCTCGGTGTCTGCTCGCAAGCCTTGGTGTCTGTTTACAAGCCATGGTGCCCTCCTCACAAGCCTTAATGGGCCTCTCACAAGCCTTGGTGCACGTTTAAAAGCCTTGGTGTCTGCTTACAAGCCTTGGTGTCGGCTTCATCAGCGAGAATGAGTGACATAGCTCATGTAACGGGTTTATAGCAGTGGGAGGAGCGGACGTCCAGAAAGCACCCTGCAGAGCACTTTCAGTAGCATTCAATATTGGCCGATTTCTATTTCCATTCACCAAATCAACCACACAGAATGCCATTTTTTCAAAAATTATCAAAATGTTATACCCCAATTGACTCTACATTCAATATATTTTTTATTATATTTTTTTTTAATCATTTCTATTCATGACTAATTTTCTCATATTTTTCAGGGAATATTTCTTCTTTTTTAGATATTATTATGATAACAGCAACTTATTGCTGATTATTTCCTGAAATTAGATTAATATTCAATTTATCTAATACCTCAAAAATAAATGTGAGGTCAAATTAAAGTCCGTCAATTTGTCACTTTTGTAACCCTACCGATATAAGCTATTTTTAATCATTTTAGCTTCATAATAAATCTTGAAATTGACGGACTTTTTTTTCAATTTCTTTTTAGTATTAATGTGTTTTTCTGTGCAGTATTCTATATATTTTCATAAACTAACCCCCAATAAGCTGGCATTTTTATATTATTTAAATAAAACTTAGTATTATTGTATTTTCCTCTGTTTTCCCTTATAGATTGACCACAAAACTATAAATTGCTCTCAAATTGTTAATTATGAACACATTTTGATGAATAAGGACTCTACGAGCTCGTATTTGAAAGATGTAGATGATAGGATAATAAAACATGTAGATAATTTCGTTGAAATAGGCTTTCTATTTTCAAGGTCATTGAAAGGTCACTTCAAGGTCACTGGAAATATTTGATCAAAATAGCCTAAGAAGGTTGGCATTCGATCACATATCATTTGTAGATGTATTCTGAGTAGTAAAAAAGTTATATCCCTATGTCTGCCATTTCTAGTGATGTTACAGGCCTTATTGTCCGCTTAGAAGCCTTGTTGCCTGCTTACAGGCCTTGGTGTCTGTTTACCAGCCTTGGTGTCTGTTTACCAGCCTTGGTGTCTGCTTTCAGGCCGTGGTGTTCGCTAAGAAGCCTTGGTGTCTGTTTACAGCCTCTGGTATCTCCATCAGGTCTTGATGCCCCTAACAAGCCTAGGTTCCTCTTATTCAGCACTGATACTCTCTTTGCTTTTCAATTAAATCCTGAAATGTTTGTACTTACTTCATGAAAACAGGCAGTTGATGGAGGCGCCCTATGTGGAAATTTAAAAAGGATATTTATCATGTTTATTAAACCTGAGGAGTATCAAAGTAGTTATTGGTCTTGAATATTGGTTCCATAGAACTATAAAATACAAAAGCGTTATGTCATGTGAGGACGTGTTGCACACAATCAAAAAAGCATTCAAAACTGTTCCATATCATGATTTGATAACTTTGATTGACATACAAAAAGTACTATGAAAAGTACGTCCGAATTTGGAAAATAAATCTGATATTTGAAAATCAAAACATTACACTTTCATATTGCCATGATCAGCTTTACACCTCCATCAAATTTTCATGTACAACATTCCCGATCATGAAGTGTTTGAATAAAAGATCCTCGCTAATCCCACATGAATATCTGACTGATCGAATGACTTTTTATACAATTGAAATGAAATGCAAGAAATGTAATGAAATGCAGCTATTTTAAGCATCATAACATTACACTTCCACGAAATATGCCTTCGTTCTTGGAAATAATTCAACAATACGTTTTGCTGAAAATGATTAACAAGGAGATTAAAAGAGGGTAAGGGGGACACTGGCCCCGTTAGCACAAGACTGAGAAATGGACCTGTTCCTTCCTCACTTGGAAAGTGGAGAGAGTCAGGTGGTGGGTTCGACTCCCACTGCCGACATTGTGACGTTCACACTGGTTCGGTGCTTGATTTGATATGGCCATTGTTGCTCAGAAACATCATATCCCAATTTCAAAATTTTCAGAGCAGGGCAGCTGGTATATCGCTTAGTGATTCATCCAATTATCGCCCTGTTAAATAAACCCTGTACTCTGATTGGTCAAAAAAGTACGCTTTTCACCAAAACAACCCATTAAAATATGCGACCTATGGCTTTTTTTCACCACGATTAAAAACGACGGGGAAACAGATCAAAATATTTCAATGGTATGTGTTATTGTAATAGTCTTTATGATATCAATCTTGATAGTGATGTGGCGTGATTTATAGAGGTCAATCTGATCTGCTTGCAGTTGCCAATCGTATATAATGATGGTAATCAGGAAGAGCAAGACTGGAGATTATGTAACCATCATTGCCAGCACATGATAACGCTGTCTGACCTACTGACTTATTGGCACGTTGACTTCTATAGCCTGTATGCAATTAGATCAGATCTGTGCATGTGGACAATCTCTTCCTCTGTACATAAAGCTGTATTGTGATGCTTTGATTATCACATGCGCAATCTATCAGCGCAGTCTTTGTCATGGCTTGGCAGTCATTGAATAAAGCAATACGCTGGGAGCGTGTCTACGTGTGCTTCCCTGGTGATGCCTTGCATGTTGAGCATGTGACCGTCTCCCGTGAGCTTCAGATTTATGATTGCTTTACTCGAATTTTATTTAGTTGGAAGCTGCGGCCACCGACAAATTGGCGTGGATCTGACATTAACTCTTACTGTTTGCCATCTCGACTTTTCATTCGCAATTTAACTTTTGCTTTCATGACTATACATCTTTAGTCCCAAATCCGATTTATTATCTAATGAAATTGCACGTGATACTCAAGGAGATCTTACGGTTCACAAAGAAATAATCTGTGATAGAGACTTAAATTTATTTCTTTTGCAGAATTTATATGTATCTCTATGATGAAATTAACCGACAACGTTTAGAATTAGTTATGGTATTCTTTGGAAATGAGTCATATGGCAAAAATTTAGCCAGATTTTGTTTATGACGCTATCATCGGATGTTCATCTCCCAATAAAGATCATGAAACCTTCTGGTTGTAAACAACTTTATGAATCACCGAAGTGGTAGAAAAATTTAACACTTCAACTAAGAAGGAGCACCGGTCTACCATGGGGAAATTAGAACTTTAACATACAAAGTGTAAGGGTCTGCCATGGGGCAATTAGAACTTTAACATACAAAGTGTGAGGGACTAACATGGGGCAATTAGAATCACTAATTATGATCACTGTTTTCAACAAACCAATTTGTTTCATTTTTAATTTACATAAAAAAACTATTTGAAACAGTATTTTTATAGATATGCAAACATATGCAACTCTCTCTCTCAAAACGTAAGCATATAGTTGCCATCCAAGTATCTATGACCCCTGCAGGTCAGGTGAAGAACCGGTATAATGTGATGCCGGGATGACCTCCCAGGCCGGTGTTCCACATGTTTTCACGGCCGACCTCAAGCAGAACCATGGAAACTGGTACGGCTCGACCCCGGGGGCCGATCTCCCTGGCACACAGGTAGTCAGGGGCTGGCAGCAGCCTCGGCAGCACACGCTGGAACCAGTGGCTCATTACAGATCGCTCTTGCCTCGCAGTTATGGCATGACGGTAACATCATAAACGTTTACGCTTAACATCACCTTCTGGATTATCTCCGTCCTCTTTCACTTGAGAATAGTAACTTAAAAGTGGACTTAAAAGCAAAAAAAATACGGCTGTGTTTGTTACTTACACCGGCTACCAGAGGTGTGAGCGCTGCCTTGTGTTCTAGCCAGGAGGTGTGAAAAGTTGGTGAGAAAATCTTGTTTTGCAGGGCAGTGACAAGCTCTGAGGTTAGAGATGGAATACCACGTGGCTCGTGCCTGATCTGGTGTAGGATTTCCCGGGAGAGCATCACTAAGTGAGCCTCAGTTAGTTCTGGCTTATCTCATTTATTTATCAATCTACAACTATTATCCTCGTGATTCTTACACGTCAATGTACATATATAAATCTAAAGATCGAAAATATAGCAATATTTGATTTAACTGGATACACTAACAAAACAAAGGTTTTTTTTGTTTAAGTTAATTGGATAGAGAAAAGGGAATTCGTGACAATGGAATACATCTCTAATGCCACCTGATAATAAGAGTTGCATTTGGAAGAATAGAAAATCTTAATCCATCATCTCTTGGGAACAAGTCAAATGACCAGGTGGTCTAACGGTGAATCTTGATTCAGAGTAATGAGTGCATAAAACCTTGACCCAGTCTATGACAATGTCAGATGAAGACATAGAAGAGATCACAGAACTGCCAGCAATTACAGTGCCAATTCGCTGGGAATACGAGGGGGAGAATGCAGGTGACGAGACAGGTAGGTCTATTGTTTGTTACACCTCTCAGTAAACATCGTTGACTGCGGCTTATGTCATCCGACATCGCGCTCACCCAACATATAAGCATGTATGGTGTTTACGTCTTCTATATTAGACCTTTAATTGTGTTTATTCAAATAGAAACACCGGGGTCTTTCACATTCTGATTATTTACAATCTCTTTGAGTGCTCAGGTCAAATATAATTATCGCAAATGTGATACATCTGATAGTTTCTGATGTTTGAGTTATAAAATCTATTTAACAAGTCAGCATTGTCTTTTAGTGAAGAATATGTCATTTTTAATGATTTAATTAATAACAAATGTATCACAAAGGCGTATGAGAACAAAACATGGTGACAATTATCATGGGGAAAGATAAATCGGAAAAGGGATGATGAATATTGGAACAAAAAGAGAATAATGATGAACGTGGGAATGAGAAGCCAGGAGATATGAATGTGGGAATGAGAAGACAGGAGATATGAATGTGGGAATGAGAAGACAGGAGATATGAATGTTGGAATGAGAAGACAAGAGATATGAATGTGGGAATGAGAAGACAGGAGATATGAATGTGGGAATGAGAAGACAGGAGATATGAATGTGGGAATGAGAAGACAGGAGATATGAATGTGGGAATGAGAAGACAGGAGATATGAATGTGGGAATGAGAAGACAGGAATTATGAATGTGGGAATGAGAAGACAGGAGATATGAATGTGGGAATGAGAAGACAGGAGATATGAATGTGGGAATGAGAAGACAGGAGAGATGAATGTGGGAATGAGAAGACAGGAGAGATGAATGTGGGAATGAGAAGACGGGATAGATGAACAAGAGGACATGGGTGATGAATGTGGGAATGAAAGGAAAGGAATGATGAATTTGGGAATGAGTAGACACGGATCATTGATGAAGAATTTAGAAATTTAGAAAGTGTTTTTACGACCATTTCAGCAACTATGACCTTATAAGGTCGACTTTTGAGTCATTTTACCTGTATGAAAGTTACACTGCTTGCAGTGGGAGGCGAACCCACAACCTCCCGCCATCCGCTTATATAACCATCAAAGACACAGATCCTACGCTCTACCATCTGCTAATAAATATACTTTGGTGATACATGTGAAAAAAGTAACTCGTGATGGTGAGTGAGGGAATGATAAAGCAAGAATGATGGTTATGATGCCATTGATGACAGCAACAGTTTGGGAAATTCTTACCACTATAATGCAGTAACAGAAAAAAAAGCTGATTGCGGGTCGCCATAATGTCAGATTAAAACAACACACCGGAATTACACAATTAAAAACGGAAGTTCACAAAAAACTCTCTAAAATATTATCATAAAAAAACAAGATGGAAACCGCAATCGCAATATAGTAAGCCCCAGGAAATATAGTTCTAATACTTATAAGAATATGCCTAATATGGTGTAATAACTGCGCGTGGACAATGTTATTTACCACTCACTGGGATGTAGGACAATATGTTACAGATAGACGGTAGTAGGTCTAAAGAGATATTAGATTCAGAGCGGATTTTGCAAAACAACTTCTCCCTGTGCTAAAGTTGATATAATCAACTTACTGAAACGTCCCTGTGCAAGAATGAATTTAATTGAAAAACTAAAACGGGTTCTGCTTTGCTAAAACAACTATAATTGTATAATCCATACGGGTTTTCCCTCATGTGAGGTCTTTTGCAATATGCATGGTCTCTTTAATCTATTTTTGTACGGTCATATATCAAGGATGTGTATGTGTACGAGGGCTGTCTAAAATATATATGTACACACACAAATTTGGGTTTGAACATTTGCAATATTTTCTTTATCAATATCTTCAACTTTCTGTGTCATTTATACTTTTATATTCTCAATTCAAGTGAATAAAATATTTTACTTGTAAAATCTGTTCTGTAGATCTGTTCTAGTCATTGGTCAGAATCTCCATATTTGAACGTTATATACTGTGGGTCTATGATAGAAACCTAAGTCTGACGTCATCGGTCAGACCTTGAACATTTGATACATTATCTTCACTGATATTATGGTATATATGTAAATTCTAGCCTGTGTGTATTCATGACGTCACATACCACGTCATGGACATTAAGGAAATACATGCTCCTAAAAATAAAAATCATCAAATCAAGTTATTTTTTTCCAAGCAAGCATTTGATATATGACATACATGCCAGAAACCGCAAAATACAAAATACATCTAGTGTGTTAATGGCATTTGCATTGCATACGAAACGTATTTAATATTTATATTATAGGCTTACTCTTGCATGTATATGAATGTTTACATGATAATGGCTTGTACATGGATATCAGACGTGTAATAACTGCACAGGTTTGGTCTAATCGTTTTGTGGATGATCATGTGTGCAGCGCTCAAAGATAAAACAAAATGATTAGATTAGTCTGGCAGAGTAAGCTTGATTGCATGAAAGCTTCCCCCACCCTCCCTTCCCACCAGAGACCTTTATGTGTGCCCAATTCTGAACTCCGTATTAGCCCTAAGTGGTCATGATTTGATCTCTGTAGATTCATCTTTTGGTGCAGTCGCGCTTCCGTTTTTTCTGAACCCATTTGTCGTTTTGTTCTTATTGGTTTTAAAGTGCGAGAGTCAATATTTTGTGCTCTTATGCACAACGCCGAAGATATATAATAATTAAACAATTATTCGGTTGGATTCCGGCTCGTCAAGTTCAAGCTTACAGAAATAAGTCAAAATAATATCAACGATGCTAGCGCGGCTTCTTTCGTTTGTTGTTTAGTTCAGAGAATAATGGTCTGTTCAGTAGAAAATAGCAATTTATATGATTCTTATTTTTGAATGTCTCTTCCATTATCCTTGCTTTCATATACGGTTAGGAAATTATAATTTGATGCCAAAACAAAATGATAACGTTTAACAAGTCGAATGTGCCAAGATTGATATGTCCTGTCGATTTAATATCAAGGATATTAGCAATCTAAAAAATATTAGCAATCTAAAAAACAAGTATATGTTATTATAAGACCTTTATACACACACACTGGATACACATGAATTGCTAAGCTTGACCTTATGTTTAAAATGGCAGCCATTGTAACATGCGCTCACATTTTAAATGTTGAATAATATTCTTTTGGGGTAATAAATGCTGATCCAATGGACGGCATGCCAGACTCTTGAGTTTTAGAGGTTCGTGATTAATGAACTGTCCTAATATTTAATATCAGCAACGCCTAACGAGCAACATTGCTCACTCACAAAATAGTGAGTGAGCAATGTTGCTATTGCATTGCATAACATAACTAGTGACGCTGTCCATCCACCTTCTCCCTACCTCTGCCGACAATATGTGCAGCATTAGATATTTGGAACTCCACTTCATGCATATGAGTCACGCTCACCAAATTAATGAAGTGAAGTAGAATGGATATATTCAGACTTGTGAGACACAGGCTTCCTTATCACTTGGAAATGTTGTCTGACACAGCACATATCAAATAATCATCTAACATTATTTCAATTTCACCCTAGCAAGAATCGATCATATTGTATCGACTGCAAAATCTACGAAATGAACTAAATGAAATTTGGTCATTTATAGTTCTAGTTTTGTTTATATATTTATCCATTGCCTGTCTGTGTGATATTGTGAGATAGACATGCATTTAGTATTGATTTATTCATGGCTCTTTTGTACAAGTCAATCGTAACTTCTTTATTTGGAGTATAAAACTGACAATAAGTATCGCAAAATAAAGGATTCTATTGGGTTTAAACGCTGAGGTAAATGCTCTTCTGTGGAGGCATTATATGAACTGAAATCAACGATGCTGTGCCATTACATATCCATGTTAATTTTCCTCACACGAGAACCACTACAAGCTCATCACTTAACAGGGTCAACTGATTTAGATAACAACTGTTAACCAGTTGCGTTCATACTGGAAACCA
This sequence comes from Amphiduros pacificus, assembly GCA_949316495.1. Taxonomy (NCBI): domain Eukaryota; kingdom Metazoa; phylum Annelida; class Polychaeta; order Phyllodocida; family Hesionidae; genus Amphiduros; species Amphiduros pacificus. Next base: position 34,731,823 of record OX439001.1, read on the forward strand.
ACGGAAGTTTGAATTGGAATACCAGTTCCAATTTATTAACTGACTAGATATATGATGAGCTAATCTCCATAGAAGGACTCATACCGGTCCCTGCCACCAAAGCTAAAAATGTGCGCACAGAATTGAGCGCAAGTCATTAGTATTCAGAACAATCTGGCTGTCAACTCATTGGTGAAAGAATATAATTAGATTTGTTTTGTTCTGGCAGCTGTACCGATTGGTCAGTATATGTGCCAGACACCTGGTTACAGTTTATGACCTAATGTTGGTCAATTCAGATTTGATGATATTTTTGTGAGCAGGGCAAGTATTTATGACCCGGGGTTTTCCAAACTTTGAATGAGATCAAAAACAGGACAATGACTGCAGAGGTAATAATTGAATACTACCTGTGTAATGCAGAGTAATAATGAGATAGACATAATAACACTTTCTTAATAATCACAGGCAATATTATAATTTGCGTTGAGCTAGGTATGTGTTACTAAAAACAAATGAGTTGTTGAAATATATGTTATACAATAAAGTAACCTTCTATTAAATGTCCTTTCTGAAGAAGATTAAATGCAGCAGCATTTTATGTGGATGACTGCAAATGGACACCTGCATTTGTAGTTCCTTAATTACTGTATGTCCACTACCCTTCAAAACAGAAGCTCTCTGTCATATCAGTCCCTGCCACCAATGATAAAAAGATGCGCACATGATCATTCGAAAGTCATGACTATTCATATATATCTGGCTGAGAACTGATTGGCAACAGAATAAATGATTATTCATACAGATTCCTATTGGTTATCAGTGAGGCAACTGGTTACAGGTCATGAGCTGAGATTGGTTTATTTTGATTGCATGAGACCCACATGTATGACTGGACATGGTGGTACAGATTTCAAACAATGTCCAAACAGAGCAATTATGACAGAAGTCTTGAGAAGATTGAATATCTGGCATCACTACATGTATTATGCACAATATATGAACACCTACATTTGCGGTCCCTTACTCACTATATGTCCAGAGGAAAGCAAAACTCTTTACTCACCTATTGGTTCTCTAGTACTAAAACTACATTATATCTGTGTTCTAGCAGCTATAAATAGATGAAATCGTTAACACTTGTATGTTATTTGACCTCCCTCAACAAAATCGAATGATATTCATTGTGACAATTGCACATATATGTACTTATCCATTCGCGTGAAGCCAAGGTGACAGTAATGATTGTGCACTATTATGGTGCTGTGACTGTGCATGGAGGCTTTCATGTGGAGCGTAATACAAAGGTGGCATGGTTATTGGACGACTCCAGACAGGAAACGCTGTACATTAACCACAGGGGCTATGACACGTGTTGTGAGAGTTATGGTCTTCAGGGCCACCATGCATCTGAATCCGATTGTCTGGCAGGAAATAACTCAATTAATCTAGTTGAAACACTGCTAGCTTGTGCGTCTTACCAGTAAATATCAGAAGTAGAAAATACTGATTTGTACCACAGTAAACACGTCATATGATATATTTCAAATACATATGTATACAGGGTGCTATATCAAGAGATTTGATTTGTTTCACTCTTGTTTTTAATCCATATCATATTAGCTTTATAAAGGGGTGTGAGCATTTAAGTTGAGAATACGACCTCAATATGATCTTATGAACCCTGCCATTTTTTATCGCATCCTGATGTTTGGGATATGATCATATGAAGCATATTGTAGACAATCTTGCAAACTGATACTTCTGATAATCTGTTATTTTCCATTTGACCTCGATGAAGAATACCTACCTTAACGCAAATTGTTACATTTTATTGTGGTTCAGACTTAATAACTGTTGTAAAGTTATGGGATCGATATTGCTATTTAATCCACAGCATCCATATCGATTAGATTTTATGATGTTATTGTATTGATTTGCAGTGATTCACGATCCTATCATTATGGTCAAACTAAAACCCTCCACTTTACCTTTCAGGATATTTGTATTTTTAGGGGGATTATGTGGTTGGTACTTACCTTATGCGCAAGATGAATGCCTTAAGTGCATGAATTCTCTCTGTAGAGTGCGAATCTGACAAAACATCGATCATGTCATAAAGGCCATGAATAGGACATTATTTTAGGATCACGCCGATGATGTATGAATTATCGATCCCTCAAGATATTAATGGCATATTTATTTTTGTTATATCAAAAAATTATATCATTTAAAATATTTACAGTTGACACCGATGTTCAACTAAAGCTTCATGTAAAGTTAGAACGTTATAAAACACACTTTGAAAGGTACAAGAGTGATGGGTTTTGCTTATCAACATAACATTTTCTGGTTCTCAGGTCTGAAAGGTCAATGGTAATTAAAAATGTTTTCTCCTTGTAATCATATCCCTTTGGCATGGTCAAATTGGCAGTTGGGACTCACCTTGTCTGACAGATTGAAGAATTGCCTACTCTTAGAGATGCATATCTCGCTTTCTAAACAATAAAGAAGGGTTCTGTGGTTCTCAGTTTGCAGATAATTTACAAGGGGGAGGGGAAGGTGAAATCCCTAGAGGTCCAGAGAAAGTGAGCAAAATACTCAGGATCAAGAATCATAGTTTGTAAACAATGTCACAGACTGCATTAGGAAAATCACATAAATATTGATATGCAGACCCATCTGGCTTATGTTGGTTAAGTTGATAATGTTTGGCAATTTATGATGTAACAAGAATAGCAATGATAACATTTACTGTGTATACATTAGTGTGATGATATAGCAGGTGGGAGACACCTACAAGAAAACTACACCATAACTCAGTTATGGAACACGTGCTTATCTAGAATCCAATGGAAGCACATACAAAAACGTCTTTCTCATGCCAAGTGAGTTTAGTGCTAGACTAGGTTAAACAAGGCTACTGCTAAACAAGGCTACTATACAACCCAACAAGTAAAATTATGATGAAAACATCTTCTAGGAATTCTATGTGATTTTATATAAGTAGTAGATTCTGATCAGGGAACAAGGTTAAGCACCATGGTGATGTGGACATTGATTATATTGGGTTATTTGTCAATCATCTCATAAAATATTAACAGACATTTTCATTTATATGAAAATTAGTGGGTTTAATCTTGGATCCGTTGTCCATAATGATACTGCTTGATAAATACAAAATATTTGATATCAATGTTTATTGTTCATCAAAATGGATCAGAATAATTAGATGGTTCGTGCATTTCCCACCTTAACAGCAAATAGGAAGAGGTAGAACACCTGAGCTCAGTTGGTTAGACGCATGTCTCCTATGCTAAAGGTCCAGGTTTCGAATCCCGGTTGGGACAAGTACTTTGATCATGGTGTATGGTCGAGAAAGGTGGATATCAGCTACTGATCCCCAGTCACTCTTCGAAAATAGTAGGGCATTGAATCCCGGTGACAAGCTCCTATCCGACCTGATATAGCTTAAACAGTGCTGAAAAGTTCGTTAATACAAAATAAGGAAATATCTTGATAAAAGCTTTGGAATTATAGCATTGGATGGGCACAATAGGGTCCTGCAAGGAGAATAGTGGCATGTATTGATATGTGTTTGCAGTCATGCAGTAATCATAGATGTTTGATTCTTATTCATGAAATATGCATGGCTTGATAATGAAATGGTTTACCTGTCTCGGGTCAAAATGTTTGTTGTTATTGCCCTGCACATTGCCGCCTCTGTAACCATGAATTATACAAAATACCACGGTGATTGGGACACTATTCATTTGACTTGAACATTTAATGAAGCGAGCGATATTTTCAAATTCTGGATCTCAAAGATTTTGGTTACATACCTGGAGGTTATTATTAAGATTCCCAACAACTATTGAGCAAATATAAAGTATTTTTATTTAAAATATATTTATATCTATCAATATATGATAATATCAGTTGATACTCTAAAGAACCATTCATGCTTAAGTAAAATGTGTAAAATGGAGATTATTGACTTAAGGATTTTTTTACAACTCAGGTGTTGGATACCGCCTGTTTTCATCCAGACAGAATCCAAATAGAAGTGAGATACAGAATAAATATAGATGTTACTGTGAAAGAATAGAAGTCATTCAGCAATGCATCTAGCTTTATCCAATTAAAGTATCATATTTAATTTTCAATGTTTTGATGAACCACAATAGTACTCTTCTCACTTCACATGGGAAATCATGCCAATGTCACAAACGTGATTGGAATTCTGGCTCCTTTTGGGTTTCTATTCAAGATTCACATATTCAGTATGGAGGCTGTCTTTTCACATATCCATATATCTTGGTTTGAACCTCTCTTTTTTACATATTCACATATTCTACATGGAGGCTCTCTTGTCACATATTCACATATTCTACATGGAGGTTATCTTATCACATGGTCACATATTCTACATGGAGGCTCTCTTATCAGATGTTCACATATTCTGCATGGAGGTTATCTTATCACATGGTCACATATTCTACATGGAGGCTCTCTTATCAGATGTTCACATATTCTGCATGGAGGTTCTCTTATCAGATGTTCACATATTCTGCATGGAGGTTCTCATATTAAACAGGTATATCGACATCTGCTGAGAGGATGCTGACAGACTCTATCAAACCCCTATACTGAGCCTCACATTCGTGTCTTTTCTGTAGATGCACCTCCAAATAAGAGATTCGCATCTCCATAACGGGACCTCTCAGTCAGACATCCAAATATCCTGTTTGGTGTCTGCCAACCAGGTATTGATAATTTCATTTTGGTGCGTCTTAATCAGGTTTTATTTATCTTAAAATGTAGCACAGGATTTAAGAAGAGTGTTTGTAGGGCTGCTGAGTGGATATTTAAGGAGGAAGTTAGTGCTGACTGGTGATGCAATACTGCCAACTTATCCAATTCTGATAATGATTATGTCCACCCCTTGGCTTAATCAGTACCAACCATTCACCTCAGATTAATATGATTTGTTATGCATGGTACTCAATTACATGTTGCATCATTTCGTGATAAATATACATCTCCGACCAATGCCCAAGTAAGGTGCATTATTGTAGATATTTGACCTTCACTAATCAGTTTTTTCTGGCTTTGCTTAAATTCTAATCTTGTGGAGAGATTTAAATAGGGATAATATTTATGAGATTGAAACTCATGATACCCCCCCAGTAAATCAGGGACAGCAGCAATTTGATTTAGGTTTATTTGTTTGTATTAACGAACTTGTCGTGTTTAGGTTACATCAGGTTAGATAGAAGCCTGTTACCGGGACTCAATGCCCTACCCTTTTAAGAATGTCTGAGGATTATTAGTTTACATTTTCACAAATACATCACAAACCACAGTCTTTGATAACCAGTCATGTAGCACTGGCTGGAATTGGAAATAACTGGCAAATGTACCCTTTATCGACCATTCAGCATTGTTGCCACCTGGAGTCAAACGTCGGACCTCTTGCAAGGGAGACAGGTGTCTTACCAACTGGTCCATGATTAAATTCCAAATTCTCTACAATTTTGGTACTATAACGTACCAACATTGTTTCTTTTGTCACATTAATTATCTTGAAAACAGCTGAAGTGGTAAATAAAAACTGAAAAATATCTAAAATTAATATCTCCATAAATCGTAATAAACCTTGGTGTATATAAGTGACTTAATTTGGCTTAAGGATATATAGTATGCTAACAGGGATGTTCATATAAAAGACCGGCCTACAAGCCTGTTGGCAGAGCAAAGGATCTGTGCCTTACTTGTTTGTACAAGTGGCGGACGGGAGGTGGTGGGCTCGACTCTCAATGCCACCATCATTCTGGAAAAAGGTTCAAAAGAGATTGGACCTCATATACCATTGGTGCCGAAAGTTTCACAACTTTTTGGTAACAAAAAAAGTAATTAATATGCTATTTTAATTTCGTTATACAATCTTTTATGATACACACTTAAACTGTCTTCATACATTGCAAATGCTATTTTTCACTCTAGATCACCGATGCTGCTTCTCTCTCCTATGCTTAAGATGTGGGGTACCTTTCAATTTAGTAATGTCTCTCATATGCTTTTTATTTTAATTCAAAACATGATACAGCAGTTAACAGCCACATTTAACCTTTGTTGATCCCAAGAAGTGTGCAAAATCACGCCATTCCTCGTTTGCAGCATTTAGCCCTGTGACTGCCCTGACTAAACTTTGATGAATAAGATGGCCATGTTTCAATCCACAGATGAATAAGCTGGTTGTATTTCAATCAATAGATAAATAAGCTGACAATATTTCAATCAGTAGATGAATAAGCTGGCAATGTTTCAATCAATAGATGGATAAGCTGCAGTGTTTCAATCTATATATGAATAAGCTGGCTGTATTTCAATCTATAGATAAATAAGCTGTCGACGTCTGTATTTCAATCAATAAATGAATAAGCTAGCAATATTTCAATCAATAGATGAATAAGCTGGCAGTGTCTTACTCAATAGATGAATAAGCTCGCTGTGTTTCAATCAATGTAGTCATGGATAGATTTGTTCAGCCCATCCACATTCAGCTTCAATTGAGGACTTCAAGGTATCATAGCATTTGTTGTATTTCTGTCAGCAGTACCCATACAACTTTGTCTGGACCTCACCAGGTCTGAAGGCGTAGTTTCATATTTGTAATTATGTTAGTGGTGGCTTGCCTCGTTATTTGTGATGTGGTAATAGTAGATCTATTTGTTGATAGACCTTTTGCGTGGAACCCTTATTTTTTATAATATTATGTTTCAGACTTGTTATTTTCATGTTAAGTGATAATCACAGAAAATAACAAAGGTTGTATTGTTTGGCTTGGTAGGCATTATCAGACGTAAAAATGGTTATGGATGAGTTTCATCATAATTACAGTATTGTTCTTGAGTTATATTTACTATATTTTCTTTTATCCTAATCATATATTCTCATCATATATGCTATCCAGGTAAAATAAAGGTATCTTATCTTATCATATCTTATCTTATCATATGTTCTTGTTACTCGTGGCTTCTTTCACTTCCTCCCACTACATCCAGAGTATGCTTGCTATCCTGAAATATATCGAATTACTTAAAACAATGTTTCTACAACTTGTCATACTTTGAGTGAATAAATATCGCCACGCCAACACACAACTAGAAGTCAGGAATGCGTAGAATTTCAAACAGAATCGAGCTCATCCTTAAAATATGGACCATCTGTCTCACTTTTCTGTGTGAATCTGTAGTTCCGGTTGTAATCAAGATTCCACACCTTTTTAGTGGAGCTCATAATCACCTTAGTTTATTTACAATAAGTTCCCCTCAAAACTACACAATAAATAGATTTGTTTACAAGACATATGTCAACGCGATCCAGGTAAAAAAGAAATTAGAAAAAGACTTGTTTACACTTTATACGGGATGGATATCTGGAACTGATGTTTGCCAAGAAGGCCTGGGTGCCTGGGAGTCTCTGCCAGAATCAATACTATTAGGGCATTCGAAGACTAACCCATCCGCTAAGCACTTCCTGAGGACCACATTCAGAATGCTGGTGATACTGTGTAAACATAAGCATATCGCATCAAAATACATGAATCTGTGAATCATATAGTTTACTTCATTATAATGAAAAGACCCCAATATTCAGAATCTTTTATGCGTTCTTCATTAATAAATCTGTTACACAAAATTGTGTAATATCTCATTTCATTTGGTCATATCACAAATGGTCAAGTAGGGATTTTATATTAATTATGAGGAAGGTGTGTGCTTTTCTTGGAAATATAATTACCATCGATGCATATTGATTTCTGTGGATTCTAGATCAGTTGTCATAAGATATGACAAAAGTGGTAATGTTTGGTTTGGTAGGTCTCATTTCACAGCCTCCTGTTATATTCCTTCTTTGCGCAGCGCTTTGACGTTCCAGGACATACTCAAATTAGCTAAATGCAAATGGCTCTCAGTCCCACTTATGTGGATATCTAAAAAATAGAAAAAGACTAAAAAAAAATTTAATTTTAAAATAGTGTAAAAGAGTAGATGATTTTTTTTTCTATTTGAATAGAAATTTCGATATATATTCGATATTTTAAAGGTTTATGCCTATCCCTTCTTTTTGAGACTGATATGATTTTACAACCTTTTGTATTTTGAATATAAATTATGATTTGTGTGATGAGTTCACGGTAACCCTTCTTTATCAGCAATTCTCTATAAAACCAGTCATGATGAGAATAAATTATACACAAACTTTCAAAGTGTTCAATCAAAATAGCATTTTTCTTTCATTTTCGGATAGGGACTCGGTTTTCAGTTATATCGCCCCCATATTGTGGAATAGTTTGCCTTTATATATACCTGATACAAGAAATTAAATGAATTCAAGAATAGATATAACGAAAGTAAAGTTCAGTATAAGCGCATTAAAAAACCTCATTTTTCCCCTTGAAAATGGCAATTGTTAAAACCAGAAAAATATCTTTCAGGCCATCAAAATGTGGTTAATTCAGATGTTTATGGAGATTCAGATGTGTAAATTCACTTTGATTATTTTTCTGAACGATTAGTGCAAGCAATTTCTCTATGCACATTTTACAAAGCTTTCATGTGCTTTGGTCAGGAAAATCGTTGAACAAACTGTTCCAAGATTACATTTCAGTGCCAGAAAACACGTATAAGAAAAAGACAAAATCTATATCTTGCAAATGGTCGAACTCGACAACGACAACACCCGATTTCCTAGAAATGTGGAAAGTTTTCTTTCCTGAGTAATCCTAACAAACCGCTGTTTAATGTGATGACAACTTGAACCTTCCCATATTAACGCCTCATACCCCATGCTCAGCTGTTCACACAAATTCAAATCATGACTTCATTTTTACAATGTGCTGAATCCTTTGAAGTTGGTTCGGATTAAGACTATTTCTGTTTTGCAGGTATTATATATGTCCATTTTTGATGTGATATGAATGAATATAAAGCATTTTGTTGGTAATAATCAGATGGGTATGGGTGTGGAATACTAAGACATTGTTTAGCTCACTTGTCCATGAGAAAGTTAATTGATTAGACCTCCAACTACTAATACTAAAAAGCAAAAATGTCACATGTGTGATGTTATTATTCCTTGACTAATTTTGCGACTATGGAAAAGATATTGTCATTATTTCCATTATAGGAAAATATATATTGTGTCACTTTCTGTAAGTAAAACAGATGAATAAGAGAAATGTCAGAAATTCCGTGAATTCTGTGATTGAATATAATGTGGTCCCTACACTTTGATTTACGATCCCAGAAGGGGGCGCTGAGACCGGAAGGATGGGTCTGGTGTATCAATAAATTCTGTTAATGCTTTGCATATCTTTCATGATTTACTTTGCAGTACTTATCTATGTGAACCTCCTTTGTTAATATATATATATTGCTTGTCTGCCTGTAAATGACTACCTGCTGGAAAACAACAGAATATTCAACCAATATATATATATATATATATATAAGGTCTCAATCTTAAATTAATAGATTGGGGGTACATTTGTACTCTTATTTCTTATGGTTGGAATTCAAAACACCGCCGAAAACTCTGCCTAATTTACAGTAAATCGAATGGCTTGAACGCTTGCATTAACCCTTCGGTAGAAAGTGACTTGGTCTTATTAAATCTTGAGAGTAATAAATACCTCATCGCGCGGGAGCTGTGCACGTTGTTAGAATATGATCTTTGATGTGGTCAGGCGGGCATGACTGCCGGCAGGGTGCGCTGTTATATGCCTGATAGTGCCAGCAGGGGGTGCGGTCTACCCGGCAAATATACTCGACAGGGGGCGTACCCATATGTATCGTCACGTGTTGCCAGGAATGGAAACCATGTATATTTAAGAACTGAGGGGTGGTTTTGATAGTCAGAGGTCTCAGAAAGATACCCTGCTTCAACCCTTGTGAACCTTTAACATACCATACCGACCCCTTGCTCTCTCGACATGTTATTATTATTATTATCATTTCAGAAATATATGAGACATAAATAAATGAGTTTAATCTTATTTGGAAATCAATCATAGTCTCATTGCATTACCAAAGATATCAAAATAGGTCACTAGGTCATTGCAGCAGGATTCTGGAGAATTGTTGTTTAGTGGATGATATTCATCCAAAATGTCATATAGTTTCTGTGATATAATTCTATAGATCCATTATAGATATATGTGAATTCCTCCTCTGCGAGCTATATGTCCAGGCATTTGCCCGTTTCATTTGTCGTTTATAATGGGATAATGGTTCAATGGGCCCTTTTTGTTCCATTTTTTGCGCCCTACAAAACGTTGACGATAACCTTATCTTCCTCACTGTTTAATCTCGCTTGCTAATCAATCTAGGGATGAACAAAGCTTCTTTACTCAAATATCAAAATGATGATAATAAAAAAATAATTTCACCCAACATGATACCATCAACTGTGAGGATTATTGAAAACAATTAATTAGTCGCCAAAAATACCTGTAAAGAGGGATCACCTTCAAGGTATATATATATATATATATATATATATATATATATATATATATATATATATATATATATATATATATATATATATATATATATATATATATATATATATATATATATATATATATATATATATATATATATATATATATATATATATATATATATATATATATATATATATATATATATATATATATATATATATATATATATATATTTACAAACATATATAAATATATATAATCACTTCAGAACAGATATTCATAAATTGATAGTATCCTATCACAAACCTGATACTTAAATGATTTATATTTGTATTCAAACAACGTGACTGAGTATTTAAAGAATTATCAACTCATGTAAGTGTAATTTTCTGTGACATTTCTATTGTTTCAAGATGAATACCTTTCTGCTGAAAGCAAATCGATTTTCATTCATTTGCTATCTTCTGACAAAACAAACACTCAGTCTATTTGGTTGGAAGTGGCCTACGTGAAGAATATGGACTTCCAGCGTAACAATGAGACATTCTTTGTGAATATTCCTATATTCCTTGCCCGTCTTAATATTACAAGTGCTATGAAGCTGCCACTTACTGTTCTTCCTGACACTATTGCTCTTACAAAGCAAAGTGGTATAATGAGAATTCTTTCAATAAGGTAAGGCTACAGACTTTGAGGATAACGATTATCAACCATCTACCATTCACATACCTTTGTTCGTTTGGTCGCTACAGTTTTGTTTAAAGTGTATTTATTACGTTTCAACCTTGGAATCATATCACAAATTTGCTCCTTTTTGTAATAGAATACATATCTTCCTTAGTCTCGTTTGAAAAATGAACATTCCGCTCCACGTTTTGTGGAAATTTGCTCAAGTTCATGGAGATACACACATACCATTCCAGGATCTGGAAATTCAGTTTCAAGTTAGATGCATTCATCTTTTGCTTAATGATACACAACCTCAGAAAGTTAAGAAAAAATGGTGATAAATGCACATCAAAATAAACTCGTGCGCGTCTACAATTCAGAACCGTGGGAAATGAAAGTGTTGGTTAAAGATGACGCGCAATTTATACCTGAACAGCTGGCCCGTTTTCACATAATCTGTTTTCGTTTTGTTTTTTTGAATTCATGCAAGTATTTTTAATGTTGGCCATCTTTACTTTGAAAACGGATTTAATGGCCAAAGTTCAGATAGGTTATGTACCTATTATTAAAACTTTAGAAAAGGGTGCATATATATATATAGTGAATAAATCCATATTTCTTATGATGTGAGTGAAAACATTTCATAACAGCTGAATGCCTAAAATATCTGACAAATTCTCGGATTGATGTGAGATTTTATCACTGATCAAAAAGCATGTCCATGTATGTTGTGTCTTATTTATCTTGAGTCTTATTCGTCTTCCAGTACACTGGGCACGGTCACGTGACCATACTTTATCTAATACTGAACTGGTTCCTGTTCACATTTCATTCAAATGCATCTGACTATGTCAATACATGTATAGATATATGTATATGTCAAGCCAAAGCATGGCGAGCTGTATTGAGCGGCCAAGTTAGCCAATCACGTGATGAATAGTTGATCATTGAGCGAGTGGAACAGTCTTTTGACCCGCAACAATATTTACCATTCATATCTTAAAGGAAATCAGCATGACTGCAATCTATGTTATATTACTTTTTTCCAAGTGGTCTATATTTTGAGAATTAATCTTCTTGGCATTTCTCTTCTCAGCATAAGGTTCATGCGACACTGTATTACATGTATATCTCCGGACATGAAAACTTATCATTTATAGCGCTATGAACAGACTTGTCTGGTATTCAGCGCTATATAAGTTTTAGTATTATTATTATTATTATTATTATGTGTTTCCACTAAATGTTTCAATCTTACGTTGATAAATAGTTCGGTTATTCTCCTACCAAAAGAGTTCAAATCATAAAATGTTAACATCCCAAATCCAAGATGGAATATATTGGAATACAAAAATGGTAAATAATAGGAAAATTGGAGAGTATTCCATATCAGGGGATAACATGATATGATTTAGCTGAAATCTTAATTTCAGGTAAAGGTAATTCAGGTAAGACATCATATTTTTTTTTTTTTTAAAAGGTTTCAAACAATTGATGCTAAGGTTTGACGATAAATTCGTTTTACAGATAGAACTGGCCAAAATCAAATCATTTTCTCGGAAAAATAATAAGAGATGTATATGAAGTTTGTAAAAAAGAATTAACAAAGGATAAAATAAGATATTGATAAAGATATTAATAATCATTCACCTAATATCATGTGAATGTGGACAAGAGTCTCGCTCTACCTCTCATGTGATTTTGACGAATTGTGATAAATGTGAATTAAAATTAATCCTATCAATCATTTGTATGAATATTAGTGTGATGAATGACATATTGAGAAATAAAATAAATGATGGAAAACATTTGTCCGATTTATATTCAAATGACTAAAAATCTAAATCGTACCTTACTGATGGCAAAATCATGTCTTTTTAGGTTTGTTTTCTTTCCTAAATCGTTTCTTGTTTGAGACCAAAGCATAGATACTATCATTCTCAGGAACACGGCCATGTCACTTGTGCCACCTATTGCAGGTTTCCTCAGAACACTTGCAATGCACAGCAAAGCACGGAAATGCTTCAGTCGGCATAGTATTATGAAATAGAATACTCTATGGGACATTGTTCTATTGTTGTAGAGGTGTGGGCAAAGTATTATGAAATAGAATACTCTATGGGACATTGTTCTATTGCTGTAGACGTGTGGGCAAAGTATTATGAAATAGAATACTCTATGGGACATTGTTCTATTGCTGTAGACGTGTGGGCAAATTATTATGAAATAAAACGTTCTGTGGGACATTGTTCTATTGTTGTAGAGGTGTAGGCAAAGTATTATGAAATAAAACGTTCTGTGGGACATTGTTCTATTGTTGTAGAGGTGTAGGCAAAGTATTATGAAATAACACGTTCTGTGGGACATTGTTCTGTTGTTGTAGACGTGTGGGCTAAGTATTATGAAATAAAGCGTTCTGTGGGACATTATTCTATTGTTGTAGACGTGTGGGCAAAGTATTATGAAACAAAACGTTCTGTGGGACATTGTTCTATTGTTGTAGAGGTGTAGGCAAAGTATTATGAAATAACACGTTCTGTGGGACATTGTTCTGTTGTTGTAGACGTGTGGGCTAAGTATTATGAAATAAAGCGTTCTGTGGGACATTATTCTATTGTTGTAGACGTGTGGGCAAAGTATTATGAAACAAAACGTTCTGTGGGACATTATTCTATTGTTGTGGGGGAAGAAATATTTATCAATGTTATTCTTGAAGAGAATATATAAAGCACAATATTGATGTAACCATTTAACGATGCTTTAATAATATGAAATGAGATTATGATATGAAATGAGATTAAATGATAATAAAGACAGACTAAAATGGTTTCGCCCAGGGGGTGGATTTAGATCACACAAATGCAGGACAGCACGAGGAATAGGTTATATTCTTAATTGAATTAAATGTTTGCATATTGGTGAGGCGTTCCTAACAGAGAGGAGAGATGGATTAACAGAACTCTCAACGTGTTCTTACCGATAATTACCTCAATAGCAGAATGAGCATAATTCAAAAGATACTCTTCGTATTTTCACTGACGTACGTTCATGTCAATGTCAATATATCATTAGATACGGCTAATATAATGGCTTATTCTCCGAGGAGTAGTGCATTATTGAAATTTATATTCTCAATATGTTATCAAAGCCTTGGAATATGTAAAATAATAAATTCATTTTATTGTAATAAATAATTACAATAAGAATTACCGACGAAATGATTGAAATCATTCCAGACAAAGCCAAAATCCCATCTCGAATGTGATGTATATAGCAGGAAGATACTCAACTGCCTGCCCCTTTTGCAATATAATTGGTAGACCTCATTTATAATGTCCCAATGTAAGATTCAACTGAGGCAGATACACCTTGTGGCAAGACCAGCTCTCCCTTGAATAGAAAACACCAGATGGCACTGACCATATTGTCGCCAATGAGCCATTGTCTGTGAATGGCATTGGAGCAAATCAGCTGAGGAGACAACTTCCATTTTATAGTGACTGCACAGGGGCATTATCGATTGAATAGGTTAACTCTTAATTAGAACCTGTCTACTCCAGAAAGGCTTAAAGGCTTGATTGTTTTTCTACGCGCTACACCAGTTCAAGGAAGAATCTCTCACAAAGACTACATCCTAAATACACACACACACACGCACACACACACACATACACACGCACACATACATCCACACATACGCACACACACACACACACATGAGAGTCATAGATAATAACAGTGTTAGTGTAAAGTTTAATATTACCAAAGAATCATATTGTTTCATGCAGATTTCATATTACAAAGTATTTTATGAAACATCACTATCAAGTAATATATATAACCTTGAGCATTTGAATTGTATATGTAAGAAATGACCAAATATTTGGCGTCATAGATATATCTGCTTTAAACTCACAGCACACCATGCACTGAAGGTGCAGTTTGTAAACAAGATTAAATGAGATTGCAAAACGATTTTGTGAAGTGTTTTTAGAATTGGACATTTATTCATCCAATTCTAAATAAAACTTGTGTCCAAATTCTTCAAATTCTATCAATAAATACATGCCTGAATTTGATATGATCACTCATAAGTCTGTTTTCTTACACTTGTACAACATTTTTAAAGTGGGATAAAAAGAACCAACCATTCCATTTTAATGGACGATTTATCTCATAAAGGGTCGATATCCTGGAGGTAGAAACCTCTCATATAAACTGAAACACAGGTGATTAGCCCAACTGGTCAGGTCATCGTTTACCTCCAGTATGATTGCTATGAGGAAGCCCCTAGAGCTTTCAATGCCTATTTTTAACTAGAAACAGTATAGCTTCTTGTAACATAAGAATGATGCTATTATTTTACAGATATTATATTCACATAAAAGAAATAAGTGCTGATAATGTTATGAGCTCCAAAAGCAGACGATTTAGGAACAATGAGTTAATGCTAGCTTTTAACCGGAAGTTCTTTATTCGCGTCCACCTATACACCTCCTTGATCGATTGGATCTTTGAAAATCAAATGCACAGATCAACTTCTGCTTTGCCATCCGTATAATGGTCGATCAAAGCATGGTCCTGTCTCCACCAAATACATAGCCCACAGCGACAAATCTGGCGCTGGCGTAGTCCTGTCAATATAACACAGTACATAAACTCTTCAATTTTCTCCTTCTTGACGCCTTTCAACGAGAAATGGCCGCGGGATATTCAAATACCAAACTGGTGTGTGTTCTTACGTATTTTGTCCGGAAGTCTGTTTTAATGACTTTCGCCCTTATTGCGAGAAGAAACGGGATTTCGTTTGTGATTCTTTTTCAGAAACAAATGCACTTCGCAATGATTTGCTTCAGCATTACTTTACTTTAAAAAATCACGCTGAATTTTCTCAAGGTATTTAGTTTTGAAAATGTTATGTTGTAACTGAAAAAAAAACATTATTTACATTATTTAGTGCGTGGGAAAATAAGGCGTAGTCTTCACATGTTTTGGTAGAATTAATGTTGAGGTGTCTCTGCGTTGTTGAGAGGTCTGAACCAGTTTATTTGGACTAATACCAGAGGTGGCCCTTGAGGATAGAGGGTCAGCAGAAGTGACCTTTGAGGATGGAAGGTCAGGAGGGTGTCGGTATCCTGAAGGACCGAGGCAATGAGGTGCTACGGTTTCCCAGCACCATCTCTGAATCAGCATACCCCATTCATTCTGTCACTTCAAAGACAATTAGTCCAAAAAGAAGCTTTCTATCACTTTAAAAAGAAATCATCGTAATAAGCTTAAGCATTTATTATCTCACTTATGTTTAGTAATTCCTGTTCGTAAATTATGTAATAATAATGCTACATCATATTCCTGATAGAAAATAACCACTTGTTCTGTTCCAACATGAGGCTTGAGTAACGTAGTTATTTTTGATAGATTGACATCCTATATAATGGTTTAATTAATACTCACTCTCAGCAAAAAACATCAACCATCTCAATGTTGCAGAACAAGCGCAGAAGGATACATAGATATCGCCAGTCTCATGTCTTCTACCTCGATGTCTGGCACCGCCATTGATTTCTCGTAGAGTCAATATTTTCTTTATGAAGAAAATTGCCATATAGTGGCAGTAGAAAGGAGAAAAATTACACGACTATGCCAGGAAATGCCAGAGGCATGATGGAGTCATTAACTGTCGCCTGTCTATCAAATGCATATTTGCCATTACATGAGGATGATATTTGACGTGGGTAGTATTAATAACCTTTTACAGCGAATGTCCATCCCAATCCAGAACTCAGAAAGAACTCATGAGCTCAGATTATGAAATTGACACCATAATATACAAAGATGATATCTAATCCGCATTACTACAATTTCACGTTTCTATTAAAGATCGATACCGATGAAGTGGAAGACGCAAGGATGAAATAAAAGGAATACTGCCTAGGTACAAACGATAGCTGGTATTTTGTTTTTGTGTGTATAAATTATACTTGTTCTTCGAACAAATAGACATTGTATATATATGAAAACTTTAATTTCAATAACGCCAGGCCAAGCTTTAAAATTAATTTGAAGCTTTAAACAATTTGACCAAAATGTGGCATCATTCCAATAACATGTATTGTCTTAATGCTAGTTCTCAGACCCCCCTTTATACTTATAAATGTGTTAGTCATTCCGTTTCTTGGGGTTCGTATCATCATCCTGAATGGTTCTATTATATATAAGGTGGATCTGGGCATCATTTGTGACCTTATTAGGAAATATTGTATCAATGGAATTGTTATAATGCACCTACATTCAATGTTTTATTTATTTATAATAAATGAGGGATTGTTTTGACGAACTTAAAACAACCATTGTTGTGTTTCTACATGAAATCTTTTAAACTACGTTGTCAAACACATAACAGGAGTTATCAGGTACACTCCTGCTCTATGTGTCTAATGCAACTATTCATGAATTATTTACACAAATAAAGTTATCATGGGTTATAGTACCTGACAAATCGACAAAAAAGGTTTTGGATACACACTGTTCAAAGTTATGGCTGCTAGACTTCAGCTGCAGAACACTTTCATAACCCTGTCACTTCTATTTACTGATGAGGCATTTTGGCTATGCTGATGGGGATAACGGTATGTCACCCTGTCTCTCCGTCTACGATGATCTTCTCTAAGAATATTGATCTAAGGTCTGAGCTATAAGTAGGTAAAATGTGTTTAGGGGGACATATTCTATCAATTTTTCATTTTCCAATTGTCCGTTCTTTATAATTTAAACTAAATATAATGGCTATCACTCAGTTGTCAAGGAGGGATTGACATAGCAACGAATAGCCAAAGTAAAAAAATAAGGTGCATTCTAATCGGGAAAGTTTAAACCTTCTGAAATATAAAGGAGTGTTGTTGTGATGAAGCCCCAATGGTGGGTATATTATCTTTATAACATTTACTGTGTTCTCGACCTACAAAGCTGACCTGCAAAATGTTCACAAATATCTGAAAAAGCTATGATCAACATAGCTCTAGGGCCATTGGACTATGTTTTCAAACTTCAACTCTGCAATATCAAAAGAAAAACCTGATGTGGGTAGCTAAATCGGGAGCGTGAATTCTATTTGATCCATGTTGCCTTCAACTCTAAATCTTATACTTGTAAGTTTTAAACATTTTATCGATTTTCCAATGATGCACGGTTTCCTCTATTTGAGTTTAGTACACAATTCATAATATGACATCTGGCAAAATTAATGTTTTAAACCAGTGCTGTGCTCACTTTTATTGAAAGGGTATGGCCCGGATATTTATATGGAACCAACACCAAGCTCTCAGCAATGACAAATGATTAGTAATGTGCAAGGTCTCAATATTTTTCTAACACAGATGAAATTGTGAAATGGTCTTCAAACGTTTAGCAACAAGGGTCATTGACCCTTTTCACCGGTGTGAACGTAACACTGCTGGCACGGTGGGAATCGAAACCACCACCTCTTCACCTTTTTAATTCTATAGTGCAGTGCATTTTAACATATATTCTAATTCCAGATTTCAAAATTCCCAATAATTTATAGAGAAAATACTGTATTCACAATCTGTATATATCTAAATGGTCTTATCGCCCTACAGACTCGCAGATATTAGTAACACAGCTTTAACAGGGGTTTGGTAATGTCCATCAACTGTATATCATTTCCTTACAAATAAGGAGAACCGTTAATGAGCTGTTATATTTGGCACAGAGTGTACCTTCTTACAGACCACCGATTCCATGTCATAATCCTCTGCTCAGAATGAAGCTTACACAATACTATAAACAGTGAGAGCTGCTCTCCAAGCGGATAATCTTGGTAATCGGGGTTAATCCTTATCCCATACTTAACTATGCAGCAGAGCCACTGCACACTTATGCTCTGTCCGGTCTCAGGGTGTAGTCCTCATGTGCCTATGGGATAATTTAACAACATATATGACTGAGACAGAATTTAAATGATCTACACATTAGATGGAGCACTACCATATGGATGAACCCTTGGAGGAGGGGGCTTCACAAGGTTAGCATGTTTGCGTGTGTTTGAGTAGAGTAGGCTTCATAGGTTTAGCATATTTGTGTACATTAGTGTGTACCACAAATGTTTTGCGATTTTCAGCCACACTGGTTTTGGAATTCGGCAATTTGTTGTTTTTTTGTTTAATATTCCCGCTAAGGTATATTTCTAAACATGAAACTCTTTCTGTTTGGCCTTTGAGACGTGAAGCAATCATGCCGTTCATTCTGTGAGTTTCAATATAACAGCTGAGATTCTGATTATCGTTGACAGGTCTGATAGGGATGCAACAACCTTGACTTAAGTACGAAATGAACGAACATCAAAACATCCTTGAAAGCAATCTACACACAAGTGTAAGACAAAGCGGGGGTTGGAACTTGTAGAAAAAAAACTCTGATGATTAAAACGTGAAGTAGATTTGTATATGCGAAGCACTGTCTGATGTCTTATCGCCTTCATATGACATGACATCTTGTGATGGTAAAGTCTTGTCAGTGATCAGAGAATGTCACCATCGATAGAAAACACACAATGTCTCCACGCTCTGGCTTATCCACGTCTTTCTCCACAAGTTGCAGAAGCCATAGCCAAGGCTAGAGATCAAAACAGTTCAATTTTTTTAGCTGTGTGAACCTATTTCTGAAGGAAGAGTTCTTGTCAGCAGCAAGTTTGATGGGCTGGGAAAGATTCCTAGAGAAATGAACCCAGAGACCTTCATAGCCAATTACCGTGTGACTTAGATTTGCATCTCGCCCATATAGCAACTCTGTCATGCGACATAATTCAACAATGGTGTGTGATAAATATGTGCATATATTAAAAATGAATGCAGGCTGTTCCCATACAGATAAGGTTGACAACTGCTCATATAAGCAACCCATTATGTTATGAATATTGTCTTAATTGATAGATACAATCATATCGGGTCTGCTGTCAGATTTATTTGTCTGACAACAAATCAAATGTGGCTTTACTAAAAATGCTAAAACATTTCTCTTTCTTTTCTGGAGGGTCAAATACAAGTGACCAATTAATTGTGGGTATACATCTTAAATGAATTATTTAAGATGAAAGATTATTTGTGATAATCTGTATGACGTATGACCGAAGATTGGGATTGGAAACATTTATAAGAAGTTTATCTTGATGAGTGATTGTGACCTTCTTTTATCACTTTTCTCCTATCACCAGTTTCCTTGCCATGCCTTTGAGTGATTTTATAATAACACCTATCACCTGTCCAAATGTTCTCACTAGATCCACTTTCAGGTTTTGCGTACAAGATGTTATGCTGGAGACAAAGGTTCCAATTTTATAGAATATATTCACTTTCTATCACATACATATTACACGAGTACATAAACACATACAATTAAGCCAAGCACATGCTGAACCGTTCAGCATGTGTTTGGCTTAATTGTATTTATATTGAGTTATATATCTAACTATATATATATATATATATATATATATATATATATATATATATATATATATATATATATATATATATATATATATATATATATATATATATATATATATTATTAAGTAACATATATATATATATATATATATATATATATATATATATATATATATATATATATATATATATATATATATATATTTAGTTATATATGTGTGTGTTTGTTTCCTTCTACCTAGTTATCACTCGCGTCATGCATTACCTGTCCATTCCAGTCAGGAGTATACTGTTGAGCAAGAAGGTTTGTGTCTTCCCCTGACAGGTCACATTCCTCGGATGTGTCTTTTATCTTCAGAATACAGAATCAGCCGAGAACATCTGTGATATTCACTCTCAAGCTCTCGTCATTTTCTTGCAATCAGACTGTGATGGTAAACGACAATAATTCATCAAAGAACTCGCCTAAATTTATTCGTTCATTATAATTTAAATGTTTAAAAATGATTGTGTAATAGCCATTTACTCAGGTTTAGATATGACAACCGACACATGATTTATATTAAGCGATATATTAATCTGAGGTATCTTGACCAGAAAACCTTATCATTTGTTGTTTTATATTGGTACATATATTACCTATAACAGAAATAGATTTTACCCGTTTCTCTGGAAGTATTCATAAAACCTTTTGGTAATCATCGCTGGTTCTAATACCAGCGTATCGTTGCATAATGAAGGGAGGTATATTTATTTTCACACAGATTAAGGGTGCAGATAAACTTGAAAATGCTAAGCAAACAGAATATAATGTATATTTTTAAACAGAATGTTCCTAATTAGTTACATTAAAAACTGAACGTATTTAGGGGGAGGTTCTGTGCTGGAACACTGCTATGTGTATAAAGTATGAAAATATATCAAAAACTCAGATGTTGATTGTAAACATTCCACTATGAACAATATTGTGGGGCCACAGGCCGTGGCGCAGTTGGTTAGGGCGCCAGCTTATTAGCACCAGTTCCTCTGTGGTGATCCAAAGGTTGTGTGTTCGATCCCCGGCCGTGCCGGGATTGAACTCATGATACAATTTCCCACATGAGCTGAGGCCTGTGCCAAAGGGTTAACCCGTTGTCCTTGTAAATCTGTGACCGGGTGGGTTGTCATGTCAAGGACCTGCGACATGACAATTCAGTGAGGCAGCACTATATCTGCTACAAGTAGGTCTCATCACGAAATAACTGAAATAATGTTGAAAGTGATGTAAAACCCCAAATAAACAAACAAACAAACAATATTGTGGTAAATTGCACCTAGAGTTGTCTCAGGAATTCTCTTCTCCCTATATTTATGTTAAAGGTGATGTAAATAGCACACTGTATGTTATTTATTAGTGTTCTTCTGTTAATCAATGAACTTATTACAAAACTCCCACTACAAATAGACAGTATATGAAAACGGATAGTCAGAATACGAATTTATGTTCCAGTTTCAGATATAGTTATTGAGCTTACCCATATGCACTTGAAAATGGGTTCATCAGACTCTATGTATTTCTTCATAGGGGAGGTAGGGGGTGATGTGCCAGGGCTAGGCCTATGAAGTGTCAAAGCCCTGTTCTCCCGGCAAGAGGTGGCCATGGGCGGGGACACTGGCCATGTCCCGCCGCCCTATTGTCCATATGATTGCTTCCTTCATAATGGACAGTGAAGGAAGCATCGCCCTCGTGTGCGCGCGACAAATCAAATCTTCGCTACTCAGACTGGAGTGTGAGTATAGCAAGGCTGAACACTTCACCAGAGACACACGCGCTACCGCTGTATGGAGTTTTACATGGACACATGCTGGTACCAACACTTGTTTTTACTGCATACATGTATAGTCTTTCAAAGTGAAATGGGAAGCATTATGTCGGCCCCCTACGCTTTTTTCAAGTCAAGATAACAGCCGTTTATGATAATATGAGATCAGAGAGGTTTTCGCTGAGACAAGCAGTTTGCTCTGTAGAAGGCATAGAGTAGTAATGGAAGCATATTTAGTCTTGCTGAACGTCAAATTTTCTTTATACCTGATATATTCATTTCTATGAACCCTGAGGATAGGAGAATATAAATGAATGTGGACTTAACCTTTACACTTCTGATGTCAGAGAAAAAGGTGATGAGTTTTACATCCGGAAGTAGTAGATCTAACATTGGAGTGCATTGGTTTCCCGTTGGAAAACTTTTACCACGTCGATGAGGGATCTTCACAGTGGAACAAGTAAATTGAGGAATTAATATATTCTCTCCATGAATGAGCAGTGTAGTTTATGCAATTGACCACACTAGTGAGTTAAACAGATGAGTAACTCACAATGTGAGTACATCCCGCTGGTGGGACACCAGGCTGCAGCGGTCAGGGTGGAATGCCATGATGGTAAACAATGTGTAGTGTACACTGAAAAACCAGACAAGGTCACACTAAGCAAGAAAAATGGCAAAAGCCATGGCTACAAGAAAGGTGAGAGTTTTGCTGTCTTTTTACTTCTAGTGTTTTTGTCAGTAAAAAGGAAATGGACACTAGAGTTAAAGAAGGATTCTTCAAATATAGCATTGAACTTTGACCTACTTTGACCTTAAGGAGTCAAGTTTCATAGCATAATATGCATAGAATAGAATAGCATTGGTGAAGGTTATGATAAAGGCCCTAAACTGTTATATTTTCAATAAAGGATTTAAAGATATAGCATAAGAATACAGTACAATCGTATTGCATATATAATTATACATCGTATTCTATCACTCACAGTGATTTATATTTTTGAATGCTATGTTCACGATTATCAGCCAATATCTGCTATGTTCACGATTATCAATCAATATCTGAACCAACACATATATTTATGGTGTCATATTCCTTTTCTTAATCACATCTGCATTTATGATAAACATTTAAAGTTTTTGTGTTTCAAATATCATTGTGCACTTTATCCCATCGTGAAATTGAAATATCAGTCAGGATAACTTGATAATCTTTGATTATGTTTGATGGTACCCTGAACTGTAAATCTGTAAATCCGGGTTGTATTTATCATTTTGAAAAGAAGATTTTATACTGGAGCAGGCAGCAGATTTGATCAATAGCTGCACCTTGGCAGGAGAAGTATGTCGTCCCTATTAGGTTGTCTCTTTTTGTATTTTCTACAACAGCCATTGTCAATCCTGTATCTTATTACACAAAACCGAACTTACCTCTTCTCGTCTTTGGGTCGTCTTGGCAGTTTGTTTAGTTGGAAACTGGAGATGCTTTCATATGATTGCACCTCAGGTGTAATGTGGCTTACAACCAAAGCCACCATATCCTCCAGGCTCACATAATACTCCAACAAATATAGCGCAGATACTAAACAATGTTTTTAAAGTTCCCATAAATGTATTTCATTAAAATGGATGTGATATATCTAAAGGTAAGAGCTGATGCTATCCTCTGTACATCCTTTAATCATGTTTTATTTTTTTAATTTGGTTTATGTCATGATTAAATGTGCAGTGGTTATATCTCCTGGAAGATATTCATTGTGCATATGGTAATTTTCCTGAATCTAAATTGTCAACGTCCTTACCCATTATGGATAAACTTTTTAGCTGAGGTATAATGGACTTGATATCAGTCTCATACATATTCATATAACATTGATGTTAAATGTCATCAGATAGGACTATGAAAACCGAACACCGAGAGTTTTATATGAAATCACAAGTGGAAATAGGAAACATAAATAGACAAATCTATATTCTATTTGAGAACAATCTGTCTATTCCAACAAAATATGTCCAGGATCCATTTGGCAAAATACAGCCCACCCTTCGAATATTCTCATATGTACATGTACACAGGAGTACAGGTTTTGGAAGGTACACATTCTGTCATGAGCTGCTGTATTGCCGACCTGCATAGCTGAAATACATGGCCGAGCTGCAAAGCTAAACTACATGGCTAAATGACATGGCTGAGTAAAGTGGTGTGACTGAGTCACATACCGAGTCACATGGCCAAGTCACATGATTGAGCCACGTGCTGAGTCACACACCGAGTCACATGGCTGAGTCACATGGCTGAGTCACATGGCTGAGTCACATGGCTGAGTCACATGGTTGAGTACTGAGACACGTACTGAGTCTCATGACTAAGTCTCATGGCTAAGTCACATGATTGAGCCACGTGCTGAGTCACGTACTGAGTTACATGGCTAAGTCACATGACTGAGTCTCACGGCTGGGCGACAAGATAAACTGCATGGCTGGCAATTACAAATTACCATGTGATTTTGTTTGACATAATTACATAATCAAGTCCGCCATTCTTCAGCTGTCGATTTATCTCTAATCAACCTTCATCTTAATATCTCCTTTTTAAAGATATCATTTTATTGAGTCAGAATATAAGATAACTTTACAATAAAACTAAATGCAATAGTTTTTCCCTTTTCTCAGAATAAAAACAAATATTGCAAGCATATAGATACGATAATTTGAATTAAATGTGAGTTATCGGAATCGCCATGTGGCTTTGCCTGGTCCACCAATGGATATCTAGCTATAAAAAATCTCTTCCCCCCACCTTTTTCTAAGCAATGAATATATAGCTAAGAATGGCCGAATAAATGTTTATGTCATTCTGTTGCAAATTTCTAAGGAATTTATGTTTAAAACATTTTTGATTTGTAGTGACATAAAGGCAAGTTGGAATCTGAACTACTATTATTGTTTTTACAAAGCTGGCTGAATTATTATAAACATGCATGAGAATATGCTTGCAAATAGGTCCAGTGAAGAACACTCAGATCAAGTTCATATAGATTGAAATATCTATGATCCCGCTATGGAGAAAACCTTTGAATAGTGCGGTATATGGAATAACTCTATCTCCCTGGATCAACGGGTCTTGACTATGGCATCGAGGCAGCTGATGCACCAATAATATATCAGCTTGTTAAGATGCAAAAACCCATTGGACAGAGAGTGGTTGGTGCACAGAGCAGATGTGTGCAGGTTGTGTTATTGAGCACAGGTCAGATAATGTAGCATATCAGTTGATTCTAGTCTGCTGGTTTCATAGGGGTTTAGCCATGTTCCAAAAGTGATATGTGATATAAGAGGGATGTATGAGAACGCCATGTATCTCACCGTGAGATTCATGATAAACTGCTACTGTTTAATGATAGAGTTGATTGAGTCTGAATAGAGCATAGTAACGATAGATTTGAACAAATTTGAGCTAAGTATATTGATGAGCTTGGTAGAAATTAGTTGATAAAAAGGAAATTTGTTTTGATATTAATGCCTTCATAGTATATAATAGAACCGACTGGAAGCTTGGAATCACTGTCCTGGTCTCTCCCTATACCAACCGGAAGTTGATCTGACTACACTGAGATAAATCTCCTGATTTGTTTTATACAGTAATATTTATGAGGACATGTTAGAAAGAATATTACCTACCCCACACAGTGGGTATTATTTGAAAAGTAGTGAGAGGGCATATGCTATATGAAAATATGTACATTATATTACTGTTTGTATCGAAAAGATGAAAGCAATGTCATAATAAGTTTTAGATATCCAATACGTGATGTGTGAGATGATGTTACATGGAATAGTATGGATCATTTATAAACAACTGTTGGTGTGTCTTAAATTGTTATCAAATATTTCAAAGTTTTATGTGATATACTTCATCAAAGGCATGCGCTCTTCGTAATGATTTGAGATAACACAATATAAGTGTTCCATTGCATGGCGTTAGTAAACAAGGTAGAAGTTAAATTTATATTTAATACAGGACAAATATGAAAACTTATATGTGTTTTGTTTCACTCAAGATCTAGACTAAAATATATGACAAGTGAAATATACTTTTTAATACATAATACATAATAGAATACTGCAAATGCTATAAATCAAGATCGTATGGTTATTGCAGGACATTCTGTCTGATGTACATGTAATAACTAAATGTTTTGATACATCTGTGTTCATTGTTTGTTTTACGTGCCACACTGTTAATGAAACATTGTTTTCTCAATTATAACATTCAAACAGCTACACCCCACAATCAAATGATGATTGCCCAAGAGAAACATTGAATTCAGGGTTACATCAACACTGACAGTGTACACACAGCATTCACTTTACTATAACCACTATGTACATGGTATCGCATAGGTAGAGAAAAATAATAAAAGGTGGTCTGATCATGTGAAGCTTGAATAGCAAATGTGTTTGTTGGAACATCTGACACATCAACCTATAAATCATATTCTTCCTATGACTTGCTACACCATACCACAAACAAGTGGTCCTTCTGAGGACGTTGATTCACTGAATCACAATTGACCTTTGCATAATTGAAGTTAAAAGTCTATCAATTGTTCCTGTGTGATCTCAAGCCGCATCCTTACTGGCATAAGATTGATACATAACTAGTATTGCACCGAGGCAAAGAAATATTCGTCAATCATACTCAAGTTGAGATGCCTGACATCGGTAGAAAATCTTACTTAATGGTAAAAATCATATCTTCAATCATTGTCTTACACTGCACTACATCGTCATGTTTCCTGCAGGAAGGTAATTCTATTAAGTTATCCATAATGATACATGGGCATACAGTACTGTATCTCTTTAAATATGCCCAAGTTATCCTGTTTTATTTTGTGTCACAGATTAGATGCAGTTTTATCTTTACAGAGTTGAATACTTTCATGTTTTAATTAATGAGGCATTGAAACGTCCGAAATAACCCCCCGAGATAAAGTTCATTTTGGGCAATAAGATTGCACAAATCGCAGTGTAAAGCTCAATAAAGATGAAATGAAATGGCAATGAATGAAATCAGAGGTCATTCATAAAAGATAATTTTTTTGCCTCATGGGTGGCCAATGGGGTGCAAGGATTATAACGCATCGTATTGATATAATCGCGTGGCATAAAATGGCGACTCCAAGTCTTTTTTCGGTGGACGCACATAGAAAGGCGTGACAGGAATTGGGATTAAGTGGAGATGACCAGAGCAATCAGTAGAATAGGGAGTCTGGGCTAGATCCCAAAAGTAAACCAGGAAAATGCCGAATTGTGATGATTTGCTGAACGTTATCTTGGGCGAGGCCGTCCTCTACAGACTTAGATAGCAAGACCTCAGAATACAGAACCAGGCAAAGTACTTAGCGTCAAGAGAAAAAGATGGTTGGGAACATCCCCTATAAAATCGATCTGTCATGAGCTTTGGATGATATATACCAATAACATAACATGTATGTGGAAATATGACATATCAGAAATGTGTTTTGTCATTTTGTTATTGCAAATGCCCTCCTGGAGCAGAGAGTATGAATCAATACTATGCGAACCCCAGCATAAACCATCACGCCATTGCTATTCATATCTGTGAAATTACAAAGACAGGCAAAAATGGTAATGTGTTAAAACTATCCCAAAGAAATAACTTCTTTGAGGATGTGTTTATGAATGCCCTTTTGTTCGGTAATGCCTTTACCAGGACAATCTATTCCAAAATCAAATTTTGAAGGAGATTGCTTGTTTTGTCATCGTGTTCATTAGCATTCCAGCGATATGTTTCTGTGGCTTTGCGCCGGGTCACAATCACGCTGGGAAGTTCCAGAGGACGAATCCACCTTCGGGTTGTTCACTCAAATACCGTCAAAATTCTCACTGAGCTGGCAAGTGCCTTCTCATATTCAGTCTCAACTCCATCAATGTAATGGGATTTGCTGATGTCCTTTTTAATTATGTGGTTCGATGTGAATGGTCGTAGATTTGTCCGGAAGACAAATCGCTGCAGCATTGTCCACAGTCGCGATTTTTACAGACATCCTTATATCTCATCGGTTCGTCTGACAAGGGTGTTTATTGTGCAAATAACAGTCTCTGTCCTCTTGCTAAAACTCATAATTGCTCTTCTTCTGTATACTATAGTGATGAGCAGCAAATGACATTCTGTTACTACACCTATTTGTATTGTAAATAAGCGAGTAGTCGACAAAATTGTACATTAATGCGCTTATAAAGGTGCAGTTTTTATGAGACGGGCCATGTTTTCACAGCCTTTAATGATACATCCCCGAAAAAGAGACAAACCAGAAAAGAAGACTTGCATTTTGCTTTGATATCTCTGGATGTTAATATATGTATGGATAGAGTTGGATCCAATGTCTTTCTTTATGTTTATTGCCATTATTTCTTTCTTTTTTTTTGTAAATCTTGAATAGTTTTAATATTCACTTTCCTCCGATAAAGGGTTTTGTGGTCAACTAATTTCCTGTAGAAATGCGCGGTCCCAATGAAACATTATGTAACTTTATTTCAAAATCGTTTGTGTCATTAATTTGATCAATTACTCCGGGTTTGCTTTGTAGCTGTTTGATTACTGAACATTGATGCTAACTCTCCCGAAAGAAACATTACCGATTGGGCCAGGGGGATATTATAATTTTATTTATTAAATAAAAGAATGATGTGATATTATTTCGACAAGCAAATTGATAGGAGAAACTGATGTTCAGATAAAAATATAAACAGAATATTTCGGCCTTTATTCCCTTTTGAAAAATAAATATTAAAAAGACTGATGCTTACAACCTGAAGCCATATGTACAAAAAGCTATCTTTATTTCAATATTTGTTTTTCCTTTTGTGGCAAATTTGCAGGTAAGTTGTAATATAAGACTTTCATATTATTTATCTTTAAACATATGAATAGTTCCAATGTAAATATTATGGGAGTATATTATCTGTCATTTTTTAAATTACTATCTTTCATGCCAGCTCAAAAGATTCTTGCCCATATCCCTTCTGCACAGATCTTGTTTTGCCATCATGAATAACTTATAGCACAATTTTGCAGTGATAGATTTATGAATCTCACTGCAATCTCTTCAGTGGGTATGTTACGTACAATTTGATCAAATTTAGCTTTCCCTTCTGGTATGTTTTTTTATTAATTTAATGGACATACAATTCCATCATTTTGTTATAATTACACCTAAACACAACTGTTAGCACTTTTCTGAATAGATATGAGTAGATTCTAAACAAATATGACTAGTTTCTAAATTCATTTGTAGTATTTAAACATATGTTTAGTTATATTGTGTAGAAAAAAAAACTCACTGCTGAGGCACATGACGTGTACATCCCAATAGAGAAATCAAGCACATTCTCAGGCATTCGGCCATCTTGATTTCTGTTATGAATGAACTCATTGAGTTCATATCAACACATTAACTCCCTATGAGACTAACATCCTACTGAACTACTTTCCATGTGACTTCTCCAGAAAAATGTGCACCACTCCAGTAACTGATTTTCTTTGGCTTATTACAATTTTCTATTTTATGAGTTCGAGTTAAATATATAAAAGGTGTCTGGACATTATATGACACACCTCATATTCAATATAGATAATTACATGCTAACCTTATATACCAACCTACAGAGAATCAACTAGAAAGTCTATGAATACCCCTATGAATACCCCTTTATAAAATAACTTGATAAAGTGATAAAGATTTTGACGATTTGTGTGATTTACCAGTGAAAGGTCAAATCATATTATTCAACATGGTTCAGTGGATAAGACATCTGTCTATCACGCTAAATGTCTGGGGTTCAATTCCCAATGGGAACAAGTATTTCAAAGGTGAAATCTTGGTGTTGGGATCTTATTTGAGCAATATGAAAGTCAGAGCACATGAAGAGTAGGGTTTTTTTTGTTTTGTTTTGCTTTTTTGTGTTTTTTTTTTGGCAAATAGAGCAAATACAAAAAAAATAAAAATAGATGTCTTTATGCAGAAAACAATGATGCCATCAAAATATTTGGGTTAAGTTTGAGGAATGACATATTAGAAAAGAAATCGAGCATAGCAGCAATTTCTATTTTTATACAATGATGTGAAAGTTTTCTACAGTGCTGCCACAGCATGATACGTGGCTCAGTGGTTAAGATGTCTGTATTTAATGTTAACGGTCCATGGTTCGAATCCCCATTGGGAAAAGTATTACTTTTATGCTGAAGGTGAAATCTTCATATCGGGGTTCTATTGGGTGATATGGACTTCTGAAAACATAAATTGATTTGTCTATTACAAATGAAGAAGAATATAAAATAGAAATGACTTGATACCAAACAAAAGATGAAATCTTTATATTGGGGTTCTTATTGAGCAATTTACATATCAGAAGAAAATGATTATCATTTCTTTTGCAACCAAAGAAAATATGAATAATAATGACTTTATACAGTAATCAAATATAAATCTTCATATTGGGGTAATATTTGAGCAATATGCATGTCAGAACATATAGAATTGATTATGTTTTTGACAACATAGAAAATATAAAAATAGTAACTTTATTTTATTTGTGTTCAGACAAAAAGAAATTATAACATGGATCCAATTTTAAGATTTTATCATAGACTTTAAACTTCAAGCAAGTTGATCATGAGGCCAACCTTGAGCATCTATGAATATATCCAGTACAATTCAATAGTTCCAAATGTTTCAGCACTAGCATTTGTCTCACAGGTCTGATGATATGCTTTGACCTTTTCTCATGGCAGGATTGCTCACTCAACATTTTGCCTGGATCCACATACCAAAATAAACATTAACTGTACCTATCTAACAATTCATCAACCCTTACCACATACCTGCAAACAATGATCATTCTTAAATACATTCCTTCAGATTGGTTTATCATTTATTCCAAAACAATATTCAAGATCTTCAAAATGTGGAGGCAATATTTGACCATGTCAGTCATGATGGAAATCAACAGGTCACCTGTCACCTGTATGTGTATTTCTCTGTTTTCCAGTGAGATCAGCCAACAATGCATGTGCTCACATGTGAAAAGATCACCTCTG
Organism: Amphiduros pacificus; assembly: GCA_949316495.1. Taxonomy (NCBI): domain Eukaryota; kingdom Metazoa; phylum Annelida; class Polychaeta; order Phyllodocida; family Hesionidae; genus Amphiduros; species Amphiduros pacificus. Next base: position 34,763,380 of record OX439001.1, read on the forward strand.
GGAAATGGTGTCAATTCCTTCGAAATTGTTTTCTAGTTTCAGTTGTTTGAACACAATTAACAATACAGAATTAAACCTTCTATATTAAAAAAAAATGATTAAATATTGCAATCATTATTTTAATTGTCAAATAGAATCACAATTTGAATAAAGAAATATGTATAGTAATATTGCTGAGATGTGTATGCAGTGATTTGCCCTCTATTTTAGACATGTGAAAGTGACCTGACACCCCACTAATCTGAGTACTAATCTCAGCAAACAAGCATTCGCAGCATGATTCCAGCTCACATTTCACACTGGTACCCTGACATGGGACTTTCCTCTTTTTGTCAGGTATGTTGGCTTAAGGGAAAAACTGGTAATGAAGTGTTTGACTCCTAAATATTTCCTCCATATTTTATCCAATAGCATGCCAACACATGCCAAGTTGGATATAGATATGGAGAAAAGAATTATTTCTAAGATTTAAAAGATGAGATACCCATTATGTTACAAAAAAAGATAGAGGGAGACCTACATAGGGATTTGTAGTCAGGAATTTGTGGTTTTGTTTGTTTGGGGTTTTACATCACTTTCAGTCATTTCGTGATGAGACCTACATGTAGCAGATATAGTGCTGCCTCACTGAATTGTCATGTTGCAGGTCCTTGACATGACAACCCACCCGGTCACAGATTTACAAGGACAATGGGTTAACCATTTAGGCACGGGCCTCAGCTCATGTGGGAAATTGTATTATGAATTCAATCTCGGCATGGCCAGTGATCGAAACGACAACCTTTGGATCACTACAGAGGAACTGGTGCTAATAAGCTGGCACTCTAACCAACTGCGCCAGAGTCTGGTATGGACCATTGAAACCATTCTGAACAACAATTCTCACTTGTGTGAAAAGTTACCAACCAATCAGAAAACGATTCAGGCAGTAATGGGCCATTTCTTATCAATTATTTCCACATTTGATCAACTTAAACAAGTAGGGTGAGTCCTCAGTCGCGACTGGTTAACATTTTAGAGTCATGTTGAAAAACAACATGATTTCAATGACCTGTTGAAAACCATTGGACATGCTTTACTTGCAAAACCGTTTTGAAATAATATACTTGAGCTTAACCTTAAACTGTTTACGCCAGTGTCTGTTAATGCGTCACCTTTCTTGAAAACAAAGGATATAACATGGAAATAGCATGGAAACCCAGAAATGATAACACAGCAATGATAGCACAGCAATGATAGCCCTGATAACACATACCAAATTATAATCCCTTTAATTTGTCTCATTACTCTTGTCTCAAATAATTGTCAAAATAAGTTGAATAACCCCATTCATTTGATGTCTCCTCTGATCTGCAAATCACTATGAGCAAAGAATGATATGAGCTAATACGACAAACAGTTCAGGTGGAAAACTTTGGAAACTTTTGAAATGTTGATTGCAACAATAGATAATTGTTAAAACAAGGGATGGTTGCAATGTTGTTATTTTTCACTATTTGAAACAAACACAACTGCTAAGCACCATTTGCTGAGTGGTTTTATGTAGTAGCGTTAACTGCTAATCATTTCTATGAAAGCAGTTAGTATTCATTACAATGTTTAAAATATCTGTCAATCAAGACGACCTGCCAGGTTTAAGCTAAGGTCATACAGGAGCACAAACGTGTGTTTTTTTTTTCAGGTACACAGCCCACGTTCATATCATTCCATGCTCATATCGTGATATCATCCCACGCTTATATCATCCCTTGCTCACGCTCATAATGCTCACAGCTCCAGGTAGGAACTTAAAGTACGTGTACCTTTAAAGTAATGAAATTCTTGATTGATAGACAGATATGCTCTTTCTTGTGATAATCTAATATGAATTTCAAACATCCAGGAAGATTTTATTTCACCGACAATTGACTGAATTTTAGCAAGCCAGGTTAGTTGGATTTTACGGTAAATGCATCAAATATTGCAATCATTTATTAAGCTGCAATATATATATATGTATATGTATATGTATATGTATATGTATATGTATATGTATATGTATATGTATATGTATATGTATATGTATATGTATATGTATATGTATATATATATATATGTATATGTATATGTATATGTAATTTATATGCCTTTTTTACAATAACAGAATATGTATTATGTATTGATCGGGAATAAATCAAATGTTTGAACTGTTCTTAATAGTGTGTAATATGATAATTACTGATTATTGAACGATAGGTTATGCCTCACAGAACCAGCCGGCTGGGCCAACATTTCCTTTGTATTCAAGACGTTGGTAGTCATCCAGTGCAGTGTCTCCTCTTGAGACTGTTTACGGAGTTGTCAGGCCCATTTACCGCCGCAGTTATGTCCAATGTCAATGCGATAAACACCAGCTTCACGATGAGCAGCGAAGAGATAATCTGTGTGGTCTATACGAGAGGGGACGGGTATGCCGTGCTGGCCAGCCATTAACGGCCAGGCAAATAGACGCGCTGTGTACACCATCAAAGGCACTAACCGCTCATTTCAGACACCTGTATAGGCAGGGGGTTTAAATATTCCAGACAGACAAAGTTAGACTCTCATACACAGGGCCTAGGTTCTATTCCCAGTTGAGGGGAAGCAGTGCATTGTCCCGCTGATGGTTTAATGATAATATAATAATATGTTGTTTTTTTTCTGTCCAAATACTGCTTACTTGGTGATGCAGAACATTGACCCAAGAAGCAGACCATTTTAACCAGCAAAAAACCAGGTTGTGGTTTCGATTCCCAGCTGTGTCAGAATTACATTTTATGATTACGAACCGAGGCTTGCGTCTGAAGGGTACGACATTGTCCTCCTAAATCTGTCACTGGGTGGATTGTCATGTCAAGGTCCTGCGACTTGACAATTCAATGAGGCAGCACTATTGATCTGCTACAAGTAGGTCTCGTCGTAATATGACTGAAATAATGTTGACACTGTATACCGATTGTATATTAAGTTGGGAAACTCACAGTCGAAAACCTTCAGCTTATGAGGAATGGGATATGCTTATCTATAGCCTCATATTGAATAGCACTGAAATGACATGCAAGATTGCAGTAACATCAAATATTTGATTTAACAACAAACCACTGAGATGTCATTAAATCCTCAATATCAACACAAAATTATGTTTGAATAGGAAATATAAGTGATATATATTTCCATGGAAACTTCTTTAATATATATTTTTTGTATTTCATTTGAAAATATCTTATTTTAAACTACATTTTCTTTACTTAAAGCAAGATGAGAAATGTGATATAACCAACGATAATATGAATATATTTTCAACAAATATATAAGGAATATTAATATAAAAGCTCTAGAACTTGAGTCTGGATTTGGATATGAAGATTTTTTTCAGTCTGGGCTAAACACATTTCAGTCTGGGCTAAATACATTTCAGGCGACTTGACAGTCGGAAGTGTAAGTGGAGATTTGCACTAGTCCGAACCAAGGTGTATTAGCCCACACCAGTAATGTACTTGGTTGGAGCAATTCATATTCAGTAGGATTAATCAAATGAAAAAAGGACATTATTACCAATACTTGAAAATTATGATTAGCTGCTAGGCAGTCGGGCAAGCATCAGAGGAAGGTGTACTGCTAGTCAGGGCTTCCGGGCTTGTTCTAAAATCCCAGACTGTATTTTGTTGAATATCTGCGTTGAATAAAGGAGGGGCCACGGGCCGTGTCGCAGTTGGTTAGAGCGCCAGCTTATTAGCACCGGTTCCTCTCTGGTGATCCAAAGGTTGTGGGTTCGATCCCCGGCCGTGACGAGATTGAGCTCACGATGCAATTTCACACATGAGCTGAGGCCTGTGCCAAAGGGTTAACCCGTTGTGATTGTAAATCTGTGGTGGGTTGTCATGTCAAGGACCCGTGACATGACAATAAAGTGAGGCAGCACTACATCTGCTACAAGTAGGTCTCATTACGAAATGACTGAAATAATGTTGATAGTGATATAAAACCACAAACAAACAAACAAACAATAAAGTAAAATGTATTTAAAGGGCGATAATGGCACACTTTATATCCCTGAAATGATCGTGTTTATTCTTGGTTTTTTTTTTGTTTGTTGCTTTGCATTAAGCCTCCTTTGAACCATTTTGGTTTAATCAAACCAGAAGCAAACCCCGCCCCCGGGACTCAATGCCACAAACCACGGCTATTGAAAACAAGCCATAGAGAACTTCATGCCAGGTACCACTCAGTAGTATATATTATCCATCTTTCGAAGAATGACCAAATTACTTGTCCCAACTGGGAATCGAACCCCAGACCTTTAGCATGGGAGACAGAGTCAATTTCCATCCCCACCCAGCAGATTGTGGGAAAGGTGAGAAAATATTATATCCAGTTGGAATGAGATTTTGGCTTTTTGATTGACAAAAAAAACAAAATAAAATTAAGTAGTCTGAGACAAATAAATATAAGCATTTTATCATGTTTAAGAATATGATTCTGAAATATAATTGTGTGATTTTAAGAGAAATATTTGGACGATTCCCAAATGTGAAATATGGAATCTGTACAAATGAAAGATAAAACCATCAAATTAGAACAAAATATATGATCGAGCGGTTCCTTTCAACAGAGCAATATGGCTTATTTATCGGGTGTATATGGAAAAGTATTTGTTTTATTTGAAACCCATCCGCTATCTTACACAATGATGCTGGTCACCACCTTGCCTGTAATGTAATCTGTGTTTCTGTATTGTAATATGTGTTTCTGTAATGTAATATGTGTTTCTGTAATGTAATATGTGTTTCCATAATAGGTATTACATAGAAACACTGCAATATACATTACACAGACCTGAGTCATCGACCTGCCTTTTGATATATTTAATATCCTACAGTCTGGGTGGTATTCAAGAACAAAGGGATTCCTGGTAACAAATACTAATTACTAAATATGTTCTAAATACGCTTAATTATAAATCAGCTGTACACTACTTGATTTACCTGACTTTTTCATAGTGCATTTCTTAATACATAACCAAATTAATACTTCGCCATAATGGGGATTGATATATAGGGATGGTGGTGTTAAAGTGAATCTTCTAACGATCATCATTTAACTGCTTAATCTTTAAGCATATTTCCTTTATATTTACTTTATTATAGCTACAGGTACCACAAAATGATTTTCAAGGTTGTACAAAAGGTACAAATGCTTTCAACGTTACCTGTTTGTCCTTTTCAACTTTTCATTCCCCACTTCACTTCTCTTCCTTACTTTTCATTTAAGTCTGAAGTCATAAGCTTATGGGAAAAAAAACAACATGATATCAATAGTGTCAGTTGTCATTGTTATCAATATCATACGAGTATAATGATTAATTACTATCTTACGTTTGCACAAAAAGAGATAGTGTTTCTTCTTTTATACAAATTAGAGTGATGTCATAGGGCTGATTGAGTGCAATCCAATACTCGTCTCCTGTTTATGGAGTTATGTTTGTGATGATGTCATCCAGATTGGTAACATTTCTTATTACCACATACCAAATCACAATATGAATTAAACAATTCCACTGACGTCACATATATGACGTATCACCAGCCTTTTTAATAAAGGACGTAGAACAGGGCAAAACATTCACACATATGGTTTTAGCGGCAAAATCATTTGTGTGAACTGTGGTCAAGCTGTGAAAGCACTGAAAACATGGTGGCTGTCAGCTGGTCGAGGATTGTCTCAGAATTAAAGGGCCTAGCACGTAATGGTGAATTATTCTCAGAATCAGACGTGGCTGTCATACAGATCTTATATAATACCATATTATTATTTTATTGAATAAATCACACAGAATAACATGTAAAAATAGTCTAATTCTCCTATATTTCTCCGAGACTCATGCCTGCAGAAAAGAACTGCAATTGGTTAAGGAAAAAAGTTTCCGCCGTAGAAAAAAACTTCCTGTTATTGCAAGCACGCATCCTGAATAATAATATTCAGTCGCCAGAGTATGTTTCTTACAACGGCTTGTATCCGACGGGGTTTCTGAAAATATGGTCCAAACTGACAAAAATGTACCTAAAGGAAGTACGCGTGCGAGCGAGCGGGATCCTGCCGTAATCTGGCGCGGGAGCAATTCATTTCCATTTCTAACATCTTTCTGCAAATATTCAATATGATATTCTCCCCAAACATGTTATATTCTTTATCATAACCCTTAGCGAACCTCCGTCCTTTGAGTCTATAGGCTGATCGCAGACGTTTTACAATTATTTGAGTCCTGTAAGTCAGTAAATCTAGGGAAGGTTTCATATCGGTCCCCGGTTCTGGGTATTGGCAGGGAGAGTCAATATCGGCACGTGACCTTAAGGTCCTCACTTGAATAACATCTAATTATCGCTCACTGTGATCATACACTGCCAGATTATGAGTGCAAACTTTTTATTTGTGCAAATCTGCGTATGGATCAGAGGAATGTGAAGGCAGGATGAACTTTGGAGTCCTTTATATGCTTTGCTCAGTGGAGATACAGATGCAATGAATTTGTGAGAATGTAGTTAAAAGACATTTCTCTTGAACACTTTACAGTATTATCGTTGTTTGGCTGCTGAGTCGAGAAAACATGGCGTTCTCCAGTAAGATCATAATAAATGTAAGACAGAACAGAAATGGCGCAATTATATGTAACTTAATCTGTAGAATGAATATGACAAAAATTGATGAGAATAAGTTGCACATCCCAAACCCGATTGTGCGGTACACCCTGAAGGGTGGGCTAGTCACAGAACATAAAATAATCATATTCTCTTCGATATTCAGGAAAATTGGGGTTGGAGAGATCATGAGGAATTCCCAAACCATATAGATAACAACATTGAAGCCATAATGGAGTCCATCTATATCACTTCTTTTGAAGAATATTTTCCTTTTATCGATTATTGAATGTGTTTAAACATTTGATCACATCCTATGCGTAATAATTTAAAAACTAGTTCATCAAATACACAGTATACACATATACCTTTTGACCGTCGATGGGAGACCCTTCACGGAAATGGTGCTTGAGTTTTTTGTGTTTTTTTTTATTAAATCTCTCAGTTTCTTCTGCGCATTTCACTCTGTTAAAATGTTAAGGAGATGGACACATTTAGGGCAGTTGGGAGGTATGCATGGGAGAGATACGGGGGTGAGAGATTGACGGTCAGGGAATAAAGCTCCTCTCCCCAGGGCTGACATCAGGTGGAGGTGTCACAGTCATGAATGCCACCAAATGAGTCAGGCCCTCGGTCATGCCACCGACAGTCCGGGACACGGAGTCGATGTATTGACGCCAGTTAAGAGGGTTTCTTAGGTGTGACAAACGGATGCAACCTATCTTACACTCAAAGTGAGCAATCATAAACAGTCAGCTATATGATGGGTTACTGAGGCTTCTTGGGCAAACATTATTTAACTGTGTTTTCATAAACACCACGAATGGGAAATTATGCCAACATTGCATTATGACAATGTTTTGGCAAAACTGAATTTGAGAGCCCAAGTGGACATCTTTAATTTACACCACTTAACACTAGACACATTCAGTGAATGTGTATATATATATATATATATATATATATATATATATATATATATATAAATATATATATATATATATATATATATATATATATATATATATTCCCTCTATATATGACCATTACAGTCAGAATTAAACAATAATGAGACTGAAAAACAAAAGGAAAGCAGAAGTGAAACAAAGTAAGAGTAAGTCATTGATCACCATATTTTACCAGAACTTCCATACATGTCTTTATACCTGTCTGAATGTGGATGTAATTTTTTTTGACTCTGATATGAAACTTCAACACTTCAAAGAATTGTCTTGAATGAAGGCGGTATAAACCAGACAAAGCAGGCTAAAAGAGTTGCCAATGCTGCACAGGACAGCATGATATGAACAATTCAGGGCTGCTCCGGACTAAAAATAAACCACAAGTGTTTCTCAATAGAGTTTGACTGCAAGGCTCGAGGCTGTATTGTAGATTCATGGGCTGTTGACTTGTGGGCGGACTCCTGTGCTGAGCATCTCATCAAGTCAAGATGGAAGACACACCTTAATCTGTATACAGCGCCATCTTCAGGCATATTTATGCACCGTCATGTGTTGTTTCCGGTTTTAATGTTAACCTTACCGCATTGGCTTTGACCTCAATTTTGATAGTACTTATCATTTCTCGGGAATTGCAAACTTGCATTCCATACTTAATACACATTAGAAGCCGTACTGAAGCAAGAGTGCCTGTTCGTGGTATATAGAGAATGACCTCAAGGTGCTTGGGTCATACCAACCATCAACACTTTGCTGGTTATATTAGACATTCACCATCTTGACAACTTTGTGAGAAATACTTACGCACATTAAAGTTATGTATAAATATATGTATAAATATATGTATAAATATATGTATAAATATATATAAATATATAAGAATATGTATATACCATATTATGTATATGTACATGTAAATAAATATATATATGTGTTTATATATATGTGTATATGTATGTGTTTATGTAGCATGTAGCACTGCTTTCGTCGGTGGCATTGCTTGCGTGTGGGAGGTATCATTATTCCTACTTCCTCATATTTCATGTGGATGTAGCGAGCATTTTATAAATGGCCTCCAACTCCAACTTCATAAAGCCTTGGTCGATATGTTCCGAGAGATTGCACTGTTTGCAAGAGACATTTGATAGTTTCTATCAATGCCCTTCCCTCGAAGACCTCAACAGTTATAGATGCTAGGGCAGCGCACCTAGCGGGGAGACGTTGGACAACACAGACTGGTGGTCCTAGAGAAGAATGACACCATTTATGCTTCAACAGATTCCTTATAGCCGTGCTAAGTGGGAGAAGCCTAAAAAATGGCCTTTCATATTTTGTTTATTTTTCTTTATATAACTTCTGAAGAAATTGGAATAAATGTGTGATTATGAGGGGTATTTTTGGTTGTCACTAATTTGAAACATTTTTGCTGAAATAATGTGGGCGAGAACAATAGTGTCAAAACAAAAAGTATGAGAAAATATTTGTCATTATTTATTTCAGAATTTTAATTTAGATTTTTAACTTAAAATATAATTAACATCATGAAATCGATAGTATTCTTGAATAAAAGTAGGAAGTATCTATGCCAGACTACTCAAATATCAAAAGCTAGACTGTATTCTTCACAGACCCTTATTCAAAGTGTGTTAATATGTTTTCAATTTGATGTAATCCGATACTAAATCAAAAAAATTTTGTCTCATTTATTTTGATATTAAAATGCTCAAAATATATATTTCTTAAATTACACCACATTATTATGGGAACAATTTTATCAACGTCAGCAGTTCTTGTACTGTCACGCAGCTCAACACATTATGATATCGAAATGATTAGATAAGATAACAACATTTTATTTCAATTTGATCAGTTAACAGTTAACATTAGCTGACAGCTAGTTATCGATTGTAACTAATACAAAGAGCTTTAGTATACAAATGATTCCACATTTTTAGTAAACAAAGGAGCAGGAGCTGCAAGTGACATTGGGACCTTCCCAGTTTGCTAATAAAGCATTAAACACTGGTAGATCAATCACACCTTTTATGTCATTAGGCAAACAGTTCCATAAATCACACGCATGCACACACGTGCACGTGCACACAAAAAATATGCACAAAAACATTTCTGGATGTATACATATTTGTTAAATGTATCCTTCATTAGTTGAGCTGTGATAAATCATGTTTTAAACTGTAAATAGATATAAAAAAATTATTTACAGTAAATCTAACATTTAAAGTAAATTAACATTTGCAGCAGATTAACAACAAGCTGTATTTTGTGCATCTAAATATCACAGATCGTAGTTTACTCTGATTAACATTGATCAAAGATAAGGCTATCCGAGTTCCTCAAATATAAACAAATTTACATCCCAGGTGAAGTATTAACCTTGGAATAGAAAGGATTAAATATTTAGAAAGCTTAGATTTTAGTATTACTTATTTTAAATATTTCGTTATGTAAAAAGGGGTGATATAACAGCAACTATTGCTGTAAATGTGCAATATTGTAATATAATCATGATTTACAGAACAATCATCTGTTATATGACAACAATATGCACTGTTATTTCAAGTGCAGTAGAAATTGTTGTAAAAACGCAACGAACTTCAAATCAACTAACCGAATACGTTTAACAAGTACATGTACTGTATTTGTGCTTTCGACGCTGATTTCCCTTTTGCAATATGAAAAAACATTTAATCATAGCTATAATCCACAATAAAAATGGTTCAGAGAATTGATTAAATTATCTATACCCATGCCCTTGCCATCTATGTCTATCTAGAGAACCCATTTTCACACAAGGGAAAGGACCACTCAACTCTCAATTTCCTTGACCGAGAATTCTTCTAAAGAGTCCAAATCCCTTGAAGGTTGGAAGGTCTTTCAGCACATGGACCTTTTTTTTGGTCTAAGGTGAAAGGTTTTTCATGACTTCATAAAATAAGTCTTAGTCGGTGACTTTTGCCCAAATTGGAAATTATTTTCAAATGAATATTTAACCCTGGGAGGATTGTGAAGGAAAAAATTAATATCTCATATATAATTTTTATAGTATTTAGTTTTTTGGATTCACTGGTTATTTCATCAAAATGGTGAGTCATTATCTATAACAGAAAATCTTGATTCATATCTAGTATTAAGCATATCTCTGAAAATACAAAAATTCCAATGTGTAGTGGCCGCTGTGGCCTGTATATTGGCCGCAAGGTGAGAGCTAGTGAGTAGTAGGCTAGCTCTGAGCTGCTCAACCACGACACACTATAAAGGCGCCTGATAGCTGCTGGTCTGACGCTCTATATTGAGGCCACTATGACAGACCTCAGCCGCCAAAACCACGCTTTATCCCTTCAGAATTGTTCACAGCGACGCCTACCGTAAAGAAAAATATACATTTGATGTTATCATTATACCTCCTTAGAATAACATAAAGGGTGAAGAATCCATAAATGGTACATAACTCTGTAGATATTAAATCTGCGGTATTCAGGTATCGTCTTTGTGACTTACTTTAATGTCAGGCATTGCATGTTATCACATACACCAAGTTGGTGACTGAGGCAGAAAGATTGTGCCGCACATTTGCTATTTGTTCTCAATCCTTTCAGTTAACTGTAGTCACACATTTATATCAAAGTTTTTTTTCCTTTTCTATTCAAATAAATAACTTTGTCATATAAATCTTCAAACATAGAAATTAAAAAGGTCATTTTGATAGCAAATATTTTGAGATAGCATAACAAACTTTTGATCTATTCAAAAGGAAAGGTGGAACAGATATTCTGTCTTCATTAAAACTATAATTTGTAACGTGACCCAGTAGTCATGAGTCAAAATCATATTTAGAGATGAATATTTCCGGGCTTATGTGACACTCTATCTTTCTCCTGAGAATTAAGAAAATTCATTGTTTGATACAGAAACCCTACTGAGTTGCCTAGAACGTAGTCTATATATTGTCACGGAGATTCTCCATAAAGCATAGTGCTTCAGAGTGTGTCCCAGTCCAAATAAGTGCATTATTTAAGGAGGCAGTTTGGAGTAGATGGTCATATTCCATGCTCTTTGAGTAAGAGATCTGGGTAGTGCATGTAGCTTTGCATCAATTTGTACCTCCACATATTGAGATGGATGTAGGATATATGAGGTTTACATATTGCAAAGATTGTCTAACCCTCTCTTAACTCTACAAACACCGTCTTAAGTTCATGTATGAGTTATTTCCTCCAATAGAAATTCTATTGTTTTCCCAACTTATAGAACAAAGTGTTATAAACATACATATAACAAAACAAAGGAGAATGTGAATTGAAATGTTTGCTGAGAAAATTAGTATCTGTTACAATCATGAATGCGGCCATGTTTTTCATGCTTGTACCCTCCATCAGCTCTCTGATATAAGACGCATGTCATGGCTAATCGTAAGAATCAGGTCATGAAATAATTATTGAGAAATTAGAAGAATATTCATAGAGATTGCACATATACTGTACTGATTGTACTGAATGGTCAGAATCTTGTTCAGACACCTGATCACAGTTTATGCCCTGATGTTAGTCAATTTTGAACAATGGAAATTTCTTTGATATATTGAAAGCTTCATGTCTTTTTAACTCATAAAATGTGGTGTAGTAATATGTCACTGTTCCAAAATTTATTTTGTCATGTCAAAATGTTAAAGGGAAAATGTTCTGCAGATTGTGGGGCCATAGTAATGTGGATTTCCAAACACTTTGTAAAAGTGATCTTAACAATATTTACTGTGATTCCAGTGAAACAGCTTTTCTTCTTTTTACCCGCTTCACATTTCTGATTACCAAAGTGTGAAAATGAGAAAATCTGTATCACAAGGATTACAGTGAACTTTCTGCCCAATGAAATGAAATAAACACAGCTAAAAACAAACCTACTCTTATTGTGTAATCTGCAAGACTAATTTGCTTGTTTTCTCCATTGATCACCAGGATTACTATTTTGAAAGCTATATACTTGTAATCATACCTTATAATTCAAATATTGCAGTGTTTTAATATTGAGTAATGTCATTTATACTTTTAATTTAATAGGAAATGGTATTTTAAAACTGTAAATCTACCAATTTCCATAAAGTACAGTATTTCGGTTATTTTCTCCACTGCCACTAGGTGTCACTCATTGAAAAGACCCATAAATACCCTTAAATTGGGTATGGTAATGAATGATAACAATAATATGTATCTTTTTCCAAGAATGCATATTATGTGGTGATTATCAAAAATAAGGTTCGTGCTTAGAACAGCTATACCTTTTGATTTGGGAACGTAACAACCATTTCTAAAGACTAGTCATCAATAAGAATATCCTTGAAAGACTTATGTTTGAAATACATTCTTTTAACTTGAGGGTTGTGATATCTCTACTGTTAATATGTGCAAAGTTCTTTGTTTGAAAGGAGTACATGTTGGTAAAATCTACATCAAAAAGTTTAAGCTGGCAGTAATATTCAATTGTTGATTATTGAGTCTGAGTCTGAGTCTGAGTCATTTGGTTACATAATTTACCTCCTATCATTGGAGACAAGGACCATATTCATTAACCTCCTAATCATATCAAGGGTATCATATGATTATCGCATAATCTTCTCAATCGCAGTTAACGAGCATAATTCTTAATGACATGTGCAAGATTTCACTTTATCAAAATAATGCCTGCTGCTTTAAACTATGAATGTTTTTATTCCTATATAAGTGGGCATCAAGAACTAATGAGATGACCCTTTTAAAATATTTGTTTAATTTTATCTTCTTAAATTTAATGGCTAGCTTGAATGTACCAAGTACTGAAACAAGGCAGGTGGCATGAGGTTTTGATATCTCATATTCTCCTGTGTTTAGATCATGTATCAGAAATAGGAGCAAAACTGTTTACTCAGATTTATAATAAAATAAGATCATCATTTCTTGGAAGTTGAGTTATAGCGGGATAAGATATTATGCTGCGGTTTTGTTGTGAGCACCCGGAATAGCTTGAAATGTACGGGTAAGTTCAGGTTTTCAGTTTTGCACCGTTTAGAGCTCTCTCACCCCAGATATGTGCAATGATATTCAGATACATTTAATATATCGGTAATTGTGTTATTTAAGAACAAAAAGACAACACACTTGATCTGGACCAATAATATTTGGAATCTCCAGAATCTATTACCTGTTTGAAAAAAATCAATTGTAATTTGTCATTACGTGCTTTTCCCGTTCATGTTAATACAACTTTTTTTTAGAGACAGTTGGTTAGAGACAAAGCCGATTAGCATCAGTCCCTCGATGGGGATCCAAAGGTCGTGAGTTCGATTCCCGAGTGAGCTCAAGCCCCTGCCTGAAGGTGTATACCTTTGCCATTCATAATCCTTAACCGGATGGAGGTGCCAATGACCTGTGACACGACAATTCAGTGAGACAACACTTTATCTGCTTCAAGAAGATTTTGTCATTAAATAATTGAAATAATGTTGAAAGTGAAGTAAAACTCCAAACATGCAAATCAAACAAAAAGCAAACGCTGCATGGCATTTATGTCTATGTAAATGGTCCGCCATAAGTGATAGGTTGGTAAACAGAACACTACTCTGCAAGAAATTCGGATATTCAACACTGATGTGTACAATATTTTATCTCTCTGCTTTCTTTAATAAAGTGTACAAAATTGCTATGATTCAATATATTTGTAGCAGCGACATATGGTAGAAAAGGAAATATTTCAACGGAGTGATCAAACGTTATTGGAAATATCTGAAAACCTTAATAAACTCACTCCGGTGCCTTGTGTATTCCACGATACTGAATGATATCGTGCAATGGCACCCTGATCTTAGTTTTACGCTGGGATTTATCGTGATGGGTAATTTGTCGCTATGCATGGTGGGAAGTCCCACCTCGGGGATCTCCACGTGAACTGAACAACTTCCTTGTTGTCATGGCGACGCGATAAAGTGTGCCTTTTGCTGTGCATTAAGAGGCACGTAATGCACACATTTACATCTCAGGTTTCACCCAGAAAACAGCATCCGGTGTCTTTATCACGCTGCGTTTTCCAGACCTTTCTCCAGACATTAGGAGTTCAATTCTCTCTATGTCACTCCGAGGGCACCATTTGTACTCTTAAGTGGCCATTGTCTGGTTAGTATCTAAGTTCAAACATATGCGGACTTTGAATGTCTTTCACCTGATGTTTGGCATGTAAGAAGGTGAGACTAACCATATAATGAATGGCCTGGTACATAAGGTCTGTGCCAAGACCTTATTCACAATCATCATTGGTGTTGTTAAATTAATTATCACAACAGGTTAGACATTGTTTGGCGTTTTACAGCTTTACAGACATGTATATCATGACGAGACCAACTTTAGCTGCTTGTCATGTCACAGGTCATTGACCGGACAACCCGCCTGGTCACAGATTTACAAGAACAACTTGCACATGGTGTTTTGCGACCTTTTCAGCAACAACAGTCATATCAGGTCAACTTTCAAGCCTTTTAACCAAAGTGAAAGTAACACTGTCAGCAATGGGAGTCGAACCCACCACCTCCCGTCCTCTACCTATATCACAAAATAAGGCACATATCCTTTGCTCTACCAACTCTGCTGTTGGGGCCAATGGCAACAGGTTAACCTTTCCAGCACTGACCTCATCTCATATGAGTAATTCTAACAGGAGTGCAATCTGAAGTCAAGTCTTTTCTGATAATAATGATCAATAAAACATTTAACATAATTGGTCATAGGCAGATGA
Organism: Amphiduros pacificus; assembly: GCA_949316495.1. NCBI lineage: Eukaryota > Metazoa > Annelida > Polychaeta > Phyllodocida > Hesionidae > Amphiduros > Amphiduros pacificus. The sequence goes on from OX439001.1 coordinate 34,778,768, forward strand.
AGCATTTATATTTTAAATCTCAAAGAAATAGATATATCAGACTACAGTTTTTACTGATTAATGATTACAAGTATATCATGATCTAAGAGAAGTAATTTGTCTGTATAATATATAATGGCATTGGAAAGATTACTTGGTAAATTAAATTGGATATGGGATGTATGGGTATTTATGCAACCGAGTGACTCTCCCTAAGATTACGAATATCAGTTGTGATTCTAGCACAATGGGTGTGATTGTTACATTGTATCCATCATGACTAACATGAACATCAATGCATTACATAACAGATCAGACAATGGTTTAATTTTCCAGTTGAAAAACCTGCAGTCAATACAATTGTATGGCCATTTCTGTCGGATATAAATGCCTAAGTGTCACTCATCGAGAATATAATTGAGGACGGCAACATGTTTCATTTGAGAATGACAAATTGGGTGCTAAGAGAATGGGAGAGCATTGAGCCATGTTGACAAATGTCCCTGGAGAACCACATGACATGGTTTTATGTATCTACTCACAAGTTTATATTTTCAGGGCCTTAATTGGTGACGACGGCAATGCAATTATGATGTTGTCTATCTTATACACACCTTCAGCAAGTGATCCAAACTGATTTCTAAAAACATAATTGGGTTCTACTTATAAGATGAGTACATGAAGCAAGGCCACTCACAATTGAATAATACTTCCCATTCCCCTAGGCCCTGGCGGCTTACTCCGGTGATCCACTTTGTGAGCACACTTATTGTATTGAACACTACTTTGGTGAACAAGATTGACAACAGCAATGCCACAGGCTGTATATCGTCACAACAAAAATATCATCCCCGTGCACACAAAGCGTCCCCCCCTTTGGGCTACACGATTCTCGGATTGCCACCTTTGACCTGCCACTTTTAGCATTTGTTTACGTGAAAAGAACATCGTCTTGATCAATTGAGTCTGAATATTTTATTTCCGGGTGAACCGATAGTATAATTTAACTGTTTCCATTATATTGCACTTGATGTTTTAGGCCAGATTTGTTATTTGGAAAGATCCTCAAGCACTACTGCCTTTTACAATAGTTTCAATCAAGACCCAAGGTTTATATTTTACCGAAAGTGCTCAATATATACAGTGTTTATTTTTTGCTTGTTTTATGTCACTTTCAATATTATTGCAGTCATTTCATGACGAGACCTACTCGTATCAGAAACGGTATTTCTTCACGAAACCTACGCAGTTTGAGATGTACAAGGATAACAGGTCGATATATATGAGAAATTGTATTATGAATTCCATGTCCACACCACGGTCAGGAATCGAACCCATGACCTTTGGATCACCATAGAGTAAATTATATTGCATTTCGTATTTGCCTACAGTTGCTTAGATGAATATTATTCTCTCTGACACATTTGTTTTTTTATTTAATCATTATTATTTTTTTTTTTTTTTTTATTTATTTATCTTTTATTTTTGATGCAGTCAAATATGTAATTGAATAATGATGATGGACATGAGAATGAGAAAATATTTGAATATGTACACTTATTTTTACACTTAAGAAATAAGATCGACTAACCATCATAGCATACATATAAATTGGAGTGAACAGATATTTTAGAGATTCGAAAGTAGAAACAACATCAAAGCGCACAATGCTGATCAAGTTATTCTCCTCTCGATTTCACAATCAAGATCAATCAGATTAAATGTTAAATCTATGGTTTTAGGACATATTCACATTGGATGATTTAAATTGCAAGAGTATTTTATACCATCTTTTAAGAAAGGAGACTAGCCTGTAATTCATTGAGATGTAAGAACTCTACAACTGGACAATGGGTGCAATTTGGCGCTCTTGCTTTCAGAACTATTCCTACCTAGAGCCATCAATGACAATGGGGTCAGGCTGGTACCTGGCGGTTACCTTCTTCAAACACATTTACCCTAAGTGGAAAGTCTCCATAAAACGCTATTCAGAAATCATAGTTCCAGGGCTAGAAATATGCATCTTTAATATGGCAGCAGGTTGACTTTGTCTGAAACAGAAATAGTTTTTTTTAATCATGATGCATCGCTTGAATCGTGGCAAGTTTGTTCACATTGAGGTAATCAGAAATATATATGACAAGAACAACAATAGGAAATACCCTAGCAATTGTCCTAAATAAATGTATGATGGTGCAAAATAGTTCACAGCAGCAATTTCCTTTTTAGCAGTAAAAAACAGAATGGTGAAAGTAATGGATGATTTGAATTGCAGGAGAGAAAGCATTAGCTGCATACATCAGCCTGCTTTTTCCATATCACATACCTAGTTTTGCTTTTATGTTTAAGTCGCTCAGATAGAACTTTATGTTTTCATCGACAATTCTACTATCTGTGCAAACAAAGTTCTGTTCTACGGCAAAATGTTGAGAGTTGTGAGATTGGATCATTTATTAGATGTCAGCAGGCGCGAACCACGATACCATTGAATGTACTATGCACCACGTGACTGAGAACTCTTTATTTCAAGAGGAGGAAAAGTGGGACAGGAAAGACCTACTTGTCTCTTTCACTGAATCTGACAAAACTGATTGCATTGTTCGTTGTATAGCAAGCAGCTAGTAGTGTATTCTACTTCGCAGAGCGAGCTCTCTGTTCTTTCATTGAAAGCCATTCCAGAAGAGGGCTGGACTGCCAAGTTTAAGAACCTCTGTCTGGTGATGTCCCATTGACTAAAGGTTATTTAGAAGTGTACAGTGCTGTAGAATCTATCAACTGCACCTGTAGATTAAATAAGTAGTGTATTTTATGGTATATAGCAATGATTTTCGGCAGATCTATGAATGTTGCGATTCTGGCTTGATTTAATTTCTTAGTCTTGGCTATCGGTAGGACAAGGCAGTCAGGATCAATCAATGAAAAACTCTCCTTCATATATTAAGAGAACAAGATTTTTCAAAACAAAGTTATGCCATTCTTCGGACAATTATTACGTCTTAAATGTAGAAATTGTAGAAAGTATATCATCATTACAATATCAGAAACCGGTATTAAATTGATATAATTTAGCACATTTGATTGGTGAGAGCAATGAATTGTTTTTATTATCCTGGGTTGGTGCTGTGAAGAATCATTTAAAGATGTGTACACAAAGTGTGATGACAAAAGAATAAGTCTTCCTGTGCATGGGATTGATAGTAGCAACAAGCCCTCACCCATCAAAATGGTATATGCTGGCTAACAAAAAGGTCATATTTCCTACCTCAAGGTTATTGACCATAGGGATTTATTAATTAAAATGGTTAGACACTTCAGATTTAAAACACTGCAATAGTTCAGTATCCACGCTGGATTATTCATTGGAAATCAATTAGTGAACACCACTACTGTCAGTTATTATTGGTCAACACTGTATGATATATACTATATATATATATATATATATATTGTGCACGGAATAAATGACGTTTATGCACATCATCACAACATTATTCATAGCACAGCCTAGCTTCTGTCTTTTTGGGAGACAAACAAGGTTTGTTTCGGAAATTGGACGCAATAGCTTATGGGGGCTGCTTATCTTATTCTGGATAGTATCAGACAATATTACAGTGTGTCAGTTTGTAGTGCTTTTGATCATAAACACATCTCAAGGGTTTAGCCAGAGTCATGGGTAATGAAACTCGCAATGGATTAGGTCAGATATAGATATTGTGGGAATATTTCTTTTGTCACGTCCGATCTAAATGGTTGATACCTGCACGTTGGGGCCTCTCCGATATAAGTAACACAAACAGGGTGCACAAGTTACTTTTTGTTGTGAAATGTGACAGGAACCGGAAAGCCTTCAGGATATCCAGTCTACAGGACTGTCCGCTGGACATATATGGAGCATGCAGGGTATTCCCTCGTAGATACTATAAATAGAAGAAACATGGGGCCTCATGCCCAGCCAGGATCACAAAGGATCTACTCTATATGATGAGAACAGTTGCTCTTTGGCAATCTGAGAAGATCATGTCATATCTCGTGATTTGGTATACAGAAAGGGTTGATGTTTATTTATGGTCTTTGTTTTTGTACATTATCCAGATCACTATGTAACGCTAGACTCGCACAATCAACTTGGTAAACTCTGGAACATTCATACAGACAATATCCAAAAGATACCTCACAGAAAATGTGATTTATGAGAAAATCTGTTTAAAAATGCCCTCCCTCTATTTACAAATGGTAATAAATGTCTGCAATGACAATGAAATCATATCTCCGGGAGGCATATTTAGATGAAATATATACCTACTGTGGTGATGGGGGACCAGAATATCTGTCATACTGATACAAAGCATGGCCTACGCGAGAGATGGGGGACCAGTTTAGAATACAAAATGAGAAGAAATGTTAGTTGATTTCCCTCTTGAAACCTTTATAAAACCTTGGGTTATCTGATTCTAGACTGGGCACCAACCACGAGGTTATCTGATCACAGATTGCACCAACTCAGAAGTACTATATCATTAATTATCAAGATGAAAATGTCGTAGATGTGAACCGAGTTGGGAAATATATCTGATTTCCTACGATATCGATTTCCTATGATATTATATCATTTCTGTCTTTCAATGTGTCACCTTAATTTGTATAAATACTACATACATATTTCCGAGGGACCATGTTTAATATATCTTAAAGCTAATCACAGCAACTTGTGTTAATGCATATTGGCAAAAATAAGCCATATATGGTGATAATACATGCATGACACAAAAGATTTTAAAGAAGCCACACATGCTGATATGTATTGTTTCCAAGAAGCCACACATGCTGATATGTTTTGTTTTAAAGAAGCCATACATGCTGATATGTATTATTTTAAAGAAGCCATACATGCTGATATGTATTATTTTAAAGAAGCCACATATGCTGATATGTATTGTTTTAAAGAAGCCACACATGCTGATATTTATTATCTTAAAGAAGCCACACATGTTAATGTAAACAGTTTTGAGGAAGTCTAACGTGCTGGTACAAACCGCTTTAAATATGCCACACGTAATGATTAAAACAAATAATAACCCATATATTCTATATTTGATTTTGTTTTATATATTATGTTTCATCACTTTTTATGAAATAAGAGACGTAAATTGCTATTCGAATGTGATTCAAGACACCTGCTTGCTAAAGATTCGATGCTACATACATGTAAAGTATGTGTTGTGTGGTGATAGTCAAGTGTAGGTATCTATTTGTAATTTCAATATTATATTTTGTTATCATGTGTCTGCAATAAAGCAAATATATAGACTAGGATTGCATTTCACACCATCGTATTTCAGGAACTCTTTGTAAAGGTGTTGGTAGATTAGTATTTCTTGGTTGTCACAACATGTATGTTTAAACTGAGGTATCCTGTGTAAATATTGGAAGAACGTTTTAATAAGAAAATAGGATCCAGGTTTTTAGATAAAATACAAGGCAAAGTTGAATAATATCTTACTTTTATTACTTTCCAGTCTTAAAGCATTCAACGATATTAATATTGACAAATATTTTCACCTATTCACTTATAAAATTTGCATTACTCAGTCATAAGTTTCATATCATTCAACAGTTTATTCATGTATTGTATGTATGTGCATTTTAGTTATGAAGTGTATTCATGTTGTGTGCACTAATCTTAATGTTTGCTGTAATGAAATATAGGAGAGAATTTTATGGACCATGTTCTTGCTTTACAATGAGTTTCTTCGGCCTTAACAATAGGAACGATTGATATGCATTGATTGTCGAAGACAATGCATTAAACCATTAGTCTTTCCCCATATAAAACAACTTGTGACATGGACCCGTACATCCCCCTTTCATGTCAAAGAAAGTAGTCTGCTTCTGCATTCTACAAAGTTTTCCCCCAAACATTAGCTATGTTCAGACATGCGCCTGTGGCATTTTGGTGCGCTTCTCATCTGAGATTGTTACATAATCACCCCGTGGCTCTCTAATCACATTCATCTGTACCGCACACTCAATTTGCCTGATCATTGTTTATTCAGTCTTGTGGCTTCATTTTCAGGTCATCTCTGTGTCGTGTTAATAGCTTCATGTTTTTCGATCAGTTGTATTTCTTACTGATCACGGTTTTAATCCGATGCGTTTCTGTGATGTTTTCTATAGCTGTATGTAATCAGCTCAGTGAAATCTTCACAGCTGTTCGTCTCTTATCAGCTAGATGTCGGGTTTCTGAACATTATGATTAAATATATTTCTTATTAATATCTGACAGTTTCTGATCACCTGGTCATGTTTTTGTCTGTCCGACCCCTCTAATCAATATCCCAAAACAATTAGTTTTCCCATGGTAGAGGGTGTAAAATAGTCCTCAACCATTTGTGGGCAACCTTGTAATGTTTCATCTTGTCTTTATGATTCTGAATTGATTATATCTTATCTAAATAAGGTATTATTGATGGTCACTGCAAACAGCATATGTGTAAAATGATACAGAATTGTTGCAAACATCATCATCTTGAGCCAGCTTCAGTTATATCTGCCCATTGTTAATATCAGGAGCAGTTCTTTTATAACATGACTGAGGCTGCTGACAAAGCATTTTATTCCTCGGAAATCTGCTAAAAGCAGAAACCATGGTTACAACAAAAAGATAGAAACTGAAATATCGCATATCCTTATTTAAATCTTGTAAGGAGATTTAAATTTTCTGTACATTTATTTCAATTTAAGCAGACTTCATTCAGTTAGAGTTGTCTGAATGATTGATGTTTTGTTCATGAAGTAGCCAGTATAAGAGTGAAATGTGCTGTACTTGTTTCCTCATCCCCATTATGATGTTTAATATATGCATGCTCATTTGTACAGCTTAAGAGCCTACTAGACCTGCTAAATAGTGTCTCCCTGTATGTAGACTGATCTCATTCTGAGACACTTTATCTAAATAGTAATGTGATAAACACACATGTTATTCTCAAAAGCTGCCATAAGGGTTTGTTTATTGTCTTCAGTTTAAATTACCTCTGCGTAGAGTACGTTTACCCTGGTATATAAAGAAATGTGAGACAATTGTATGTGTTAAACAGACAAGATTTGTAATTTTCTGAGAGATTTCATTTAGAGTCAGCAGAAATATCTGGATATATATATCGTCTCATTGATTGCAGTGTTGAAGTAGGGAATGTTGAAAGATCAACACCATATACTGGAAGTGCAATATTTGTGTATTATTCAAAAGCTGATATTATATCGCTGATTTCTCCATAATATCATAGCCTTTATTACCTAGTACTTATCTTTGAACATATTGAGTAAATATTGCGTTCACAAAGGATATTTGAAACACTTCAAATTGTTATTTTTGTCAATGTTTATGCAAGTTATATTGTTAAATATCCTACGAATCTGCATTGAAAGGCGTCATGGGTTCATACATATGTACATATATATTTCACCTCTACATGTTTTGCTAGTATAATTCTAATTTCTAGTATAATTCTGCAACATTCATACTTAACACTGATTTCTTTGTTTGTTAAGTGACTTAACAACTGGAGTATTTATTCAGCCTGGTCTGGTATTGAACGACAATTATGAAGCCGATGAAATGCTAAAAATAGCATTCAATATAATAAATGAAAAGTTAGTAACGCTCCATATCCATATCTAAGTGACATATAACAATTTCTTGAGAAGATAACTTTGGTGCAGATGAGGCTGGTCAATTTGATCAAATAGATGTGATATAAATCTGTCAGAGGGCACTACCATCTATATATGAATACTATATAAGCACATTCTTTTGATGTGAGGGAATGGGTTTGAATTTATAATAAAAAACCATCTTCCCCATTGCCGTCCTTTTGCTTCAAATTTCAAATGGCTTTTTTTCAACATACAACTTTTGAATATATAAATATTATAGATATAAAACTTCTGGAAACACCATTTTCTGTAGGGAATGGTAAATTTGGAGGAACAAATTTCAGACACTTAATAACCTTGATATTTTTTGGCAATTTAAGGTAAAATGGAATTAAACGGGCTACAATGTATATCCTGGTTGTTTGATATAAATGCAATTATATATGAAGTTAGAAACAGCAGTTTAGTTCAGCGAGTGGGAATTTGGAGGTTAAATTTGGTAAAGGTCTTGTGAAATGTGTAAAATATTACTTGATTTTTAAATTACTTTATTGACTACTATTATATGAACGTTCTACATTCCTGTACATGTGAAAATCATTTTGATATCATTAATAATGTTTGAATACCTAATTACTATTTGAATAATTCACACAAATGTGATACTTTCTTGTATAAGTGCATGAGTGGGAAATTTAATTGGATTTTTGCATATATGGATGGGTTTTCTCAGTGACTATTATTGTATTAAGTTTACAATCTTGTGCTCTTCTATATAATATTATGATAATATTTGGATAAGTATTTGATATTTAGCTCATAGCCTTTACCATCTACACTCATTTACTTTTCAGTTGCAATCAGCAGTTTTGTCATGTTTGTTTTGTACTTGACTGTTTGGTTTGACAAAGGTAGTCTTACATGTTTAATTTGCAGAAAATAATTGTATTTAGTCTTTGCAATGGGATATTATGGTTATTTTTACTTACTTTATCGTTTCAAATATTATATTCAATGAATTATGGATAAATTTCACATCCTGGTCTGCAACAATTTGAGCCTGGGGCAGCGAATGACTCAAAATATGTTTTGAAAAAAAAGAATAATCAAAATGTTATTTATTCATTATTTATTAAGATTACATTAAATAATATAAGAATCAGCATTTTCCAATTCAAAGTAGATTTTGATCTCTTTGCATTCTTCAACAATATTGATTCCCATTCATTCAATTGAAAAGCGCAGTGAAAGAAATATGAAAATAAAATATTTACTTTAATAATTCCAAGGTCATAATGTGGATATACGGCAACAGAAAAGGGTTATTTAAAGTCTTAGAATTGGGGGGTCAATATGTATGAATATTTGCATATTATCAGACATACTTAGTTATCCAAAATAATGCCACAAATCAGTTGATCATTTCCGAAAATTTCAAATCATTCATGATACCACCTAATACACACAACAGACACTAAGTAATTGACCCTAGTGATTAGATTTTCCTTTTCTTCTATGAATAAAGCATGATTGTCAGAGCACAATAGCTTCTGAACAGTATGTTGTTTCAGCTCATCTAACTTTTTAAATGTAACTACAGGGAGCACAGCCTGCACACAGCTTGAGGATAAGAGAGTATATCATTTTAGATGCCTTTACATACTTCACCAGCAGGGGTTGTCGTGGGCCAGGCCCAGGTGACACTGAGATGTCTCACTGCTTGCCATGAGCTTCTTGGCTCTACGTGTTTCATTATTGTCTGACCTCTGAGATTTTGAACACTCCTGTCTTCATATAATTATCATAGAATGGTCCGTTATAGGATGAGGGTGTGTCATTTATGCCAAGGATGACCTTTTCTGCGTTGATAATGGATAGATCTGGCAGCCCATACACAATGCCCTGATCTAGTAAAAGAGTGTAGAGATAGGGTTAAGCAATTCTTCTCTTGAGGGATTTGTTGCACTTTAGATGGGAGAAGAAACAAGATTTGTGATGGTTCATAACATATTGCACTTCGTTTTCTATTGGATCGGATCACATTTTTGGATTCTATCATTCTAATGATTTTCTAACTGTGGAAAGATTATTTTTAAATATTGTATAAATATACATGCAATGAACTATGGTTAGATTTTTTCCATTGAAAAACGAATATTATGAAAAAATGACCAAACCAAATTTGATTTGAAGAAAATGATGAGATTATTTGGCATCTTTGGGGCGGTGGAGGTATCATGGAAAGAATTAAAATCTTCTGCTGTGATTTGAAATTGGAATAAATGTTCTAAATGCAAACTCTCAAGGATTATTGAGTAAAAATAGAGAGATTCAGTAATACATTTGAAGACAGGTAACAAATGAATCAGTCAACAAAATACGTTGCCTGCCACATCTAATGGAGCCAGCAAGGTCATCTTCATCAGAATATGTTAAATGGTGTCAAGGTTAAGTGCTTCCGATGAGACACCTTGTTTGATTCTTCTACCAAGGTTTTGCACAGCCTTTTATCTTTAAGTTAGAAAGCGAACTTTTCACATGTTTTATAATGGACATACCTGTTCTCATGAAGACCTTAACCACATCCTGGCACTTGGCTTGTGTTCAGGATCTGTAGGCATGGCAACTGCCCTTGTGTTTGGCTTATTTGATATGTGGGAAGTGACATGACATGATGAAGCCACTGAGCAGCGAGATTTTGCACAAATCCTCATGCAATAACAGAATGGCGTGTCAAAGGGTTATCAATGCCCATTATATAAACAAAACTTTTAGAATTGGTGGAATTCGAACGGACTGGCCAGCATTTGTCTGGGATGAAAAATTTAGAACTTTTTCAGACTGGGAGTTGAAAGTAATATATGGTCAGGTTCGGAAGTGGTAAATGGCCACAGGCTGTTGTGACTCTTTGGTTTTTGGTATGTGCTGCAACTATATGTCACTTGTCCCGGACCAAATGGAGTACAGAATGGAGCGAATGCCAGGTAGGCTGTATATCTTCGCAGGCATGTATACACGGACAATGGACAACATACAAGCCTTTGTCACGCAGGCTATTTTCGCGATTTAGGCAGGATTCTGGCGAAGCAGCATGTATATGAAGAGAACAAATCTACAAAGTTCAGATTGTGGAGAGAGAAAAAAAGCTTGGGGAGAGTGTAAGATGTTATGGCTGAAGAAAGCCTGTGGCAGCTCTCACTCCGTCACCGCAGTTCAAGTCGACCGGTCAGCGGCCAGTGTTACAACAACCCACACAGTTCTCCGAAACACCGCCCTCGCGCTTTCAGCGCATGAAGTCCCGCCCGCTCACCCGCCTGCAAACCAGCCAGCCGGCCGCCCAGTCAGCATCCAGCGTAGCACTGCTAACATGTGCAGATTACTTCTCTGACAATCTGCTTGGAGAGGTGCGAAGTCCTCCCCCCATCTTTCCCTCTGCCAGCCAGACGTCCGGCCATGGACACACATAAATCTTACAAGAAGCAAAGGTAAACTGCCTTCCAGCCTATAGGATTTAAGCGAGAATCACATAAGTATCATATGCAGAACTGATAAGCGCGAACCACATCTCGCGAGAGTTCACAAGTCTCCATATATACATGGCCGCAGATTGAAATCTAGCTGGAAACCTTTGGAATGGGGTTTTGTTTTACATACATCATCAAACCTACTGGGAGTATTTAAAAGTCAACTTCCTATGCGATTAGTGACATCCCGCACTTCCTAAGCATAAAGATAGCAATGTGTGGGAGCGAGAAGCAGTCAGAGAACTCTTGTCATTAGACAAGTTTGTGATGCACATATACAAAAAGGCTTTGCCTAAAAAGCCTGTATATATATGCATATAAAATGTGAACCATTATGTTACATATAACATCTCCATTAACGGAATAATTGCCATCATCAACAACAAACAGGCAAATGCGATACGTTTAATCTGTCACCATGACAACTCGCACCAGGATAGGAGAGAGGAGACTCAGTGGACCGGGAGTTTTACCCGGCCTGGAAATGGGGTTCGGAGGACCGAGTAAAAACCGGTACAGCAGACAAAGAGCAGCCGGCGCGTTCGGTTGGGACCGGGTCAGACTCAAAGCCACTCTTGGTGAGCTGACGATGGACTCCGTAGAAAATAAAGGTACTTTGTTTGACTAGCATTATTTGTTAATACTTCTCAAAAAAAAAATTCTTCTAAAGAGAGTTAGTTGATTCTTCTTTAGGTTGAGTACCAACGACCTCTGTTTAGTAGAGATTCTAAAACAATAATCCGAGACAAAATTGGGAATTAATATTTCAGATTTGACCTCTTTGCTCCGAAGATGACCTTTTTTTAAAAATATAACTGTTCAAATTAATACCAAGGATCAACTTACTGAACATGTCAATACACATTTGGTTAAATTGCAATTTTCTTTTATTTATTCTCTATATATGCTCACATAATACAAAAATCTCAAGGAGGTCTCCATTATGTAACTCCATATTGCTTTGGATGAAATAACTAATTCAAATAATTCCCAGTCAAACATCAATTTCAATTTCAAAGAGATATTGAATTTCAGATATCAGAAGTGATGTGGTTAATTAATATATGAAAAATAAGATGGATGGATCCTGAAGACATTATCTTGAGATATAATATTATAATCTATAACAGGGGATATAATAGGTAAAACTTTATTATTGTCATTATGGTGTGTAAAAGATGAGATTATTTAGCCACGTCTTTGATGGCATGAATTCCATTATTGTTTTAAATAAAACAGTCCTTTGAAGAGTGAAGAGTTGCCCATTTCGCCAGATGAATGATTATTACCAAGGCTTTCAGCATGTCCATTTAACCATTATAACTTTTTTGTCAATCATGGATCGGGACAATTTGCGACACATGAATGCTGTTTACGACAATGCGACACATGAATGCTGTTTACGACAATGCATTGGTCTTTATTTGGCACGATCACATTTTCCATGAGCACAAAGTTACTATAATGTGCGCGCAAACATTAAAATAATTAAATGAGCCATTACAATTACGTCAAGACTTCGGACCAATTTACCCAGGATGAAAATGTTATGAGTACAAAGGGATAAAGAAAGCTACGAGGGTGTAAGACCAACAACAACGGCCTTGACAAAAGTCATCACAGCTTGTCGTCAAACCAAACCACGCCAGATCTCTGATACAGAAGCAATATGAAATGTATGTGTGCAGACAATTACAAGTGACCAAAAGGGTACTAAAGATATGGCTATTTACCACATATAGCCTTGTGCATGACCACTTTGCCAACCACTTCCGCCTTATATCACCTCGCCTTCCACTCTTTTCACCTAGAAGGGAATTTGTCAGTTAATCTACATGGACCTTGACATGGTAATGGAGGAGAAATGCTTCACAAATAATCTCCTAATTCTTCAGTAGACACGATCTCATTACGAATCAAATAATCCACAGCTGGCATTGCATAATGTCACCATTCTGTTTTACATATAGGTATCGCACACTCCACATAATTGAATAATGGACATGGCGAACTGAATCCGATTTAATTTCTATTTTGTGTGTGAAGTGGATATAAACACAAAAACGAACTTCACAAAAAGATTTGATAAACGTAAATTTGGCTATTAATTTGGGTATTAATCTTTCGCTTGATAAGACCAAACTAGTAATCTCGATGGAGAATTTCCAATAATTGCCTCTCCATGCCTTTTCCAATAAGTGCCCTTCCTTGAATTATTTAATGAAAGCATTTTGATTCATTTACATATTCATTTCAGAATGTTTTGGCAAAGATTTATTGTGCCATCATATCTTTATGTATAAATTAATGGCTTGTGTGTACTTCACTTCAGTTTCTCTCACAAATTGATAGATAAAGACAATATCGATTAATATAATTCATTTCCGGGAGACAATAATCGCATACTTGAGATTTTACATGCAAATCTTAATAGATTTCATATAAAAACTTCACTCTTAATACTTTAAATCAAATAAAGGTAACTACATATGATTTTAAATGCTTAAAATCAACAATTCTTAAGTGCTACTTATCAATGCTTAGTGTTTGCTCAAATCTAACGATCTGTTCTGGTAAATAACAGAAAAGAACACTTGTCTACGACTCAATATTTGAACTTTCACGCCATGACTGGTTTTGTGGAATGCTTATTATCATTGAAGTCAACAGGTATATCGTATGTCAACCAAATGTGTATATTTGTAGCTTTGTGTATAGTACCGTCTAATAGCCATGATTAAATATCTTAAATATCATGGTGTCTATGGATACACTATTTCAGCATTGTCGAAGAGTAATACTAATATATGTCATAGTTTTCCAAAGTTTTTGCTTGTTGGGAATGTAATATTTAATACAAAAGTATTTAATGCAAAAGCACTCAATTCTACTTTTCAAATCTTTACAATATTGTTCAAAGTGATACATCAATGTGCACTGAATTAGTAGCTAGACAACAATATCTAATGGATTAAGGTTAGAACCCAAGTATCAATACACCCTGGAGTAGGATTAGTGACCTCACATCGATATACCCCAGAATAAGATGAGTAGATAAACATCAATATCCCCTTGATTAGGATTAGTATCCAAACAACAATATCCCCTTGATTAGGATTAGTATATAAACAGCAAATATCGCCTTGATTAGGAGTAGTTATCACATGTTAATATCCCCTTCATTAGAATTAATAAGCACATGTCAATATCCCCTGGATCAGGGTTAGTTGCCACACATCAATATCCCTTTGAATAGTATTAGTAGCCACATATCAACCAACCCTGGATTAGGAAGAGTAGCCAACCCTGGATTAGGAAGAGTAGCCACACATTAATATTCCCTGGATTTGGATAAGTACGGTCAATGTACGCATGATGATCATCTGTAACAGATATGTTCTAAAATTTACTGTCTTATAGCAACAAGCTGGGAGGACTTATCGTTTGACATGATATCATTAAATGAGCTGTTAGTGTACCTTACATCGATACACATACCAGATGTAAGAGATATTTCACATTTAATCCGTGAAACGGCCCATTGGTAAGAATAGAATTAGGAAATCAATATGGCTCAACTTGAAACATAAAATGTAAACAAGTATTGCGAAGTTCCAAAAAAATGTGATTCTGCTGAATAATAGAAAGTGTTGGGAAAAAGACGGTTCCAAGACAGCGGGGGGAACACGCGGAGTGTGCGCGTGATGCAGGCAGCCTAACCAGAGCAGATGGAAGAGGTGGTAAAAACACAACAGGTCACAAACCAAGGTCATGACATGGGTGTTGCTCACACCTGGCAATGGAAGGGTAATGAGCATATTTACATAAAGACTGGGTAGTTATGTTATTCTCACCTGCTGTGAGGTCTATGGTAAATAGCAGCTGTACTTGTAGTGCTGTGTGTGCTTCTATTGTTGTCTTTTCTTCCTTTCAGCCCATTCAGACATTCTCACATCTCACTCCAATACCGTGTGTTTTTGCTTAGACGTGCATGGAACATGGAACATTTAGGCAGTTATATGGATGCATGAAATTCTCATCTTCTCGACATAATGTAATACACTTTTATGAAAGTAAACAATATCTTGCTACTTTTCTTTGAAAACGCAGTGAAAGATTTCTGAAGAATCTGAGAAAGAAGTTATTTTCTGTAAACTCTTAAAGTTTATTAGAAATATGACACTGGAAATGGTTTGGTGTTAACAATACTCTTATTCCGAAGCATTTCGGCTTCTCAAATCTAATATAACTACAATATGGTCTCCATAGATCATATAACTACAATGTGGACTCCATAGATCATATAACTATAATGTGGAATCCATAAATCATATAACTATAATGTGGACTCCATAGATCATATAACTATAATGTGGACTCCATAGATCATATAACTATAATGTGGAATCCATAGATCATATAACTATAATATGGACTCCATAGATCATATAACTACAATGTGGAATCCATAGATAATATAACTACAATGTGGAATCCATAGATCAAATAACTATAATGTGGAATCCATAAATCATATTGTAGGATATAGATTACCTACCCAGATACTCACAAACCATGGGTAACAATATAACTATAATGTGGAATCCATAGATCATATCATATAACTACAATGTGGAATCCATAGATCATATAACTACAATGTGGAATCCATAAATCATATAACTATAATGTGGAATCCATAGATCATATAACTACAATGTGGAATCCATAGATCATATAACTACAATGTGGAATCCATAGATCATATAACTGTAATATCTTATTTTTAGATAATGTAACTGTTGTTTTTACTTTTATATCACTAAGACGCTATATTCCTCGCTCATATAACTACAATGTGGAATCCATAGATCATATAACTACAATGTGGAATCCATAAATCATATAACTATAATGTGGAATCCATAGATCATATAACTGCAATGTGGAATCCATAGATCATATAACTACAATGTGGAATCCATAGATCATATAACTACAATGTGGAATCCATAGATCATATAACTACAATGTGGAATCCATAGATCATATAACTACAATGTGGAATCCATAGATCATATAACTGTAATATCTTATTTTTAGATAATGTAACTGTTGTTTTTACTTTTATATCACTAAGACGCTATATTCCTCGCTCATATAACTGTGATATGTAATTGGTAGATCATGTTTCTGACATCAACATTTTACTGTCACGATTAAATGTACAGTTGCTCAGCTGAATATCCCTATCTGTTTATTTAAAACACTCTGGATATTACGTAACACGGGTTATATCAATTTCCAAATAATAAGTATACACTCTCAAGCTAAATAAATCATCTAAAGGTTATGCAACTCCACTGTGTTATCTATTGGTTGGTACACATAGAGTTATATCGAGAATGGAACACTTGATAATAGATCAAATTATTTGAATAAATACCAACTGGTCAGGTGGTACTTGTAGTGCTTATTTTGTTATATCACATAGGCAGAATAACACTGAAAGCATTGGCTGGATGAAACAATTATTGAAAGCCAATAGAAAAGTTGATGATATAACCGTCAAACATAGGGCCAGAGAGAGACATCCATAAGGATATGGCGGAGTGTTATGTAAAATAGAGGGGCTTGGTATATGGATTGAAATTATAGGTGCTCATCAGGTTGTGGTCTGACATAAGGCGAGTCAATGACAGAGAGATTTAAAGGTGTGGCCTAAGATATTGGCAATGATATATGGGTCTCAGCATAGAGAGCGGGGTATTCTGTGAGAGTGGGAGTAGATGGTCAGTGTCAGATGAGAAGGGACCATATTACTGGCCTAGCATGATGGATAGTGAAGGTGCCCAAACATTACACATACACATACCATACTGTCATTACTTGTACAAGTTCACAAACACCTTCCCCCCCCCTCCCCACTAGCCTCTACTTATGCCGGTTCACTATTTGTTTACTGATATCAGTCAAAATAAGCCATACAGGTATATTATAATAGTTTTTGAAAGCATTTAACGTATCTTAACCCGGTTGTGAACACCTCTCTCTAAAACAAACTGGGTTTATTTTTTGTGTTATTTTTGTGAGATTTATAAGCTCTAGTATTATTTTTTTACAAAAATTATGTTCTTTAATCAAATGGTTCTTTAGCTAGGCTCTGTGCACGATGTATTTGAAATAGCCTGAGATACGGTAAACACATGTATCTATCACATAAAATATTCACACTGTTTTCTATCTCTCAGCATTAAATCTCAGAGAAATAGAGAAGCATTGAGAGTAAGGAATGTTTAAACCATGGGCACCCTTGGGTAATATCAATGCATTACAACTCCCAGCCAAAATAAGTGCCTGCCCCGCCTTATCATTTCATTGAGCATCACAAAGAAAAGCTTTTACTGGAAAAACCAAATTCGATGCTTTAAAATAGGTCTGAATTGTCGGCAAACTAGTGATATAAAATCTTGTTAGGGGATAGTTAACGTCAGAAGTCAATGAAAACACAGTGTTTGATTTCACATGTGCCGTGGATACACCTGTTAATTTCCCATATCATCTGTTTCCTGCCGTCCTTGTACTAATAGACCAGATGTCATTGTACTTGCCATCATATCATCATACAAAGATGCCGGCTGTCATGGAGTATTGATTCTAGTGTATTTCAGCAAAAATATAGCCGCTCACTCTTGCCAGTCAACAACAACTTTCCTTTCCAAAGGATAGTCACTGAAACTCATTTCATTAGAAAACAGAAAACAAAGACAAATTGATGTAGTTGTCCTAGTTGCCAACATTTTCATTATCTGATTACCCCATCTTTTGATTATTTATTTATATATAATTATTGTTATTTCAAGTGTTGGTCTCCCTTATTCTCTTGTTAGTTCGGTGAAATAAGCACACTTTGAATAATATATAAGTGTTCATAAATTCTGCCCAAATTGGTGTCTGTTGAAATAATTATATTCCCTCTATCAGTTGAATCTCGTCCAATGATGTACAACCCACGTTGTATGTTGAATTACTTCACCACATTTTATAATTGTATAAGGCATACCAAGAACAATGAACAATTTGACATACCAAGGACCACGATAAAGATGTGACATACCAAGAACCACGATAAAGATGTGACATACCAAGAACCATGATAAAGATGTGGCATACCAAGAACCATGATAAAGATGTGGCATACCAAGAACCATGATAAAGATGTGGCATACCAAGAACCATGATAAAGATGTGACATACCAAGAACCATGATAAAGATGTGACATACCAAGAACCATGATAAAGATGTGGCATACCAAGAACCATGATAAAGATGTGGCATACCAAGAACCATGATAAAGATGTGGCATACCAAGAACCATGATAATGAAATCGTATACCAAGATCCATTATCAATGTGGCATACCAAGAACCATGATAACGATAAATTTTATATCAGAAGCAATGAAGACATAGAAGTCAACTTTATATATATATATAATATATCGAGGTATATATCTGTAGATGTTCTGACAGTATCTGCAGTGATATGATGAATTAGTAATGGCGTTATATAAGGATGTTTGATGTGTAAACATGAAGCCTATATGTAACCTGCTGAAGGAAATTCAAAATGTGGTAAGCCTTGGTAAAGGTTGTCAAATCTCTTGACAATAACGTACATGAGAGCTTTATATTTGTGACATCTTGAAATAAAAGCAGCATGTATATGTTGTGAAATAGAGACTTAAAGGTATTATGCATTAATCCTATAATTTGGTGTGTTAAAAGAATATCTATATCAGAACATTATGACATATTGATGTTTGATAAAGAGTGATAAAATAAATTGCAAGAAGACATACAATTCCACTATTAACAGAGATCTGCCTCAATCAGCTGCACGTGACGGGTAAACATGGGTAGCGTGAACCTTTTTTGACCTCAGATGAGGCTCAAAGTATGGTGGCACTGTTTGGTGTTATTCTTGCCTTTTTCAGAGGACAATATCATTCGCGACGTCATGAGCATATTTTCATACTCTCATGACGTCACTTTACCTCTCAGTTCCTCTATGATAACACTCTTAATAACAATGGCACCAAGAAAGAGGTGGCTATAGATTAGCTAAGGTTCAAATATGTTTTTACACACTTTCTTGAGTGCATCGACCCAAACAGTAAATAGTTAGCGAAGGCAATACCTTTATTATTAATTTATGAATTTTTATAGGTATTTTTCAAAGTCCCTGCAAAATTCCCTGAGATCACCATCATATCAACGGATAACCGGACAACGGATATCCGGTTGTGTGAAGAGTACATATCCTCTTCCACTTATATTGAGTGATGGTATACTAGCAAATTATATCACAGTGTCAAAGAAGAAGACTGTCTTCCTTATGACAAAAACTCACCTCTGAGTGCAAGCGATCTTTCTGGAAAGAGTAATCAAATGGTTTGTTCTCCATACTTTGAGGTTGATAAAGTCAAACTTGCTTGATACATCGTGGGATCAGTTAGTTCCCTTTATAAGTCACTTCTGCCTCGTTCAGTTGGTATAATCAAAGTGTGCACTCTTTTCTAACACTGTCTGAGACTGGATCGTGTTTTGCATATTGGACATGGCATATTGCAAGTTGTCTTCCTTTAGAGTGAGGTGATTGCTTCAGACACCTACAACCACCAATGATTGTACCCCTAAGACAGGATGATGTTTGTCACACTATGTCAAATATCACTGCATTTCTTACTTCGAACCTCTTCAGGAATTCAGTGAAGAAGATATTATCTTCGGATATATATATATATATACAGTATTCAAAGCAATTTTCGTGATCTTTCTTCTGAAAATGTCATGTTCAGATATTGCAAAAGTTAAATGGCCCGATATTTATTATATCCATTAAGACGCGAACACAAATGGATTAGGGTATTATTTAACAAAATATGACTTCATTACAGATATCTATTTTATCTTTTTATATATTCTGTACAATGTTAAAAAAAATATGGAATCAAAAGTGTGTATATGGATATTTTAGATTACCTTTGTCATACATATCATTAAAAGAATTAGGTTTACCATAGATATGAAACTATGTTCGATGAAAACAGTTGTTATCCACAACCTTTTTCCATTCAGATTACTCCAAGCTCTCTAGACATTGCATGTCTCAGTTTTTTCACGGTTTTTTCACGAAACCGTGAATGGTTGTGGTATCAAGCTTAGTGGCATATTTCCAAATAGGAACGGTACATTTCTCAATCTTATCAAATTATATTGACATGTCTGGAAAACTATAACACTTGTCAACTTTCATAGAGTTAGGCGCCGTACCTAAATAACAACGTACTTGTAGAAAATCATATTTGACTTAACAGGGGCGGGGGCGTATGAGACATCTGTTATGAAATAAACAGATATCTTGATATTGTCTGTGAGAACTTTGTGGCTTCAGTTAATGCAGTCAGCCTGCAATGAATGCTGTGTTGTCTTTGAGGTCATATTTGATATCATAATTTACCATATTACAGAGAATGAATAATGTTATGGTACGTCTATCATTAGAATACTTATATAATTAGAAATTAAAATGTAACAAAAATTTGCCATATTCGAGACTATTTTATCTCATTTATACAAAGATAAGAAGTTTACTAATAGTAGTGGATTCAAATGCAGGTAATCGACGTAAATTCAGATAAATTACTTAAATTTAGATAATTGACTTAAATTCAGATAACTGAATTAAAGACAAGATTAGACGAAGTATTCAGATGTGCAATGTTGTAATTTTATGTTTACATGTGGACATGGAAATAAAAGATAAAAAAATTCAAAAGCAATATAAATATAACAAATGAACAAATTCATCCAAACATTAATCAATATGATATTCCTGGAGCCGGCTAACTAATTCTAGCCAGATCCACAAATCTGGGCTATTCCCATTTGATTGCATACCTTACATAACCCCGGACATACATAGCTTATATAACCCCGTTCATTAAATAACAAACTCAAGCCAACTTAAACCTTGCCCTGCAAGTAAAATGGGTTTGATAGCGGGTATGTTGCATGTTGTCCGGCCACTGTCAGTCACTTAGAATCGACAGTGGAGGAAAACTAGCCGACCTGCCAGTGAACTGCCAGTCACCTCTAGCCCTGACACCTGGCGAGGGGAAATTAGAGCGACTCCACTCACACATACCTTAATCCGTATCAGGTCGATCTTTTATTCAGAAACCTGGGTATAGAAACATTTTAAATTGACTTATAACTTAAAAAACAGATTTATGTGTTGAGAATGAGTTTCACAGCCTCATGTACACTATTAAGCATCCGCCAGCCAATCCCATAGCATATGTTTTGGTGAGTTTGAGATGACCTTTTTTCATGTTATTGCCATCCCCAGTAATAGCTGTCATCTGACCTGTGCATGCAGATATGTAGAGTGGAATAATACGTGTGTTTGACCGTGGAGGAGAAGCCCCCCAGTCCCCCAGCAGACAACAACCACCCCCCTCCCCAAAGAGCGCCAAAGAGTTCCTCTCCATGCGTGTAAGAATGTGGAAATGTGCTGGATACTCTGTCTCATTCATCATGCTGAGACACAGAGGGAGAGGGCACATACACAAGGGAGGGCAAGATCAAGCATCTCCTCTCTTAGTGTCCAGTCACACAAACTCTCCCCTCTCTTCATGCCTCTCTAATATGTAGCCATACCCTTACTCACTATCTTGTCTCCAAGGTAGTGACCCTCACCCTCTCAATCACCTCGACGCCCCGTTCGGCCGGATACGCCACACACTGTTTTTTTTTTCGACAATGACCATACCATTGCCTTAATCATCGTTTTTTCCTTTAACAGAATAACCATATCATTTAGCATTTTTTATTTCGATGGTAACTGCGCGCTGTGTTCTGGATGAATTAACCATATATTCTCACTCACTGTTTTGTTTGGAAAATTACATATTACACGCTTTTATATTCTTGGATTATTATACACTTCATTACTCTAAGCTGCTATTGAGGTTATTTTTCATTCCAGCCAGTGCTTCATGACTGATCATCAAAGAATTTGGGATGTGTTTTCTAGTCTATGTGATAATGCAAAAGAAGATCCCTAGCCAACCCTTCACAAAGAGTAGGGCATTGAGTCCCGGTGACAGACTTCTCTCTGACCTGATATAGCTAAACAGTGCTGAAAAAGTCTTGAATACAAACAAAACAAGAAATTACTCTAAGCATCTTAAAACCTCATCCAATAACCCCATTCAACTCTCACCCTTTACACCTCACTTATATCTTGACTGTGTTGCCCCCAGACACAGATACTCCCCATCTCTCTTTTTTTATTGTTTCCCTCCATGTTCCATGTCTGTTACATCCTCTATGAGTGTCTCCGCTCCGCCTCTCTCCCATTCTCTCATTGCTAACCTTACATCCCTCACACATTCCGGTCTGCCATCTGGCACGCTATCGCCCAACCTCATTCTATCCTTTACTTTATATACGTTTAATACCTATCATCGTGCACAGTCATTGAGACATCGCATTGTTTGACTCTTATGATATATCATGTTGCTTGGTGCATTTTATTCCATTATCCCTCTGTGACAACTTTCCATACACTTCCCATGTGAATGTAGTGATCAGGTGATTTATGCCTACTCAATGAAGACTTCCAATTTCACCCAGAATCGCACTTTACCTGTAAGTGAAGTTTTCAGCTACTTTATCCTTTCTCAACAATGAAAACTTTCCATCTCACCCTGCATTGCACTTTTCAAATGAATGAAGTGATCAGATTATATATTCCTACTTCCTGCTTCAGGACAACTTCCTCACAGATAGCATTGCACTTTACAACAACAATAAGTAGTGTTCAGATAATTACGCCTTCCTGCTTCAGGACAACTTCCTCATATATAGCATTGCACTTTACAAGACTATGTAGTGATGGGATAATTTCCCCTTCCTGCTCCAAGACAACTTTACTCCTGACTCAGCGTTGTACTGTACATTCGTTTAGTGATATGAATATTGCTCCAGGGGAAAGGACATGGCTCCTATTTTAAGGTCCAGGGTTAGCTTTCTACATGGATAGGAATATTCTACCTAGTTTCAAACTGAAATCAATGATCTGTGACTGGTTATCAAATGCCATGGTTTGTATGTTTATAAATATGTGATGATGCGAAAGGAGTAGGGCGTTGTGTCCCAGTGAAAGGCTGGGATATAAACTAAATTATTGTGATAAAAAGGTCATTCAAATTTGTCTAACAAACAACCAAACTGAATTGTGTTCTATTTCAATCTCATGCCAGTTATTTGTTGGAAACGCTATCATAAAAACAGAATAAAAAGTGTAACGGGATACTCCAGAAGGGCTATGTTATACACATCTATATTATAAGTTGGATTAATATGTGTGAAAGGCAGTTTTACCTGAAAAGATCACGACTTAGGCTAATTATTAGTAGGAATCAAAAGAAGATATTGGTGGCAACATCTAAGACCTTCTGAGATGAAAGCTTCTCTAATAATTTAAGTGTGAAAGCCGCCATTGAGGTTGTTTGGGTGCTATGCTTTGTGATGGGGCATCGGTGTGTAGGGTGGATGATGGTGGTATGCGGAAGTGAAGAAGACGGACACGTTTAGCGCACATTGAGCAGTACTAATAGCCACGCTGATGTACACGTGCCGGAAGATATCAGAGAAATGTGAGCGGTGTTCACCTGTATTATGAGCAGGATCGCTGCTCTTATTGACGCGCTTTCTCACACTGTAACCTGATAGAAAAGTGATCTCATATCTTGAAGGATGTTAAAACTTCTGCTGTGAAAAATATACAAGTGTATCAAATCACGGCGTTCAGTTGATATGGCTTGCGCAAACAAGATTCTCCGTGCAGATTCTTCATGGGAATTCTGTAAAATACTCCCCTAGATATCAATGGGGATCCTGCCAGGTTAACGCCTTATGGCTCAGGTTTTAGGAATTGTGTCTTCAGAAATTGTGTCTTTTGAGTATCTATTTTGTGTGTTTTGAGTATCAAAACTGAGTATCCAGAAACTGGTGTTTTGAATATATATCTTGTGTCTTTTGACTATCTAGTCTGTGCTTTTTCAGTATCTAGTCTGTGTCTTTTGAGTTTATATTTTGTGTCTTTTGAGTATCTATGTTATGTATTTTGAGTATCTATTTTGTGTCTTTTAGTATCTATTCTGTTTCCTTTGAGTATCTATCTTGTGTCCTTTTAGTATCTATCTTGTGTATTTTGAGTATCTATCTGGGTTCAGAAAGGGTAAGTTACTCAGGTGAAATTCAAAGGAAGACTACGCTTTAAATATTGAGTACACTACCTGTCTAGTCTTGTTGATGGCCGTCCAGATATTCTGCCATATCATTCTTTGAAACTGCTTTACTTTTCTTTATGTACATATCATTAGCACAACAACATTATCTGAGCAAGTGTTCAGACTTTTGAACTGTGCATTACTTTAAATGATTAAAAGGATTAGTAGGTATTCATGCCAATATATTTGAACAGCTCTTGTGTCAATAGAATATATGCTAAAGGGCTTCTACAATTTATAAGTGTACACTTCGGTAAAATTATCTTTTTGTGTATAGAGTGGACTGCCAATATGTTAGTTACCCAAAGTGTATGTTGTTACATCAGATTAGATAAAAGCACCCAATTAGGATTTATAATATACCGATTGATTCACGAGGACTCTTTTTACAGGTTGCTTTATCCGATGACTAAGAGGAATTGTAAATGAATTCCAAAGAACTAATACTAGTTAAACTTTGAGGTTGATGTGAACACAACAAAACTAAAGCAGCATACAATTATTATGAAACAAATTATCATTATATTATCATAGAACAAATGGAAAGCGTTACTGAAGCCAACATTGTTTTTCACTCAGGTTCAGACTCGTTTAGGAAATATGAAATACCACACAATGCGTCTTTTCACGATAGCATAGCAGTAAATCAAATCTTTACTAACATAAAACATATTAACTTATTTACTTTTTTAGGGGGATCAAAATAACAAAAAGGGCCTTTGCCAAAATGTCCACCTTTTAAATTGAACATTTGCTTATTGATATTCATGTAGATGGTGTTATAAATAGTGAGCAATAAGATGTTATTAGCACTGGTCAGAGGTAGTTGATGTGGCAGCGTGGTAGTAATAGTTATGGCTTAGTAGAGCCGCCACTACTTTTATCTGACAGATGGAAGCATCAGCACGCATATATATAATACAGTCATCTGTTATCAATGCTGGTAGCTCGCCACTTAAACCCCAGCAGGTCACTTGAGCCTATCGACCCCATTCTAAGGGGTTTACACCACAGACGGACTATGGCTGAGTCCCACAGGAAACAGTATCAATTTTCCTTCCCAAATAATTGCAGAAATACTTGAGGAAGTGGATTCTATGCGAAATTGGTTGAAATTTCTTGATATAAAAAGATCTGGTTTCCTTGTAGTGTACAGGTAGCTATGATTGAATATTACAGATAGAAAGTTGCGTGTGGAATATAGATATACGATGTTTTAGATATAGTAAATCGCCTTAAGAAATATGGGAACACAATTAAAGTCCTTTCCTTGGATGAATGTTTAAATGTTAGAAATATAAATAAACCTTGAGGTTTGGGTCTATTGTATTTTCAGAGAAATACCGTTTTAATGATATTCTTACAAACATCATTTATGAAAAACGTTATTTGAGATTAATCTAGACATATGATCGCTGCCTATTTAAACCTGTGTAGGTGTCTTTATAAAAGGCATAATAATATCATGAGGATTGTAACATTTCTTTTCCCACATCATATTAAAATTCTGTCGGTACATTCTTGTTTTTTAATGTAGAAATACAGTGGGATACTGAAATTTAGTCATAGAAATAGCCACGCGCATAATCTTTATCATGCTATTCTACCACATTAGAAGGCAGAATTCATGTTATGGTACATTGGAGACCATCATGACCTCTCAAGGACGTATCCATGGCTTGAGTTGAACCACATCACGTGATAATCACCAGCTGCTCAATGTGATGGGATTGTCCTTTCTGAACTGAGCAGCTCACCGTGCGTGATTCCCTTCACAGTAAAAGTGTTATGGTGATGACCTTTGAGGGCAGATAGTGACTCTTATAATAAGGCAGGTTTAGATGGCTGAATATTGGTACCATTCATCTACTCCTCATGACTGATGTGTTCTATTAGAAGCAGCTAACAGTTGATGATTTTGTATTTTACACAGCGAGGTTACATATCTAATTGTACTGTAAGACGCTTTGTATCCTGGTATAGCCTAAACGTGTTTATAATGTTTCTACTAAAACTTGCCCTTTGACTTTGCTTTGGAAGATGCGGTGGGAACATTAAATGCAGCTACATGTTTGCAGACATGTTTCCATGTAATTCATCATTACAGGCTCTACGTCGTCTATAGAGTCTGTTTATCAGTGGCCATCAATCACCTAGCATTCAGTAAAGCCATGTGTGTTTGGTTAAGACTTATGCAAAACACGATATATATCGGAGTAGATATTTGCTTCTGAATACCCATTTCATGGACAGATTGGGTGTCGCAAGCAGTACCCAGGGAGCAATAACCCAGACAAATATCTCCATGTATATTTTTCCTGACAGTATATAACCAGGAGGAATAGGTATTAAATGTTGGATAAGCCTTGTATATATCCACGTCATTGTCTTGCTTGTCTCAACCATAACCTTAATATTTGATTAGAATGCAGCATTGCCCCCGTGGGACAATGCTCAGTCATTCTTCATTAAGGCAAACACCCCGCCTCCCGCACACTAACCTTTAGCAGAAAGACAACAAAGCTAACCTAATAGTGAGGGTTCACCCCGCCCTAAGAATTCATGCCACATCAATCCTCAGGACTTATTAACGGAGATAGCTTTCCTTTACAATGTCTTGCTATAACTTCATCGTTCTGCAGTTCTGCAAATTCCCATTTAAGTTTGTGGTCGAATCTTTACAGCAAGTCAGGTTTTATCAATGGTCCCACAGATCAACAGATTTGCTTATTAAAATCAATAGGCTGCTTGGTTTGCTTATCGTAATTCTCAATACTCAATATTCTTTGCCCATAGCAATGTTAAGATACACTGCTAGCCAAAACCGTTTGGAATCACATACTGCAGGATAATTCATGTGCAGATTTAAGTTACTGTAACAAAATATAAGTTTTATTTCAAAATGTTGTTCTTTTGTCACATATGATGAACCGTCTTATGTGTTTGTATCCTTAAAATTTAAATATATTGAAATTCTGATGTATCAAGTCTCATGTTTCATAACGTCAGCATCATAAACCCTCAGAGCTATTATGCCAGTCTGCCAAATCCCACTGTTTGATGTCATTATTAGTCCGTATATGTAAACCATATCAATTCCATAATGCTATGTGAAATCCAAAATGTCATGTGAAATCCATTATACCATATAAATCCGTCATACCATATAAATCCGTCATACCATATAAAATTCGTCATACATTACAAAATCCATTATGCCATATAATATCCGTCAATCCATCATGGGCCACGGCCCGTGGCGCAGTTGGTTAGACCTGCGACATGACAATTCAGTGAGGCAGCACTATATCTGCTAAAAGTAGTAGGTCTCATCAAGAAATGACTGAAATAATGTTCAAAGTGATGTAAAACCACAAACAAACAAACAAACAGATCAATCGATCCTACGAAGTAAAGTCCGTCATACCATATATAATCCGCCATGCCACATGAAATCCGTCATGTGAAAGTCGGTTCAGTGCACATTACGTAACAAAATTAAAGGGTTAGAACGTACAATACAATTATTTGGACATACAAGTCAACTTGATATACATTATCTTATACCATCCTTCATAACTAAGCAATGACATTCATACTAGGAAATACCATCCATATTAACTAAGCAATGATATTAATACAAGGAAAGCTAGGTTTAGGTTTATCTAATTAATATATTCGCTTTTGGTTAGTACACCTGGCTCCATCAAGTGAAGAAGTATCAAATGAATAGTGAGCACATTCTATAACCAAACATAACACAATTAATTGGATATTTGAGACTGAAGACTTGAGATTACAGGTATATTCATTGACATATTAAAGTTATCCTTACTTTCATAATAAAGACTTGTGTTCCATTAGGAATGGTGAATGCAATGCAACTAACGTTAACAACGATAACACCAGAAGATAAATATGAGTGTTTGGTTTGTGTTTAGTCTATGTATCCATAACTATTACACCAGTCAAATACAATATGTACTAATGAAGGAAATAGGCCACGGGCTGTGGCGCATTTGGTTAGAGGGCCAGCTTATTAGCACCAGTTCCTCTGTGGTGATCCAAAGGTCGTGGGTTCAAACCCCGGCCGTGCCGGGATTGAACTCATGATACAATTTCCCATATGAGCTGAGGCCCATGCCTTTAGGGTTAACCCGTTGTCCTTGTAAATCTGTGACCGGGTGGGTTGTCATTTCAAGGACCTGCGACATATCTGCTACTATTTCAAGGACTAGCACTATATCTGCTACAAGTAGGTCTCATCACGAAATGACTGAAATAATGTTGAAAGTGATGTAAAACCCCAAACAAACAAACAAACAAACTAATGAAGGAAATGCTTAAGATGGATTGTTTAAAGACTGAGTTATATCAAATAAAATAGTTTTAATCTGATGTAGGAGTAAAGCGACTAAAGTTATGCATGCTGCATACTAGCTGGTTTTGTTGTTATCGTTCATGGCCTCCTCACAAAGCTATAGAACAGACTTAACCCGTGAGATGACCATTAAGGTAAACATTGTAAAAACTGTAAAACAGACATATAACCTGAGGTTATTTTTATAACCTCATTGACCTTGCGCTTTTCACTTGCCATTTTCACTGTAAACACATCCGGTCATAAAGAACATGTCCTGTCAATATCATGAGGATTTCCTTGATATTAAGTTCAGAGCATTCTGTACTTTAAAGTAGACTTCCGAGAAAAAGCAAATCATCTACCTCTTTATACCAGGCACCGGCCTGTCCAACTGGGGTATAGGATGTATTTTCTGAAAGCCGGTATTTGTGAAGCGTTCATGCGTTTTAAGGAGGGAAGCTTAATAGCTTTTAGAGGTGTTCAGTGTCTGCATATCATATCTGATATTCTGTTTATGACATAATATAACCACACGATCAAGCAATTCAACTAATGAGATTTTTTCAAAATAGTCAAATGTATATTCATGAGATATATATTAAGAATCAGATTACAAAATAATCATTCAATGATCATCAACTGGTGAAAGATAGCAGTTACACAATTCACAGGCGGTCAATGATACAAGCGTCATTAAGTATGAAAGGTATAAGCTCATAGGGCATTTGGGGTATGCCAAAGTAGTAGTTAGATTCCATTGGGAGTATCCATGCCAGTTGTTGATGATGTTATGTATTTTGAAGTGTCTGCAAACAGATAGAAAGTAGGGCGCGTGTTTATTTTGACCCTGGTACTCTATGTTGTCTCAGGTAGGTATGTCCACTTTCTTAAGAGAAGAAGCGACATGCCCAGAATACTGATACCAATTATCTGCATTGTGTTGTTATATATTTTCTTTTTTACTTCTACAAATTCTGATTAAAAGGTTATTAAAACTAATATCATATTATGCATCTGAGCTCATGCTGATAGGGGTATTTTTCCACCTTATCTATATATATATATATATATATATATATATATATATATATATATATATAATGTTTAACAATGGTTGACAATAATACAATTAAATGGTATGAGGTAAAAAGACATGGATTGAAATGTGACCTTTGTGACACCAGGGCTACATACCAAGAACCAGAAGTAGAATTATGTTTTTCCTTGAAAACTGATTCTGATTTTATTGGCGAGATGGTGGGTGAGAGTACGTCATTAATGCTCAGGTAGCAGACAAAGAATTACTTGTTAGAGAGGCCTGTCGGGATACACCAGAGGCCGGGAGGAAGAACTCTCACCCACGTGGTATATAGAGGCCGGGAGGAAGCACTCTCACCCAAGAGGTATATAGAGGCCGGGAGGAAGCACTCTCACCCACGTGGTATTTAGAGGCCGGGAGGAAGCACTCTCACCCACGTGGTATATAGAGGCCGGGAGGAAGCACTCTCACCCAAGTGGTATATAGAGGCTGGGAGGAAGCACTATCACGCACGTGGTATATAGAGGCCGGGAGGAAGCACTCTCATCCACGTCGTATATAGAGGCCGGGAGGAAGCACTCTCACCCACGTGGTATATAGAGGCCGGGAGGAAGCACTCTCATCCACGTGGTGTATAGAGGCCAGGAGGAAGCACTCTCACCCCAGTGGTATATAGAGGCCACGAGGAAGCCACGAGGAAGCACTCTCACCCACGTGGTGTATAGAGGCCGGGAGGAAGCACTCTCATCCACGTGGTATATAGAAGCCAGGAGGAAGCACTCTCACCCAAGAGGTATATAGAGGCCGGGAGGAAGCACTCTCACCCACGTGGTATATAGAGGCCAGGAGGAAGCACTCTCACCCACGTGGTATTTAGAGGCCGGGAGGAAGCACTCTCACCCACGTGGTATATAGAGGCCAGGAGGAAGCACTCTCACCCAAGAGGTATAGAGAGGCCGGGAGGAAGCACTCTCACCCACGTGGTATATAGAGGCCAGGAGGAAGCACTCTCACCCACGTGGTATTTAGAGGCCAGGAGGAAGCACTCTCACCCAAGAGGTATAGAGAGGCCGGGAGGAAGCACTCTCACCCACGTGGTATATAGAGGCCAGGAGGAAGCACTCTCACCCAAGAGGTATAGAGAGGCCGGGAGGAAGCACTCTCACCCACGTGGTATATAGAGGCCAGGAGGAAGCACTCTCACCCACGTGGTATTTAGAGGCCGGGAGGAAGCACTCTCACCCACGTGGTATTTAGAGGCCGGGAGGAAGCACTCTCACCCACGTGGTATATAGAGGCCGGGAGGAAGCACTCTCACCCAAGTGGTATATAGAGGCTGGGAGGAAGCACTATCACGCACGTGGTATATAGAGGCCGGGAGGAAGCACTCTCATCCACGTCGTATATAGAGGCCGGGAGGAAGCACTCTCACCCACGTGGTATATAGAGGCCGGGAGGAAGCACTCTCATCCACGTGGTGTATAGAGGCCAGGAGGAAGCACTCTCACCCCAGTGGTATATAGAGGCCACGAGGAAGCCAGGAGGAAGCACTCTCACCCACGTGGTGTATAGAGGCCGGGAGGAAGCACTCTCATCCACGTGGTATATAGAAGCCAGGAGGAAGCACTCTCACCCAAGAGGTATATAGAGGCCGGGAGGAAGCACTCTCACCCACGTGGTATATAGAGGCCAGGAGGAAGCACTCTCACCCACGTGGTATTTAGAGGCCGGGAGGAAGCACTCTCACCCACGTGGTATATAGAGGCCAGGAGGAAGCACTCTCACCCAAGAGGTATAGAGAGGCCGGGAGGAAGCACTCTCACCCACGTGGTATATAGAGGCCAGGAGGAAGCACTCTCACCCACGTGGTATTTAGAGGCCGGGAGGAAGCACTCTCACCCACGTGGTATATAGAGGCCAGGAGGAAGCACTCTCACCCACGTGGTATTTAGAGGCCGGGAGGAAGCACTCTCACCCACGTGGTATATAGAGACCGGGAGGAAGCACTCTCATCCACGTGGTATATAGAGGTCGGGAGGAAGCACTCTCACCCACATGGTATATAGAGGCAGGGAGGAAGCACTCTCATCCACGTGGTATTTAAAGGCCGGGAGGAAGCACTCTCACCCAAGTGGTATATAGAGGCCGGGAGGAAGCACTCTCATCCATGTGGTATATAGAGGCCAGGAGGAAGCACTCTCACCCAAGTGGTGTATAGAGACCGGGAGGAAGCACTCTCATCCACGTGGTATATAGATGCCGGGAGGAAGCACTCTCACCCACGTGGTATATAGAGGCATGTTACATACTTTTTCACAACCATTTTTCACAACCAAAATGTCAAAGGGGTACATTAAGGGTGACGATTGTATTAGATTAAAGTCACTCATATAAGTTTAGATTTTAACTGTTATTTTCTTTTAAATCAAATTGTTCTTGTGTGTTGTGATTTTGCAACACTTTGAACATTAATTGTCATTTAATGGCGAGACCTATTTGTAGCAGATATAGTGCTGCTTTAGTGAATTGCCCTGTGGCAGGTCCTTGACATGACAACCCACCCGGTCATAATTTCACAAGGAAAATAGGATAACCCTTCAGGCACGAGCCTCGGCACATATACAACCTCGGCATGGCCGGGAATCAAACCCATATATATATATATATATATATATAAAGATCAAAAGTTCACATTAAAATAAAATATTCTGCCACTATTATGAGTGCTAAGTGACACAATATCCAAAAAGAGATATCACGAAGCTATACACTATTCATTAAATGTAAAATATCGTATCACAGTAAAGATATGGCATATCATATACATATGGACACTATAGTTCATTAATATCTAAACATGGGACAGAAATGGTATAAATCTGAACATGAAATATTCCCATGCACAGCATCATATTTGCATATAAAGATATTGTTATGTATCAAATGCAAATAGCATAAAACCGTCCAAATGAATACTTCAAATATCTTTTAACATTTGTGACATTTATTTCCACCAACGATTAATTTCGTCGTTATGATTATAAAAAAATGAATTGGACAAAACATTTGACAGTCCCATATGAATTATCCCACACACATTTAGCTATTCATTAATTGCTTTTATTGATTATTGACATGCATTATGGACTAAGACGAGGTGATATTGTACATGTCAAATATAAGTGTTTATTGTATGATGCGATATGAATTATGTAAAAGCTTCAAATCCATCTGATGGCTACATTTTATGTGGCTTTTATATGGAGCCATTTGCAAAGGAGTCAAAGGTTGAACAATCACCATTTCTAAATCATTAAATATTCTATCGGAATTCATCCCCTTTTAAATTACTCTAAATCGCTTCAACAAAACCTTTCTTGAAATCAATTTTGCTGTAAAATTCGTTGCAAAACACAGTTTGAATTCATCCAGCAAATGGAAGAATTTATGTTTATCCGGAAATAAGATCTGGAATTTTATTAAAATGCATTTGAAGTTCACGTCAACACCGGTGATCAATAATTTTCATTTCATTCCTAACAAGTTCTGTGGGACATCACACTACCCCATCTTGGGACATCAATTATTCATAACGAGTTCATTAAAGGTCATTTTGAACACAATCTTAACACAAAGAAAAGGGCCCGAGATTGCTTAGACGTCCCAAGTAAAAATATTTTTCTGGGAAAAATCTATGAAATATTTATTTATCGCAAAGGGCTTACTATCTCATCTTGCATAATTTTATACAGCCACATTTCACCGATTTAATATTTTATAATGTCTCTTGAGTGTTCAAAACAGTCAATAGATTATATGTTAGCTGAATTTTGTATTTAAGTTGAGGCAAAGAAGAGAACACCTCAAATCATATATACTTATGAAATATAACTATATATATACTTATGAAAGACATCTTTGCAATCATGTTCAAAAATGTAAATAACAACAGAGTAGAATAATTGGGGTTTCCATTTCACAACTTATCATATAACAACCATTTTCCAGAGTGCAAGTGGACAAAACGGTCGCATTCGATTATGTGAGGATAACGTTATCCGTTAGTTTAAACAATTGGAAATAAATCGATTTTAGATGATAGAGCAATTCTAATTTGCATAACATTATGAGACCAATGACATAATATATTGCAGGTCATATTGGGTTCATTAGTAAAGTGAATGTACACTCTATGGGAATTATAATTTTGTATCTATATAGGCCATTCTGTCCTTATAAAATGTGTTCGAACTTGTGCCTGTCACAATAATATTATTAACTCATAGTTAACTCGCAGTCAAAAGTATCTTGGTAGCTTAATGTATCTGTCAGCAATATAACATTACTGTTAAAAAAGAGAAATTTAACAATTGCATTTCACAGTGAAAGAAACTAATGTTGATCGTTTAAAATACACTTGATTAAAATGACATCGGTTTGGACAATACATTTCCATAATTTCTTTCCTATTTAAACATGTTTTAAAATGTGATTGTTAAAATGCATAGATGAATTGATATGCTGATCTGATGAACATGATTGTGTGATATGAAGGTTTAGCCTTTTTGCTTGATTTGAAGGCAACCATTTTTGTGTGATATCCAGATTAAAATTTTTGTGTAATATTTACATCTACCATTTTGTGTGAGATTAAGATTTACCATTCTGCATGATGTTAAATTCAATATTTGGGGCGATATGTTGATATACTATAAACCATAATATTACCATAAATTTATTTCTAGGATAAAAGAATTAACCCGTTTAGTAAACACAATTTATAGGTTATATGACATGTGCAATTCAGAACAGATACAGGTTTTGTAAGTCATTAAGGTGGAATATTTGATCTTTAGCCTTTGGATGAACTTTACAAAACAACTAGGAGAAAAGTTTTCCATCTAGTTCTATTCAAAATCACCATTTTACATGATTGATTCACGCACATTGATGACGCTTTGGGAAATACAAGTCAAGAATCAGCGCCATAGCCTCTGGCAATCTTTTAAGTGGACAAAACGCCTGCATTGGGTTATGTAAAGATTCCACTATTTGCTTAACTGTTCTAATGTATAATCAGGCGGTCTCCATTTACCTGGCCTGTCTATGTTATGCTACTGTTCACACTTTATGATGGGAAATGTCATAACTATATGCTTATGGCAGTCGTATTCCCAATTTACCTTTATTGGCTTAAACTAAAGCCGACTTAATGTATGGTTTATGAATGTTTATTTTAAGAATAACCTGACAATAAGAACATCACGATTCACAAAACGATGAAGAAGATTGTGTTAACACATGTGTTTTATGAACTTAATCTAATAACATAGTTTTTTTTCAAAAGACTGTATATTTTCAATAATTCCCTTATTGAAAAATTTGGGTATCTGCTCCTATAATGTATCAGGTATAATGTTCCAATGCCAATTTATCTAAAAACCCAGTTGTTTGAATTATGGAGTTCTCAAATTTCCATTGCTATAAGATCTCCCCAGTCTCTATAATTTCTGCCTTGTACCTTCGGTTTTTAACCTTTGGTGAATGTTTTATCTTTTCCAACATTTATGCTGTATTGATTCAGCAGCACTTTGTATCAGCCAGTCGTTTATCACAGAATGCACGCCTTTCTTTTGAAACACCAGAGGGAGTATACGGCTGGCGGACATTGTCGCCACTCCAAATGGGTGCATGTCTTGAGTTGTGGCTGCCACCGGTACCGCCTGCACAGTTGTGATGTTCAACATTATCTCAACATAAGTAAATGTATTTTACCACCCTCAGCATCATATCCTATCATTGTTCATTTAATCTTGTTAAATCATTGATTAATTGAATTTGTCATGAATGTATTCCTAAAATCATGACACGGCGTGTATCCTTTTATCTGGTAATATGATATTATGCCAAATATAGGCATTGAAATATTTGCAATTTTAAAGATGGATAATAGCCATGTGAATCTTTGGAGGCAAGAACGTTTTTGGCATTTGTTATTATCAGAAAATGTGTATGGTATAGGGTTGAAAAAAATGGAATCACATTTTCTCATAGATAAGGTGACATTGCAGTTAATTAAAAAACTAAACACAACAATCCTAAATGAAATAGATATTTCTTATTACAGTAAAGCGCGGGTACAAACCATTGTGAAAATGTGATATTATGATGAAGCAAGCACCCGATATTATGATGAAATAATAAAACTATTTTTAGAGTATGTCAAGATCGATTAACATTTGAATATATATATATATATATATATATATATATATATATATATATATATATATATATATATATATATATATATATATATATATATATATATATATATATATATATATATATATATATATATATATATATATATATATATATATATATATATATATATATATATATATATATATATATATATATATATATATATATATATATATTGCTAGGTAGGAGAGCATTATGTTTGTGAAGAGGCATCCATTATGATGATTAGGCAAATGGCACACATTGCCAAGGTAGTAGAACATTATGTTTGTATCCACTACAATGAATAGACAAAGTGCACACATTATCATGGTTGGAGAGCATTATATATTTGAGAAGGTGCCTCCATTATAATGATTAGACAGACGACCCCTTTTGCCATTATAGGAGATTATAATTTTTGTGAAGATGTATCTAGTACAATGAATAGACAGGAGGCACACAATGCCATGGTTGGAAAGCATTAAGTGTAAGAAGATGTATGCAATGCAATGATTAGATGGGATGAAAGCAGATTCAACCAGATTGCACTTGACATGAACAAATAAACGTAGGAAATGATATCAAGATTGATTCCCAGTGATGTGGTAAAGGGGGGTCGTTGGCCAGCAATTGTAAACTATTACAGGGTTGTTTGACAGATTGCCAAGCCTCTGGTAAGCACACCAAATGAACCACCTCAGTGTGGTGATCATTGGGAAGGGGTTTTCATGGAACATCGGAAGAGCATGGCAGTGATAAAGAACAGAAGAAAAAAAGAACACAATAACATGGAATCATTGCATTATCATCTTACTGTATATATTAACTCTTTTGGATTATTTCTTTACTGATTATTGTTATGTATGTAAAATGATAACATTATGCAGCATTATGGGTATGTATATATACCCATATCTAAATGAAATTTGTACATGCCGAACCCTACTGTTAGATAGAGTTACAGGTCGGCCTTAAAATCTTTTTTGATATAAATGGGTCTGTGTTTTAACATTTTATTCAAATATATTTTATGATAAGATTTGTCAGTGACGATCAATTTGGACTCATATAGATAGTTTTATCCAACCTAAATGATTGAAAATCATATTGCTATTATTACAATGTCCTTGATATACTTTGGGTAGATATTTTGATATTTTATCCTTTCTGAAAAAACCTATTCAACTGTATCCATATTCAATGAGTTGTGCCAAAAATAAATTGTTCTCATTAAATTCAGCTAGAAATAATAAAACCTCACTATATTTTTTTACAACATTCTGAAAGTGATTTCACAGAAGACAACGTTGTTTCTAAAGATTTTGCAACATATAACTTTTAAACACTGCTAGGGCTTCTTTGTAGTACTGTTTACATAATTGCTAATATCAATAAAGCTAATATCAAGAGATATTGATGCAATATTTAACCATCATTCGGCTATCTTGGTTTCGGTGCATTCACAGTTTGCACTAGGTATCACAAATGATTTTCAAGGTAGTTGCGATGTTTTTCACCGGTATGTCCTATTCTCAACCTTTTAATCTTCCGGGACTATTCCTTGCTTGTGATTCACCTCTGAAGTCAGATATATTCGCCTATGGAAAAACGTTATTATCATGTAACAGGCTAACGGTAAAGATCCACTTCTCTGGAGTGTTTTGCTTTCAAAATTGAACGGATTGACTAATTGAGAATTATTCAGGGATATATGAATAAAAGCATTCTATTAGACAGATACAGACTACAGATGGACAATGTCCATTTCCTCACGGTTTCTGAATACTTCAATTATTGAGATTGGTTCAGACATAGTTTAGGGTGTTGGATGATGTCATACGATAATAGGTCTATGACCTAGATTCCACTATTGACTATTATGTTAGTCCACCCTTATTAGTATGTGCTAGTAATTAGATCAGTGGAATATGCATGTAAAATGATACTATTCCATTCACAAAGAGGTTTTCAGGTTTGAAATAAATAGTATATGATATATTGATATGATATGTGAATATTCACAATTATCTAATATGCAATTTGTATAAAAATGCGTATTTTGGATAAATGAAGGAATACTCCCAGAGTCTTATTAATATTGATAGGATAAAGACGCCCAACAACAGCAGTCCGTGGTGCTATCAAAACAGAGAGCTGGGGGTTACATGTCTTGCAATGAGTAAATATTTATATTAAAGGTACATGTGTTAGATATGATTTAGCACATGCAGCTTACGACTCCCTCTTTGTGTCTGTGCGGCGTTCTCCTTCAACTCTTTCTTGATGTCTCTGATAGGTCGATAACGCATTGGATTTCTGCTTTAAAACATTGTAAAGAGAATTTAAGGCTTAATTCTCCACATTAAGTTATCCTTTATCTTTATCATATGAAAAAAAAAACATTTTCCTGTGTGGAAAATATTATTTTTCATCCTTAATACACATATAAGTGCAAGCATACGTTAATTAGCAACGCATTTTATCAGGTGAATTCATTTATTTGCCTGTATCCAATATATCCTAAGGGCTTTGTAATGAAAATGACCTGCTCACCTCAAAATCGATTTAATATCTCTATGTGATTGAGCGGACATATCTGACTGAATTGACACTTTAGAGTACAACCGAATTTTGCCATTATTTTAAGGATATGTGTATTTATTTGAGTTTTCAGAGAAAACAGGTACATATGACATGTCATATGCACAAGACATGTACATATACACGTTTCTATTAATTTAGTTGATGATAGAAAGATACGACGATCGCTTTATAGAGGTTATAGTTAGCATGTGGTGCTGCCAACCCTTGGCACTCGTCTGTAAGAATTAATGACGTAATGTACATCCCCAGCAAATGACAGTTGATTGCTGAGACAAATGGGCGGGCAGTTGATTGGCATGGATATAGCGCCGGCAACCTCAACTAGAGGTCTGGAGGTGAAA
Organism: Amphiduros pacificus; assembly: GCA_949316495.1. NCBI lineage: Eukaryota > Metazoa > Annelida > Polychaeta > Phyllodocida > Hesionidae > Amphiduros > Amphiduros pacificus. Next base: position 34,817,884 of record OX439001.1, read on the forward strand.
GTATAGTTGTGTGTTGGAGGCTTTTCTGCTGTGTTAGGCTTCACAGAAAGCCAAAGCCTGCCATGTCAAGCTGAAGTGACTTAATTGCTTGAAGAAGACAGGCGCCAGGTATCCCCCTAGCGCATGCTGGACCCACCTCAACTTACAAGCGCCACTGCCAGAGTTGCCGTCAGTTAGGTAACCGCGTGGGGTCTCTCCGCTGCTGATGAAACAGGGAATGATGCGGAGATGACATCGTCACATCACGGCCCGAGAGCAGTCTCTGACACATATTAAGGTCCAGGACTTTGATCAAATTTGAATGGAAGTAAAAATATATCTGTGAAAATGGTGAAGAAAAGATCGTGGAATAATAATAACCCTACGTGGGCACAGAGAGCGCCCGTGAGACAATCGGATGCGCGCTTATCTCTCGGGAGAACGGGAAGAAGGGCTTTACTCATCGTAACGTCAGGCAGCGAAGAGGACAACACACCAGAGAGCCCGGATGGACAGCCTGAAAGCCCTCACATGGAAGAGAAGGATACGGAAGAGGACGGTGAGATGCTGTTCAGATATTATTTACACATTTTCTATCCTGGTTTTTCAGATATTATTTTTTTCTTAAATGAAATTATTTACCGCAGTACATACACCCTGGGATTTCGATGACTTTTTATTGGTGTTTGAATGTAGCTGATGACAAGCAATGGCGTAAGACACCCAGAAGATCAAGAATTGCTTTGTAAACATTAAAAAGCTAAAACTGGAATGGTGTTTCCCATAAATTAAGTTAGCTTTATCTTGAGGAGTCGTGCGCGATATTTTTCAGTGTAATTTCATTTATTTCACTTTTTCAATCCTGGTTCCTCTGTGACGGACCTAATCCAGTTAAGAAATTATCTCATTTTTGATTGCCTGGTGTTTATCTTCTGTTAAGCGCAGCTTTCCCCATATGCAGCATCTGGGGATTTGAAATGCTTTGCTGACAGAACCACCATCTATATATAGCAAGATTTAAGTGCATGGGCTGAAGTATACACCATTTTCTCACTGTTTGTGCCATGAATAGATCAATACCGTCCATTCCTGAACTAATGAGTAAGAGCTATAACAGTAACGCCTTAACCTTTCTCTAAAGTTCATTACTCATGTAGTTAGTGATAACAAGATTTGTAGAAAATAGCCGAATGGGTGTCAGAGTGGTCAGAGGCTGGCCGACTCACTCAGTGAAGATCTGAGGTGGAGTAACAATAGACTCACATATGGGTTCCCCTCTGCTCAGACCCCAAGTCTCCGGGGTCCACCTTCGCTGGGGAAGTTTTGAAAAGAAATACACCCAACTCTATCTGAATACATGAAAGGAAAAGGATCAATTGTCAGGAGTGGGGATTCTCTAAGAAACTGTCATCAATCTTACATTTTATTTTTTCTTGCGCACAAAGGAAGCAGTCTTATCATCCAACTCCATAGGTTGGAAAACACTCAGGGGATTTCACAGTGCATTTTCATCGATGATAAGGTAAAGCGACTATATCTATAACTAAATTTGCTAATAGCTAGAACAGATTACACAGCGCATATTTGAAGAATATCCATATTTGGTTCATCTGATACTGGTTTTCATCGATTTGTATGTAGGTTTAGCCAGTACTAGTGTAAGTTAATTACAAAAACAAAAACAAAAAAGGTAATTGGTTTATCTTGAAAATTCAAACTCGTAACTGTATAGGGATAGGATTTTCTTAATCTAAAAAGCTATGGAATAGCTATGGAATGGTCTTCAAGGTGAAATATTTCTTGAGAAATCCATCTATGTAAGAAATCCGTATATAACCAGAGCTAGTCTGCGCTATATTGATATTCTGTTATCCTCAGCATTGATGTAATTTGGACATTTTCCACATTTAGGGGAAATCTCGTTGAAAACAAGACTGTTATTTGTGGCTCTGTTTGTACAAGCAAATAACTCTTGAAAATAAGATTTTTCTAACGAAAATAACTGGTGATTATTGAATCTATGGGAATAAATAGATGACATGAAGATAAAGTAAATTATGATTGATTTAATAATAATTCAGTTTGAAAATCAGAATTCAGAATCTTTGATGTAACAAAAGGTAACATTACTCCAACTCAACAAGGCATTTAGTGCCTTGGGAAAGTACTTAAATGACAACATCACTCTAACTACGCATTTAGTGCCTAGGGAATGTACTTAAAGGACAACATCACTCTAACTACGCATTTAGTGCCTAGGGAATGTACTTAAAGGACAACATCACTCTCACTCCGCATTTAGTGCCTAGGGAATGTACGTAAAGGATAACATCACTCCAACTACGCATTTAGTGCCTAGGGAAAGTACTAAGTAAAACACAATGGTTTGAATATTTTTGAGAGATATTTACATTTAACTATGAACCAGATGTTAATATGGATCTCAGTTTTATATTGTTTTCTCTTCTTGAACTCTTGACTGTGTTAATCCTTGGGCGCAGGTTACCCCTCAATTTAAAAATATTTGCTCAATTTACTCATACCATTTACAATATCACAGAATGAGAAGACATTTTTAAGAATACGATTCTGATATGGATCACAAATGTTTGATGCATATATCAAAGGTACCAGGTTTGACTGATTACCAACCAAAATCTATATTCTAGTAATTGAGCAAACCTGAGTGCTCATTTTGAATATAAATGATCAGATGATTGCATGCGTGGTAATGATGATGATACCGATGTGTATTATAATATCATTTGCTTTTTAACACGTTTATGAAAAAAGAAGTCTTTTTTTTCTGTGGGATATAATTTCTTTTTAAAACTCATCTGATAGCAATTATTTAACAGACTTCAATATAAAATATCATATTTCAATAAAAAATATCATCCTGTGAACTGCTCTATTATTTGGTTTTTATTATAGTCACTGTCCAAATTACAGAAAGATATATGTGTCTACGATGAAGTGAAAAGATAGACATAAAATAGTATTCCTGAAGGAATATTTGATTTGGAGGATTTCCTTTTAAAATATTACAGTGAAAGATTAAAAGAGATCAAAATTTCAGGGAGAAAACACTTATTTGTAGTTGTTTTAACAAAAAGGCGGGTCATTAATTTTGTCAAATCTGTATTTAATGTTCCATGTGTGTTCACACTTTACTTACCCAGACCCAATTATCCAACTGGCATTGTTACAAAACATAAGTGAAGCACACACATGTTTGCTCACATTTTCTTTAAAATTTATTGATTCTCTTCCATTAAAAGGTGTCTTATTGTCGCTAAAAAGTTGGCTCTTCAATATTTGCATATATGTGTTAATCGTAATAGTAACGTGTCAAATGGGTTATCCGGGAGTGAAGGTCCGGTTTGTTACTTGAGGGTGGTAGATGCCAAGTTTCCCGTAGAGGTTTGGCAAGGATTATCACCATATTAGAACCATCAACCCGTACCCTTATATCTCCATCATAATGGGCCAAATATCTTCATAGAAATGCTACAAACGTGTTGCGGTCGCACATTTGTATTTTATGGTCCTTTGGTCTGTCCATTCAAGCTGTCTAGCATCTCACTGGCATCCCATTAGGTCCTTAACAGTTCTAATGCATTTTTAAATGCTGAAGTTAATATACCTCATATTTAGGAAGAGTGGAAAGAGTTAATGTATGGGTGATTCTTTTCCTGAGAAATATTTCTCTTTCGCAACAGGGCCTTACTCAATGGATTGGGTTTAATTTGGTCACCCCCACCCCCGCCACCTGCAGTGTTCTCATGTTGAATCATTATTATCTGATCAATTGTCATGTTTTTTTGCAACGAAGAAGCATGTGTAAAAACGAGGTGCACACTTAGATTTGGGGCAACACTACTATTTTGTGGCTTTAATAGGTGAGCCAATGAACTGATCTAGTTACATTTGGCCACCTCCCTTTCATGTTTCTCCGGTTTCACCTGCGCCAGATTGGCACCTTGCTGTTTCTTTAAGCTTGGTGCTTCCATGACTTACTACAGCCTGCGTGCACAAACGTCTCGTGATCAAAAAGAAAACTAAAGGTGTCTGTCAAGTGCATTATCGGTTAAGATAGTCCAACTTTGTGGTATATCTGTTTCTGTAAAGTTGCAAGACATGTTCTGAATGTAGGCGTTTATAGGCCAGGGTTCTTGGGGACTGTGGTTTCTCTCTCTCTGTCTTTCTTTCTCTGGGTTACAGACGTGTGGTATTTGTTTTGACTTCAAATGTGTAATCACGTAGCCTTACATAAAAGGTATCTGTCTCTGGATAAATAACGTGAAAAGGATTTGGAGGTAATATAATTAGATTATCTAGAATACCGTATTGTCTGATTCTATTCGCCTCTACCTAGTAAAACTAGTAATAATGGCTGGGCTAGAGTCTCTGGGAAATGACAGATAACGTGATTAGCGGACATGGCAAGACACCGCCTGATTTTGTCTTAATTGCTCTTATTTGCCAAAGAAAATTGATCAGTCGATATGAGGCTCATCAAATGGTTCAATAAGTCTACGTAATGTTACTTGTATCTCATGTCACAACCATGCCTTCAGTTTGAGTTACAACTTGGTTTTCAACATTTGTATATACTAGATTTTATTCTACTGTGAATTGCTAATAGACACACTTTGTTTTTTGATGTCACACTCCACCAGAGGGCGTCGTGATATAATAGTTGGCGTCTGATGGACAGTGTGTTATGATGTGTATGATTCGATTTGTATTTACAATGTACATGTTTATATGGATAACAAAAAAAATGTTAGATTTGTTCTTATAACAGCACAACCATTGTTTTTTTACAAGCGCATTGACAAGGATATTAGAAATAAGTTCATAGATTCTCTTTTGATCTCCTTGATCTTTGAAAATGTCATGCTGTTTAGTGGATGGTTACCAAGTAAGCCATTGCGTGACTATCTAATTAATTATAAAGATCTTTTAATTCCCTGCAGGATGACCATTATGTTGACCAGGTTCCAATGATGTGATATGATTATTTTTAGTCATGAAATCTTTGGTTCTTATTTTGCTCCAGATTACATTTTTCATTATTTTTATCATATTGCACTCCATATCAGATGTGACCATGAAATATTGAAAAATAATTTCGGGAATTCCTATAACAAAGTCTGATAGAATATGAACTCATTTCAAAGTCCAGACATGCCGAGACATCTCAAGGACTTTGCCTCCACAGGCGTAAATAAATATTGCCACATATCTTGTGTGTAAATACAATTATAATCATCTTATGACTTTCCACTCAAACAGCACAGGTCATGATCCCGATGCACATGCATGCAAACCTGTCTGGTACATTCTGTGTGATCATTGCAGCAGGCCTTTATCACTAACATGATATCAACAAGTTATTATGTTAAAACAATATCTATGCTATGGATATTCAAGTGGAAAAGTATAGAGGATCTTTCCTCTTTTCCAATTATTTGGTTTCCTAAGTGTTAATTCCTATTTGAAAACAGCCACGTTAGCATAACACGCTGTGGGTTATGCTTGAGTGATTCATGGTCAGTAAAACGTTCCAAAAATATTTTCTTGGGGATTTATCCTGATTTGCTTTTGTGCTTCATGGTGGAAGTAGTGACTGCCACTTAACTATGGTGTAATCCATGAGCTTGGCTGGGACATTAATATCAATAAATCTACACAATGTGAGAGAAAGGAAATTTACCATGGCAAAAAGGAATATTTGCAATTTAACCATTCTTCAAAAGGCTAACAGATACTCAGAGATATCAGAGAAAACTGTATATTCTATCATCAAGGATTAAGACATGTTCTAGACAAAAGTATAAATGTGCATATGAAAGCAGTTAAAGGTTGTAATATTGGAATGGATGGATGCCTTTGATATAGGACGCCGAATGAGAGTATTAACACTTGCCTTTACCATAATGATACACGATAGCAATGCCAACACCAACAACAACCGAGCTATCAACATTCAAGGAGCCCTTCAAGTGGAATTCATTATGAATCTATATTAAAAATATTCATCTGTTTATATTTATCACAAATTTGATTATGTTTTGGAGGGTTGTGCAACCCACGCCCTTATGTGTATGAGAGAAGATGGGTATGGAAACGAATTTATTGGAATCGATATGTATATATATATATATATAATCCAGTAAATCTTGGATTGGACAGCCATCTTCTAGACATGGTTTTTCCAACAGTCTACAATATCTCTCTGGTGTAATCTAGCATTATGTTGCGCGGAACGCAGATGTGTTCAGTTGAGTGAAACTTTATGTTTGTATCGGCCATATATGAGGAACATATTAAGGAAAAATGCCCTTTGAAGATGAATGTAGAAAAAGAGGTATGGTGCTTTGAATAACCAATCTATTGGAAGTGTCTAAATGGAGATAAGAAAACATAAACATTGCTCCGCAACATACAATTAAACGTACTCCTTCTGGTACGTAAAAGTTATGATTGAATCATAACTTATATATCTAAATGGAGCAAAGAAAACAAAACATAATCATTGCTTTGTTATAGCAAGATATAATTAGAAGATGAAGACAGATGAGGAATATATCTGGCAAATCAGGCAACCTGTGCCACAACATATCGACATGAAACCGTCTGCCTATCACCAGCCGCAACGCACTCAGTACAGCACTGCAGAAGGTAAACTTTACATTAGAGGAACAATGTGTCTATATCAGAGGAATGAATAGTAAAAGTAACTATAAGTAGAATATCATTCCTCAGCAAGCTTCCCAATACTTCTTATGTAGTCAGGGCACAAGACTGAATGCATATTTCAAATGTAGAGTTAATGATGCATATCAATATACCAGGTAGAGGTATTGATGCATATCAATATATCAGGTAGAGTTATTGATGCATATGAATATATTAGGTAGAGTTATTAATGCATAATAACTGCTGCTTTGGTATAACTTCAGATTTAGGTGATATTTCTTTGAAGCCAATATCGCCGGGGTTGATGGGCTGTTATCCCCCATTTTAAGTAAAATGTCTGCGTGAGGCCTCATGGAATGATTGAACTTGAGGTAAAAAGTAGGTCCCTCTCTACATTGCTTTGAGTGTATTTTCACATGGATCTGATATTGTGGTATATATTTAAGAGGTACAGGACTAATGAGGCATTGTAAGCACTAAAGTAGGCCTGGATCTGGCGACACAGTCATAATGCCTAATGCTGCGTGAGTCTGGCGCAGTCCTTTAATGTGGTGGTGCCTTAAGGGCTAACCCACCATTTACAGCCACCCCCATAGGGATTAGGTACTGGCTCTTCTTAGCACAGTGAAAAATACAATTATTAAATATAAACCAGGCAATAAAGCCTAGTGAATATATTTAACATTGATGAAGACACTGTTCTAAACTGCCATGATATGTTATAACCGTATGGACTAAAAGAAACCTATACGAGACATAGGGGGCCAGACTATGAAAAACAAGGACTTGGTCATCGGGGACCCGACTTGAATTTGCATGCAATCTCTAGTATGACTCTGTACTCTTCTTGCACATTTGTTGCTATCAATGTTTGATTATCACGCAACACTTTAATTACGTTTCAAAAGCAGGTTCTTATTATGATGGTGTTATCAATGCCCTGTTCCATCTAAATATATTCTCATGAGCGGGAGGAGCAGCAAGATCCATCGTCAGCTAGATTAGAGATATACACTCTTTTATCTATGATACCTTATATGTCAGCGTATGTTTTATTCAACAGTTTTATCCTTTATGTAAAAATGTGACAGAAAGAAATACTTGTGACATATTAATATTGGTGAGAAGTGATTCCATGCAATACATTATCCATATTCTGTAAATATTTATTACAATTGATAACGCTTCAACAAAAGGATGCATATTTTTTTCATTAATAAAAATATCTTGCCGATGTTTGGCATGGACCAAGGGGGTGGTACCCTACATTTTGCCTGTGAGTGAATACCATGATGTTCTCAGCAGTTGCAGTGGCGTGCAGCAAGAAGAGCCGTGACAGTACCCCTCATGTACAGCAGTGCGCTGCAGCTTTGATGTTTGTCTATAGACTGCACCACATGCCGCAGAGGCCTCTAGGTCTTGGCGCACGTGTTACCGGTTGTACAGTGGTTTACAGCTCCATCATGGCGGAGATTATCCTCCTTTACATAGGTTTTATGAATCTGAATGAGACAAAAGAAGTCGAATCTGAATGAGCCAAAAGAAGTCAAATCTGAATGAGACAAAAAAGGTCAAATCTGAATGAGACAAAAGAAATCAAATCTGAATGAGAAAAAAGATGTCAAATCTGAATGAGATGAAAAAAATATAATCTGAATGAGGCAAAAGAAATAAAATCTGAATGAGACAAAAGAAATCAAATCTCAATGAGGCAAAAGAAGTCAAATCTCAATGAGACAAAATAAATCAAATCTGAATGAGAAAAAAGATGTCAAATCTCAATGAGATAAAAGAAATCAAATCTGAATGAGGCAAAAGAAGTCAAATCTGAATGAGACAAAAGAAATCAAATCTGAATGAGACAAAAGAAGTCAAATCTCAACGAGACAAAAGAAGTCAAATCTCAATGAGACAAATAAGTCAAATTTCAATGAGACAAAAGAAATCAAATCTGAATGAGGCAAAATCACATCTTTTTTTAAAAAACTATTTGTTAACGACGATTACCTATCACCATAGCACATAAACGCCTTATATTTCTACAAAATAAAAAGAACGTTGAGAAATCATAACTTACTCCGAGTATTTTTACTAATTAGGGTGTTATTTGTAAGAGTTTTATTTCCTCTATCGTGCTTGACCTAACGTGTTAAGCCCTTAAGAGAATTAGACTTATCTAGACCAACTTTGTCACCATGTCTTTAGTGTTCACAACTTGTTTACCAGTATCACAAGTGAACCGTTAGTCACAGGAGGTGTTGTTTACCAATTGTTACAATTCGAGTAACACATTTTCGGCCATTTCTTTCACTATTTTGAGAATGAATTAGAAGATAACACTTATCAAGATGATAGTGCCATTTCTTGGTTTTCTTTTGGTGGTAAAATTAATAAAAGTAGATGAATATTTATGAAGTTATGAGTACGATCCCCGGCCATGCTGAGATTGAATCCATGATACAATTTCACATACGAGCTGAGGCCCATGCCAAAAGGTCAACCCGTTGTCCTTGTAAATCTGTGACCGGGCGGGTTGTCATGTCAAGGACCTGCGACATGACAATTCAGTGAGGCAGCACTATATCTGCTACAAGTAGGTCTCATCACGAAATGACTAAAATAATGTTGAAAGTGATGTAAAACCCCAAACAAACAAACATACAAATCAGCACAAAACAGGAGAACATGATGCTAACCAAAAGTTGCTGCACTTGTACCCTGCTGCAAACAACATTTGCTGTACTCCTGATACTGATAACCGTGCTGCAAACAACATTTGCTGTACTTCTGATACTGATAACCATGCTGCAAACAACATTTGCTGTACTTCTGATACTGATAACCGTGCTGCAAACAACATTTTCTGTACTCCTGATACTGATAACCGTGCTGCAAACAACATTTGCTGTACTCCTGATACTGATAACCGTGCTGCAAACAACATTTGCTGTACTCCTGATACTGATAACTGTGCTGCAAACAACATTTGCTGTACTCCTGATACTGATAACCGTGCTGCAAACAACATTTGCTGTACTCCTGATACTGATAACCGTGCTGCAAACAACATTTGCTGTACTCCTGATACTGATAACTGTGCTGCAAACAACATTTGCTGTACTCCTGATACTGATAACCATGCTGCAAACAACATTTGCTGTACTCCTGATACTGATAACCGTGCTGCAAACAACATTTGCTGTACTCCTGATACTGATAACCGTGCTGCAAACAACATTTGCTGTACTCCTGATACTGATAACCGTGCTGCAAACAACATTTGCTGTACTCCTGATACTGATAACCGTGCTGCAAACAACATTTGCTGTACTCCTGATACTGATAACCGTGCTGCAAACAACATTTGCTGTACTTCTGATACTGATAACCGTGCTGCAAACAACATTTGCTGTACTCCTGATACTGATAACCGTGCTGCAAACAACATTTGCTGAAAACTGAACACAGTTGAGCAGTTGAGAGGAACAGTTTCACAGGAGACAGGCAAGTGGCCCAATCAAAATAAAATGTCACCTGAACATAAACGCGCACTGAAAGTTGTGTGAAGACAATTTTCATTGAAACATAAAAGATTTCATACTGATAAATCCATTGGTATTTTAGCACACTGAAAAGCAAGGATTATATATCATATGAATTACTTTCTTTTCCTTCTCACACATTGACAAAACATAGACTCTCAGACACAATATATTTGAAGGGAATAAAGAGAGGGAAATAAGCTGTGTATTCGAGTCACATTTAGTATATTAATTCTCGATGAATAGGTTATAATGTGTATATAGCTGTGTGGAACGTTTGATGTCAATATCACCGACCTTTATAGATAAATCCAACGATTTTGAAACATTTGTTGGTTAGCCATGAAGGCTTTGCATTATATATGTCAAACCAAGGAACGAATGGTTTGAGAAAGCAATTTGTGTTTATCGTTTTCATATGGTATTGGTAAGGCTATTCATTATGGGTTAAACTGTATATGATGAGAATATCACTATAAATTGATCAATGGGATGATATTAAGCTAATTATTACACAAAAATGGCCATAACTAAAAATCTAACAATATCTAAAATATAAAAAAAATGTTATATTACATAACCCACAAAATGGATAAAAAAATGTAGATGTTGGTCTTAAAAGATAAACTCTGCAGTAATCACCAGTGAGAATAAGTCCTATCTGATTTCCCACCTCAGGTATGTATAACAGATAGAACCAGCACGATCAATGCTAACATTCTTAATCATGGAATTCTATTTTGATAACACTGGTATCAGATTCGAAAGTAATCATAAATAATATTTTATATACAAGACATCTAAGTCATAAATCAACAATGTTGGCGTGTTTTTCATATATATGTATTCATGTATATATATATATATATATATATTCATGTATATATATATATATATATATATATATATATATATATATATATATATATATATATATATATATATATATATATATATATATATATATATATATATATATATATATTCATGTATATATATATATATATATATATATATATATATATATATATATATCGTATATCGCCTTCTGTTTTGCCTTATAAAATGGCCTCTTTGTGATTCAGAATGTAATTAATGCATAAATAAGAATGAATATTGAACATGAAAGAAATGAAAGTGATTTAACAGTTTAAATTAAAAATTAATAGTATCAATGGACAGATCCAATGTGGCTGCTTTCCCTAAACCTATCGCTAATTGCACATGTACATGTATTAATGTATTATCCCAAAGTAGAAATATCAACACCCTTTCAATACTTATCCGTGTACCAACAGGGCAGCACCAGAACTATTCTGATCATTTGACCTACTTGAAATAATTCCCAAATAACCCCAAGCAGTTGTGAATGATATACGTATAATATCAACTTCAACGAGTACATTCACCGTAAACTGGGCAAAAACCTTCAGCATTTCCCAAATGTATGGATGTAATAATGCAAGGATATATTCTATAAACACTGGACTAAACACGCTCCATTGCATTTTATGTATTTTCTTTTTTTCTAAGAGACATTTTCTTCGGATTTTATATCTGCTGGAGCAGTTTATTTATGAGATGACCCAATCGTTTTACTGTCTTGTTTGGTGTAAAATTCATTTTTAAAAATATCTACAACATTGTTTTGTTAAAGTATTTTTTAGAAATAGAATCATTTCGTGAAAATAACTTACAGTTCTAACGAAATCATAAAGTTCATGGTCTTTGGTGTAATATATTAAACATCAAATACCGGGTCAAAACTTTATTTTATTGTTGGACAAAACCATTTTTTGAAAGGCTATACATTTATATATTATATAAAGAAGAAAGATCCATGAAAACAGATGATATATTGCATTGTTGATTCACATAAGACACGTATTGGCGGCGTTTTCTGGCACGCTCACATCTACACTGGGAGTCAGATATCAATGTATAAAAGAATGCATGTAAAAAAATCCTTCATTCTAGAGATCAAGTTTATGGAGTGGACTCTAAATTTCGTTCCGGTGTACAAAATATAAAATCTAGGCCGAATGTATCTGAACATATGCATTATTCGTTTCGCAATATATGGACGTTTCGTGTTTATTGACCACCAAGTGTCACTTGGAACAGGGAGGTTAGGCAATGCATTGTTTGAGCAGAGCAGGAGGGCTGAGTATATGACTATAGCTTCAATCATCAGGCTTAGTTAGGATATATGGATAATTTACACAACAGAGAAGCTGACCTCAGGAAAATATCGGATATATAATGCAATGGTTTGGAAAATGAAGTGGGCCAAATATTTCTGAAATTTTGTGTGTTTTCCAGGGATTTATTGAATATTTTGAATATTGCTAATAGCCTCTTATTTGTGTATACAAAACAGGGCTTACTCAAATATTCAAATGATATTATGATATTATACTTTGGATGAGATGAGGAAGTTACAAGTATATTTACTAAAATTGTAAACACAAACAGGAAAAATATGAAGAATTTGTTTAGGGAATACGACGATGGATTTGTTTTAGGAATATAATGTTTAATCAAATTGCAAAGCGATGGCAGTCTGATAGATAGACATTGGATTTCAAAGAAGAAAATGTGAGCTTTCCTTGACTTGTGAACAATGGGATGGTGCCACAATGGGCTACAGCTACATGTAAAGCCTACAGCGATAATGTTAATACTGCAAGGATTGTACTAGTGGTTTAGTGTCATTTTTTTTCTGGAAAAGAAATATTGCAAAATGAACAATCAGGCCTTTGAAGTTTGGTCCCCAAAAGGTGCACGATCAAGACCCGTATTACGGCCAGCCTTGAGACCTCAACATGAAGGTAACAATTGTTCCTACCCGTGCCAACTTTAGGGCGAAATAGGAAAAGTAATGTCCCTCTAATTAGACATTTTCCTTTGAAATTGAAGCAGTTTTTCCGTCTCATTAAATGATTAGAGGGGAATCCTTTGTTTGGTGTGCTTTTGGGGTTTTATTTTATCAACTCTATCAATAATTGTTTTTAAATAGATTCTTTAAACTTCGTGGATCCATTTTCGGATTCTATGAATTTCATGGATCATGAATCCTTTTGGAATGTGTGATTGTTTGAAAAGATACTTGACACCTGAAGTATGTTAGATATGACAGGAATCAAATCTATAAAATCCGACATAATTTATATTCTAAATCATATTGGTTACGTTTTGTGTTTTCTCAATAGCAAAGTGTTGTCTGATATCAATATCATATCAATTCCCCAGATCCAGGTTAAAAATTATTGACGTTAATAATCTCATTATAAGTTGATTTAACCTAATTGCAAACGAAACAACGTTTTCGCTCAATTAAACTTCATTAAAAGATTATAATCAATGATGAATGATCTGTATGAATGTATGTAGCCTGAATCAACAGCTGGCCGAGTGATTCTGAATGATGTAATCATTTTGATGGCAAATAGAAGTATGGCATAGAATCACTGCTGTTATTGATACCAGATTGAAGGACATTTTGTGGACTATATATTCAGTACAATCACCACTTTATTGGGTACATGGAAAAACCAGAAATGTGGCACAGGGAAATTATTTGTATTGATATTTGACAGTCGGACAGAATTAAAATTTTGTATACATGAAGTGTAATGATTTGGCTTGAACTGACATAATATAAGAATGAGCTAATCATTTGTGTAAAAAAAACACACCACTATGCTATTTTCCAATACATTATTAGTAAATACATATTTTAATGAATGAGAGAGATGTAAAATTCCGTGGTTTAAATGACTTTTTGTAGCACAACTTTCTGCCAGATAGGAGAATGACAATGGTGTCATTTGTGTATATGACCATTTATTTTCTAAAATATCATTAAGATTATTATTGGACAAACGTATAACAAAACACCACTAATCATTGAGATACTGGAATAATTGAGAAAAACTAAAATATAAAATATACTAAGTAAATGTTATTTAGCCTTAAGTAATTGTGAATAAGATTTCTCACTATTTATATTGTTGGATATTATTTCATCAACAAAAAACTATTTGTTCTTTACCATCTACTCCTCTGCGGCCATTCTGAACAACTTAAACTAATCAAAACTCCTTAAATAATATTCAAGTTAATATGTTTATGTTCTTGGGCATATGTAGGTCAAATTAAATATATTTCACAAATGTTGTGGAAGATTGGTTATAATTACTTTATTTGGTCTTTGATTAAAATCTAACCCTATGAGCCAAATTATCTTGATGCATTGATGTTTAATATTGAAAATAATTACAAGCTGAAATTGTGGATGAGGATTCTTCTGAGAATGAAAGATCACTAAACATAAATATCAGTCAAAAAGGAAGCAAGGGTGGGGCATTTGATGTGGTAAAGTTAAAAGTCTTTGGACACTTCGCTGCTACTTTAAGCTGAATATAAATCTAGCCAAATGTGGAAAGAAAATCATTTGGGGCTTTTCAGAGTTCAATGCCAAGTTTTTTAAATGTCTGCTTGGTTTAAATATAATATTAACTGACTAAATTTGCCAAGTGTACAAGGCATATCAGGCCACATTAAGGACATTTGATTATGCATATAATATCAGTTCTCTTCGCTGGTCAAAATATATAATTAGTGCTTTGATTTGCACATTGTTGTGCATCAAATATTCCTCTACATTTTCAGAAATATCTCTCTGGTTACTTTAGAACTAAATTTAAGAAAGACAAAATGACAATATTTTGAATTAGACCAAAGCTCTGTTTCTTTGCGATTTTACTGTGACGTCATTCTCTCAGTATTGCCAAATGGAAATACAAATATCCTGTAACGCCTGAAAATACCCCTAAAAGGGCTGAAACATTTTACATCAGAGTTTTTTAACTCGGATTATCACCGATATATATAGAGATAAATAGGTTCTTCGATTCTGTTGTACTCTGGTGGATTTTCAATCAGGATGGAAAGATGAAATCTACACTCGAATTCACGAGAAATGAAAGAGGTTAGAAGACACCCGCAAATATCGGTAAATGCAAAACTCGAGCTTGATGCGGATGAGCTCCCTTGATATTAATGGACATTTCATGAAACACTTCATGATCTCCCTCCATATATCTGTATCTTAAAGTTGATATTAAACTGATATTTAAAATGTATGAAATATATTTACGTATCCTAAAGGGCTGTCCATGTGCCTTATCACTTTGAAAATAAAGAGATGATTTTTTAAACATGTGATATTATTATTATGGTCAGTGCCTCTTCTATTCACGTTGCACTGTAGTGTATGCAGAACATATGAAATGTGCTAAGAATGTCTGGATCGTGATTGAATATCACGGTTTTTGCATGGATATACATACACTTGCTAAACTGTTTTAATTTGGAAATATTTTGATATGATGTGTAAGTACAGAGTATTGATTCTCTGAAATGGTCTCTGAAGCTGTTATTGTGCTTTTTTTTCTTTTTGGCCCTATGTTCCATGTCTTTCCATGTCTTTCCTCACTATCTATACATTTAAATAAGGAATACATTATAATCTATCAATTTATATTTTCTAATTACAGGTGGAGTGCGGTTTGATATTGGTGGACCAGGGCGTCGGAGGACGTCCTCAACTCGGTCATCCTCGATGGGGGAACCGGAAGTGGGTGGTGGCGGTGGGAAAAGGACCCGCAAGATGTCGCTGTCATGCCTTGCCAGCTCCATCCTCAGCTTGGAGAAGGGAAAGAGGCGAGCGGTAAGTCACCTAGTACGTGCCGCTAACTGCTAAGTATCTGCAGCTCAGCTTTCTAAACTATCCCAGAATGCCTCATTCCACTCTTACACTCATCTTGCTGTAGAAATGCTTTAAATGTTGTTAATTTGAAGTGTTTTGATATGATGTGTGTCACACTAAAGATAAAGTAATCTAGAGATTTTTGTTCACTGTTCTGAAATATTGAGTCGTTTGCATCACAATTGTAATATTTTGTTTAGAATAATAAATGGTCAAATGTCATTTTGTTGTGAAATAACAAAGTGAATATAATAATCAAAAAGTGATCTGTTTAATTTAACGTTGTGGTTTGTGGCATCCTAATAGCAAGTAATTTTGATTAAAAGATCAGAAATATATTTGTTGTAATCTTGGTGTTTTTAGCTATGATGTCAGTATAGCTTCTGCAATGAGGGGGATTTTCTGTTATTCTGTCTGTCCGTCAACTTTGGTCTTTTCCTCTCGTCAGTGTTCTTAAATGTTTGTAGGTAAGATTACTTGATGAGATATTGTATTACCAGAGAACCAATTCTGTCTATTTTCCATTAATCTCAAAGTGTTTCCATTTTTGTGATCTTTGAAAAAGTCTAAGAGCTGTCACTGAATTGTCAAGGAGCACTGGTCAAGAAGGTTGCTTTTTTGAATAGCTTGATGAATATCAGCCAATGACAATCAAGTTAACATCGAAGGTTAATTCAATATTAAACGTGTATTTTTATCGAAATCATCATCTGATCAAGTATGCTCCGGGACGGGATTTAAATGGTCATTTATGAAGCAATTTGCAGGCCTTTTTTCAGAAAATGAAAACGAACATTACGAGAAAGCAATGATCAGCATAGCTTTTAGGCCAATGGCCTATGTTTAAATTAAATATCAATAGTGGTGAATGTTCTGAATCTGAATATCCATGTGTCATTACACTGCCCAATGCAACAGAAAGTATGGGCACAGATCAACGAAGTCGTCATACATTAGAAATAGGAAATATGTGTTGATTTAGATTGAAGGGATAACTATGTAATACCTATAAAATATAGATAAAACATACTTTTTTGTTGGGGTGCTAAACTTGTTTTTTGATCAACTTGAATGGATAATGTTGAGTGATACTTGGGGAATAACCTTGTATATGCAAAAACACACATGTGATTGATGCATGACAAAGCAATTATGATGAACATAACGGAAAGCGAGGAAATCATATATTTATATTAAATTATATATAAGTATATCCTAATACAGTAAATTATTGGGAAGATACCCGGGACATATCAACAAATTTGGTGATTTATCATTGTTCTAATTGCCTGTTGAAATTATGATTTAGTTTGTGTATGGTTTTTGTTTGCGATAGTCTCGGTTGCGAGACCAGGAGCTGCTGCAGGCGGCGGAGAATGGCGACGTCCAGGCGTTACGACTCATGTTCCTGCAGGACCGCGACCTCAACATTAACTGCTCAGACATGCTGGGCAGAACGCCGCTTCAACTCGCAGTTGCCAACGAACACCAGGAGGTCAGAAAATCCCTTTCAACTCTTTTTTTTTGTCTGGCCCAATTCTCATAAATTCCAAATAGTGCCTTCAGCCACACTACACAACGATACATTGACCTGTATGAGGACAGACGACTTATTAGATTTATGTGCTAAATGTCG
Source organism: Amphiduros pacificus (assembly GCA_949316495.1). Classification (NCBI taxonomy): domain Eukaryota; kingdom Metazoa; phylum Annelida; class Polychaeta; order Phyllodocida; family Hesionidae; genus Amphiduros; species Amphiduros pacificus. The sequence goes on from OX439001.1 coordinate 34,835,522, forward strand.
TCTGCTTGTAAGAAAATGTTTTCAAATAGTTTTGTAACCCGATTCTCATGAATTCCTAAATCGTGACTCTAGCTAACTAGTACCAGCATTGTCCTGCTTCAGGACAGTCTGTATATAGTGTATTTTATATATGTATATGAATGTATTTCATTTCATGACATTCCATATCAGTATCTCAAGCCCACCTCTTATACTTCTTCTCAGATTTATTGAATAAAACGGCTGCTGATGCAAAACATTCCTAATGTAGGGTATTCCATTAAAACAAAATTGTGCATCAATTCTTCTTCATATGTAATTCTTCTTTTGTTGCACAAACAAAATTGCAGGAAAAGTGTTATTGATGCATACGGCTGCATTCATGTATCTTTCTGATGCTTTTATTTTTTTAGGCCGTGCATTTCCTGCTTGACTATGTGGATACCAAAAGTGCCTACGAAGCTTTACTGCTTGCTATCAAACTAGGTCATGATGAGATTGCCGAGATGATCCTAGAGCATCCTAAATATGAAGAGATTAACGTCGAGTTTAGACAGCATTCAGATGAGCCTTTCTTCTCGGAGAAGTTCTGTGATCACTCGCAATTCACGGACGAAATCACGCCGTTAATTTTAGCCGCACAAAACAATAGATACGAGGTGGTGATGGCGCTCCTCATGAAGGGCCAGGTGATAGAAAAACCTCACAAATATAACTGCATATGCATACAGTGTCATGAAAGGGCAAAAAAAGACGAATTGAAATTCGCCAAGTCAAGACTAAATGCCTACAAAGGTATGTCGAGTGAGGCCTATATATCTCTGTCGAGCGAGGACCCCATTCTGACTTCATTCGAGTTACGACACGAGCTGCATGAGGTGGCCACAGCGGAGAAATACTACACGGTCAGAACCAGATTATTTCTTTTTATTTCTTGTTATCAATTTCATAATTGTCCCTGGCAATAACCACACGTATATGCTACTTAATAATAAAATAACTTCCCACCAATCAGAATATCACTTTTTTTTTTACAAAAACTCCTGACATGCATATCATATCCAATCTTTCCCTGTGATTTGTGTGTGTGTGTGTATGTGTGTGTGTGTGTGTGTGTGTGTGTGTGTGTGTGTGTGTGTGTGTGTGTGTGTGTGTGTGTGTGTGTGTGTGTGTGTGTGTGTGTGTGAAAAGGTATAAGAAATAGAATAACCTGTTTTGTTTGTTGTACGTACAGGCTGAGTACAACGAGCTGGCATCTCGGTTAAGTGACTACGTGGTGAAATTATTAGATAAAGTACAGGGTAATGAAGAACTCAATGTGATACTTAACAATACAGGGGGGCTAGACCACACCAACAACAAGACACTGGCCAGACTACAACTGGCCATTGATTACAAAGAAAAAAAGGTATGGCAGTCTCTATCCAAATAAAACGTATTTCTTTAAAAAATATTAATTGTATTCATACTGAGAAATGATATAAAAATGATAATAGAGATATATTTTATGATTTAAATGTAAAGAGAGAACGTATATACACATATACCAAGAAAATATTCTTTCCTATAATAAGAATAGAATTAATGGTTGTAAAAAATATAGAGATGTTTATCAATTTAGTCAAATCATCATTTGGAAAAATATGAATTAAGCTAAGAGATATCAGTCTTTGTCCTATTCCATACTGCTAGAGTAATACCAAAGTGCGGAATTACCTATTTTACCCTTGTAAAACCATCAATACATTTCATTCAAAAAGATATGAGACGAATTAAAAAGGTGACTATTTGTTTTCTGTAGTTTGTGGCACACCCCTCCTGCCAGAAGAAGTTAACGTCCATGTGGTATGCTAGATGTGAATGGTTGAAGAACCGGTCGTGGACACTGCGCATGCTCATCATTATCCTTATCGCCCTCATCTATCCCATATTAGCTATTGTATATATGATCGCTCCCCATTCTAAGGTAAGAATTTATCCTTCAACCCATCTAAGCTATTGTGTATATGATTTTTAACCTTTCTTAGGTAAGAATGCCACCACTATTAACTATATATGTCTAAAGATCATCATTATAGTATATATATGTTTAAAATTCATCAATTTATAATAATTTGGTATGGTACCAATTTGGTTGAAATGACAATAAATGCTATTAAAGATACAAATATGAGCATATAGTACATAATGAACAAAGTGTGAACCAACCCTTTTGATTACAGAATTGTATATAAACAACCTTTGCAGATTTGTTGTCTTTGTTTGTAGATGGGACATTTTGTTAGGACGCCATGTATAAAGTTTATTGCCGAAACTGCCTCATTTTTAACCTTCCTGGCCATGATTGTTGGGAATAGCTTTGCTGAGAAACAAAGACTTTGTGATACTACACTAAAACATGATGCACATGTACAGTACTTGTGGTCAGAACTAGGCTATAATGTGACACGTGACTTTGAGGGGGTTGACACCATATGTATCAGAAACCACACCCCAGAGCCTTTGCAGATCACTATAGGAATCTGGATATGTGGTACGTCGACACAGTTTTGCAGTTTTACCCATAAAAAGATGTTAGACATATTACAAATAGTTTAGAGCAGATAAATTCCATTTAAATATTTCAAATCTCTAAGAGTATATTATGTATTAAATTGAAACTAATTGAAAGATTTCAGTCTTATTTCAATAACCAAATAATATATATATATCTTATATGCATTATGTTTGCAGCGTTATTATGGCAAGAGATGAAGCAGTTATACCACGACGGTGTTATGTCTCACTTCTCTTCTGTCTACAATCATATGGACTTCTTCATGCTTAAATTCTACATCGCTTCATTGACTCTTCTCTACCTCACCTATCTTAAGGTACGCCTAAATTAACAATATTTAAGTGTGCATCTAGATGGTAGTTTTTTTGTTGCAGTGTAAAGCTTATATGTAAGTCTTCTGGTTGTTATAAACCTATATGTATCACTCAATCACAGGGTAGAAAAAACAGGTAAATGGACCATACTTAATCACGTGACAGCCAATAGCTGGGTCTAAATTCACTAATAAGCCATTTAGATGCTCTGTCCTAGTCTCTGGTCAAGTTAATGAAAATGTACCAAGGTTAAGTGTACTGGTCCCATATATGTGCCACATGCACCCATCATTCACAGGTGTGTATAAATGAACATAAAACATAATTTATCTCCCTTTTTAGCAATATATATGCACTTTATAAATTTAGGATTTTCCTACAAATCGGTTCTATACATATTATGATCTGTTTATATTGTATCATGTTTTATTTCAATAAAATATCACTTTATAAGTATGAGAGATATAATTTTAGATTTTCTTCTGAGGTTATCGCAGCGAGGTACGAGGTACCCGCTGCAATACTACCTATCCCGGCTTCGATTCAATTCTAATCTAACAGATCTGACCGTCCAGGGAATACATTTGTCAAAACCGTTTACCATATATATATAAACTCACTGCTTATCTGGAATAAATGTTTCATGCATTCCAGTGGAGTAAAACACAAATAATACAAGAACACAGTAAAGAAAATTTTAACTAAATGTTTGATTTAAAGAAAATGGATAATATATGGACAATATATGCTGAGAAATGAGTATCTGACTATCTCTGCATTTGGTAAAATATAATTTACAGAATTATGATATCAAACATGTTTCTACAATGTTTTTGTTTCAGACATATTTAGCCATACAGTATTTTAAAAAGCGTGATTCCTGGGTGCGGCTACTAGAGGGAGACACTGAAGCCAAATATGTTGTTTACTGGCTTGTTCCAGGTAAGCGAACATTGACATCTTAAGACATGACTCATAAGAGGACATAAAATGATTAAATAGTAAATGAAAAAATATGCAACAGGAAACAAAACCTTGATTTCCAGTGGGATAAATCTATATAGAGTTAAAATCAAATTATATTTTCAGATCGCTTTTATTGGGATGCATGGGACCCAATCAATATGAGTGAGTCACTGTACTCAGTGGCTAATGTACTCACCTTCTCCAGACTCTTCTATCTGCTGGCTATTAATGAACATCTTGGACCCATGCTCATCTCTCTGGAAAGGATGATCAAAGTGAGTAAAATCAGAGTGTCGTGCAAAAAGGAGCAATTAGTATATCGTGCAATAAGGACATATTAGATATTAAACAAAATTGGTGAATTGAAAAGCTTTGATTTAAGGTAAGAAGGTAACTGTAAGGACTTGTGGTTTATAGGTGAATGATTTATAGGTGAATGATTTATAGGTGAATGGTTTATACGTGAATGGTTTATACGTGAATGGTTTATACGTGAATGGTTTATAGGTGGATGGTTTATAGGTGGATGGTTTATAGGTGAATGGTTTATAGGTGGATGGTTTATAGGTGAATGGTTTATAGGCGAATGGTTTATAGGTGAATGGTTTATAGGCGAATGGTTTATAGGCGAATGGTTAATAGGTAAATAGTTTATGGGTGAATGGTGTATAGGTGAATGGTTTATAGGTGAATGGTTTATAGGTGAATGGTTTATAGGTGAATGGTTTATAGGTGAATGGTTTATAGGTGAATGGTTTATAGGTGAATGGTTTATAGGCGAATGGTTTATAGGTGAATGGTTTATAGGTGAATGGTTTATAGGTGAATGGTTTATAGGTGGATTATTTATAGGTGGATGGTTTATAGGTGAATGGTTTATAGGAGAATGGTTTACAGGTGAATGGTTTATAGGTGTAGGTGCCAGATGAGTTGTACTCTCAGAGATCGGATGATCTCATCTGCTCATTCAGGCCTGAACTATGTTAAACTTACTATAATATACTTCAATAACTTACATTGAATGGGGAATATGTGTGAATTTCATTACTTATTCACAGTTAATCGAAGTATGAACTGCAAATAAGTAGCAAACTTCACACCGTCGGACATAAGGAGAATGATAACAAAAATGACATTATAAGAATGATGCTGATTGCTATAAATCAAAACACCTGTAAATTAATGTCCAAATTTATACTTTCAGGATGTTACAAAGTTCATGGTGACCTTTCTGCTGATATTCGTGGCCTTCATGGTGGGATTGCACAACTTGTATTGGTACTATGAGCCTTCCATCCGGCGCACGGTGGAGATGGTGGACCACCACGTGCAGACCAAGGCGGAGAAGGGCTTCGGAACGTGAGTGTCCTAAAGTGCCCTGCAAAAAACACCATGTCACACTAACATACAGAAAATAGAATGAGTTGAACCGGTTTAAAGTTTTTAAATAGTTTCATCATGAACAGGATGTTATTGATATTCTATCATCATAATCTAGTTGCATTCATAAAATATGATGTCACACCGAACTTATAATAAGTTGAACCAATTTCAAGTTTAGATATTTTAATCAGCAGCATTTATTATATTATTAGTATTCTTCTATCAGAATTAAGCCTCATGCAAACATGTATCTGTGTCACTATGATTTCACCTTGTGGCCGCGCTCGTTTAGGCTGGAGCTGACGTTCCGCACGGTGTTCTGGGCCTTATTCGGGCTGAGCGAGTCCCGAATCGTGCAGCTCGGCAATGGCTTCAACAGCCGGCTGACGGAAAGCGTGGGCTACATCGTGTTCGGGGTGTACAACTGGGCGGCCGTCATCGTTCTACTCAACATGCTCATTGCCATGATGACCAGGTCCTTTGAGAAGATCACTGTGAGTAGCTACACTCACGCACGTTATTCCCACTTGCTTTTTCCTTACTTTGATCCTCGCAAGCTCAAGCTAATGATGAACTAAATTTATGCATGAACACTTGAAGGCTTTTTTGCCCATGTGTATGCCCATTCATTAATGGTTAGTTGATGATGTCCTTTATAACCTGTTTAATCATTTGATTTTGAGAAACACAATCTTAATATTATGCCAGTCTCCATGCCAGGGTAATTAAGGTCATTGCATTATCTTGCTAATTAACCCTTTTTCTCTCCTGGCCTTGACCTTGATGGTTTTGTGAATGCTCCCTCTACCGGGAATTTTTCACTTCTTCCTTTCTTGTACTCGGTGCACAATGTCAAAATCACAAAAAAATCTGAGGAGCTTTTTTATTCTCATACTATCACATTTAATGTTACATAAGAAATCTAAATAAAAATTTCAGATTGGACGATTTGCAGGGAACAGAATATTTGAAATTACATGATAGTTGAGGATGTTCCCATCTGATTACATATAGATATAGTCAATCAGAATTATTTGAAGCATGACCTTGACCTATATATGTTTAATTGATATATTGGTTATTTTGCTGTCTATTTATTGTCTTCTCTTTTCGTCTTCCAACCCAAACAGTCAGTGGTAAGAAACATTCTCTCCTGCCTAGCTCATTCATAGCGCAAATCTTACTAGGGATCACGTGGTCTATATCTTAATACACTAACATGCCCATTAAACTCACCTCAGATAAATGTGTGACATTAACCGTTCGTAATCTTATAATAAATTACTTTTACACAAAATATACAGTCATCATTTCTTTCTGAACAAAGATAATGAAGAAGCGCTTAAGATTACAGTTGTGTGGATGATCAATCATTGCATACCTATATTCTAGATGGGCTATGGTTTATTTCTAGACCTGGGTTACTGTTCATTTGAAACAAGTGTGTTTTTTAACATATCAGAGCCAATATAAAATTGGTTAGTGCTAGAGTATTTGTCTTATAACAATCATATCCATGCAAAGCATGTAGTGTCAATGCCATTCTCTGATCCCCAGTCTGATTTGAAGTATTTTTTCCTTTTGCCTATGTCTAATTGCCAAGTATGGTGTATTGTGTCCATTCTGTAACCCCTTATTGAAATTGTCTCAGAACTAATTATCTCAGCTTTAATGTGTCATGTTGTAATGTTGGCAAGGTGTTGTTTTTACCACTAAAGCATTGTTAAGTTTTGGTAATTAAGTTTCAAAGTCTTGTTATTAGGAAAGTTTGTTTATGTTCTCAACATTTGCAAATATCAAGTCAAAAAGAATGTCCATATAATGCTGTAACAAATTAAGGTTTTACTTCAACAATAAAAGGCTTTACTTTAGAAAGTGCAGATTGCCATGGTTTTTGTGATGGTCTCATCCTCAAAGTTCTTGAAAAAAAAAATTTTATATTTAACTGAAACAATATTTCTTTTTTGAATAATAATTGAAATTTGAAAGTTTTTTTTTAAAGTTTGAGTGGCATAGTGATTATAAAACCTATACCTTGAGTGATTTTGTTATTTCCCACCCACCCCCCCCCCCCTCCCCCTCCCCATAACATCGATTAGTGATAAAACTTAGGAGTGATTTTCCTGATCTTTCCTGAAGTAGCCCTGTAAACAACTCAATACCCTCTCAATTCCAACTGAGATGTATAGTTTCTTCCTGAAATCCAGATTTAAATGGCAATCCCCAGTATTTAGATTTAGATGAATTCAATGTTGGTACCTTTCAATGTTATGAATTGCTTACACAATAATCAAAATTATGCACAGCTCATAATAACCCTAAGATTACCTGACCCATGATTACCTGACCCATGATTACCTGACCCATGATTATCTGACCCATGATTATCTGACCCATGATTATCTGACCCATGATTATCTGACTCATGATTATCTAAGCCATGATTATCTAAGCCATGGTTATCTGACCCATGATTATCTAAGCCATTATTATCTAAGCTATGATTATTTGAGCCATGATTATCTAAGCCATGATTGGCTAAGCCATGATTATCTGACCCATGATTATCTGACCCATGATTATCAAAGCCATGATTATCTAAGCCATGATTATCTAAGACATGATTATCTAAGCCATGATTATCTGAGCTGAGATTATCTGAGTCAAGATTAATTGACCCATGATTATCTCAGCCATGATTATCTGACACATGATTATCTGATGCATGATTATCAAAGCCATGATTATCTGAGCCATGATTATCTGAGCCATGATTATCTGACCCATGATTATCAAAGCCATTATTATCTAAGCCATGATTATCTAAGACATGATTATCTGAGCCATGATTATCTGAGCTGAGATTATCTGAGTCAAGATTAATTGACCCATAATTATCTGACGCATGATTATCTGACGCATGATTATCTGACGCATGATTATCAAAGCCATGATTATCTGAGCCATGATTATCTAAGCCATGATTATCTGACCCATGATTATCTGACCCATGATTATCTAAGCCATGATTACCTGAGCCATGATTATCTGACCCATGATTATCTGACCAATGATTATCTGACCCATGATTATCTGACCCATGATTATCTGACTCATGATTATCTAAGCCATGATTATCTAAGCCATGGTTATCTGACCCATGATTATCTAAGCCATGATTATCTAAGCCATGATTATCTAAGCCATGATTATCTGACCCACGATTATCAAAGCCATTATTATCTAAGCCATGATTATCTAAGACATGATTATCTGAGCCATGATTATCTGAGCTGAGATTATCTGAGTCAAGATTAATTGACCCATGATTATCTCAGCCATGATTATCTGACGCATGATTATCTGACGCATGATTATCAAAGCCATGATTATCTGAGCCATGATTATCTAAGCCATGATTATCTGACCCATGATTATCTGACCCATGATTATCTAAGCCACGATTATCTGAGCCTTGATTATCTAAGCCATGATTATCTGACCCATGATTATCTGACCCATGATTATCTAAGCCATGATTACCTGAGCCATGATTATCTGACCCATGATTATCTGACCCATGATTATCTGACCCATGATTATCTGACCCATGATTATCTAAGCCATGATTACCTGAGCCATGATTATCTAAGCCATGATTATCTGACCCATGATTATCTGACCCATGATTATCTAAGCCATGATTATCTGACCCATGATTATCTAAGCCATGATTATCTAAACCATGGTTATCAAAGCCATGATTATCTGACCCATGATTATCTGAGCTGAGATTACCTGAGCCAAGATTATCTGAGCCAGGATTATCTGACCCAATATTAACTGACCCATGATTATCTAAGCCAAGATTGTTTGAGCCGAGATTATCTGAGCCAAGATTATCTCACTCAAGAATATCAGATGTAAGGTAATCTAGGTGTGATTTACCACATACCACACGTCCAAAGAGGGACCAGTCTGATGGTTATATCAACTAATAACCAAAAATATCGTAACCCACCTAGATCCGGTGGTTTAAAACATGTATAGAGATTCATTTACAAGTTTAATTCATCTAGGATCGGTGTGTGAAATGATAATATATGTGTTAACCTCAGAAACACACATTTGTGCAATGAGCTGCATTCATAATTGTTCTTGTGGAATCTTATGAGCTTATAAAAAAAGTACTGAACTTTTTAGCAATAATCTCAATAACACCCACGTGTCGATAATACAAATGCAGATGTGTGGTACCAGTAATCGTATACGTAATTAACATTGCTTACAAAAGAAATAACTGTTAGTGAATACAGATACTTGGAGTTCATCCCATAGAAATTTAACTTTTAAATTCCACGCAAACAGTGTGTCAGACAATTAACTTATATGTACTTTCCAAAGAACCTAAAGCACACGTGGCAATGAAGATGAAATGCTGTAGGACGTTTTTTTTCCACAATACTGAAAGCATCGTGTTCTATTAACACAGAAAGCATCGTGATCTAGTCTCTTGTATCTTTTACCATATAGGAACCAAATTGTCGTGATGAATTTTCTCCAAGATTTAGTTGTTGTTTTTTTAATTTTTTTTGTTTTCTTTTTGGTCACGCGACTTAACAGAAGGATACCATTTATATCAGCTCTATATCGTAACGTGGTCAACACGATGACTAAATATTGAAAACACATAAACAAGGTTTATTAGGTTTATTCCACAAATATTCTACATACCGGAATCTGTAACGAATGTTGATTCTTCATTCATTATTATATGTGATAAGATCTTTGATCACTTTTGCAGAGAGAACAAGACGTGGAATGGAAATTTGCCAGGTCTCAGTTGTATATGGAGTACATAAAGCAAGGTTCCACCTTACCAATACCTTTCAACATGCTTCCAAGCCCCAAGTCTATTGCCAAGTTCCTCAGAGCCATCTGGAAGGGCTTCCGCCGGAAGTTGTGCCGCCCCTGCTGCAGGAGGTCCTGCATGTCTGACGACCTAGACGACCTGAAGGAGATGAATGGTATACTGGGGTCGGCCATAGGACGGGTGAGGACCGTAGCTGTGAAAAAGGCATGCTTGCTTGCTGGCTTATTTGGGCTCTTATTTCTTGCTTTATCAGAAAAGTGCAGCTTACCCACCCCCTACCCTTCCCCTGCCCAAATATGTATCTATATATCAACTCGCAAATGACCCTTCAGCCCTTACCCCTTTTGGTCTGTATATAAATTGGATAGTTAAGTGTTGACCTGGGATTTGTGACCTATGAGGGTATTTGAAATTGTGATATGCCTCAAGGTCATCTACTCATGGGAATATGCCATCTGAGCAAATAGTTAAGATCGATTTACATTACCCAAGAACAGCACGACTTAATTGATTTATTCTGAAATAATTTGCCGATAAAACCACCATAGTACTGGCGGCTGAATTTTCTCTTTATCTCTTGTAAGAATGAAATGTTGCACTTTTCTATAATAGTAATTAATTTATTTTAATACGAATAATATAAGGTTATGGTGAAAATATAATACATACTCCCTTTCATCAATATAACAATTGCTGTGATAATATGATGATATAAATCAAATGATATTTGAGATAATTTAATGATGTGACTTGTTTTGTATGGTAGCAATGTGAGGCCAATGAGCCTACAAAGGCTTCTAAGCCTGCAGAGGTCTGTATACAGCACATCTGAGTGGGCAAACTCTTCTAACCTATACACCAATATGTACATCAATCCTGCTTACTGTAGATATGTTTATTTGATCAAACTTTTACATATTTGCATATTGTGAACCAAGTGTAGTGCATTGCACCGTTTAAAGAGCAGCCTTCCCCACGCTTCATCAGTGTATAACTATACTATGCAATATTATCTGTTATTATAGATACAGGAGATAGATATCATCTATCATAGATATAAATATGAATGATAAAAACAATCTAAATTATACCATATAACTTAATAGAACTTGTTTGATTGAATCATCATACTAGTTTTAGTGAACGCTCGTTTGTTTATTTCTAGTTTGCCAGACGACAATTTAAGATATTACTGCGACCTGCGTTCAATATAGCGCGGAGATAAACAATTGTATTTTGATTATTCCACTATTCTCTTGGGATGACCTCATGCTTGCAGTGATTTGAACATAACTCAATTTGTTTGAAAGTTTCCTCCTGACACTAACATAGTACATAGGCAACATCCAAGATCTTGGCATGCATATACTGAAAATCTACCATATACTTAGATATAATGCCAAACGTGTTTGTATTTCTAAAGGCTATTTGCCATTGAAAATTTGCCGATTAAAACACTATTTTAAAATTATTCGATTAAAACACGCACAAAATGCTTCTTACATCATTATATATAATAACAATCATCAAAAGACAAAAATACTTTGATCAATTTAATTACATAAAATTATACATAAAAACAGACATCTTCACCTTCAGTTCTGAACATAAACAATTTTATATTCACAGAATAATATGATATTTTAATGAAATTGTAATGAAATACTTATTTTACTGCAGCATTATAGTGGACACTGTAACAGTAGAAACAACGTGAGTGAAGAAGAAACTGTATTTGTGCCCATTAAAGAGACTAATGATTCCAAGCTCTTCCAAATGGATAACATGGACTACAAGGTATGTAGGTCAAGTTTGGCGGCCATCTTGTAATTCTTTATTATTGACCTATTGACCTATTTGGATGTAAAATGTCGATGTTCTCAAGTACTGTGTGTGATGAAGTAAGCATGTTGGAAATAATTCGTCGTTATCTTATTCATACATATCTTCCCAAAACACTAACAAAATGTTGAATGTAATATGTGCGGTGCGTGTCTCAGAAAGGTTCTCGCACTCTCAATACATGGCTGATTATTTTGTCAAGTAGTTTTGCTGGCAAGTAGGTGTGAATTTTCTGGATTTTTGAGAGAGAAAAAATCATAAAGTAAAGCATTTTTACCAGAGATTTACAGTTTAAGAGTCCAAATTTGAACATACACTATATAATGCATGAAGTATATTCCTCTTCATCAGAAATATGATCTGTTATTTTTTTCAAATACATTACAATATGCTATTTAAACCGTGAGGATCTTGGAACCGAATTCTGAGGCAAGCACTGACAGGAGCACACATGGTTAAAACAACAACTAATGTACTATATGTTGCACAATCTTGCAATTTGTAGCATGTTTATGTCCAATGTATCATCAAATGCAGTCAAGTGTCAGAGTTAATGTGGAACAATATACTTGGGGCGAAGTATTTAGCTGATGAGGTTATCCCTTGATTATTATATTACATATTTAATGTGAATCTGAGACAAGGAATGTTTTACTTGAATGAATCGGTTGCATATAATACCCTAGCGATTCTCTCACATATCACATGTATTGATATAAAATTGGGTTTAGATTATATAGCAACTTTCCCACACGTTTGACTTAAAATGAAAAAAAATAATAAATCATTGCCGAATTGTAAAATTCATTGCAATGTCACACTTCTAAAATTAGTTTGTATGTTTTCAAGCTAAGATTTATCTGTTTTCATTTTTAAGTGATTTCGATGTTTTTCATTCATGCTTTCATCAAAATTTAGCATTTAGCAGATATGAAGCAGATAGAGGCAAACGTTTTAATTTAATATAATTGGAATGAATAATTGTTGATCAATTCAATGAAAGCCGGGTTGGAAGTTACTGGTCCTTGGTATTGCTAAATATGATAAATGCTTATAAAAAATACATTCCAAATTTCAAACCTTCATAACACAATTAAAGCAATTGATTAATGTTAACCATCTTCGTTAAGATCTTCAATACACAATTCCATTTTGATTACACTGCTCCGATTTTGATTCAAGTAATTTAAATTGTGAATCTTGTCGCTTTAGAATGTTGAGATTTTAACCGTTTAACAATTTCACATCTTCAAGGCATGAAGTATGAGTATAGTTTAATATTAATCACTATATCCCAATGCAGATCTAAGTCTTTCATAAAAAGGTATCGTTCCCAATAACGATCATAACATTCTGACCATAGTGATATTATGATTATTGATAAAATTGGTCACAAGATATGCAGAAAACATATCATGCTCTTGGAAACAAATGTGAGAAAAATGTCTGAACAATATTATTTTGAGTTCATATATCTGGGATGTATTTACAAACATATTTATATGATGAGCACTATGAAATGATTTGCTTTCACCACGCAGTCCACCATTGTCAAAACTAGTGCTGCCACCAAGCGGCCACTTAGGGTACTTAGTTATTTTAACTGCTCATACCATGACTAGTTTGTGGACTGCCTCGATGATTGCTCTCAGTTGACTCATGTGTCTCCGACTGTGCCCTGTTGTAGCAATCCAGCGAGAGTGTTGATGTTGAACATGTTGATAGTCAAACCTCTGAATGTATTGTGAGTATTAAGGTGCACTTAAATCAATTTAGTAGCAGTAGTATATTTACACAGTTTAACCTTTTATGTTGAGTGTATAGTTTAAGAGGCACCTTGTTCTATCATTGCTCTATCGTTGCTCATATAAATTATCCTGTATATATATGAACATTAAGATATTTTGGGCTAGTCTATCCTTTTTACCTTTATTTTATTTCATAGAATCTATTTCAACAAAATCACATTGTTAACATACAGTGTGGACCAGAGACTAATCCAAACTTGACCTAATTACCTCTTTTAATTGAACAATTTCGGAGAATTCCACTTTCATTTTTTATAAACTGGCTCTCATTTTGTACAAACTTGGATGTTTGCTCTCCAATTAAGTTAAGATAAATAGTTTGTCTGAGTAGGGTAAAAGGGTGCTAACAATCTCACAATTCTAATATTTTTTGTGAACCTTTTATTCCTGCATGTTTATACATACCATTTTGTCATTTCCTTACATTGCTTATATGATGTGTCCAAATCGATATATTACCTTCCAATTCAGTTCTTTTTGGTGCAGTATATGATTATTCCATTATTTTGCAGAGCTTTGAATTTATTACAATTGAATAAAAAGCAACAGAAAAATGTTATAATAACATATATAAATCATAGAAATAATCACGCATACAATGACATTTTTATAATATCATATTTATCAAGAAAATAATCATGCATACGATGCCAGTTATTTGTATAGAATGTTGATTAGGTTAAATGTTTCTGCATACTTGCATGGCTGTGTTGGCATACATGGCATTATATGCCGAAGTGATATATAGTTATAATTTGCCGTTTTAATCTATTAATTCATTCAATTATTCGATTCCTGTTTGAATACAGTCAGACCTCGCCGGACCGTCCCCCGATAATCCGGCATATCAATTACCGACAGTGATTTGGCTGCAACCATTCTAATCTTTCTTTATTTGTATTCATTTGATGTCCGTTTCATCAAACCGTCAGACTCGTGAAACCGGCAGAATTATGTGTGACAGACCATGACGGACTGGCGGGGCTTGACTGTATTATTATCATAGTGTTGTCTCATGTATATTACTTAAAAGGTAATGCATTTCATGCAAGATGATTGCAATCAATAATGTCATGAATTATTAATAACAAAATATAAAGAAAGGTTCTACTTTTCAGTCTGTAACGAAGAAAGTTGTACGCCGATATATATTTGAACGCCTTCAGCAAACAGTGAATAATGAGGGTTTGTACCTTATTTTATTCAATTATCCATCCATATATTAAGATTCTCTGTGAAATTTGACATATAAGTTGATACAATTTAAGGATTGATTTATTTAAACCAAAGTTAAATATCACAATTTTCTTTCCACAGGTGAGATCGACCATGTTCAACGCTCAGTCCAGGTTTTACAAGAAGATATGAAAGGTAAACAAAAAGACCTGGATTACATCGTAAACCAACAAAATCATATCCTGGAATCATTGAACAGTTTGAGAGATACTATAGGAGCGGATATAGATGGCGCTCATGTGTCGGATATGGGCGATCCGGGAGATGGCAGCAAGTTCCGCGCAAGTCTGAGGCGAAGGACTGCACCGATGCATCCGTTATCAGAAAGTGCAGAGGAATCCTGATAAAAAACTTAACAAAATGACTGCTAGTTCAGAGGATAATATGTTATCGTCTATCATTTCCATATTGTTAAGCAATTTCATGATATTTTTTTTTCTATTTGAAGTTAATACGATGAAAAGGCATTGCTTAGTATTGATATTCGTATAGAACTGGTACGGCAATACACATAGCATTAGAAGTATCAACTGCTAAAAAGACAGAGACGTGTATCACATATATATATGGAACATATATTGATGTTTGAGTTGCGTGCTTTGTTGAGATATTTTACGTTTCTTTTTCATGTTTTTTGGGGGTTTTATTTAGAAATTATTGATTTTAAGAAATCCTAATAGACTAATAGGTGGTTGTCTTAAGGAGCAGCAAGAAAATTGTCACGTGTTTTCTATATCTTGTTATTATATGTGTCTGATATGCTTACCAATAACAGTGCCAAAGTTATGCAGAAACCTCAGTCCGGCCTCATCATATACATGATATATGTAGTTATATGTATGCAATATATTCAGCCTATCCTCTATCTGCGATATTAGCCTAAACACTTACTTCACATATTAAGTATAGATAACACTAATTGTTCATTTTATCATTCATTGCATGTGTAGTTGGGATAGACGGGGACATTTCTTGTAAAATGAGTAGAGATGATTACTGGAATGCCAGATGTTGGCATGGTCTCCTTTTTATATATATATATATATGTATACTAAAATGCACACAAACACTATACATTAGAAATATAGACATTGTGATCTCATTAGATGTTTAAGTAACATGGGTATCTCAGCTGAATATACTTACATTGTATATATATCGCGCAGAAAGTACTTGTTCAAATATATGTTTCTTTTTTCAAATGGCAATTTAATGAAGAGCTGTCATGAGACAATTTATTGAGTATTTATATATTGTAATTGACTTATTGATTTGTTTATCTATTTTTGATATCGTTCCCCATTCTGTGATGATGTTGTATTGTCATATAACTGTGAATGTAGAAAACTTTTGAATCATCTAATAGGTTAATCTTTGGTCCGATGCAATTGCAATGTTTCATTTATTTGAATATTTCAATTAACAAATGTGAAATTGGGCTTTCAATGAGTTAACTAACACTTTTAGTGTGTGAATCTTAGTCTATTTTCTATCAGTTAAGTAATCTGTATTTGAGTCGAAGAGTGAATAATTAAGTAGAAAGTAAAAGGAGTATGGTAAAACAAACTATGTACATTACCTCAGGATATGACTTTGCCTCTCTTGATCAAGTGCAATCATGGACTGATATAAAGATATGCAAACAAAGATTATCGATAAAGAAGGGTTTGACCTTTTACTTGCAATGACTTGATTCATGCTGGTAGTATATATCCATAAATTGTCTCATTCAACCCAAGACGTGTTATGCTTCTACGGTAAAACTGTTTGTCTTTTAATCTATTCAAGTGGGATGTATCATAAGGAATGATATTGTGTAACTGGCAATCATTTTATAATGCATTTCAAACGTTTTCTATTCTTTTATTTTTTTCTTTTGGCATCAGACATTTCCATTCCGTTATATATGTAGGAAAAATCTCGGTGTTCTTTCCACAGCCCTGATTCTAGTTTAAATCGTCACCTTAGTAATTGAATACTAAAAAAGATTAGATTCTCTTTCAGTAAATAAAGGGAAACTTTGCCTTAAAATGATTTATTTTAGAGGATTTCTTGAAAGCTGCTCGACATTCGTTGCATTGTGTTCAGACTCAAATAGACCATAATACTACAATACTCTTTATCTCCTAAATGTTTTAATATCACTATTAATCATCCAGATACTGTTAATTGGACACATTTGTTGATGTAAATATGTAAACAAGGAGTGTAAATAAATGACAGGAAATGTAAATATAGAAACCGGAAGTTAATGTGATTCTGGCAAGGTTCAAGTGCACTGGCATTCTGCCGGTAGAGGGCGCTTCGAGTGCACTTTGTGATAATGGACTGTGCCTGATAGATTAAAAGTGGTTATTTTATGCCTTCATTGCAATCAAGCCAGTCTCATTTATGTTACTGATCATGAAGGTTTTTTCCTTTATTATTGTATTATTATTTGCAAAAGAATGTATAAGGTATAAGAATATCTAGCCTGAGATCTTTTCAGTACATTTATCTTCCAAATAATTTAAAGCATCTTTTATATGAGGCTGGAATAAGGTCACCAACGATAACAATATTCTGGGGACTCTTAAAGCTGAAATACCTTCTACTTCTTAGTTAAGAATACGTACTTTCTAAGGCTTATAATATTATTGAGTGAATAGTCCCCTGAAATAGAGATCGCATGTTGCCTAACTGAAAGTATTTGATGTCAAGTTCCCCGCTGATTCTTCTGTGTTGTCCGAGTGATTACTATGTGGAATATGACAGATTATCAGGGACCGTTAAAGTAAATGAAGGTTGAGATTGTCTTGAACTATTTATAAATGTACTTGTACTTTAAATAATAACTTATGAATGCAAACTATCACCTATTAATAATTCTTTTAGAAGAAAAACAATTCCTAATAAAATATAGAAATACCAAAACCTCATGACTTCTCTCCATTTTGTCTTACTAAAAAGTATTTAGGTTTTGTTTAAAAAATATTATTGATTCCAGGCATTTTAAGTTGCTGAATTCTCAGGTAATGGTACCAAAACCTAAAGGAAAAATGGTATAATAGAATTACTGATCCAACTAGATTGACCATTCTCTGGACAAAATAAAAATGTTCTTTGTAATATGTATTCTTAATGTGGTCTAAAAAGCGTGCTGGAAGTGTACGCTTGTCTGAGTGTCACACCGTTGTGTGTGTGTGATGTGTTTTTTTTCACAAGAAGATATAGCTCACTTTTGAGGTGAAACACTTGTTTGAGTTTCGTTAACTATGATATTTAACCAAAGGAGTAATTTATATAAAACAAAGGGTTTGTGAAGGTTCCATAAAGTCTATGACAGTCATTAATATCCACCGAATCCAACACTGATAAGTTCTGTTTCTTCAGTGACATTAAGGCAGGAAAGAATATTCTCTTAGCTGGAATTGCTTTATTAAGATTCTAAGGTTCTCAGGAACCTTGGACTTCCAGACTCCTAGGTTTTTATTGACCTTGACCGGGTCATTCAGTTGCCTTCATGATCGCACCAATTTTGACTGGAAGAAGCTTAGCTATAGCATTTTGCCACCAGGTGGCACTGAATATCACACCATTTAACTGCCGTGTTCCGAGGATATAGTGTTCGGCATTGAGACAAAATGTTTCTTTCAAAGACATCTCCACATTTATACAATATTAGGATGACTATTATATCCAATTAAGGCATTGAAACGCAATTCTGGATAAATGGATTTTCAAGCATATATATGGATGTTGCATCTGGCAGAGTTTAACCAATTTGTCTCATTATGTATTTGTTTAAGGCCCCAATTATGAAGCAATCTCAGTATTGCTCTGATGAATGGTCTGGTAATATTTGAGTATGGAGATGCCTTTCGCAAGTTGTGTTATGTCTCTGGTTTAGACATTAAGTCATGCATATAGCCTGCCTTCATATAGATATGTATACCTTGAGGTTGTCAATGCATGGGATGAACATGTCACCGTGTACCACCAGTACGGCGATACTACTAGTATCTGTTTGTAAGTAATAAATGACATCCATAAGTAATTATTTCAACTATTAATTCAGTTTTTATATATTTTAACACTGTTATGCTATCCTAAATTAACATAGAACAAAATTCATCAAAATATCAATGATTGATTTAATGCCATGGTACAGTTCCTTGTGTAATATTATATTTAAGCATCAGCCTTCCTGCACAACCAAGTTAAGTACATTTTTTAAAATATCCACTCCACTTTCCTTTATATTCCTCATGAAATATGAGTTTTCAAATATTCAACAATTAGTCATTATCAATGGAAAAGGAATTATTTAATAACTTCGGTAGTCCTTGTACTATTGTCTTACAATATGCGTTAGTTCATTCAGAGATTTGTTGCCCAATATTTGACCAATCTTTTTTCTCACAAACAATTTTGCCGCTGACACAATACATTTGTGAACCTGTGAATGCATTCGCGCCTCTGCACTACTCAACCTTTCAATATCCCACACCGATTCCATACCAAAGGTTTTCCCCTCAAAGTTTGGTATTTTATCTTCGGCAAATCACACATGATGGACCCATAATGTGATGATTCATGACAATTCCTAATGACTCGTTATGACAGTTACACAATCTTTGCTGTGAACCTTTGACCCCTATTTTCTAGACGATGTACGTGGTCAATTAATAAAATTGAGCGATAATGGGATACATCTACCATTGAAAGGTGTTTAAGCCCATTTAGAAAAGTGTAAGGGACTACAAAGTGGGTTGGTGCTACGTGACATTTGTTGTCTCATATTGTTAATTTGACATGGGTGGAATTCAAAGATGTCACACATCTAGGTGTTTCATCTTTCTCAACGAGGATTGAAAAGCCACAAAGAGGTCTCTGAGGTGAAATAATCTCATCAGGGATTGCAAAGGGGTCACTACAACATGGCTTAGGGCTGAGGAATGCTCTTGACATTAAGTATTTTCCAAAACCTGACCAAAGGGTATGGAACTTTCGCATCAACATTGGTTCAATTATTTAGACATGGTTGTTCATCTAAAAAGGCTTTTACTTCATGCTTTCTTTTAGCAAGAATATGTAACTTTTACCCCAATTAAAATATTTAGATACTTTGTCACCTCTATCTGAATAAGTCGTTCTAAATAGTTCAGGATAACAGTATAGTGAAGAGTAGAAAGGTGTAAATGAAGATGGAAATTCTCTCTGTCAGAGATCCAAATTTCTTCCAAGGTTATTTTTATTTATGCGATGAGTATTCTGCGTTCTTCAGTTTGTAGGACGTCTGTCTCTCATGCAAGAGTCTGGGGTTCAAAAAGTATCTTAGTCAATTTGCATGTCTGAAAAGGTAGAATACTGCTATTGAGTTTGTGTTGACTGTGTCATTTGAATGTGGGCGAGTCTTCTGCAAAAATCCAAATCATCCATTGGACACTTTGTCAACAAACTTTGTTCAGCTGACCAGTGCAAACATCTGCTTAGTATAGTTTTTCTAACAGTGGGGCACCCTAAATTGGGACAATGGAGTGGTTTGGCTTACAGAGCCCTGTTTGTCCATTAATGTTTGTCCAATGGTACAGGCCTAACACCCTGACAGACCACAATAGAGGTCACATGATTGTATACATGTAGCCACCTGGTGGTCAAAGGAGTACAGGCAGTACTTGGCATTTTCAGCAAAACACAAAAACCATGGTCAATGTATTTTGGTTGATTTTAGTGAGATGGCTTAATTGTATAACAGTTTCATGGCCACATGTCATTTAAGCATACCCCAAACCTCTGTAATGCTTTAAGCGAATATACCTGATTTTTTTTAATGAAACATTTCAGTCAGGAACAGTCGCGGGGATTAAAAAGTTGAATGGGGAGACCAGGGGGATGCATTTAAACCACTCTCTCTGCAATAGCTCAGATAATCAATGTTCGTGAATCAATAAATATAATCTAAAGTTCTCCAAGGGAATGATTTTCTATTTAGAGAATCTGTTTCAAAATTTCTCATTTCAACTGATACAAGATAGAGAAAAAAACGGTTATTCACCTCCTATAGATTTTGTTATATTTCATTTACATCTAATATCAGAAGAAATGCATCGTTATTTGGATGGCTTCGTGCCCAAAAAAGGATTTCTAATTAGGAAATAGAATTGGTTTGTGGGCATGTTTATTATAGGACTTCTTATAATTGGGACATTGTGGAGCGCATGCGTGTGAAACAAAGACATGTCATTATCAAACTGTGGAGATAAAAGTGTTAAGAATATAACATTTTCTTGTCAAAAGTTGAATAACGAGATAATCTCATATTTAGAAATACTGACATGCTTAGCAATCCATCCATTTAAGAGATAAATATCAAACTTATTTTTTTTTTTTTAATATTTTGGGTTTGTGGGAAGGGAGGTTAAATGTGTGTTGTTTTTTTATTATTTGTTTAGCCCATAGCTATTAGCAATCTCACAAATGTGGCTGAAATAGATTAATAGTCTGGAGACATTGAATTGGAAATATTTATCTGAAGCAAGCATACTTTTTCTCTTCTGCAACGTTCCTATTTCATCTCAAACATGTAATTTCGGCATCAATTGCGCAATTCCCACTGAGAAGAATGCCTAAAGCATCCATGAAATAAGAGGGGTTACAGGCAATTATACATAGATTAGGGGTATGCTTAAATGATATATGGCCTAGAAACTGTGATAAAAGCAAGCTATCTCACTTAGATCAACCAAAATACACCAACCATGGCTACATTTTCCTGACAGTACTGGCTGTACTCTTGTTACCGCTATGTGGTCACATGTGTACAAGCATGTGACCTCTATTGACGTTTGTTAGGTCAGTACCAATGGGCAAACATTAATGGACAAACAGGCCTACGTTTGCACTAGATCACTGGTCAGCTGAACAAATTTTGTTGACAAAGTATCTAATGGATGACTAGGATTTTAGCAAAAGATTCATCTACTTTCAAATGGCACAGAAATGAATCTCGGGGAAATATGACGGTTAATAACATTTGATCGCAAAGTATAAATATCTATATTATGTAAGGGATGTGTGCTTGAAAACCTCACTTTTGAATGCTGTAATCGTTGGACATGATTTATCATCAAGAAGATTAAGCCAGACATCGTGTAACAAAATATAGTTAACTTTATTCACCATAGACATCAATATTAAGTGTAATCAAAAATCTTTATAAAATGAACGTGACTTACATACACACGACAACTGACAAAATATTATTTTGCTTTCACGTCAATATTAACTAGTCAATTGTATTCACGTTTTATAAAAAGGTTCCATCTGGCTGGTACATTCGTTATTTTATGTGCATTTCAGCAACATAAACATGCATGCCATTCATCTTTGAAAAGAACAAAATGAATCACGGCGTCCCTTTGACCGCACTTACCTATAAACCAGATCTAGACAGAACCAAAGTTATTGTCAAAGCCTCAAGACTCACCAACTCAGGACAGACAATGTGGTCCATTTGATCCTCACAACCCTGAGTTCAATATTACATTAACCATAAGTATGCCTGAGCCATTTTCTCAGATATATGACAGATATATGTTCACTATACTGCTGTTATTTGAGTTAAACGACCATATATATTCAAGTAGACATTATATGAAAAACAAATGAAAAAAATAAGATATCGAGGATTTAGATCACTCAGATCAATATTCTTCGTTCACATCTTTTATCTACAATAAGGTGGGTTCTTAAAACAAATATTTGTTCATTAAAACATCATCATTTTCGTTCACCTCGTTTATTTATATACCAACAAATCCAAATGATAAGGTGATATATTTAAAGCAATATTAGTTCAAATAGAATGTATTCGAAGTAAAACAAATATAATGTTATAATTAAAAACTGAAGAAACTGAAATGCGATTGCGGGTTACCATCTTGTTTTTCCCCCAATGATTGGATTTTTAGAGGTTCTTGTGCACTTCCGATTTTGTGTGTGCAGTTCCGTTGTGTTTTTTTTTCAATGGGGCAGTATGGCGACCCGCAATTCGCTTATGTATACATTTTGCCACTGATTAAGTTAAGAGGCCTAAATAGCAACTGCCAATCTGTGGCCAGGAAAAGAGAATTATCTCAGATAAACCATTATTTAGTTTGTGATGTCATGTAAAAGTTTTCAAGTTATGTATAAGTGAATTTAATGATAATGTAATGTTACTCAACTCAAAGTTGAGACAATTGTAACAGTAATTTAGATTTAAAATAGAAAACTCATCACATAGGATAACAAGGCTTTTCTCAATTGTATTATACGATTTCATAATTATTCAAATGTATGGTCAAGTGATGAAGTGTCATTATGTACAATGACAGGGTAACAACAATACAATTATTTAAGTAGTCGAGACATTCATATTTACAGGTCCATAATCGGACAATTCGGTTCCTCGATCATCTATCTGCAAATGCTGTAGTCGAAAGTTCACGCACGTGCTTGAACCATTGCATTTTTGTACGGCATATTTGAAGTGATGTGGTTGTGTTTTGCCCTTCCTTTCAGCATTGAGGGCATAGATTCTGGGAACGTAGAGACATAACAGCGTCACTGTAGCGTTGAAGAGTAATGCACAAGATATCAGGATGATTTGATAATAAGCACGTGATGTCGTAAAATATGTCGGCAGGAAGGCGCACCAGATTACGAGTGTCGTATAAACGCACAAAGTGATGCAGCGAGATTCGTTGAAATTGTCCGGCAATGTTCTAGTTTTAAAGGCATATACCGTGCAAATGAAAACCAGTAGTAGGTTGAAGCTGAGGGAGGTGATGAACCCTTTCATAGGAAGTGCACATACGAGTTCCGTGTATCGCTCCAGGAGTACGGGCATGCGCACTCTCACTTCCGGTGGTGACATCAGCGTAACTATCACATTGATAATGATCTGAAAGTATAAAGCAAATAATTCGTATTACTGACTACTATTGGTAATGACCTTCAGATGACCAATCTTTGACCTACATCTAGATAAGTCAACTTGATGAAAGAAAGTTGCGTATGTGCCAAGGCGCAACATGACCTGGAGGTGAATACACTTACAAACAGTTCACACATAGTTCACACATATTCACCTGCAAGGAACATTGCTCTTCCCCTCCATGTTCTACAATGTATACACTCTCTGTTTTTAAAAGTGTCCATATTGAATGGTGCTCTTCCCATGTCATTATAGATAACCGAGTTAAGTTCCAACAACACCTTATGATATTACAACTAATTACATAGCAGGTTTGTCTAGTGCAATAATAAATCAACATGTCTAGTGCAATAGTAAATCAACATCATCATTATTATTTCCCAGTTATCTACATTTAATGTGTCTGATATCATGATGTCTAATTGTGATGTGTTTATTATAATTGATTCCAAGAAACGTGTCAATTACCTTTAAAGACATTTGTAAATTCATTTACTGAATGAATTAGACAATGATTTGATAGTCGTAATAATACACATTATCTATGGGATCAGATTCACATATAAAGATAACGACTTTGGACTTTATCACAGACATATTCGATTTATATGGATTGACAAATTAAAGTATTTCCATCTGGATGTTTTACATGCATTAAGCACGGATTGTGGTTATTTTTTCTGGCTGGTATTCCTCAAGGCGAATTAAAAACATTAATATCAGTACAAAATATTTCAACAAAACTAAGAAAGAAACTCAGAAAACATGACCATATCTCTGACATATGTAACCTTATGGTAGAAAGAAAAGTAAATTTTAGAATAAAAAGGTAATTCATAACCTGTAAAGCTAAACATGGGACGGCTCTAACATCCAAATATGAGATGGCTATAAAATCATGATATTGGATGGTTATAAAATCATGATATGGGATGGCTATAAAATAATGATATGGGATGGCTATAAGGTCATAATTTGCCAAAGGTTACATTTGTGATACATTGCCTTATTGATGACACCCATGTTGCAGGTAGTGTCTTGTCGCGCCATCTGGTATGAAGATTCTGGAAATTGCTGCCAGATGCAAGTATTTCCTGGGACCCTTTTCTGCACTTACTAAGCGATTCACACACTAGCCTTCAACTGCTGCTTTTGCTCATTAGTTAGATGAGACTAAGTTTCAAAATGTATGAAAATATATGAAAATGTATAGTCATTTCATATTTCCCTCGCATCCTCATCCTTTTATATATCAAATATGTTTAACAGACATTTTTGTGGTCTGTTCTGAGTTATTGGAATTGCAGTTGAACTGATATAAGAATAACCGGAAATCGCCAGTATAAATTAGTCTATTTAATCAGTGTATTTGTACATTCAAGGGAAGTCACATCTTTGGTCTCATTGCAACATCAACTAAGTTATCTCTTGTCCCAGGCTGCCCTGCCGATCAACCAAGGAGTGACTCATATATTCCTGGCCTGAAATGGCTGACAAATTGCAAAACATAATAAGGCAAACCATAGCAAATAAACCCTGAAGAACTGGCTGAACCTTACTACTTAATCATTTTTCTTTGAATGTCCTTTGTGGTTGCTTAGGAAAGGGATTGCACTATTAAATCAGAGGATTATTATGACATCTAAATTTAGAATATTTTTTATCAGAAGAGTCCATATTTGTACCCAGACCGAGCATAATTCTATGAAATACTTTTTGCCATTGTCATTATTATTTAAACGTATAATGATATTTTATTTTATTTAAGATAAATCTATTTTGTTGGGTTACGTTATTGAACAAACGGGAGAAAAAGTAAAATCATTTCAATATATATAAAATACAGGATTTCCCCTCAGAATACGACATTGAATTTAGTTCATAGGGAAGCTCATATATCAGGTGAAAATGCTGTTACTCCAGATATTGTGTTCCTGTAGCGAGACATTTCATTTGAGATAAACACATGCAACTATAGGCCTATTCCATTGATATATATTTTCCTGCAAATAGGCCAGCATAATGTCGTGTTCTCGTGGTTCAGCAAATGTCAGACGTGAAGGCAATAACCACGGCGCAATAGAAAACACACTATCCATTTCACATCAAGCTTTTTTCTAAAACAACTTGTCATGTCGAGGCTTCCTTATGCATAACCATTTCAAATTAATATCAGATTACAAACTTCTGTTTTTAAGAATATTTTACATCAAGGAAAGCCGTTTGAATAAGACGTTCTTGTTAAGAAAATCAATATTGCATCATAATGGATCTGAATTTAAAAGATTATTCAAAGTAACGTTCGTGCTTTTCAAACCACGTTTGAACCTCCAGAAGAACAAATATTTTCTCGGTTCACAGTACATTCATATGAAGGTTGGTTGCAGAGAATGGAATAACGATAGTAATAGATAAATAAAACATGTCCTTTAAGATAAAATAGTACCAACTCAAATTGGATATCCACTGATGTGAACATGAAGATGCATTGGAGAACCACAGCTCTCCTTAAGTGCAGAGTAAACCTTAAAGACTGTAACCAGGAGAAGTATACAAAGAACCGTAAATACCTCAAATCTAAACTTGTCTCATCTTTAATCTGAATGAGTAGATCTATATTTGCCCTCAATTTATTTTTTATTTTAGGTATTCATCTGAGTTCAAGTTTGTCTACCTTCTCGTTGTTCAATTGTAAAGACAGCCTTTTTGATATCCTGGAATGTGTGAATCATATTACAAATGGAAACATATCAAACTTCACCTGTAATGTATTAATATATCAAGTAACATTTAGAGTCCACATTAGATTCAGGAGCCCGAGGTGATCTTTTATGGTACAAAAGTATCTGATGAACTATGCTAGGGTTTATATAACAGGATGCTCAATTGCTACGGGTGTTTCCCAGCTAATGATAAGATAGTTTAACATAATAGGTAGCTAATGATCATAGATATTACATCAGGCCATTGAATGTGACGCCCACAGATTGTGGCAGTCTTGATTTACTTGTGTCTTATCCTGGTAGAAGATACCTTTCTCAATTAATTGACACAGTGCTCTGAAGCACATTGTCAACCAAATGAGAAATCATATACTTCCTCTGTGATGTATAAAAAGAAGTTCTTATGTTAGGATGGAAATGACTAAGGAAGCAGACAGAGAGCTTTCCTTATAACATTTATGGAAAGTTGCATTCGCATTTTACGACATGACAGATAATTGTCAGTTTGTGGCAACTGAGGACGTGTCCGTGAACGATTTAATTACATTAAGATTCGATTTAATTATATTAAGATCCGCTGCGATATCAAAGTAATCCTACTTCAGTTTCCTCCTTATCTGTATTTGTTCACTTTAATTACACTTAAATAAACAAGTCCATGAGGCAACCCTTTGGTGCTGTTTTTCATAATCATATGCAATGTTAGTGAATTAGGGACATGATAAGTTTTATGCATGCTTATTTTGTTTGTCTGTGTGGGATTTTACATCATTTTCAACATTATTTCTGTCATTTTTTGACGAGACCTATAGTGCTGTCTCACAGGTTCTGGACATCGTAATCAACTGACAAATTGTAAAACGAATGCAATCTCGACATGGCGGGGAATCACGTCCACGACCTTAAGATCATCGTAGAGGTGTTAAACATCTGTATTGTTCATTTTAATGGTAATTAAACCAAAGGTTATACCTACCAATCAGAGCGCCTATACTATTTATTGTTTTTATCTATATTTATGGTTACTCAGTCTTTGTAAGTAACTGAAGGGTCTCAATTTCCTCCACGCCCCCAATCCAAATAAAAAACGATGACAAAAGATCGTTTCATTTTGCTGCCAATGCCTTTAACATGCGCTAAAAAAAGATACACTCTCCTATCTTTATTAAATATAATGAGAAATCCCTGACAATACATTTCCTATGATGAAGGAAGAGAATGCGTGCAGACACAGGAAGTACATTAGTAGTAATTTCCATGAGATACCAATTATTGAGTGCGATAATCATCTGTTAATGGAGCCGTATGGCCTGGTGGTCTCTGAAATACAGGAATGTGTGTATTTTACCAGAATGCTATGACATGTATGTGAAGAGTCAATGTGCCCTTGGACACAGACCCTCCAAAAAAGGATTTCCCTCTTATATCAGTCCGTGCCGTCAATGGTACAAAGGTGTTTTTAGGGTAGGTCGCATGACTATTCATAAAAATTGGGCTGTACACAGAATGGTGAAAACATAAATAGCTTTATATATAGACTTTGTTTTGTGTTGATAAGGTATTGTCTCGGTCAGCCACTTGATCTCAGGTCATGATCTGATATTGGTCAATTCTGATTGGATGATATGTTGGTGAGCAAGACGAATATGTGTGACTTGGATATTCCCAATTTCAAATGATCTCCAATGACGGCACAGGTAGAGAGAACTTGTGCGACTTGTAAGACTAAGCGATAAAATGCAGAGAACTGGACATCAACTGCAATGATAAAAGCTCAGCTTCATGGAAAGGTCAATGTTCTCCTAATATACCTCTTACACAAACATACACTATTGCCATAGGCATATCACCATATCAATAGACTATCGTGTTCATGTCAAAAGTGGAGTATGTGCAGAAAGATATTAACCATGTGCAGTCCAGTATGAGCTGAACTCATTGTGTCCAAAACAAAGGTCAACTCACCATGGAAACATATACGCTGCTTTATTGCTGGATATAGGTCGCAATAGGTCGAAAATATAGGTCGCAATAGGTCGCAAATATAGGTCACAAACGTAAAGTGGCAATACGTTTCATACTGTGCTCTCCAATGATATACATTTCACAGTCAGTGTTATAGGAAAGGAAAAAGTTTCATAGGAGATATTGGCCCCCGATAAGGTCATCAACCTGAATAGCAGCAATAATTACGGGCTGGAGATTTACTTCAACTTTTCTGATTGTTACCAAATGAGACAGGCTTAATTGAGTAATAATCTTGTGGAATATGCCAATGAATTTATTACGTTGTGATTCTGGCCTTGTCACTCGCAATACACAAAAAGAATTCTGCAATTTCGTATCACCAATGACATTTTACATGCCTATTTATATTAATTATAAACATTTTGCGGGGATGTGCTGCTCATCAAATGTCTCAGTGTATTGATATAGGACATATGAGCATTAATATTAATCTAGCCAAAGCTATGCATTTTATATGGAACCAACGTGGGAGATTAAAAAGTTGAATATGGTAGAGCCACAAATGCATCTACCCGTATTGTGTTACCGGCATTTGCGATATAGATAGAATCAAAACATAGTGATCAACAAATATCTTGGGCTATATTAATCAACATTTCTCTCCTGTCAAAAGAGATTCATACATAAGAATCTGTCTTTATGCCGTATAACTTACCTAAATGCTACAGGTAAGGTATGGCATTTGCTTTGCCAGGTAATAGGTATATATGCCTAGATACCCATAGTACTGCAGTCAATTTCTTTATATCAAAATGAAATGTTCATATTTAATTGGGAGGATGCTAATGCAGGAAGTTGCTAATCCATCTACTATGGTGATACTTCTTGGGAAAAGTGCCTCATTCTCTTTGAATAGTTTCTCATATGAAACATAAGTAGTCACCGAACTTTTTCACTTTCTTACCAATCAGATAATGTTAATATGTGCTGAATGAAGTCAACAGCTTTTACATGTGAGTACGGGATGCCTCGATGTAGGAATGAAATAAAAAGAAATTCTGTATTACACCAACATAAGAATGAAAAATAAAATCCTCAAGACTATTTTTTCTCCTATTAATATTCATATTTATGTCTTCAAAACAACATATCTGAAGATTATTCATCAAAATGCAGGTGAATCTGGTCATTTGTATTTACTCACATTATGTTCTCTTTAATCAATAACCTATTACGTAAAAATATGACAACTGCCAAAATTATTGAATAATCTTTTATAACGCCCCTGGGGGCGGTGTATATGTCCTTGAAATGAGCTGTATTCTTCAACCCTGGGCAATAGGCCAGGTAGCAAGAATCGATGCCACCCTGGATCGCTAAATTCCTCCACCCTTATTTCTAGGCCGGAGTAGCAACAATCGTGATTACACCGTATCGACATGTGTGCTTCCATCCAGGATAACAGGTCAGAGAAGTAATCAATCCCGTCCTTGATCTATATAAAGTTCCACCCTGGGTAATAGGTCCGAGTTGGAATAATTGCTCCAAACCTGGATCTGCACGTGTTTCAATCCTAGGTATTTAGCAGAAGTAATATTCGCTCCAATCCTGGAACTGAGGGCCAAAGGGGCATTGCATAGTGATTTTATCAGAGACATATAACGGTTGTGCAACTCTAGATCATGATAAAGCATGATAGAGATCTAATTAACTTTCAATAAAAAGCAGCGAGTTTGTGTTCACTCTCTCATATGATACAGGCCACGGGCCGTGGCGCAGTTGGTTAGAGCGCCAGTGATCCAAAGGTTGTGTGTTCGAACCCTGGCCATGCCGGGATTGAACTCATGATACAATTTCCCATATGAGCTGAGGCCCGTGCCAAAAGGGTTAACCCATTGTCCTTGTAAATCTGTGACCGGGTGGGTTGTCATGTCAAGGACCTGCGACATGACAATTCAGTGAGGCATCACTATATCTGCTACAAGTAGGTCTCATCATGAAATGACTGAAATAATGTTGAAAGTGATGTAAAACCCCAAACATCAACAAACAACAACAACTCATGTGATACATTCTGAAATTCTGAAAATCAAACACAATACACGACGACGAATATTGCAAATTGTATTACTGCATTGATAAAGCGGAAAATAAATTATTTAACAGATTAATTTAATATATATTTTGTAGTGGAAACCTTTTTTGTAGTGGAAACCTTTTTTGTAGTGGAAATCTTTATTACAATTGATATATAAAATATAGAAGAGAACAGAAACTAATCTGCAAACTAGAGTTGTGGTATATAAGTATCATATAACATAATGTGGAACATCAAGGACATCTTAATTGACAGATGAACATAATGAAAAAGTCTCATCTACTGAGTTTGCAAAGTATTAGTCTATCATTGGAATCCATAAATTGTGAAATGGTGTATTTATGACCCTTTCAGCAACTATGGCCATATCAAGTCAACTTATAGGCCTTTTATCCAGTGTGAAAGTAACACTTACGGCAGAGGGGGTCGAACCCACCACCTCGTGTCCTCCACTCATATAACCATTAAAGGCACAGATCCTACGCTCTACCGACTGTGCTAATGGGCCGGTTCCATTCATAATGGAATAATAAAAATATATATAAGAGGGAATGAAAATTAGTGATGAGAACATATTCGAAAAGCATAGTTTAAATAAAACATTAACAGACCTATCAGGTGTGGCATTCATCATTTTCAATAACGCAATCATTTACTCTCAATTAAACAAAAGTAAGCTGTGATTAAATACCGTATTTTTTGTTTATTATTGATGACGAACAAGAGATAAATAGCACCACTGCCCTTGCAAGTCTTGTTTGAAACCCTCCTTTCCAAATTAAGGCTTAGTTATTTATGGACATCTGAGATAATGACAACTTCTTAAAATATGTATGTGTTGTGGTGACAAAAATATCTTCAAATTATCATTAAACGCACTTAGTTTGTTTTGAAGTGTAACAGAGTTGCTTTTCAGACTACTGACCCACGATCAGTTCAGGCGTGAAGTTATACATTATAGATGTAATATGTAAAATATTGGGAAAGTGGGCGTTGAAATACGCTACCATTTTGACGACTCATTAAGACACATAATTAACCCTGTGTATCCTACAATAAGATAATATCGTTTTCTGCTTCCTGTTTCCGGTTTCAATAACAAGAGGCTCTAAATTCCTCCATCATTTTTCATATGGATTGGCCTACAAGAGTGGATGACCTTTAATCTGCTCAGTGTAGCATAGAAAAGAAAACAGGTGATACTTTGGTAGCAAGGCTATGCATATGTGCCAGTGAGTTGGAAATACCCCACTGAAATAACAGAGCTCTGCCTATACGCATGGTCTTTGCCACTGCTTGTTATTTATTCAAGTATTCTGATGAGTGATGACATTGATCAAGTAGACAATAATGAAATTAAGCTGTAAACTGACAACCTGTCCTCATAAAATTTGTATTTTATGCAAGTTGTAACCGCCAGATGGATAGTAAGCCAATCTAGATTTGTGATTCCTCTTGTAGGCTGATGTTTCATCTGATGAAGGCATTAAATACCCAAGCAAAATGCCATCATCTGTCAAACGGTCCGGAGAGATTGGAAGACCGAGTGATAAACGATGCTTTATACAGGAAGCCCAAACATTTCGGCTTATACGATCACATGACAGCAGACACAAGACAAACTGTGTTAATTGAAAGGCATGAAGAGTGCGAATGAATTAGTCCAATTTCCACATAAGGTGTGTTTGATTGTTTCTCATCCTGACAGCTGCCTGCGCATGCGTGTTCTGGGAGCTAAATATCATCCTGGCTTTCTCATGAACCTGCCTGTGTTTGCCAGACCCTTACATATATGCCATGATTCAACCCGTTTTGGTTTGTGTTATTATGCCTATGTGATAAAGCAAAATAAAGATCCCCAGTCACTCTTTAAAATGAGTAGGGCATTGAGTCCCGGTGTTAAGGTACCCTCGGACCTGATAGAGAAAGAGCTGAAAGGGTCTTTAATACAAACAAATCAAAACAAATAAAATCAACCCAATTTGTTAATGTGATTTCAAACTCTAAAGATGATGTCTAATGTTTTGTGTCATAAATAAATTTAGATCTATTCCTTTATATTGTGTGTATTAATAAAGTTTTGAGGCATACCCATATCCATTAGGTGTATCTCCAAAGATCTTCCTCAGCACTTTTCATCACATTTATCTTATGAATATATGTGGATGACAAGGGAGACAGGATCCACAAATGTGGAGCGTAGTTTGTCTGGCGTGTAATTCACCATGTGACCACGTGACTGCTTGTTTTTCACGGTGTAAATCACGGTGTGTAGGTGTGAGTGGTCTGTTACCCTCCCACCATCTTGACCAGTTTGACATTGCTTGTTAATACTACTGGGGCATAGCTAAAAATCTGTGGATATCCCATCTCTGCTCCCGATATGACTCCCCACATACAGTGCTGTATCTCTATTATATATCTTTATCTCGTGCCTGGAACATATTTTACCTTAAACTTGGACAGATTCTTGTCACACAACACGCCACGAAGTATTGATATATGTGCTTGTATTGGAGACAGGTGTTTGCTGCTACTGACAGTGTTATAAAACTTGGCCCTAATGTTTCCTGCCAAACACCACCACCCGTCAAAGACATCATATTATTTTGAGCTGGATATAACATTACACGAGATGAGTAATTTGAGCACGACTCTATGTAAGAGGTCTTTGACATGGATTGTTTTTTATAATTTTAGCAAGAGCATTGACCTCTTAAATTGTTAAAAAGTGGAGGATGATTTTAATTAGGCTACTTTCCTCACTAATAATTCGGTTAAAAGTGTATGTTCATTTGGACATTATGTTGCAAAATATATATTATATGTTGCATAAAATATATAAAACAGACGCACTAATTCCAAGCTAACAACACGCATAGTTTTAAATAACCTTACTGACGATGTACAATGAAGAAAACATTCCTTCAAAAAAATGTAAAAGTGTAGTTAATATTCTTCAATTGGAATATATATGTCAATGAATGTAAGCTTGACAAAGATTTTTCTAATCATATTAATCACTGGATTTTTCTATAGCAAGAAAGATATGCCCAGGTCGGCATGGCTGAAATCCTTATCATAGCAGAGTAGTGATTCATAGACTGCATGTTTTCACCATTATAATTGACTTATTGAAGGACACGTGGTGGGATTGCATTCACCTCATTCTACATCTGTCTGGAATTTACAAATATTAATGGGTGTACGGGAAGAATGCCACCTTGAGAAGTCAACTCTAAGATCTTCACGTGGTAGGACAACTTCCCAATTCCCTCTGGCGAAGTTATCTGTCTCCTTGGCAGCCAGGCAGAAATTCACGCTTGCATTAACTAAGAGCTGCGGGATGATGTCTTCATATTCACAGAAATGTGTAATATCCACCCCAAGGTCTCATTTTCTATGGATGTAAATTACCTCATTGCATCTTCCTGAACACTCAAATACTGTCACATCCTGGCGTTAATGAATAATTCATTAACAAGCAGATCTTTGATCTTCTTTTTTTTAGTCTGGTGTGACATACACTATTAATGCTGATCCAATATGTCAATATGAAAGGTAGGGAATATTACAATTATTAATGAAGGAGACATCTTGATGTATTGTTACTCACCTTTGTGTACACTCTGGTGTCCACAATCGTATCTGGATTGCCGATATTAAGGGTTACCAGGAAACGGTTTGACATGCTCTCTTATTTGTGAGGAGGATCTACCCGTATTGTGATGCATTAACCAACCTGTCAATATTCCAGGCTCTGTTTCTTTGATGTCCAAACTCTTATTTAATGGTGGAAGTAAAGTAATGTATCAAACTCTGCCAGAAAGCCCTATCGCTGCACAACAGCAAAGGATATATTTCTATATGGGTCCTTGTGTGACACTGTAACCAGACAAAAATATCCAGAAATAAATAGGGTTGGAAGGATGCCTGCAACTGCATTTTACATCTGAAGCCAAGGTACATATTATTGCAATAGTAATGAGAGTGAGAAAGCATCTTAGCTTTGGCATATTCAATACTGTGATGGCTTGTTGTTAGGGATAAATATCTACTAATACCTCATGGCATCATTGTGGAAAAGGACGAATGTCGCATGGGGACTTAGATATTGACCATAAAATCAACGTAAAGATTGAGAGATAGATTGCCATCTGTTAATTCTCACTCTGGGAATATGGGGTTCGTACTATCTAGAGCTGTGTATCTATTGTTGTTAAACTGACACTCATGATGAGTCCTTCATAGCTCACACTAATCATAGATCCCTTATGGTACACATTATTCATAGATCCCTTATGGTACACATTACTAAGGGATCCCTTATGGTACACATTACTAAGGGATCCCTTATGGTACACATTATTCATAGATCCCTTATGGTACACATTATTCACAGATCCCTTATGGTACACATTACTAAGGGATCCCTTATGGTACACATTATTCATAGATCCCTTATGGTACACATTACTAAGAGATCCCTTATGGTACACATTACTAAGGGATCCCTTATGGTACACATTACTAAGAGATCCCTTATGGTACACATTACTAAGGGATCCCTTATGGTACACATTACTAAGGGATCCCTTATGGTACACATTATTCATAGATCCCTTATGGTACACATTATTCATAGATCCCTTATGGTACAAACTACTCAGCGATCCTTATTGTACAAACTACTCATAGATCCCTTATGGTACACAATATTCATATATCCCTCATGGTACACACTGCATAGAGATCCTTATTGTACAAACTACTCAGAGATCCATTGTGGTACAAACTACTCAGAGATCCATTGTGGTACAAACTACTCAGATATCCTTATGATACACACTACTCAGATATCCTTATTGTACACACTACTCAGATATCCTTATAGTACACACTACGCATATATCCTTATGGTACACACCACTCAGAGATGGTGTACTCATAATTCCCTCAAACATATTATAATCTGTCTAGTGTACATATTTGCAATATCTTGTATAATGTCTTCATGTTGAAGGATTTGAGGCTTTGGGATGATTCTTTTTTCTGTTTTCTGATGTGTAAAAGTATTAAATTGTGCACTTCATATGAGGATGATGAGAAACACAATATTATTCATTACAAAATAAGACTTGCCGCAAACCTTGATTTCAAAGGAAATATGAATTGAATAGAAAGTAGCTGTACCAACACAAATAAGCCGTGACATTATCGTGTACACAGTTTCCATTAATTACAATATGGGACAGAGTACGGCTGCAGACTCGGTGCAAAATGGCAAGCTCTTTATTGCAGCGGCTGTTTTAATCTGACAATCACACGATTTATAGATCGCATAAAACTGCCTTTTTATACAGAAGCTGTAAAGTCAAGCCAGAGTGCATATTTACACCTTGCTGGTCTCGTAAACACTCTGTGATGGGACCATGTATCATTGTTTGATGCAGATGACACTTTTTTTGCCTCTGAGGATTTATATTATTCCAGAGTGGAAACCGACAAATGTCAAATGGGGTGAAATTTATTACTCTTGAAATATTTCTAACAAAGTAAGTATTTCTCTTATACTGAACGCTGTTAGTGGTTTGTGGAGAAATACTCCCTATATATATATACGTTTCCATAGAATATTGGTATGTACAGGAGGTTAGAGGTCACAGACCGGAAATTGACAAGCTCAACATGGTTAGTTCAGTATTTCGAATCCCAATTACTCCGTATATAAATAGGTGACCTGTTAATATGAGCAGCGAGCAGAGACCACTGCTTGTATTACACCAAAGACATATCTTAAATGGCAATCATTTCCATGTTAACAAGAAAAGACCGTCCCTCTATGTTGCAACATAAGGTCAACATCGAAAACTGTCTTAAGAGTGGATTTTTAAGAACCTTGAGGTAAATGAACAAATCACTGCATTTCAATCGTGGTCGGCTGTGGATGAAATTTAGCGAAGCTTTTACTATGTAACGTATTCCATTATTCAAGAAGTTAGTTTTCAATGCAAAAATGTAGGGATTATGAATAAAATACACCATATTATTATACACCATCACAATGCTCAAACCATTTTCACCAAAAATACTCTAAAACAAAAACATATGGCATGTGATAAAATGATACACACTTTTGAGAGTAAGCAGGGATAAGGTCATATTACGCACCCACATTCCCTTATTCCGTTGCTAAATAAATGGAAAACAATATGTTAGGTGTAAATATGTGTGGACACTCTATGTACCAAGACATCATACATAGACTTTAAATGTACCCTTCACCCTAAGTAACTCGGATGGCTTGCTTTCTCGTCGGACAGATCGGTTTTGCCATTGACTGATGATGTAGCAGTTGGCTGTCAGTGCTATATATCACTCTGGGAATATCACATTTTTCTCACTGAGTGATCACCACCCCATTTATCAGTCATTCTACCTGTGCTTCACTGTGTTAATTACATGTCTTTCACCTTTGAAAACCTGTGAGCATTTCACATCTGTGTGCATGTAAATTAATAGCATGATATTCTAAGATGTCGATCTTCATTTTAGTTGATTGTACCCAAGCCTTAGGCTTTTCGTGTATCTTAATTATAATAATATATCTATATGATGAAATGTGAGTGTGTGAGTGTGTGTGTTTGTGTATTCAATCCGGAGCAATTATATATCTGTCATTATAAATATCAGTTATAGTTAAACGAGTGAGTTCATATAGTGGTCATTATCCATATAAATTATATCACGTATGGTCTGACATGCTTGAGATATGCTAAGAATATAAGAAAAATTATTTCATGTGTTGTGATTAATGAAATCTTCAGTGATGGAGATTATTGAAATTTATCAAGAAAGGGTTTTAATCAGTTTTCAAAGTACATATCCAAAACATCAAGAATGTCTCCTTTGAACAAAAATCTACATAATGATACCTCAATCGATTATGATTTTTCTTTTCACAGATACCTGGAATAAAGCTAATATGTCTTGATTTTAAATCATGAATGAGTTCCCTTGACTGTCCATTCACAGGAAGTTGTTTTCACGCTGACACTTTTGTGAAAAAATAATGAAATAAATCGATGAAATCCTTTAAAATGAATTTGGCCCAAGCAATATTCACTTTATGCTTTATTTCACAAGAACTACAATCCTCCATGTTATATCTTAAGGGAATTGGCCAGAAATGTAATTTTGGCAATCATGTGACGCCAGATGCCAATCTCATAGGGGCCTGTGGCACCCAGGCTATCTCGGCCTTGTCCATCTTCTCTTAATAATTCAGAATGAGGAACAACAGGCTTCTGATGTTTTTAGGAGAGAACTCACACAGAGCAGACTGCCTGCCCTAATCAGCCAGTCCTGATCATGAGTTACTACAGAGAGGACTCACACGGAGTAGGCTGCCTGCCCTAATCAGTCAGTTCTGATCATGAGTTACCTACCACACAGAGTAACTCAACAAAAACTAGAAATAACAGGCAAAGTTGTCGTGTATGAAAGGTAGCATGGATTATGAGCACAGATGATTTCAGACTTACTTCCACATAAATTTGTCTTTTTTATGCACTCTATCTGTTTTGATTATTTCAATCATTTTAATTTAACCAAGCCTTTTCATGTATGTGAATATTTTGATGTATAGATATATATTTCTCATTCAAATATACTAGATATACCACCCTTTAAAATATATGATTCTGCTTTTCCGATTGTGCCAGACAAATTCAGGTACTTTATCATTGCCAATCCCAAGCTTCAAAAGCACCCCCTTGAGGCTTTGTGAGATATACTGACTAACGTTTGGGTGGTCCTTAAGATAATGTGAGTACTGACTTTGAAATATGAGATGCACTTTCATCACAACATTTGCAAAGATAGTATTAATACTTCGTAACAACTACACACTTAGCCAATATAAATATGTGTGTGTGGTGTGTGTGTGTACATATATGTGTATGTGCTTTTTGTTTAACCATACTTTTCCTGTATTTGCCTTTGTGCACTTGCTGTGTGAAGTTGACCCAATTTCCTCTTATCTGATGTGCCTCCACTTGATCTGTTTTTCAGGCCCAGGATATCATAATGAAAGCAGTGGCTATGCTGTTCCACACAGTGGGGGGTTTGCCTGTGGTGATTGACCCATAGTGTTCTGCAGAGTGTACGATACTGTCCTCGTGGTGTGTTCTCTGGCTTCCTACTGAACACTGACATATTGTTTCCATGTTTCACCGCCATTGTATGGACTCTTCGGTTTAATAATGTATGGCTTGGATGTCATGAACACGTAGGGTCACCCAGGTCAACCAGTGTCTTACTCAACATTGGATCATATATGTATATTGGAGAATGTCCAATACTTACACATGCAACAGGCTCTCATTCTCCCAATTCTCGATCTTGTGATGTAAGAAGCTTTTTTTCTCAACTGGGCGAGTGATCAACCTTGTGCTTCTCTGGCATGTTTTCTTTTCATGTCACACTTTTCCAACATACTTTGTTCTCATACATCCTTATCATACCTATCTGCCATGTTTATCTGTCATTCTTCCCTGTCATACTTCCCTGTCATACTTCCCTATCACACTTCCATGTCATAGTTCCCTATCACACTTCCCTATCACATCTCCTTATCATGCCTCTCTGTCATACGTCCTTATCATACGTCCATGGCATATTTCCCTACCATACTTCCCTACCACACTTCCCTATCACACTTCCCTATCACACTTCCCTATCACACTTCCCTATCACACTTCCCTATCACACTTCCCTATCACACTTCCCTATCACACTTCTCTATCATACTTCACTATCACACTTCCCTATCACACTTCCCTATCACACTTCCCTATCACACTTCCCTATCACACTTCCCTATCACACTTCCCTATCACACTTCCCTATCACACCTCCCTATCACACTTCCCTATCACACCACCCTATCACACTTCCCTATCACACTTCCCTATGATACTTCCCTATCACACTTCCCTATCACACTACCTCATCACACCCTCCTATCATACTACCCTATTATACTTCCCTATCACACTTCCCTATCACACTTCCCTATCACACGTCCCTATCACACTTCCCTCTCACACTTCCCTATCACACTTCCCCATCACACCTCCCTATCATACTTCCCTATCACACTTCCCTATCATACTTCCCCTTCATACTTCCCCTTCACACCTCCCTATCACACTTCCCTATCACACCACCCTATCACACTTCCCTATCATACATCCCTATCACACTTCCCTATCATACTTCCCTATCATACTTCCCTATCACACTTCCCTATCACACTTCCCTATCACACTTCCTATCACACTTCCATATCACACTTCCATATCACACTTCCCTATCACACTTCCCTATCACACTTCCCTATCACACTTCCCTATCACACTTCCCTATCACACTTCCCTATCATACATCCCTATCATACATCCCTATCATACATCCCTATCATACTTCCCTATCATACTTCCCTATCATATGTCCATGGCATACTTCCCTATCATACTTTCCTACCATACTTTCCTACCATACTTTCCTACCATACTTCACTACCATACTTCCCTGTCATACTTATCTACCCTGTATATTTGTCAAACTTCCAATATCATACTTCACTGTCATACATTCCTGCCATGCCTATCTGTCATGCTTCTCTCCCTGATGATATCTAAATGAATTACTTCATAACACCAAATGAATTCCTATTTCCATAAAACATACACAAAAAAGCAAAATGATTTCTCAGATTACTTTCCATTATTAATCAGATTTGCTGCAAAATAAAAGAAATGTTTTTTTCATTTTCTGAGAGGCATTACTCTGCATTACATCGATAGTAATGCTATTCATTCAATCTTCTCACCACCCCTGCCCCCATTGCCCAATATTGACGTTGTTCAAGATTTGGAACTCGTGTTCAGTCATGCATTTGAGACATGCCCACGAAAAAGCATACAATCACAATTTACCAGCCTCAGGTCACGAACTGTGACTATTTGTCTGACCGAGACGTTAACCAATCAGTACAAAGCATTATCTGTATGATTAGTCAGTTATTCTTTCACCAATCAGTTCTTTTCCTATCTTTTGCGCACAATTGATGGCAATTGGTGGCAGGGACCGATATGACAAAGATACTGGTTAGAACAGTGGGGCCACAAGCCGTGGCGCAGTTGGCTAGAGTGTCAGCTTATTAGCATCAGTTCCTCTGTGGTGATCCAAAGGTCGTGGATTCGAACTCCGGCCATGCTGAGATTGAACTCATGATACAATTTCCCATATGAGCTGAGGCCCGCGCCTAAAGGGTTAATCTGTTGTCCTTGTAAATCTGTGACCGGGTGGGTTGTCATGTCAAGGACCTGCGACATGACAATTCAGTGAGGCAGCACTATATCTGCTACAAGTAAGTCTCATTACAAAATGACCCCAAACCCCAAACAAATGTAAAACCCCAATATATATATATATATATATGTGTATGTGTATGTGTGTATGTGTGTGTGTGTCCAAAACATGGATACAAAAGCCTTTTCTTCTGATGAAAAGATTATTGTTTCAAGTTTTTTTTTCAGCTGATATATGACACGATATACTTCCAAATCAACAATTAATATATGCATTCATTTCCTCTGGAATTTAGACTGACAGCCACACTAAAAATGTGATAAATTGATATTGTCATTGTAGACGATTTCCCTGGTTCCCCATTCATGTGTTGCATTAATTAGCAAGCTTCCA
Source organism: Amphiduros pacificus (assembly GCA_949316495.1). Classification (NCBI taxonomy): domain Eukaryota; kingdom Metazoa; phylum Annelida; class Polychaeta; order Phyllodocida; family Hesionidae; genus Amphiduros; species Amphiduros pacificus. Next base: position 34,876,998 of record OX439001.1, read on the forward strand.
TCACACATACTGTTGTTGCCTATGCTATTGTATTCTGTTGCAAAGAACACACTAGCGAAGACAACAAGAGCAAAGAATTTAACAGCAGACCTCACATTCACAATTTGAACCAACTAGAGTTTCATAAGATTTGGAGCAAATATTTATGAATGTCATGAAATGGTATTTCTTACGTAATAAAATTGTTCCTTATAGAAGAGGTAAGAATGTTATTTCTAAATGTAATATGAATGGTATTTACATGTACGTGGAGAACTGAACGTCTCAAAGATCACAATGACACTAATTAACTGTGTTATGACATGTGCCTGATTTATGCCTGACAATCAGCATGTACCTCATTGCTAATTTGCTACTGAAAGTCAACCCTGGAATATGCAACTCAGTCACTCATGCAGTCAAATCCAACGCCACATATATGGTCAAAATATCAACCAACTTCGTGATTGTAACATAGTTTAATTCTCGCTGTTCCAGTGTGAAATTTTGTTTTTTGTTTGTTTGTTTGTTTGTTTGTTTGGGGTTTTACATCACTTTCAACATTATTTTAGTCATTTCGTGATGAGACCTACTTGTAAGAGATATAGTGCTGCCTCACTGAATTGTCATGTCACAGGTCCTTGACATGACAACCCGCCCGGTCACAGATTTACAAGGACAACGGGTTAACCCTTAAGGCACAGGCCTCAGCTCATATGGGAAATTGTATCATTAGTTCAATCTCGGCATGGTCGGGATTCGAACCCACAATCTTTGGATCACCACAGAGGAACTGGTGCTGATAAGATGGTGCTCTAACCAACTGTGCCACGGCCCGTGGCCTCCAGTGTCAAATATTGCCACCTGGTGTATTAAAATTTGTCACGCATGAGTGAGACATACAAGCTTGGTTTAGAGTATCGATCTTGAGGTCACTTTTCTTTTATTATTTGCTTTTATTTGACTTGGGCTCACTGTCACTACTGTGGTTATCATGTCTGAGGAATAATGCAAAAGGAAGATCCCCTGTCACTGTTCTAAAAGAGTAGGGCATTGAGCTCCGATGAAAAGCTTCTTAACGTTCGTTGAAAAAAACATATCAAATTCTAGCACCTCCCTGAATATGATATCATATTTTAACAAGAAAAATTGGAAGCTAAAAAATATTATGTTCATTGAGACCTACCCCATTATATAAAATAAGAGTATATGAGCTGTACCTGTGACACATGGCCTACCTGAGGCAGGCGTGTTTATCCATGTGAGGTATTTCATTACGTGCTGCGCCCTAAAGAAATGTTGATGCAATATTCCACCAATGTAGAGCCACCACATTTTATAATGCTTCATTGTGCGTTCATGGCTTGGCTCCTTCTGTCACAATCGATTTTGATGCTTAAGTTGAGAATGCCCTGACCGTTATGTCTTGTTCAACTTTATAATCCCATGACTCCAGTGCCTCACCTACTAAGTCAGCTATATTTCTATTCTGTGGGAAATCATTGCTAAGGCATTGCTAAGTCATTGCTAAGGTATATGTATGCAGGGAAATAGGAGGGAAATAACAATGTCGATTAGAATTAAAGATATATCTTAATTTATGATAAGTATTGAGCGTTCAGTTAGAACGTAAATAAGGAAATATCGGTTATACGCAAATAGTTATATATGTATATATATATATATATATATATATATATATATATATATATATATATATATATATATATATATATATATATATATATATATATATATATATATTTGTATATATACCATATGTTATATATATATATATATATATATATATATATATATATATATATATATATATATATATATATATATATATATATATATATATATATATATATATATATAACATATGGTATATATACAAATATATATATGGTTATAAATATATTTTCATTCACACTCTTGTGGAAAATGAGGGAATGCAGGATGTTAAAAAATCTTTCAGAATGTAATGAAATCATGTATGATTACTTCCGGGTTTTTAGAGACATGAGACAAAGTCATCACATGTCAATATTATTCATAATTTTCATACCCAATTCATATTCATAACAACTTTGACCCTGACAAATGCAATGGATGGTAAATCAAAATAAATCAATTTTATTGACGAGTAAAACGAAGTAAAGAGTGACTGCGATGTACATTATTCACCCTGAAGGATGATGTATTGTTTTTTTAGTACAAAAACTTTAAAAATGCCTATTAAGTGAGCTAAAATTCGCAGGAAAATGTGTTTCTCACATTGGATTTGCATTTATCACTGTCTTATGCCCTCGTGAGTTTACTCACAATTTCTACATGTGATGGAGCCACAGCACAGATAGAGTGCAAGTGGTCATAACGCTGACACACATGACCAAGACACAAAAAATTTCAATACTACAGGAAACTCCATACTGTGTAATCATCAATTGTCCGATTTTGAAAGTTACAGTATATTGCTTTCATACATTCTTGACTACATGAATGTTGTTATGGTCACTAAATGAATGTTTTATTCTCAATCATCTACATGTATATTTGCTTCTTATCCTGTATTGCCTCCATGTGAATGTTAAATACTTATAGCCAATATTTGATTTTTTGATTCTTACTGCTTAATGACACAATATGATTTATCGCATCATACTAATAAAGGTTTTTCACGAGGGAAGCATTTTTATGAAAGAAAAGTTTGGCGGAAAAATGATATAGATATTTTTGTGTTTAGTATGTCTCATAGTTATTATCTTCCAGTTCCCTACAATTGCATCAATATTGAGAAGAAAGTGATGCTTGTCAGGTGAGCTGTCAGAAGGGATTATTTGCTCAAAAAAGTTAAAACGCAGTTTTTTAAGCAATATTACAGTTTCATGGAAATTGTAATGTAGATTCTGATTTGGTCTGTTCGTATTAACAATGTCTTAAGCAATGTTTAGGTTGTAGCAAGTCAGATAAAAGCCACCAAGACTTGTGGCTTTTAACGAATTTACAGTTAGTCACTTTCATGGCAAATGTATAAACTCACAAGTATTAAGAAAACAATGTCATGGATGTAAATGTTTCTTATTATGTCCATTAAAACTTTGAATACAGAATCTGAGAAATTTTGCAAATTATTTAATTTTTTATTCTTAGTAGTTGTTATTTTAGATATACAGTCTCAACAACACTATTAATGAGCAATAATACTTTGCCAAACTCAAGAATTATGTTTGATAAATCTTGTAACCCACAAAAGACATGATCACATGTTAAATGGGAAATAAATTTGTCTTGAGAAGTAGAGTGTGAATGAAGCCCAAGCTGAAATGATGCTCAAATTTTATATAATTACAAAACATTTTATAACTATGCTGCCACCGGTCTGATTTAAATGACTATGGTTATGCTCGTATTGCGCATACGGTACTGCGCATACTAATTCAAGTTCCGGCATGGGGAAGGTGGTGTACACACGATTTGCAATTAGAAGCGTTTGTGTCGCATCCCAAATTATGCAGCTGGGTCACTCTATTGTCCTGCACCTTACTTTGGCATCATTACCGGGAGGTATTCGTTGTGCATGATAGCCATAACATGTGAAACTCTGCCCTACAGCATTTTAGTTTGGTATAAAACGAACAATGGCCAAACATATGTTACAGTCAAACAGCACTGAGTATTTGTTTCCTGTTTTGTTTTTTTTTGCTTTGTTTTTGTCCAAAACTAAAGCAGAAAGCATTTTTTCTGACCCAAACTAATCTCAATGTGATAAGTTTTATGGGCGGTCATATGTTACCACTTAAATATGGATAATTGGGTATAGCACGAATCACTGTCAGCAGAAGCCAAACTAATAGGACAAAACCTTAATACTCACTTCACTTAGTTCCTACTAATGAAGCCAGAGAAAGGAATCTATCTCATAACAACAAATCTTACCTGCCAGTAAATCTTACTGGTTATTGAAGCAAACTGTTGCTTACCAAAAGAAACCCTAGAAATTGTTTGAAAATAATTTGCAACTGTCGACACATATGTATTTTGCTATTGAATGAATTTCAGAATATATAAGTGATCAGACTGTGTTGGACACCGCAACAGTGGGAGGCGCGACCATATGTCCTGCAAGTTCTCATAAGGTCACCCTGGTATAAAACCTAATGTGTCTTGATGGCCTACAGTGACCATCTGGCTCGAGACGCCAAGGCTTGTCCCATCAACACATTGACAGAATAAAGCTTCAGCGGACTGAAAGCGGTAGCTCTGGCAATATGCTCCATTGTACCAAGGGTTTTTTTATAACAGGCACAACCCAATATCAAAATAGCGTTTGTTATCTCGCAATGTAGAAGGAATTTACAATGAACAGAGAACATCAAACTACGTGAAATGCTCAAACAGCGTTGAAGGAAGTTATAAAACTGCCTAGAAAGAGTGTACACGTTTGAAATAGACGATTTCATGTAAAGGAAAGTCTGCATAAACAGGAAAATGTTCGCTTTTGCAAAGATAACATGTTATGAAATATGTTGGTATTTTTAGCACTTTAACGAGGAGGCTTTTGATGTATGAAGCCTAAATTATTCAAAACATATCAGATATGAATGTGTGTGCTTAAAAAGATGAGTAATAATTGGCCAATTGAATTACTTATTCTGTAAAACTGAATATTCAAATGCCATATTACATAAAACGTCCCAATTTGTTTGCATCTGGACTAATTATCTCTTTTACTTATCCTCTCATTTAGTCATATTTGTTTGTTTAATTAGATCGGATATGTTTATGTAATTTATTTTATTTGTTTATGCCGTTAGGCTAATGATGTCATTTATTGAAGAAAAAACTTGCTTCTAAATAGCTAAATAGCTATTTATGTGTTTGGACTTATTATGTCATATGGTTTTGCAGACATAATAATTGATTGTTGCCAAACCTTTTTTTCTCATCAGTGATAGTTCGACTCTGCTAAACAGAGGTAGCTGATCTCTAACCTTCGGCTACCTCTGTTTATGCTCGTTCAAATTCTTCGTAAACAGTCAGTCAAAAGAAATGTTATTGTTAAACATAGTCAACACAGTGCTTTGCTCGACATGATTTCATCGTCATGTACACATGAATAGAAAGAAACAATGAACTGTATGGTTCATCCTGAATGTTTCATCCTTGCCAGCCTTTGCTACTTTCTGAACATGTTTAAGCCACTTGTAACATTAAATCATTTTTTATTATTATTCTTATTTGCTAAATGAAGATATCATCTTGATAACTCAGAACCAAACTTGACTTTAAAATAAGAATAATATCCAAACAGGAACTGGAAGACCTGTAACCCTTGTGATGGACGCATACCTAGGTAAATTGGATACTAATACATTTGAAGATTTACTGATCATGACTTGGATTATTTATAACAGTATTATATCATAATGTTTGAAATATCATAGAATTGACGATAAAGATCATTTGGTCGATTGTGAATATTTGAGATAGACAGTGTTGATATGTCTCTGATGTATGAGATAGACAGTGTTGACATGTCTCTGATGTATGAGATAGACAGTGTTGACATGTCTCTGATGTATGAGATAGACAGTGTTGACATGTCTCTGATGTATGAGATAGACAGTGTTGACATGTCTCTGATGTTTGAGATAGACAGTGTTGACATGTCTCTGATGTATGAGATAGACAGTGTTGACATGTCTCTGATGTATGAGATAGACAGTGTTGACATGTCTCTGATGTATGAGATAGACAGTGTTGACATGTCTCTGATGTATCAGATAGACAGTGTTGACATGTCTCTGATGTATGAGATAGACAGTGTTGACATGTCTCTGATGTATGAGATAGACAGTGTTGACATGTCTCTGATGTATGAGATAGACAGTGTTGACATGTCTCTGATGTATGAGATAGACAGTGTTGACATGTCTATGATGTATGAGGTGTTTTGGGAATAAAACAAATATTATCATTTCAATGATACTGAGGTCTATGTCGTAAAACTAAGTTCAGAAAGAAATTGCCTCACTGTCAAAGTTGATTTTGATGTGTGCCTTACAGTTGGTATAATATCTTTCAGTGAAGATTGAATCATTCAAGCTATTACGTTTCAAATGAGCGATTACATTTAATTGGGTGATATAATTTGGCATAGACTAATTACCAATGTCTTTCAAACCACCACCCCGCCCCCAAACATTAACAAAGCATAGGGCAGAATTTGATTGATATCTAGAATATTGGTCTCATTTGTCCAACACCTCACAAGAATATTACCTTTCTTTAGAAGGCATATATATATCAAATTGATATAATGTAAGCATTAATGATTTCAATTGCTTCATATGCGGCAAATTTGCAATTATAATATGGGTGACGACATTGAATGATTGTATCAAAGTTTTGAAATAGGTTTAGAAGTTTTGAAATCATTCTAAAGTATTATAATTAGTTGTTAAGTGTATTACTTAGTCATATAATATACCTTGCTCAGAATGAGCGATCTGCAAACTAAATCATAAGAAGTGGTTGATTATAGTCATTGTTCTATTTAGGGATGGGCTTATTAATCTTTTATGGAAGGACAAAATATCAGTGAGGCCACATGGTGGGGAGACAATATTGAGAATGCCAACATTGAGGGGGAAAACAAGACTCAGTCCTTTGGAAAATAAATTGTTCTTGGGGTTGAAATTGTAAAAGTCTCAACCTTGTAAAAAGTTAACAAAAGGTGACTGTGAAAAAATTGCATCTTAATGTGCAAAATTCAAAATATTTCAGGTGTCCGAAACCAGTCTATTTCGTGCAGTTCTTTTCACAATTCTACCCTTATGGACCTTATTTTATTGCTGTGAGGGTCGGAACCCTCTTTAAAATAAAACAAAATTCTTTTTGATAATCAGGCAGCTAATTTATGAGTGACTTTTTATATGATATTTTTCATGTTGAACATTATCTGTCAATGTCACCTTAAAATACACTATTCATTTAAATCAAAAGACTCATTTTCATAGCCCACATAAAAAACTGACTATCACAATTAATGCATATCTATTGTCAGGATGTTGTTGTTAAGAATGATATTATTTTCAAACTCATGTGTTATGTGTTGTAATTAATAATTGTTGGAAACAATTGTATTAACTGTAAATTAATGTAAATAAAGCGTAATATGATCTCCTAATAAATGATATATCATTAAACATACAGATAGGCAAACAGATAAGAACGTGTTCACCAGGAAAATTAATGATGATCCAACAGACCGGGTAAAACAACATGGAAATATGATGTGGATTTGGTTTGAATAAAAACGGTATTTCGAATAGCCTCGCACAGGGAAGAAAATCGGCCATCTTACTTTCCCCCACCCCCAATGAATGAATAATAATCCATCCCTGATAATATTGCTGCATTTAAATAATGTATGAAAGCTCTCAAACCATATCTTTATCAATAGAACATTTCTATTGAAATAGCAAAAGTTAGACTCATTCTAAGATTTAATGTATATATTCTTAGGAATATGTCGATGGCTTAGTATTCTCTGCAATTATTAAGCCACAATGTGTTGTCTTGTATTTGTGTTTCTATGCAGTTATGTATTCCAAGAGCAATGAGCAATAGTTTAGGAATTAACCGGTGAAACATATTTAAAGGTTCACATGTCTTTTCAGGGCACAAAAGAGTCTCTTTGGAGAGTATGGGACATTTCCAATCCAACTTACAGCCACCCTGTTTTTGTTCTTTCACACCTTGACCACCGCAATCACAAATGAGTTTGGGGTTTAAACAATATGTGCGAGTGCCTTCTTTCAAAGTTTGGTATTTTCGTTAAAGGGAATAATAGGTCATTCATTTGGTTTATTCTACGATATTTCAAATATCCAGTCCAATTAGTCAATTATTTACTAGAGATTTATTCTCTTTACAGTGTATATACCCTCTCTGATTCGGGAAATACTCCTTGGTGATGATATTGATAATGTGTTCAATAAAATGACATTAAAATGATGAATCACAATTAAAAATAATTCTGTCATCAAAGAGAATAGTATTAAGATTGAAATGTGCAATTGTTATTTTGAAGACATATGCGGAAAGATCTTAATAATGTTAATCAATGATTCATGAATGTCACATAGGAATCTGTAATGATTGCAATATACCGTACATTCTCTTTAAGCAAATCCCATTGTTTACCCTGGAGACTTCTTGGTATTTATATTGAAAACTATATACGGCCAACATAATTAGATGATAACATTAGCTAATTGCAGTTTATTGGACATTATATGAATGGACTGTTTGGTTGACCTAGGTTCTTTACACTAGCTCTGGTTTTGAAGATATCATTTGAAACTTCCATTGATACGTGCACCAAAAGATTGATATCTGGAATATTTTGGTGGGTGTTATCTTGAGGAAACACACCAAATTGGCTACACCAGAAAGGAAATGTGTATGATCCAATCTCCATACAGGTGGAATCTTGTGTTTACGTTGGTTAATCCTCTCAGGGTTTCTATCAGCAAGATTACTATAAATGCAGGATATTATTATTTGACAACCAATCATCCATTTCTCCAGGTTTTCCGGTGACTAATATTGAATTTTCTTTGGGATATGATATTGATAACGGAAGATATTGTGAATGGAAGTTTTTTCTCTGTCTATTCATAATAAAAGAACCTCTGCCCATCAATTTAGCATGCCTATCTATTGATGGAAAATACTTCTGTCAATCAGTTATCATGTATATTTGTCTATTGGAAAATGGTACTACTTTCCTTGTCTATTCATAAAAAGAGATTTTCTCATAATGTAAATTATAAAAACATTTCCTCCTGGAGAAATTGAACCCCAACGGAAAAGAGTCATTAACCACTGGACCAACTAACAACTTGTCATGACACAATCTGCTGCAGTTATAAATACAGAAAAAAAAGAAAAGAAAAAAGTGAAAATTAGCACAGCAAAGAGGAAGTGTTACGTCGTTACATCTCGGTTTCATACTAAATCATGCCTGTGCAAGATAAGAGATAGAACCATATTGTTGAATTAAGTGTTATTGGCCTTGACTTTTGTATGTTCAAATGCCTTGGTGTATGCCTTTGATAGCCTCCATTCTAGAAACTGTAAGGACAGGCTTGTGACCTTGACCTTGACCTTTATCTTTCTCTATATTAGAGTTGTGCATGCCCGCAGCACATGTGGCAATGTCATCTGGACATTGTCCACCAATGACTTGATGTCATACGGATTCCAACGGAACAATCATAGCCCTATAGAGGTTGATAGGGTAAAGGATACGCAGATGCTAGCCTCGCTTTCATTTCTCACCATATTGGATCAATGCTATGTTTTAATCAGTGTCTTCACTATCGTCTTTAAAGATCTATGTTATACATTTATTTGCATCTCGGGTGTTTTTATGACATGAGAAGATTAAAAGCATTGCTTCTGGTGCTTTTAACTGAATTGTTTAGTTCTCGTTCTAAAATATTTGTACAATCTATCATTCTGTCAGACTACAAGTGAATCAGTGAATCACCTGTCTTCTGGCCACCAACATAAATAGAGGTCACATAACACACCACAATGTACTTCTCCTAATCTGAAGGTTTGATTGAATTTGTTTCATGGCGTCTTATATATGATTAATTAATTGTCTGGAGATCTGATATCTTTATTCAAAGTACATCATTTAAGCACCTGTTTTCCATTTTATGATATGTTCCCGTCTGTTTTATGCTTGTCCTTCACTCTTTTGTTGATATAATAGCTGCTAACAGCATTTTCAATTTCTGTTTGAGTGTCTTTGCTTTCATATCATCAAGATCCCCTATGTGACATTTTTGTCCATTGTGATAAAATAGAACCCAGTACAAAACTCTATAACATGTGAAGAATGTGTCTCAAGAAAGCGCCCTCTGAAGGACCGATTTGATTGGTTGATTATGATCTCTGAGGCGGGGTGGGAGATGGCTGAAGTACGTGTTTCTGGCCATGTCTCATGTGTGGAAACTTTGTTACTTTTTCACTATTCACAGTTCATTATTCAGATTTTTTTCTTTTAATTTATAGTAGACGATGTCAGATTTCCAAAATTGTCTTCCAAGTATTACCATGCTGGATTTGTGCCATATTATGTGAAAGGAAATCATGAACTATGAATAGTGAATAAGTAGGAAAGTTCAGCTCAATACTTCATCATAACAACGATTATTTTTCTGTATTTACCGATTTCAGTTCTTCCATTTTTTTGTAATATTAGATTAAGATGTCGCCGATTCATTAGAGCTTTCCAAAATGCGTTAGAAATAAATTTTCTCATGTTTTAGGTGCGTAAATTGATCCCAAATATTTTTTGTTAGTCTTTGGGTAGTGTGGAGTTGTAAAATATTTACTCTCTTCTGGCTTTGAGTCGGAGCAAATGAAGTATATTCAGCGGTAAAAGTCGATCCATTACTTTGATATATCTCCCTATGTGAACATTCTGTTGGATTTCCTTTATATACAATTACTGTAATATGAGTACGTGCTACCACATCATTAGTAAAGCTTTTCAAGATGACTTATTGGTGTATATTCTTGGTTCGAAACCTGTTTTAGATGCATTACTAGAGTTTATATACACTTTAACTACAGTCAACACTAGAATAGAGCATACAGTGATATATATATATATATATATATATATATATATATATATATATATATATATATATATATATATATATATATATATTGTATGAATATCTAAGCATCATAACTTCCTAACAGAAAAAAACGGACAGGTATTATGAAGCTGTATTCAGCATTCATTCAGTCTAAGTTTTGTCTTCATCCTGCTGTATTACTTCTTCAGATTCCCACAACATGTAGGTGTTGTACTTTCAAACAAAATAAAACATCTTTTTCTTTTGATGCACACGCCAGGTACATTTGAATTCAATCCATTAACGCTGTTGTCATGGTATTGTAGCACTGTCAACGCTGAGCTGAGAAGGTTTGAATTAAGCTACCTTTGTTTTAAAGTAGATGCTATTGTTATGTAGGCTTATATAAACCCACTTTATCTTTTTTCCAGACATGTTATTGCTCACTGGAAATGTTTATTTTCCATACAAAAATGTCTGTGTTGCATAACCTGACCCTTTTGACATGGATTGAAAAGATATTTTGACATAATAAAGTCAATATTTTGCAATCTTAATCTATAAGAGTTGTATTTCCTTGAGATATGCTAATTTGTTGTTAATACAATGATCTTTGTGACATCCATGATTTTTGGCCTATGATATTTTGTAATTTTCTAGCTGTGAAAAATCACTTGGATTTTACGTCAATTCTACGCTAATTTGAATATGTGAATTTTGACATTATTTTAGTAATATCATGACGAGACCTACTTATAGCACAATGCTCCCTCACTGAATTGTCATGTCTCAGGACTTGGCCAAGACGATACTCCTAAATTGTCATGTCAGGTCTCTCATATGAGAAATTGTAACGCAAGTACAATGCCGACACGGCAGGGAACCAATGACCTCTGGTTTGTTTGTTTGTATGGGGTTTTACATCACTTTCAACATTATTTCAGTCATTTCGTGATGAGACCTACTTGTAGTAGATATAGTGCTGCCTCACTGAATCGTCACACGGTCACAGATTTACAAGGACAACGGGTTAACCCTTTGGCACAGGCCTCAGCTCATATGTGAAATTGTATCATGAGTTCAATCCCAGCACGGCCGGGGTTCGAACCCACGACCTTTGGATCACCACAGAGGAACTGGTGCTAATAAGCTGGCACTCTAACCAACTGCGCCACGGCCCGTGGCCTCCAATGACATCTGGATCATCACAGATGACGTTGCTAACTGCGCCCCCTGGCCCTCCCTTGTATAGTGCAGACGTTACAACCTACACAGTCCATATATTACTTACATTAGCCTAAATACTATGTAATACTAGGGATGTAGTGTTCTCACATCCCAAGAAACACACATCATTCTCAATACTCCATAATAGTAGATAGTCAAGGTGTTTTGTCATTCATCTCATTCATCTCCCACATTTACAGTCATAAGTGGTACGAGAATGATGATATATTCTTGTGTACCGATTAGGAATACAACCAATGGCGGTCAATGCCTTGTGTATTGAGCGATGGTGCCGTCCTCATACTACATTCACTTTGAGTATTTCCTGCTCAGTAATCTTAACCTTAATTACGACGTGACCACCTGCTCTTCACCCATACTCACCCACAGTAATCTATAGTAAGAGGTCATCAGTTCACTAGGCCAAGATTCACACTTTTTCTACTTTAAATTGTGAATATATTATGATTTCTCCGTGTTTGCATGTGCATAGAAAGAGGAAAATGCCTAGGAAAAGGAAGATGTTTGGAAATAAGATTGTGTATGGTTGTGGTAAAAGGTATAGAAATAAGAAAATGCATAGAAATAAGAATGTGTAAGGAAATAGGAATGTGTAAGGAAATAGGAATGTGTAAAGAACTAGGAAAATGCATAAAAAATTGGAATGTGTATAAATATGAAAAAGTGTATAGAAATGGGTAAGTGTATGGAAATACTAAAGTGTTAAGATATAAGGACGTGTTTACAAAAACAGAAATAAGAAATTGTACAGAAATAAGAAATTGTACAGAAATGGGGAAGTGTAAAGAAATGGGGAATGTATCAGAAATGGGAAGGTGTCTAAAAATCGGGTGCACAGAAGTGGGGAACCAATAAGATGATTTGCATCATATTTGATTTTATCTTAATGAAAGCTGTCCAAATTATACATTTGTTGAATTTGTAAAATGTGCTATATATCTTTCAATTTGAGATGCACTGAAATAATTTAAATGTATTAATCCTATGCTAAATTGAACTTTTGAGAAAGGGGATATGATATTTATGATAATTCATTATATATATAACGCAGGGCAGGGAAAGACGTGCGCAAGTGAGGAACTATTCATATAATCAGATGTTACTATCCCTGTTCTGGCTTAGCCCGCGGCACAGATGGTGTAAGCTTATTAGCACTAGTTCCTCTGTGATGATTCAAGGTCATAGGTTGGATTCCCGGCCATGATGGCATTGAATTCACCTTCCATTTTCTCAAATGGCACATTATTACATTTTCTTGAAACAAAAGCTAAAGGTTTCAATCCACATGAAGTGCAGAGCTATAGAAGAGTTGTTTTTTTCAAAAGCACGCCAAATTTTTATCAATCTGTACACACTTTACTGTCAAACGTTATGGTACTCAGAAAATTCATCTGTAATATTTAGGTTTTTTAACAGGGCTTACTGAAAAAGGATGGTAAAAATGCGAAAAATTACACTGCATTACTTCATTACTGCATTACTTCAGCCATTTTGGTTTCGGTGCTTTTACAGCTTGGATCCAGTATTCTCAAATGAATTTTACGGAAATACAAAATGTGCGAATGCTTTCTCCACTCTCCCTAAACTTTGACCTTAATGTTTCACCTCTGAAATGAGGTATTTTACTTATAAAAAAAAACACATGGTGAGAATGTTACAATTGTAAGTGTTATAACATATGACGATCAATGGGTACCTATGATGGGCTATTGGATTATTAATGTGGGATAAACCGTGGGAATAATATAACGCAACTGTTATATTCTGGAATCATAATCTTTATTGAAATTGTGTAATTCCATATGTACTTAACTGTGTCGATGACAAGTGTGTAGAGGCTTGTTTGGATAGAGTTTGAGTAACAGTGGTAGCAACAACGAAGCATAACCAGCCATAACGGTCTCGGTTGATTATATACATACACATGGCTCATTGAATAATATAATCTGAGTTATGTATTGCAAACACGATTCATTGATTTTGAGTCGAATATTGAGATATCGGGCCTGTCCACTGTCATATGGGACAAGTTTCTTGTATATACCATATTTTCATCATTCTCTTAGTCTAACAAAATTGAACATCAGTTTAATATGAAAATTAAGATTTTTATTTTTCCATACAGAATCATTTGATGTTTTATTGACTAAATAATCCTGAAGAATACTATTTTGGCAAAATAGCATTACTCCTATGGGCCCAGTGGTCACCTATGTGTTCAAGATTGATGGACATAACCTATTGTATCAGTATTATCCATTTTCCTATTGAAATGTTGCTTTGTATGATATATATTGGCATGAGTTAAATTGAATGGTTACCCGTCAGACACAAGTTTTATGATATATCACTCAGAAATATTGTGTTACTGTACATATTCACACATTATCTTAAACTATTTAAGTGTCATCTATTATGTGAAAAAAAACGCATTTTATCAATGATAAAATCTGCAAAATGTGCCAAAGGTAGCATTTTGTCTACAGTTTCCTTAAGCGTCTCTCTGTGCTCAGCACTAACATGGGTCTTTGTACAAGGTCAAAATTTACTTCTTGACACTAGATACCATATCCTGCAAATATTTCACATAATAGGTAGGATTGCAGAATGGGTGTGATTACAAAATGGGAGTGATTACAGAATGGGAGTAAACAAAAGTGCACATATATACAGCTCTCCATAGTTTTGGTGGGTGATGACAGAGGGAGAATGCTTGCAGATTGGTATGGTAGGAGAAAATGAACGATTACAGATAGCACGGTTGTAACTGCTGATCGGGAGAGGTTGCTGATCGGGAGAGGTTGCTTATCGGGCGAGGTTGCTGATCGGGAGAGGTTGCTGATCGGGCGAGGTTGCTGTTCGGGAGAGGTTACTGTTTGGGAGAGGTTGCTGATCGGGAGAGGTTGCTGATCGGGAGAGGTTGCTGATCGGGAGAGGTTGCTGATCAGGCTAGGTTGCTGATCGGGAGAGGTTACTGAACGGGAGAGGTCGCTGATTGGGAGAGGTTGCTGATCGGGAGAGGTTACTGATTGGGAGATGTTACTGATTGGGAGAGGTTGCTGATTGGAAGAGGTTGCTGATCGGGAGAGGTTGCTGATCAGGAGAAGTTACTGATCGGGAGAGGTTGCTGATTGGGAGAGGTCGCTGATTGGGAGAGGTTACTGATCGGGAGAGGTTACTGATTGGGAGAGGTTACTGATCGGGAGAGGTTACTGATTGGGAGAGGTCGCTGATTGGGAGAGGTTGCTGATCGGGAGAGGTTGCTGATCGGGAGAGGTTACTGATCGGGAGAGGTTGCTGATCGGGAGAGGTTACTGATCAGGAGAGGATGCTGATCGGGAGAGGTTACTGATCTGGAGAGGTTACTGATTGGGAGAGTTTACTGATCGGGAGAGGTTACTGATCGGGAGAGGTTGCTGATCGGGAGAGGTTACTGATCGGGAGAGGTTGCTGATCGGGAGAGGTTGATGATCGGGAGAGGTTGATGATCGGGAGAGGTTGCTGATCGGGAGAGGTTGCTGATCGGGAGAGGTTGATGATCGGGAGAGGTTACTGATCGGGAGAGGTTACTCATGGATAGTAGTAACAGATTGGGAGTTCGTTGATGGAGAGTGATAACAGATGAGAAGTGATTGCTGATGGAGAGTGATGACAAATTGGTAGTGATTGCTGGTGGAGAGTGATAACAGATCGGGAGTGATTGCTGAGGTGGATTTCTATTTAATGATGTTTTCCTCAGTACCTTTGCTTCTTGGGGAATCCATGAAAACAAAATACAGAATGATTTGCAACTCCTATCTCGCGGAACATCGGCTGGCAATGTGTAAAGTCGAAAATGCATGTTGTGGTCTATGCCATCGGCATGGAATAATTTGGTGTGTACAATTGGCAAGCTTGCTGTAAATGCTGCCAGACGCCCTTCCCGAGGTGATAACAACTTCTCCAGACGGTCAGATAAATTACAGTATCAAGGCTCTGCTTACATAATATTGAGAGTAGAATTTCTATTAAAAAAGCAGATGCGAGGGCCAATCTTCCTGAGATCAAGCCACATTAACAAACATCACACATCAATTGGATTCCTCAGGAAAGTTTGAAAGAAACAATCATCAATGTTTGGGGCGATAATTCATGAGATCTCCTTAGAAGAAGCTGCTCACTGACTTGCAAACTGAGCAGTTCTGGTAGATTAGACGTTTACCTTCTACCATATTGTCAGATGCCAGACCCATAGAGCTTCAGCATCCTCAACCCCACTCAAAACCTGTTTCCTTCTTTCTTCCCCAAAAAGATTTCAACTAGGCCCTAACACACCTTTTTAGTTATTCATAGCGGCTCAATGTGCAGTTATATTCTGTCACTCTCAGTTTACATAAATGAATGGCGTGAATATACCTAAGAAAATCCTATCCTGTAAATATGATTTTGTGGTTTATTATTTCCTAAAGACGCCCAAGAAAGAAACTACTTTTTTTACAAAATCACAAGCGTTAAAATGTCACTGTGAAAACGTACCAACCAAATGTCGTCAGTGACCACAACACAGAGGTCAAAGTATTTCTGCTCACTAAAGAATGACGAATTGGAAAATAAGTTAAATATACAGAAGGTGGAGGTCGGTAAATATTGAGGTTCTCATGTGCAAACAATCTCACCATTAGTCAATCATCTTGATGTTCAGATGGACTTGCTTGCTTTGGAATGACCTAGTTGATTAGCTATGGAGAGCCATGTTGATGAACAGCTCAGATATGCAGTGAGGTGTAATGAAAGTATGAGCACGTCACTTATCAAGCTGAGCTACTCAGTACCACTAATTGACTATTCACCTAAGCTTGTATATCACTATGGACATGTGTGTTCCTGTGAACTTGCAGGCTACTGGGTTATTATCATTTTCATATATTTCAGCATATGCTTGATCAACATCTGTTATTTAGAGCAAGAATTGGATATGTGTATATTGATAAATGCAATATCTCTTCTTGAGGTGAACATACTCTTAGCGTGTATGTCATAAAAGGAAGCCTACATCTGGATGCACTCTGCTTTCATCCCCGCCCTACACTACAGAGCAAGACAACTTGCATCACCTACCTATAATTTCAGTCATCAAACCAAGGTCAAAATAGCATCATTAATGATATAGTATGCCTGATACACTCATACATACATAACACATCTGCATACAATAGGATGTCATTTTGGACATCACATCCTGCATATGTCTCTTTACTTAATGCGATATCTTGGGATGAGTGTAGGAAGATTAATGGATATTTGTTTGCAGCAGATATAGTGCTGCCTCACTGAATTGTCATGTCGTAGGTGTGTGACATGGCAATTCACCCAGTCATAGATTTATAAGGAAAATGAGTTAACCCTTCAGGCACGGGCTTCAGCTAATATGAGAAGTTGTATCAAGAATTCTATGTCTATGTATCAAGAATTCTACAGCCGGGAATCGAACTTACAACCTTTGGATCACCAAGTAACTGCAGCCAATACACTTGCGCTCTATCCTACTGCCACGACCCGTGGCATGATGAAAGAATAAGATTAAAGTTTGACAAATCAATGGTGTTCCTATATAAACGAATACTAAGCTGGACAAAATAACACTTACAGCAGGATCCCTATTGGCTTTGGCATTAATGTACATTAACGTAGATACCTTTACTTCTCACATTTTAATGCTCTCTTTTTCAAAGTGAAGGAAAATATCTATAGCCATGATTCTTTAAAT
This sequence comes from Amphiduros pacificus, assembly GCA_949316495.1. Lineage (NCBI taxonomy): Eukaryota > Metazoa > Annelida > Polychaeta > Phyllodocida > Hesionidae > Amphiduros > Amphiduros pacificus. Next base: position 34,894,644 of record OX439001.1, read on the forward strand.
AATCATAGCTACTCGCAACAAGCAGGTACCACTTCAATATTAAACTCATGACCATGGCTGTTTAAAGATATATTATTCGCTATCCAGAATCAAGATGGCTTCTATGGTCTGTTTCTACTAAGATATGAAGGATATAATTTTACTACCCTGGACCATTATCGCATGCAAGGCAACTCATCACAGACTGAGACTCGTCACTTCCTCCAAGGCCACTATGACCTCTGTGACCCCAGCTATTCACTATGACGACACATCCGCCCTATCTCAAGACCAGTGTGCCATCCTTGACCTTGGACTACACAGAGAGAAGACAATAAGCAGCCATTTTAAGTGTTATATTCGTAAATGCCCTCATGTGAATGTGCTTACTTCCTTCTCATGTTGTTTTGAGATCCATATTAGCCTTATAAACCTTCAACCCTGGCGTTTATTCTCCCATGGTTTTGTGAAGGGGAAATTAGTTTGATGGATGGGTCATCGGCGCGAATTGGAATCTGGGCAAGCGCCGGGATTTACTACCGGAGCATCGGCACGCTGCGGGTGATGAGAGAAGAGTCAGCTGATTTGTCAAGGAGGCATACAGATGGAGATGAGAGAAAGCGGGCGAATCATATTATACCCGTGTCATTGCCTGAAGCATATTGAGACGGGAAAGCCGGACTGTCTTTATTGCCAGCCAAAAAGAGAGTCTACGAGCCCTGAAGGACATAAGCTTATCTCACAAATCTGAGCTCCAAGCATAAGGTATCGCCTCCTGAAATCGGGAACGGGGTCCATCATTCTTGTTAATAAGGCCCTCCCTTCTACATATCACACTACAAAAGCTACATATGAGTTGGACAGCAGACAGATAGCAAGTGTTAAAAGCAACGGCCTTCACCTGTTATTACATTTTGATATTTGAGTCCACAATGTTCTGTTGTCACGTGAGAGGTCACGTGACGTCTCAGTCTGAATGCCGCGGAGTAGGACGTTGCCAATGTTAGTCAGACACTAGAACCAGGACATATATTTGTTTTAAGCGACAGACGTGCACAAGGTGAGACCACGTCAACCCTACTCTATAATTAGTTTCCCTTTGACACGTAATTCCTACTAATGATTTACAAAGAAAGTGTCAACCTGTCTGGGAGGCACGAGGCTTACATACGTAACATTGACAGAACAACCGCGGTGAAAACAAGTAATACATACAAACTGATAGGTCCCGGAAAACTACGGTGCGCGCGCTGGATAAAACACATCGATCATTTAAAGTCCAATTAATGAATAAATCATATGTTTTGCTATAATGTCACATTTCTGTAACGGCTGATATTACATTTTTGATGATAATAAATATTAATGAAAGAAAAAAAAACGGTTACACATGTGAGTTGGTGTGGGAAAGTCTGTATATTGAATGATATTTAAAACAGGGCTATATAAACTGAAGAAGAAATGATCCAATTAGGTACTTTAAGTACGCACTGCATAAGTACAACAAAAAGCACTTTTTGTTAAATCGCGGTAAAGTCATTGTTTGGCCATTTAACTGAGCATTTCAAGTCTTACATATCGCGCTGTTCAATCTACAGTGTGTGTGGATGGGAATTCGACATGATCCGGCTTCGCTGTCCAGTCGGTTGCTTTGGGAGTCTTGGTCAGCCAGATCATTCTATAGTACTGCCAGCACTGACTTATAGTATCAATATCAGTCTCCGGGGCGCTCTGTGACGTTACTCATATATCTCATATGTATCTATTGTATCAAACACGCTCTTCTGTGGCCCAACACGCTTCAGACAGCTCCACCGGAAGTGCCGCATCAAGAGACTATAACATATTCTAATATACACCGATTACTGCTTTACTGATAATCATATTGGTGGGGGTTTTTTTGTTGGTTTTTAGGGGGACTTTTTTGTTTGTGTTGTTTTTTGGGTTTTTTTGTGGTTTTTTTTGTTTGTTTGTTTTTTGGGTGGTTTTTTTGGGTGGTTTTTTGTAGTTTTTTTAAGGTTTTTTTTTTTTTTTTTTTAGCTTTAAATATAATGAACCTATAGAGTACTTGCAGCCAAAACGCTCTAACCTACTGTGTTTGTAAAAAGGAATATGATACATTAGATACATCAAATAAGTTATTGTAACTTGGTGTAAATATAGTATTGGTGTTAATATGAGGAAGCAATATAACATGTTGTCTGTGTGCGGCTTATGATTGATTAATCTTCTAATAATCTTTTCTAAGAAATGCACCCAGCATAGATTCTTTGCAATATTTTATAAAAAGGGATATTCTAAATGTATATTACAATGCATCAGTTTTTTTTTCAAGATTATCTTCCACATACTGTATATTTTGTAAAACAGAAAGCTGAATTTATATATATATATATATATATATATATATATATATATATATATATATATATATATATATATATATATATATTTATATATATGGTTTGATAAATAAGTAAATAGACAATATCTTCCTATTGTAATGTTATGCCATCTGGCGGTGAACTAATGAGATACATATCTCAAGAGAAGCCTTTTTAATTATGATGAAGCTTTTCTGTGAATTAATTTTTGGGGACTGGCTGATAAAAAACATTCCATTATTGGATGTTGGTACACCCGGAAAAGCTTCCTTCGTTTTTACGGAGTAAGATATTGGTCCTCTCAAACTGGTATTTCCTTATTTAACACTTACATTTAGTACAGCAAACGACAACATAGCTGCGGACGACAACAGAGCTGCAGAAGACGCCAAGAGTGGCGTTTCAGTTTATCAATTGATTGCCAATGTTAATCACAACACAAATAAAAGCTTGGCTCTGTTGTCGTCGGCTGTAAGTATTCCGTGTTACATAAGTAGTCCTACCTAACTTTGAATGTCATAAAGTTGGTAGATTTTTCCCATTTTATAAGATATCACAACCGATATATATTAAGAAAACATGAATTAACAACAAATTTAGTCGTTCCAGGAACCGATTCATTTGGAAATATGTCATGAGCAGTATGCAATACCACATTAAAAACCCAGCATGTTTTGTGTTTTCAAAAGAGTATAATTGGTTGATCATCAACTTAAAGTGTTTTTTTCTGACATATAAAGTTTTATATATTTAAATATTCACTAATTAAGTTGATTAAGCTTAATCATAGTTGTCTATCACATTATTTATTGCTCTTGATTGATTTATGACAAACAAGTATTTTTCTTCCATAAGTTTAGTTAATCATACGCCTTGTCAAACTAATATATCACATTGTTATGAATTATAATGTGAATAAACAAACTGGAAGTTTTTTCTTGTACCTAGAACACAAAAAAGGCAAGGGCTGCGACGAGAAAATCTTGCCTGGCTTTTTAATGTGTGCTGTGACTTGTTTTATATATATATATATATAAATATATATATATATATATATATATATATATATATATATATATATATATATATATATATATATATATATATATATATATATATATATATATATATATATATATATATATATATAATAATAATAATCGTTACTCTTTCAATTATATTTTGGAACAAACAACTTAATGACCATGAATATTAATGACTTTTTGGGAGGAGGGCCTTTTTTTCTAATTTATATCAGGAAAATAATATACGACGCAATCTAAATGGTGCTAAAAACAAGATACACAAATCCATCAGTCGTAGGTATAATTTTGAATTAGAAGCTGCTATTGGAACAAAATGTAGATTTATACATTTCTTCCTTTCCGTCACAAGTATCATCAGGGGGTTAAACTGTCATCATGAGAAAACCATTTCGTATTTAATTTTCATTCTCTGAAAGATATGTAGCGTTTTGACACTCAACAAACATTCCATATTTTTTTAGAATTTAGATCTCTCTAGATTTCAAGAATATCACAAAATACAAATTCAGAACTTAACAGACAAAAAAGGAAAAAGATGGTGTTTAGGATGGATGTTACCTTTATATTGTATATTCAACCTGTTATACTTAGATGAAATATGCATTGCCATATTTCAGCGAAGTTCCTTGTTAAGTTTGAAACATTGATATTGTTACAATATTACATTAAAAAGTTGATAATTCTTGTCAGAATGCCTACTCTTTTTTGTTATTTTGGTTTATTTTGACCTTATGTCATACGTTTCTGTATGTCATACGTTTCTGTATATAAAAATATGCATTTCATAGATAAGACGCTTTAATTGAAATGGACCCAACAGAAATTATCATATCACTCTTTAAATATTGTCATTAAGAAAATAAGTAGAGTATCCGCATGACCTTTCTGTAATAGGAAACCTTTTTATTAATATATTATCGGATAGTATTTCCGATAAAGATCAGGTATACTTACACCATGATTAATGTTTTTGTGACCAAAAATAATAAAAATAGCGAAAAAAGAATAGGGTTTCAGTTTAATATTAGCCTTACCTGGGAAAGGATGAGAGACAGGGTGATGATCACCTGAGAGAGGGGACTTGTGAAGTTGGGCAACACTTTGGTTTTCCTTCCAGCCTTGAATATACGATAGATCCTATTTGTTCTGGTGAGAAGGGGGCCGTACACCACGGTGAAGCTCACGTTGAAGCCAATGTAATTAAAGAAGCAGGCAAAAGGTTCAGGCTTGGAAACAAACGTGAAAACAAGAAGGTACTGGATTGCAACTCCCCCAAGCATAATAAAACTCAGTTCTCTACTTGTGGCTTTGATGATCCTCGCATCGTTGTTGCGAGTGAAGACAACAAAAATGATACAACTGAAGCTGATGCCGGACAAGGCCAGCGTGACCAGGACTAGGACCAGGGGTTCGTGCCAGCGCATAAAGTCTGGCGGGATGACCTCGCACTGGGTGCGGGTGTCGCGGTCTGGCCAGTGTTTCGGGGAGCACGGCCGGCAGCGGGTGTTGTTGTCTACCGTGATCTCGTTCGTGTTGCACCGCCGACACTCCCAACAGCACGTCTCCTTGTGGTACACGTAGATCTCCGCCGTGGCGCAATCCTGCCCGCAGAAAGATAGCGGAATCGTCGTGTTGCTCGCTCCAAGGTCCTTCACGTTCCATACAATTTTCTTGACATCGATATCGAGCTGGCTGTTACGCGAATCCCAAACCCCCACGGGGACGGCCTTGTAAACTCCCGCTGACTTTTTCTGGTAATTAAGGATCTCATATCGACCCATTAGATCGCCGTTTTCGTTAAAAGTGATGTTTCCAATGAGGCCAGAGAAAGTGAGGTTTTTCAAGTACGACAGATAGGGGGCGTTTTTCACACATTCTCTGAGATGGGTTTTTCTCAAATTTGCACAGTTTGCTTGGATAAGATTATGCATTGCTCTTGCAAACGCGTACACTGTGTCTATGATGATAGAGATATAGACCTCTGGCTCAAAGTCCGGGGCTTGAACGATGTCATCCTCGGGGGAGCAAACAGTCTCATTCACACCCGGGTTAGGGTGCCATGTGCATTTAAATAGCTCACTCCACATGTCCTTAAACCATGGATTTTTTGTAGTTGTTGGATTGACAGACTTGAAATACTTATCAAACTCTGGCACTTTGACGGTGAGCGCTCTAAACGAGAGCGCTCCAAGAGCGGCGCTTTCTAAGCCGTCAAAATCGTCCATGTTGACCCCGATTCCGTCGCTTCCGACCCAAACAAAGTGACCCACAAGGTCAGCCTCCTGGGCCGCCAGCAAAATATATCTTGCCTCTTCTTGATCAATAAAAAGCACCACTACCCTGGCATTGGTGTTATAAAGGCGCCAAATGAGCTTTCTGAAGTAGGACTTATCTGATGTTTCCTTGGTGAAACTGACAGAGGCCCCTATGCAGACCCCGCTGTACTTTGCCAGTTGTCCCAGTTGTTCCACGGCGTCCTCGCCGTAGCCGCCCTTCACGTAGATCGTATTCACGTAGGTCCAGTTGAAATGCAGCAGAAGCCCTAAAATTGCCCTCACTTGGAAGCGATCCGGGGGCATCATCCTCAGGAAGTAAGGGTACTTTTTCTTATCGCTAAGCAGGTCGCTTGTAGAGGTAGGACTAATCTGTGGGATCTGAAATATTCCCAGTAGATTGGCCATCATTATGCTAGCGGGGCTTGACTCGGCACCGATCACCCCAAATACATCATAAAAACTGTGCACTTCGCCCCGGTAGCAGTTGCGTTCACATCGTTCACTTGGGCGACTGTTCATCGGCATGAAGTGCAAAGTCTGAGCTAAGGCCGTGGTGGGCTTCATACAGTCATCTAGAATCACGTGCCCCAAAGTGACATTAGGGAGGAGAGACGGGTCCTTATTTATCTGGTCTATGGCGAACACCATCGCTTCTATGAGTTGCACTATACCTGTCTCTCTCAATCCCTTCCCGCACGGTTCACTGTGGCTGAACTCATGCACAGAGAACACCGCTCCGATGTTTAAATCTTCAAGCTTGGGGTACACGTATTCATGACGGCCGTTTTTGGCGTCTCCAATGTGGAACACAGTCTTTGCACTTAAGCTTTCCGCTTGTGTCTTCTTCGCCCTCAATGTTACTAACATCACACACGTAAATATCACATATGCGGTCCAAACGTGTCTGATTAAATCCCACGAAGCAGACATGGTGTTGCGAATTACCCTCCTTCCACACGTGTTCATCTTTCACAAGATAATATCCCTGAGACTTGTAAAAGCGTGTGAGGTTTGTAGCGAGCTTTAGTACTAAACAGTAGTCCGGTCAGTATGAGCATTGTCTGCGAGTGAGCACATGGTGGAAAAAGGCGGGCAAGGGATGGCTGGTTGTTAGCCTCAGCAGCAGGCGCCTCTTCCGCTTGCCTCAGCCTCACTATACTAACGGCCGCTACTCGCTAAGCATGCTCACTGCATGGCCGTCTCTTCCGGATCCCTCTTACCCAAGCCATCTGGATGCAAATTACTGCCATAACTTCCCATGTGGGTATGACCTCCCCGCCTCTTAGTATTTCATATGCTCTCTCTCCCCCTCTCTCTTCTCTCTCCCTCTCTCTCTCTGCAGATGCAACAGTCTGGCTGTCTTCATAGTTTCATCAACTTTAGACATGCTCCGCCTTGTAGCATCTTATGATCCCTCATTAAGCCGTCAAATTAAAGGAAATCGAACCCGTGTATATATCCAGGAAATACGCCACTAGATGGCACTTAGCGCGACTCCGTGATCAAAGCTTCATGTGAATATTGTATTGCACAACTCGGGATCATTCTATGATTTATTATTGCCGAATAATAACGATACAGATCTGGCGAGGAAAACATCCGGTCCATATTAATGGTTATGTATTGATTGGGTCAATTGTCAGTTCAATACCATTTAGTATCTGCTCTGAATTGACCCACCTTCACGACGTGCTAAACAATACCACTCCTAATGCATGAGCCCAAATTAGTAAAATCAAGAATTGCATATTTTTTTAGTTGATTCACCCAATTAAAATTTAATTACAAAATAAAAAGTTTATAAAAAAAACTGAGAAATATGAATTTAATGATGGGTCACACAAACGGTCATAGGTGTGTCAAATGCTAAAACATTTTTTTTCTTTTGGCTTGACATTTCCAACTATACACACCTTTTGTGCGATATAAGCTTTACCTATTCAGATTTTCTTCTTAATATCTGGAAACATCAACAGAAGACACAGTGGCCTTGTAAGTTGAGAACATAAAGATCTTATATAAAAAACCGACACAAAATCGCAACTAGGAGATTGCATTTTTTCACCTGTCAGTAATTCATCAGAGTCCCCCAAATCGTTAATGTGTTAGAGGTCCGATAACTGTTGAAATAATGGGTCCACATGCCATGAGATCCACACCTGGAAGGCATTTTGAATGGGCATTCAGATGGATGACAATGACCTACTTCTCAAGGTCACATAAACAGTCAGACAAATATATGAGCTTCGACCTTCCAGTTCTATCTTCTTTTTATGAATATGGTATACGTGTATACTAGGGGGGTGACATGAAGATTTGAGCTTTTGGCATTTATTTTTTATGAGTAGCTTAATCATTTCCACAGATCATAACATAATACTGTATTCTTTTGATCTATATACGTATAACACAAAGGCTGAACAATTTTATTTGGTTAATATACTCGGGAAATTTACTACTTAATCAAGCCATTGGGCAAACATTGCATTTTTCTCTTTTCAAAAATAAGCTGCATGCGTCAGTGAAAATATAAATATTTTGATTTATCAGTTTTGTAGTGTTAAAATGTATTGTGAATATATGGAAAGTTGTCGAAGCAAGTAAATCAAGCATAGGATCCAACATTACTACAGCTTTTAAAATAAATTCAAAAACAAGTTTCTATTTATTTCATATTTAAATGAGAAAGTAAGGAATATAGATATGAATCTGGATATAAAATGGCTCCAGAAAAATAAGATAAAATGATTATGATTCTTTGTGAATCTCAGAAAATGTCCATTTGTCAAGATAGAAATTATCCACCCATACGTTATATTTCACCCAAGGGGAAACATAACGCCTCACAAAGCCTCCATGAAAGTACCTTGGCTTTTTTCTAAGGGTTTGATGTTTTATTCCTTTGTTATTCCTTTGTTAAATTATTGATTGTAATTTCATTTGATTATTCTATTGTTATTGCATTTGAAATATCTAATGTTTCACAGTAGATATTTTGCTCAACTATCACAGGGCTTCACTGAGACATGAGTTGACGTCTGGCTTTTTGTGGTGTTTAATCTGAAATCAATGCGGTGACGTCATGTTTGCTGTGTCGCAGGTCATATTCATCACCAACATTCCGAAGCAAGCCAGAGACCCGGATATAAAGCGCCTCTTTTTTTCCACAGACGGAAGGTCAGGAACAGCTATCGTGTTACCAAGTGCGCACTTTATCTTGATTTACATTATTTATTGACAATTTAAATACTATTGTGACACTGGTTATATGATACACTTTGGATATATATGTATGTCATCAAAGGATGCCGGTATGAAACGCCTTATATGTTGAAATGAGGTGAAATGGGCATAAATATGGAGAGATTTAGTGTTCACTTCATGCTTTCGCCTCAGCAGTGGCAACTCAATACATTTACTTGTATATCCCACTTTCAATTTACATCATGTTATTGAATAGTGGTATAATATTGACATTTCTGGCATGGTATTCAAGATGTTGAATATACTGAGCTGGGTTTTGAACGGAGAGTCTTACTGATCATCCAGCTAGATTCAACGTGATTGGCTGATTGATCTTTATTATTTTCTTTAATGGACATTCCAAAACAAGTTTCCTTTCTTGTTAATGTCAGAAACAGTAAACTATTTTTTCCTGTGTGCTGAGGTGTAATTGCTCAAAACCATCTGTTAACGCTAAAAATGAATCATATATTGTCAATTCATGGAAGCCCAAAATAATACTGAGGACCTGTAAATAGGTTTCGTTATATTTGCAAACTAATTGGTATGAGAACTGTAGCATTAATGAGATAATTATTTCACTATATTCCCAGCAAACAGGGCTGCAGCTTGGAATTTTATTTTTAGCGAGAATGTAGCCAATAGCTTAGGTAAAACCTTTCATTTAAATGTGTCTCATATTGATATCTATGTGATTCAAAGGATTCAAAGAAGTCACAAAATTAGCACACACCCACACCCACACCCACACACACTCACACTCACACACACGCACAACCACTTTGGTATTTATCCCAACTTTATCAATATGGACTGCAAAATTGTAGGGCACAAGACTTACCAAGAGAAGAAAAAAATACACACTTTCATTTAAGCCCAACTCATGCAGGAATATATTGAAAGCGGTTTTATTCTTCATATTTATTTTATTTATTTATTTTTTATCTTCTTTGGAAAAGTCTGATTGGAATGCACGAACTTCTGTTTGACATCAAACAAGATTTAATAATGTTAAACACGAATGATTTTAAACAAATCCCTGGCTGTCGTTTCAGCTGTTAAGGAGACCCAGGAGAAAACATTTTAAATATTTTCAGCACCACGTTAGCTATCAGTATGCCAAATATTCCCTCTAGCATTTAAGCAAACATGGCGATGAGAACAGAGAAGGAAGCGCCGGAATGATGCAAGAAAAAAAGGTCTTGTACAAACCATCACATAGTTGGTGACATTTTGAAAATTGGTCACGTTGACATGTTATATATTACATCATGATGTAGGACACGGTTTGTTGGGTATGATTAAATATGAATCTAAAAGAAGATGGCATAACGTTCACATTAATGCACGGCTTGTGACAGGAAGTAACACCACAGCGTATCTGTCATGTCAGCCTGTCATAATCCACCTATCAATGGCGCAATGTAAAGTAGAAATGTTGATAGCAGTTATCAACCTCCAAACCAATGTTGATAGCAATTATCAACCTCCAAACCAAATGAAAGATGATTAGTAACCGAGATGACATGCCTACCTATCATGTCCCAAGTTACAGCGTTATTCCATTAAATACACGTTGAAGTGGGTGACATGTCTGTCTGTCATAATCCACGTCTCAGCGGTATCTCATGTTGAGGTGGGTGACATGTCTGTCTGTCATAATCCACGTCTCAGTGGTATCTCATGTTGAGGTGGGTGACATGTCAGTCTGTCATAATCCACGTCTCAGTGGTATCTCATGTTGCGGTGGGTGACATGTCAGTCTGTCATAATCCACGTCTCAGTGGTATCTCATGTTGCGGTGGGTGACATGTCTGTCTGTCATAATCCACGTCTCAGTGGTATCTCATGTTGAGGTGGGTGACATGTCTCCCTGTCATAATCCACGTCTCAATGGTATCTCATGTTGAGGTGGGTGACATGTCAGTCTGTCATAATCCACGTCTCAGTGGTATCTCATGTTGAGGTGGGTGACATGTCAGTCTGTCATAATCCACGTCTCAGTGGTATCTCATGTTGAGGTGGGTGACATGTCTGTCTGTCATAATCCACGTCTCAGTGGTATCTCATGTTGAGGTGGGTGACATGTCAGTCTGTCATAATCCACGTCTCAGTGGTATCTCATGTTGCGGTGGGTGACATGTCAGTCTGTCATAATCCACGTCTCAGTGGTATCTCATGTTGAGGTGGGTGACATGTCAGTCTGTCATAATCTACGTCTCAGTGGTATCTCATGTTCCGGTGGGTGACATGTCAGTCTGTCATAATCCACGTCTCAGTGGTATCTCATGTTGAGGTGGGTGACATGTCTGTCTGTCATAATCCACGTCTCAGTGGTATCTCATGTTGAGGTGGGTGACATGTCAGTCTGTCATAATCCACGTCTCAGTGGTATCTCATGTTGAGGTGGGTGACATGTCAGTCTGTCATAATCCACGTCTCAGTGGTATCTCATGTTGAAGTGGGTGACATGTCAGTCTGTCATAATCCACGTCTCAGTGGTATCTCATGTTGAGGTGGGTGACATGTCTGTCTGTCATAATCCACGTCTCAGTGGTATCTCATGTTGAGGTGGGTGACATGTCAGTCTGTCATAATCCACGTCTCAGTGGTATCTCATGTTGAGGTGGGTGACATGTCAGTCTGTCATAATCCACGTCTCAGTGGTATCTCATGTTGAGGTGGGTGACATGTCAGTCTGTCATAATCCACGTCTCAGTGGTATCTCATGTTGAAGTGGGTGACATGTCTCCCTGTCATAATCCACGTCTCAGTGGTATCTCATGTTGAGGTGGGTGACATGTCAGTCTGTCATAATCCACGTCTCAGTGGTATCTCATGTTGAGGTGGGTGACATGTCAGTCTGTCATAATCCACGTCTCAGTGGTATCTCATGTTGAGGTGGGTGACATGTCAGTCTGTCATAATCCACGTCTCAGTGGTATCTCATGTTGAGGTGGGTGACATGTCAGCCTGTCATAATCTACGTCTCAGTGGTATCTCATGTTGAGGTGGGTGACATGTCTCCCTGTCATAATCCACGTCTCAGTGGTATCTCATGTTGAGGTGGGTGACATATCAGTCTGTCATAATCCACGTCTCAGTGGTATCTCATGTTGCGGTGGGTGACATGTCAGTCTGTCATAATCCACGTCTCAGTGGTATCTCATGTTGAGGTGGGTGACATGTCAGTCTGTCATAATCCACGTCTCAGTGGTATCTCATGTTGAGGTGGGTGACATGTCAGTCTGTCATAATCCACGTCTCAGTGGTATCTCATGTTGAGGTGGGTGACATGTCAGTCTGTCATAATCCACGTCTCAGTGGTATCTCATGTTGAGGTGGGTGACATGTCAGTCTGTCATAATCCACGTCTCAGTGGTATCTCATGTTGAGGTGGGTGACATGTCAGTCTGTCATAATCCACGTCTCAGTGGTATCTCATGTTGAGGTGGGTGACATGTCTGATTGTCATAATCCACGTCTCAGTGGTATCTCATGTTGCGGTGGGTGACATGTCAGTCTGTCATAATCTACGTCTCAGTGGTATCTCATGTTGAGGTGGGTGACATGTCAGTCTGTCATAATCCACGTCTCAGTGGTATCTCATGTTGAGGTGGGTGACATGTCAGTCTGTCATAATCCACGTCTCAGTGGTATCTCATGTTGAAGTGGGTGACATGTCTCCCTGTCATAATCCACGTCTCAGTGGTATCTCATGTTGAGGTGGGTGACATGTCTGTCTGTCATAATCCACGTCTCAGTGGTATCTCATGTTGAGGTGGGTGACATGTCAGCCTGTCATAATCTACGTCTCAGTGGTATCTCATGTTGAGGTGGGTGACATGTCTCCCTGTCATAATCCACGTCTCAGTGGTATCTCATGTTGAGGTGGGTGACATATCAGTCTGTCATAATCCACGTCTCAGTGGTATCTCATGTTGAGGTGGGTGACATGTCTGTCTGTCATAATCCACGTCTCAGTGGTATCTCATGTTGAGGTGGGTGACATGTCAGTCTGTCATAATCCACGTCTCAGTGGTATCTCATGTTGAGGTGGGTGACATGTCAGTCTGTCATAATCCACGTCTCAGTGGTATCTCATGTTGAGGTGGGTGACATGTCAGTCTGTCATAATCCACGTCTCAGTGGTATCTCATGTTGAGGTGGGTGACATGTCAGTCTGTCATAATCCACGTCTCAGTGGTATCTCATGTTGAGGTGGGTGACATGTCAGTCTGTCATAATCCACGTCTCAGTGGTATCTCATGTTGAGGTGGGTGACATGTCAGTCTGTCATAATCCACGTCTCAATGGTATCTCATGTTGAGGTGGGTGACATGTCAGTCTGTCATAATCCACGTCTCAATGGTATCTCATGTTGAGGTGGGTGACATGTCTCCCTGTCATAATCCACGTCTCAGTGGTATCTCATGTTGAGGTGGGTGACATGTCAGTCTGTCATAATCCACGTCTCAATGGTATCTCATGTTGAGGTGGGTGACATGTCAGTCTGTCATAATCCACGTCTCAATGGTATCTCATGTTGAGGTGGGTGACATGTCAGTCTGTCATAATCCACGTCTCAATGGTATCTCATGTTGAGGTGGGTGTCATGTCAGTCTGTCATAATCCGCGTCTCAGTGGTATCTCATGTTGAGGTGGGTGACATGTCAGCCTGTCATAATCCACGTTTCAATGGTATCTCATGTTGAGGTGGGTGATATGTCTGTCTGTCATAATCCACGTCTCAGTGATATCTCATGTTGAGGTGGGTGACATGTCAGTCTGTCATAATCCACGTCTCAGTGGTATCTCATGTTGAGGTGGGTGACATGTCAGTCTGTCATAATCCACGTCTCAGTGGTATCTCATGTTGAGGTGGGTGACATGTCTGTCTGTCATAATCCACGTCTCAGTGGTATCTCATGCTGAGGTGGGTGACATGTCTGTCTGTCATAATCCACGTCTCAGTGGTATCTCATGCTGAGGTGGGTGACATGTCAGTCTGTCATAATCCACGTCTCAGTGGTATCTCATGTTGAGGTGGGTGACATGTCAGTCTGTCATAATCCACGTCTCAGTGATATCTCATGTTGAGGTGGGTGACATGTCAGTCTGTCATAATCCACGTCTCAGTGATATCTCATGTTGAGGTGGGTGACATGTCTGTCTGTCATAATCCACGTCTCAGTGGTATCTCATGTTGCGGTGGGTGACATGTCAGTCTGTCATAATCCACGTCTCAGTGGTATCTCATGTTGAGGTGGGTGACATGTCAGTCTGTCATTATGAAAGTCTCAGTGATATATAAATGGATACATGTTAAGGTGGGTTTTATGCCAGGCAATCATCTCCTCCGAGGTCACTCTCTGGCATGTGGTTAGGAAGTTGATAATTATGAATATCTGATAACGTCGATGTGGGAGGCATGACAGCAGGTTCGTCATCTTTAAGCAGCATACCTTCAGGTATCCCTTTTACAGATTTTTTTTAATCTCACCATTTTCTACGAGATTCTATATCGATCGTCTGGAAGTTATATTCCATATACAATTGGTGTAGAAATATAGATTCAGACAGAATGTAGTCCAATACACCTACGGTCTATATATATAGTAAAACACCAGATTTATCAAGCATGTGGGGGAGAGCTTAAAGTCCCTGAGCAGTATATTGCATCACAAAGATCAATACATTTTTCATTTGTGCCAAAATCACTGTGAAAATATGGAGCAATCCAACATTGAAATGCCTACTTGAATGATTTGAGTGCCTGAAGTGCGCATGATCCACGTTGAGAGAAAGGGAATGCCAAACATTTAAGTTTTCATCATTACATGATTGCACTTTATTTTCTACCCAATCTTCGGGTAACAAGAACAAAAGGACTGTGCATGTCTCAAACAATTATCGTAGACAGTGGTCTCGCCATGACATTTAGCCCCTTTTCCCCCGGCGTATATACACCATTGCCTTATGTTATAAAAGCCAAGTCCTAAAATCGACTTTTTTGTGTACAGACCCTTTCTTTTGTGAAAAGGTTAAATTTGGTGACATAATTGTACACAAAGATCGTTATGGTGTGAAACGCAGGGCAGTTCTTGCTTACTGGAGTCTAACACATGAACAACTGAATAGTAGTGACCGAAAATTAGACCAAAGTCAATGCTACCTGATGTTTTTTGTGGTTTCACAAATCGTTATAATTATATTTTTTATTTATTTAAAAACAATTGGACTGTTTAAAAAACCCTTTTATCATCAATAGTTGTTAGACCCTCAAAAGATTCTGAGCCATTTTTGACGAACTTACAACTTCCATGTTTTCGCAGCTTAAATGATGATGAAAAGGCTAGTAGTCTGTATATAAATAAAAATAAACGGATTAATAAAAATATATTATGAAGATTTATTTAAAAAGAATGATTCTTCTATTATGTACATGCCTAATTTGAAGTAATTTACAGAACTCTTCAAGGCGGCGATATCATATTAAAGAAAAAAAAACTTTATTTCTTCCCAGTTGTAAATTATATGATGTCTAGCCTTGAGAGATTTATAGTTTGAAGCATCTCCATATTTATACCATGCCATATATTTATTGCATTATGATTGATTATAAAGTGTTACAATATGTCCATTTGTGTTGTATATAATAGAGAAAAAAAGCCTTAAGTTTTGCATAAATTGGAAGAGATAATTAGGATAATGCTGGTCAGATAGGCTGGATTAGACGTCTTAATTCTGTCATTTAAATCATGTAAGTGTAAAGTATGCAGTATGTGCATGCATTAGCTCCATCAGCGTCATCCATCAAGGGTGTGAACCTCTATCATAAGACTTTGCCGTGAACACAATACGTGCCAAGGTTTTATTGACGATGCCCTATTTAACTTTTTAATCCTTTTCGTTGATTCCATATCAAAAGCATTCCTTTCTACGTCATGGATCACTACACTGCAACTGTGTGTCAAACCAAACGTGGATAATATCATATTCTCTGTTGTGTGCACCCCGGCCACTGTAAAGCATAATGGACCATCCTTTTCACCTAAATATAAAGTCCAAGGGTTCGGATGTTTAATCAGCAATTCGTTTATCCACCAAATCTAAATAATGTGACTGCTGTCATGTTTAGGGATTTGAAAAAACACTGAAAGTGAAAGAGAAATAAGTATACTCTTTAACAATGAAATGCCATGCGTCTATATGATATATTCCAAAAGGAACGACCTTTCCCGTTCAATTAAATCCAGTCATTTTGTTAGCTGTGGACTTCCTTATAAATGTTGTCTGAATGGTAGATTTGGTAAACCCTCAAACACAAAAATGTGAGATGGAAGGTTTATTTCTAAAATATGTTGAAAATTTTCATGCATATTTAAACAATAAGCTATGTCATTTGAAGTTTTATGTAAAATATGCAACAATCATGAGCACGATAAACAATGACATGAAAGATGAAGACTCGCGCGCACGGCCACCAGATGTCACCTCGCTACACCTATCCTCAAAATCACAGTCATTGATATATTCATCATATTCACTGACAACCGTGTCATAGTCACAGAGGTGAGTGCTGCAGGCGGGAAACTTCACCGGGATCTCCCTCACAAACAGCTGTACCATGTACGGCTTGAGAGTCCTCGGCCATTCAACACCAGAGGGCACTGGCTGTCCGATAGGGGCAGACGAACTGGTATCACATTTGTAAAGAACGAATTCCACATTGGTAGCTTCCGGACCGGTTTTATCCCCTCTGAACTGCCTGTCCTTGTGGAGATTATAATTGGAGGCCTTCAGTGGGGGATCGTCTTTGTATAGTCCAAGGAGAGTCTGCAGAGCTTGCACTGTAGGCGTGTGCCCGATCAGGAAGTTGCCCTTGTTCCATGTGCTGAAACATACAGAATTACTGAGATTACAGAACATGTCTCTAAAAACACATCATATTCACAACTTATCAAATGTGTATTTGACTTAGTTTCACTCCTTTGTCTCAGCGCTTGTACGGACCATTGGGTCATAATTCCTGAGGTTTGGTAACAGTTAAATGAGTAATGACAATTTCACATTTTTCTAACAGTCAGGGTATATAGCAAACATCACATCGAGGCTCTTCAAAATATATAATTGCCAAAGCGAGGCAATTCCTCATAGAAACAACCCTTGTTTTTTAATAGAACAAACAATGTGATTTGATAGTTACAATATAAATTTAATAATGACAATATGTTAAAATCCACAGTTCCTTTCAGAAAAATGTATCCATATTATTTACTGATTTTGACTTATTAGCCAAGCACGGCATCTTAACCCTCTCACCTTAGTCCATCCTCAGAAGCATCCACGGCATCCTGCATTTGTTGGAAGAAATGTGACAGGAGGATGCAGCTCATCTCTGATCCAATAGGGTAGGCATATCCAGTCTTTAGATAATTCTAAAATAAATTATTTTTGATGGGTTATAATAAATATATAGAACGTGAACAATATTCCAATGTTAAATGTCTCTATCATTTGATATTTCAAAGAGGCAGCATTTCATAACTATTGTAATGAATATTTTCATTTCTATTTTTTGTTTTTTGTTTTTCATTGTTTTTTGTTTGTTTGTTTTTTTTTTGTTTTTTTTTTGTTTTTTTTTATTATTATTTTTTTTACTCCTGTCTGTTATTGGCGGGTTCTTATAGTGATAATACTCAACCTGGAGATCCTCGGCGTATTGTATGACGTTCCTCTGTGCAGTGGTAAATAGCTTGGTCCATACAGATTGTCCATAGGCTGCCTGGGCGTACCCCGCCATCTTCCACAACAGAGCCACATCATCTAGTAAACACACGAATTTATGTATATATGTATATAAATATCAAACCAAGAATAAGGAGCCTCTGTCTGTTTTAAAAGGAGAGGGAGAGATGAGTGTAGAAAGCTGGTGCTTGGCAATTAGTGATAAGCCAGTTCACTTCTGAACACAGGATTGTTAATTAGCTGCCTCTGTGATAAACTAATTAATTACTAATTATGCTATTGACTGTTGGGCAATTTTCAGGGCGACCAGCCAATGGCAGCGGGTAACAAACACTCAGTGGCCAAGAACCCAAACAGAATCAAAAGAACATCACACGTGAGTATATTAATATGCTGACAGCATGCTTAGTGGTTTTGTACAATCAGTTTTATAATTTACTCATAATTTACTTTCAAAGCAAGCGATTAATACTTTATAAAAGTAATCACACATTTGAAAACGTGTGATATGCATTTACCGACAAATAATATAGTAGCTATAAATGAAAATCAGTAACCGATATATTATCTTGTTACTTTTAACCACACGATTACATAAATGAAAATATATGTTGCAAATTACATGATGAGCAAGTTATAGGGTAAACTAGATTGAGGGCTGCTGTTGCTGCTTTTCTAACCACAGGTAGTCAGGGTGACTACCTGTGGTTTCATCATGTTAATCACTACTTCTATCAACAAGACTAGAAGAGAAGAGATCCAGTGTTGGATTTTTGGTATTGTGTAACATATTTGTGGTTTACCCCCTGCCATGACTGGGGCAAGATGCCTCAGATGAAGGCAGAACAGGTAGGCAACTACTCAAACTGATTATCTGACTACCTGGTTAATAAAAATCTGACTAGCAGGTCTTCGGTGTTTACTTCTTTTTCCATGATTATCCACTATTCCCTCAGTAAACATATTTCTAGTGCTATACTTGATCAATCTTCAACCTTAGTAATACTTTTATTTCTGTTTCAAGCATGCGCACTCGGGACTGTTGAATTCATCACATATGGTACAATACAATATGTCAGTAACACTAGTCCACACGATGTCCATTCCAAATCTGAGACGAGATAATTAGAAAATAATGTCATGAGAAGCAACCTACATTTTCACTGTGACGAAGACATGTTTAATATATTCCACCCCCCCCCCTTTTATCTCATTATGTATACTTCCACCTCTCCTTCAAACACAATTATCAAAATCTTACATATCAAGAAAAGTGCCACACATGCATTAAAATGTGTCATGCTTATTGCTGTGTATCCATCTAAACTAAATATGTAGTTACATGATATGCTATTCGTATTGAATAAACATGATAAAGGTAGCACCTATTGATTGCAGTCAATTGTTATCATTCATTCACTAACTGCAGTCAATTGTTATCATTTATTCAGTAACCTACCCTCCGTAACAGGAATCTCATATCAGTCCCTGCCTCCCTAGGTATAAAGCTGCGCACAGGATCAGTCGCAAATCATAAGTATTCATAAAAATCTGTCTGTCCACTGATTGGTGAATGAATATAATTAGATTTGTTTTGTACTGACAGTTGTACTGATTGGTCAGTTTATGTGACAGACGCCTGATTTCGGTTTATAACCAGATATTGTTCAATTCAGATCTGATGATATTTTTGTGAGCAAGGTAAGTATTTATAACTTGGGGAATTCCAAATTTAGAATGGTATCAAATACAGGGCAATGACTGCAGAGGTAATAATTGAATACTACCTATGTAATGCAGAGTAAGGCAATGACTGCAGAGGTAATAATTGAATACTACCTATGTAATGCAGAGTAAGGCAATGACTGCAGAGGTAATAATTGAATACTTCCTATGTAATGCAGAGTATCACTAACCTGGACTTAACTGCATCGATCTCTCCTGTGAGATCTGTGCTGCCACCTGCTGCATTTCCGGACCTTGGCTGAAAGTGACATAATCCTGCCTGGCCGTGGCATTCTCCAAAACTGAGCTAACGTACAGGGGGCAGTAAGTATGGAAACGGATTAACTCATTTTCTTCTGCAATTTGGTACTGGTTCGTGACATCAATATTGACCCCAGAGAGGCCCTTGCGGAAGTATTTGGCGCTCTCTTGGTTTCTGTTGTAGTAACTTGTAGCAAAGTTGACCTCCTCATCTGTGGCCGATTCCAGTATCGCTGACCAACGCTTCAGGAACCTCACTCCCATATCTTCCATCTCTGTCCTGCCGGTTTCCGCCAAGACGTCGGCATTCTCCAACTGGAATGGAACCTGTCCGCTCCCAAGCACGTCTATTGTATCAAACCAATGCGGCGGATTAGCGGTTAGATTAGAGAGTTGTTCTAACGTCCTGTTGACAAGTTCGATCATGGAGGAAATCTCGGATGTGGATGGGAATCTGGACCCGTGGCGGATGAGGGCGTTGACCTGGATGGGAACACAGGCGGCGGGAGCATACTTTGCCGTGTTCCACTCTGTCACAAACCTCAACTCGTCTCCAGAAAAGGACGTCAAATAACCCACTCGCGTTCCCAGAAACTCCTCCACCGCGTTAGCTTGGGTCCGCATCAAAACCAAACAGGCGATAACCGTGAACATCTTCATAATGAACAAACTCCAAACCTCAGAATTATAACCTGAATGTTAGTGGGGAAATCACAGTTCAGGATACTGCCGGTGCATCTCAGAGAATCACTGTCTAGAAATCAAAGCGTCTGTTGATATATGCTTAACTTATGCAAACAGTATTGCCCGGAAAACAGGTCTGGGGAGTATTGTGTGGTGTTTACTTGGCTGGCTATGTCTGGTAGGGAGGATGGGGGCTGGGGGGGGGGGGCTTGGGCTGGGGTGTAAGCGGCGTGGGGGTGTGTACGGAGGAGATGAGTCAGAAGTAGGTCAGTGGCACAATTACTCTCAATGTGAAGTGCATATATTTTGATAATCAAGTAACCTGCATGAAAATGTCTCTCTCCTCAGGATATATTTGACTACGTTTGTTTTTGCCCCGAGGTAAAAATATGAAACAAAAGATATGAATAGAAAATTGCTTCCGGCCAAATTTAGCTTTGAATTTAGCTTTGGGGTTTTCCATGTTTATTTTTTCTATTTCTGCTGTTCAAAATATCTTAACAATTTGAAGAAAGTTTAATTTCATGATTTTATTTGAAATAAAAGTTGTCTGAAATGTCTCCTACAATAAATAATATCAGAATCATGAAATTGGTGAACATGATTAATATTTTGTCCAGGCATAGATTAACAATGCAAAGATCAGATAGGGGAAGAAAAAACACAGATATGAAAATTGGTCAGGTGATAAGTGATGGAAAGATTAGGTTGATGTAATTGATGCTACAGTTCACAGATGCACGCTACAAGATTGATATCAAATTCGTTTTCAATGCAATTTGTCAATTCAAGTTCAAAATAGAGACTTTATATAAAATGATATATATATATATATATATATATATATATATATATATATATATATATATATATATATATATATATATATATATATATATATATATATATATATATATATATTTATATTAAGGGCATGAAAACTCTTGCACCACATTTCTGTCTGATGTTTCAAATTAGTTTTTAAACATTTATGTACATCCTAAAATTTCAAGAATATGATCCATAAAATGCTAAGATAGCAAAGCATCTTTAAAAAGTGTAGACCTTATGTTTTTAGACTTTATATATAAAATGATATATATATATATATATATATATATATATATATATATATATATATACGGATGAATCGGGATGAGAATTGGTTCTTGAAACTTCAAATAATATAATTATGTTCCAATTATGATAATTATTACTGAAATATTGTGCTGCTGTGCACATGAAATATCATGAATATCCTGTTTGAAGTATGTACAAGCCCACATATTATCTTAGTCATTCTTCCTTCAAATTTATGAATAGCTTGTCAAAATATATGAGGTGTTATTCATAGCTGCCCCAGGTATTTTTTATTCCTACTGTGGACTAAATATGTTTCTGATCTGATCATGTCAATAGCTACAGGACCTATATTTCTTGAGATGTGGGATTTTGCCTTCGTGAGGTTATACAAAGACTTTTTTGAGTAGAGTGGTAGAAGACTGTTATCTCATGTTTTTTTGTGTGTCAGGCTCAAAGCTGTCTTGAGATGTGGGGTTTTCCCTTCGTAAGTCCATTCTAAGACTCTTGTTCAAGTGGAGTTGAAGACAGTATCTTATTTATTTTGTTGTGTCAATCTTGTTTAAGTGAAGTCAAATAACATATTCTGTACTTGTCACACATATCAAGTTTAAATGCAAAGTAAATAAAATCATGATTTATATTCATTTCAATAAAGCGGTAGTGGTTACAAATGACTTGTTTTGTAGAATTTATGGACATCTTTCTGGTCATAAGATATTAGCAAGCAATCTTGCTCTGCCATATCTGAATTTATCTGCCTTGATAATCCAAGTCGAGATCTCAGAATCTCCTTAACTTTCCTGCCGGGATAGGCTTCTGGGTGCAGGATGAAAACAGATATATTCTCCTGGCAATCTTTCTTTGATTGATTGATTTGATTGATATGCATAAGGTGTTTCAAAATGTGGGCCAATAAAATATACTCATCGCCTATGTGGTCTTTATGGCAATAGAAATCTATGTTTTGACGGTAGCCAAACTTGACTGACACGGCACTTCCAAAACTAACACCAATGACTCTATTAGACTGGCTGTCTCTTGTTATAAACATCGAATATTTCTGTGTGATATATGTATAATTACTGATATATGTTCCAAACGGTTCCCAGTTAATAATCCATACTTTTTCTGGAAGGAAAGATTGAATATCCAGTTCCTTTAACAATATTGTCAACGCGCTATTTGGTGTTTGCCTCAGAGTTCTTGTGAAGGGAGACTCTCTCATCAAATATGCAAACTCTGGAGATTGAAGGTCATGCTCCAATTTCTCACGTGAAAGGTCAACTGACAAACGATGCTGAAACAGGAAGTACATAAATACAGGAAGTACATCAAAACGGGAAGTACACCAATACAGGAAGTACATCAATACAGGAAGTACATCAATATAGGAAGTACATCAATACAGGAAGTACATCAATATGCACAAATCGGGCCTCACAAGTTCATTAATACTAATTCTTTCTGTTTATTGATAGTAAATCTTTTCACATTTATATAATGTTTTTCTCTTTATTGCGATTGCTATGCATTCTCCTTGCCATGCAGACACCAGATAATATAGTGAATAAAAGATTTTTACCCTTCTTGTTAACAATTTCATGAATGGGTATTTCTCCAACATAGGCCTATGGACTTCCCAATCCTGACTTGCATAAAGGTGTGAGGTGATCTTATCATGCCGCTTTAGCACATGTTCAAGGGATAATCTGTCTAAAATATCTATCAGTCCCTGGCCCCTTAAGGCAGGGTGAACTCTAGCGGCGTGGAGAGTCATTGTAGTTCCATCATCCACTACCTTCCTCTGTAAATATGCCACCTGGAAGACCATAACAAGGCGATCATTCTGGGAATGTTGGCCAATAATAAGATCTTAATTACAGAACTACATTTTGCTGTTTGCAAGGTAATTTAATTCATTCTGATTTGTTATTGATATATACTTTTGGCCTTGTTGGCGCAATCAACTATAATATCTTCCATAAATAAAATAATATTAAGTTACAATTGTGACAAGAGTACTAGTGCAGTAGTTACCACTTTGCCACCTTTTTGCAGGACATAGCAATACCTCAGGGGTTCGTCTATGTGGGCGTGGTACACCGCCGCCAGGTAGTCCAGACCGTCATAGATGTCGCGATCAATCTGCATAACTGCTTCATAATCCCAGTGGGTTGCAAGACGTACTACAATGTTGGTGTCCATCGCATTTACCTCTTCAGATCACAGAAATAACTAGACATAAGAATAATGACAAAAAACGTGAGGTGACTTTAAGAAGTACAACATGTTTGGTAAGCTTAAACATTTTTTAACGAGTGCAGATAAATATGTTCTCTGGGATATTACTTTAAATTTGCAATATCTAATGACTACCATTTCTGGTTTAGAAGATCAAGTACACTTTTCATGCTGAAGACGCACGTCAAAACATTATATGAGGTTTTTTTGCAAACGCAGAAAATATTAAAAAAATAATGACTTTTACAAAAAACAAAGAGGAAATCTTTAAATTGGGGTTCAATTTGAGCAATATGCACACTAGAACACACCAAATATAATCGTTTTGGCAAACAAAGAAAATATGAAAAATAATGATTTTATGAAAAAAAATAGACATGAAATTTTCATATTGTGGTTTTAATTGAGCGATATTCGGAGCTCAGACAAATATGCAAATAATCTATAAAATGGAGGCTACAAAGCTGATCTAATACTAGATTTTAAACTTCGGGTAAGTCAGCCACGAGGCCAACTTTGATCATGTATAACAATAGAAAATATATCTGCTTGTATGTATTACATATTTACGGTAATGGTTTGTCCACATATTTGTACTTTGTCTTACCGATTGAGAATCATTTGTCACACTCAGAAGATAAAAAACAAAGGTTAATGATTTCTACACGTCAGCATTGTGTTCTATATTTACGCCATCCTTTCATAACATAATTTAATATCATGCAGTGATATAAATAAACACCTGAGAAAAAGAAGCCTGTTGTAATTCACATATCCATGACTATGAATGACAGAGATTCGGAAAAAAATTAATTGTGTACAAATGATAATCTCCATACAAACCTAGTTTCCCAACATTAATACATCAGGCTCAAAATGTAAAAATCTAATCAGGATCTGGCCAGATTATCTGCTTCATATCAAGAACCATATGGAGTGTTTACTCTTCACATATCCATTGTGTATTGTTTCAAACCTCCCGTTTGAAAATGATAACATATACATATAAAAGGTGAAATGAAATTTTAAAAATAATGATTAGAACAATCGCTGCCAAGTTGAATGTCATCCCCAGAAGAAGAATATAATTTGGTCAGCAAATATACTTGAATTGGGAGGTGAAACACTGAAGTAAGGAACAGTTGTGAGCATGAGCTATCTGCAAACCATATGATAAGAATATGTTTGATCTCAGCCATGTGACTATATTTAGTATTATGACATATATATATATATATATATTTATATTATGACATATATATATATATATATATATATATATATATATATATATATTAAGGGCATGAAAACTCTTGCACCACATTTCTGTCTGATGTTTCAAATTAGTTTTTAAACATTTATGTACATCCTAAAATTTCAAGAACATGATCCATAAAATGCTAAGATAGCAAAGCATCTTTAAAAAGTGTAGACTTTACCTTATGTTTTTAAACATTTCTTTTATGGAATTAAAAATTGTGTTCCAAGAGAGATAAGAAAAAACGGTGATTGAGTGGTGGAACACCCTGTAAATAATATCATTCTCTCAGAAATTTACAAATTTTGCTCCACTGTTGTTTAATTGCTCAATACTATTTGCAAAGAACTACAAGTCATTGTCACACCCTACTGAGCACAGGATTTTAGTACTTTATACATGAAATAAAAATGATCTCATCCAATGCTGTGATTAAAACTTTAATCCTCCCTTTAGTTGTATATCAGAGAAAGGAGAATTGACATTGCAACGATCACACATTTTCAACATAAGCTTTCAGATTCTCTGTGATTGTGAGGGATTAAAAAGTTGAATGGGGAGAACGCCAAATGCTTTTGCCCTATCACATCAGCAGGAATATCATTTGCAATAGCTGTGGCCAAGTTGTGACAGTGCTAAAACATGGAGACTGAAAGTTTTTGAAGATTGCCTCAAAATTTAACGTGATTCTTACTTTATTACTATAAGGGGTGGACCATTTTTTATTCAGGGGGAGTGAGTTGAAAGTTGAAAGAAAAGATATCAGTGAGACGACTTGATGGAGAAAAAAATATTGAAAATGCCAACCTTAAGAAAAATAAATTGAGACTTGCACATCTGCAGAAGAGAAGTTGTTCGAAGGATCAAATCTTTTGGGAAAAATGGAGTTTTAACCTTGTAGAAGTCAATTTTAAAGCGGAAAGGAAACTAAAATTTTTGCCATGCTTCACTCACCACTACAATAAGTACAATCTACCCAAAATATGTTTAGGGAGATAGTTTTGAGGCATCAGCAACAAATACAAATTACAGCAAAACGTTTTGGGTGACATATCAATCTGAGCAATAATAAATGTTATATTGCTGTCAGACACAATCTTTTGCAAATATCTTTTTATCTTTTGCATTGACAATATATTCAGCTTGATTACATTTCTTAACATTTTTTATTGGGCAAAACATTTCATAGTCTGGATTTCTTAACTAAACATCAATTATGATATCTTAACAATTACATTTGCTATATTACACATATTCAACATATCAAACTTATTATTTTGGGGTTGAATGCAGATTTTGTAAAATTTATATGTCTGAAAAATGTTTAAATTCGCTAGTCCAATGCCAACCTTTATGGTAACCAGGCAGAGAAATGCTATTATGTCAATTCATTAACAATTATAGCTATTGATAATTTTAAGCTTCCGATGCCTGAGCAGTGTATAGGGCCATACTCTCAGGCTCTGTCTGTGTGTGCATGAGTCCATGGGTTCATGGGTCTGTCTGTCAACATATATTTTGACATTGTGCTATCTTATCAGCAATCTAAGATACAGACCTCATATTTTTTGACCACACATGCATCCCATGAAGGCCTAAATAGGATGACCTCAGTTATAACCTTGACTTGTTCAAAGGCTTTAAACTGTACCCAAAATCTTTGACATTTTGCCATAACTTGCTCTATCTTAAAAGCACTGGCTTACTGACCTACCGATAATTAAGATGTCCCACTCCTTGCTGTCCCACTCCTTGTCTACAACAAATGGGCAAATACTTTTGTGTGGCTCTTATCATACATATATCAGGTCTTATATCCCAGAAAACATTTGTTGTGTACAGGCGATATGTGGTTGGCACTTGGGTGGCAGTGCAATGCCCATATCTAATGTGGCCACATTCATGGCAAATAGGGCAAAACGTCCTGGCACCCAGGACTTTATAGACAGATGAAGTCTACTTCAATAAATGACTACTTGAAATGGTTGTATTAGCTGTGCATTAGTGTAAATAGTGTATTGTATAATTTTTTAATAAATCATACATCCATTTACACAGATATATGTGTAAAAATTAGAATAATTGGTGGCCCAAGTGAGTGAGAAAATAAATTGAGAATGGTCAAGTAGCTAAAAAAACAACTAAATTTTGTCCCTCCATCCCCCTGAATGAATAAATTGAAAACTGACCACCTTTGTAAGGCAATTGAATCCTTATGTCTCTGGTGATAGAACCATTCAAACCATCAAAGATTTGCCTTGAGAAATTTGTGGGCATCCTTCTGGTCATATTCAAGAAGTAGAGCAGTTTCCTCTGACATTTTGGAACTAATTTTCATTGACATTCCAAGACATGACTTCAAAATATCCTTGACCTTTCCACCTGGGTAATATTCTGGATGGAGCACAGAAAAGGAGATATGTTTATGACTGAACTCCCTTTGTTTTAAATGTATAAGATGCTTCAGGATATGGGCCAACATTATTTTCTCATTTTGCATGTGGTCTTGGTGACAATAAAAATCTACTCTATGGCGTATCCCAAATTTAACAGGAACAATACTCCCAAAACTTATGGCAACTATTTTGCCTGAATTCCCATCTCTGGTTACAAAAACAGTACATTCCTTGCAAATGATTTCATAATTGCTATTGTAGGTTCCATATGGCTCCCAGTTGATTATCCATACATTCTCAGGCAGGATTGCTTTGATATCCAGTTCCTCAGAAAGTATGCCATATGCACTGCTTGGAGTTTGGCAAAGGGTCCTCTGAAATGGAGTGTCTCTCATCAACGACACAAACTGTGTAGACCGGATATGATGCTTTAATTCTTCATTTGAGAAGTCAACTGATACACGGGGCTGCAAAAATGTAGAATTTAATTAAAAATGGCTATATGAATTAACACACATCTTTTCTATGGTGATGGCATTCATCTGCAAACCAACTATTAATAGAAGCATTGAACTATGGAGAAATGATCATACTGATGACGACAATACATTGATACTTTACCCTTCTCACTATAAGCTTCAGAAAGGAGTTTTGCTTGAGTACATGTTTGTGGAACTCCCAATTTGTACTTGTGTAGAGGTGTTTTGCAATCTTCGAATAGTTGGTGATCTGTTCCTCTAAAAGCATACTAAGAGTAGTAATCAATCCTTGACCTCTAAAGGTTGGATTAACCCTCGCTGCTTGGTGGGACATTGTAGTTCCATCATCTATGATCTGCTTCTGTGTGTATGCCAACTGAATTGAGATGAAAACATCAATACCACATAATAGAGAAGGTCCGAGGAATTTTTTAGTTTATTTTTTTTTCTATTAGTAGTGCACATGATATCCTCTGATGCAGTGGCATAATATGCTTCTAAACTGGTGTAACATTAAATTCTTTTGAGAAAAGCAGGGAGTTTGTCATCATAAAGAAACTGGATATAAATGTAATAGATTGAAACCACATAATAAGACTGGGTATGAATAGATACTAAAACTTATAAATAGTTTGATTATAATATGTTGTGGCCATCAACGCATATTCTATTAAAGCATAAAACACTCATAGGATGACAGACAGATCATGGTTGCCACCTCCTACCATTGATAGCATGGAAATTTCTTACAATGGTTTGTTAACTTAGTGAAAATAAGTACTTCTAAACCATACAATTGTTTTGACTCCAATGATTGATCTTGAACTGAGTGTATGCACTACAGTCAGACTTTAATTATAAGAACATACATATAACATATAACAACCTGTCATGAGTTTCATGTCTTTCAGTGAAATGCAAAAAGCTTCTTTCAATAATTGGGACAAGTGAAAATTTACTAGTTTAAATATCTTAGACCAGTTCTAATATCTTTTATAATTGATTTATTATCTCAGTGCCTACCACTTTTCCATCTTTTTCCAGGACAAAACAATTCCTCGTTTTGTCGTCAATATAATGGTGATACATTGCTGGAAGATAGTCCAGTCCATCATATATATTGGTATCTATCTGCATAACTGCATCATAATCAGCGTGAGTTGCCCTGCGGACAATAATACCCTCCAACCTCTTCCTATCAGCCATATTTTGGTTCTTGAAGTTGAAACCTGGAACCACATAGCATCATGTTTATACACATCTATATATACAAGTAATTATTCAGTTAGATAAAGAATAATTTAAATTCATGTGGTATAGATCACATATCACTTATTATTAAGTGTGAAGTTTATTATAATTGCACAAAAAGATATATAATTATACATATTTTCAGCTATACAAAGAATAATTAAAATTCAAGTGGTATAAATACCACTTATTTTATTAAGTATGATGTTTATTATTACATACTGATGTTTTCCCACAATTTGAAATGGTGACTTGAACATTTTGGACCAGGGTTTTTATGTAGATAATTTCATACTATTCAACACGATTTCATAGATATCTATAATTGAGCAGGTCTTACCAAACTTAGACTTGTACTTTTGTTCTGTGAGTTGATTTATTTGTTTGTCATGTATGAGCTTCCCCTTCCGGTCATATATGAGCTTCCCCTCCTTGTCCCTGCTCACTCTGATATAAGAAGAAATATTAATCAACTGCAAATATAGAGTAATATCGACCTTTATTAGACTTATATTTGGTTGTTATTTGTCGACAACAATTATCTCTACATTCTTATCAAAGTTCATAATCCTTGTGCCAGAAAAAAGTCATGTTTCTTATCATCTCCAGGCATTATTTTTGAGTCATAAAGATGAGATCCCTGACAATTAATAATATTTTGCATATAAAAACTATGAGTGTAAAATCCTGATTTCATATGCCTGGCCTTTATATGGAGTTCCAAAGTTCTTAATCGTCAAACAATGTTATCTCAACGTGCCACGTTTACTCGATCATTGGCCCAGTGTGTGGTTAAAAAGGCCACATCCAAGTTTGTAGATATTCATATATCTATATCTATATCTATATATATCTATATCTATATATATATATATATATATATATATATATATATATATATATATATATATATATATATATATATATATATATATATATATATACATACAATTCTAGTGAGTGCAGATGAACATGTTTTGTGCAGATGAACAATAATGACTTTATGCAGAAAAAGAGATGAAATGATATGCACGTCAGAACATATAGACTTAATATAAAAAGTCTATACCGAAACCAAAGATGAAATCTTTATATGGGGGTTGTATTTGAGCGATGTTTGGAGAACTTAAGTATGGAGGCTAACAGCTGACAATTTCAAGATTGAATAATATATTTTAAACTGAGTATGTATTACAATAGCAAATATATCTACACATATATGTGCATAATATTTTACAGTAATAGTTCGTTTATATATTTGATGTTGTCTTACCACAGGCAATTCTACACAGGTTTGGGGTATGTTTAAATGATATGAGGCCACGAAACTGTGGCAAGAACACACTTGTGTCCACCAGGTGGTAACATGTGTACAAGCATGTGCCTGTGACCTCTATTGCAGTATGTCAGGGTGTTAGGCCTGTATATATGGACAAACATGAGTGGGGAAACAGGCCTCTGTAGCTCATATCATTCAAATTATCCCAATATGTAGGTGTCATATAGTTATCAAAACTTTAGCAGGTGTTTGCACTTGGTCATAGCTCAGCTAAACAAAGGTTGTTGAGAAAGTGTCCAATGGTTGATTTGGATTCTAGCAGAAAACTCATTCAACTTCAAATGGAACAGAAATTTATGTAGGTGAAATATGATGGGTAATAACATTTGATTGCAAAGTTTAGGTTATATATAT
This sequence comes from Amphiduros pacificus, assembly GCA_949316495.1. Classification (NCBI taxonomy): domain Eukaryota; kingdom Metazoa; phylum Annelida; class Polychaeta; order Phyllodocida; family Hesionidae; genus Amphiduros; species Amphiduros pacificus. The sequence goes on from OX439001.1 coordinate 34,925,394, forward strand.
TTATATTATACTAGAAAGAAGTACTTGAAAACTTTGAATATTATGAATGCTTTAAAATGTCAGTTACAAACCTAGTTTCCCGGGGTTGAATACATAGGGCTCAATATGTTAATTATCTTTTCAGGATATGAGTATATTATCTGCTTTATATTAATGCCCACATGTTTTTACCTGACCTTTTATTATTTGATATATCTTTATACATATGAATATGTATATAGGTAAAATGATTATAAAAAATAATAATTCAAACAAGTGCTGCTAAGTTGAATATCAACCCTAGAAGAATATACGAATATACCTGATTTAGGAGGTGAAACACTGAAGCAAGGAACAGTTGTGGGGGAATAAAAATAGAATGGGGAAAGCGGCGATAGCTTTTGCGTTACTGGAAGTATCATTTGCGTAAGAGCCAAGCTGTGAAAATGCTAAAACATGGTGGTTGTAAGTTGTTCTAAGTTTGACTCTGAATCTCTAAATGTAATGATTCACATATTATTGTTATAATGATGATAATAAAAAAACCAATGAGACAAGTTTGTTGTTATTGTTGCATTTCCTCTCTGTTGAGATGTTTAATGGGAGCAGCTCATCTTTAAGAATTCGCTATAAATGATTACTATCAAACAAAGATAGTTATTTGAGTGCATTCTTCCATCAATTCGTCAACAGTGTGACGAGCATGTACTGCCTAATCACGTCAATAATTGACGTACGAGGCAACATTCGTCACATGTGGACGAGTACACCAGAACAAATTAAACCGTCATCAATTAGCCTATATCAGGGAGTCCTATATCAGAACTGTTGTACACTACTATACATCTGTACACTACTATACATCTATACATGTAGACAGAGCCTACTGAGATATTGCTAACAGCTTAATATTCATGGTATTTCACACCTCTCTATGACACCTCAGTTACTACTACATCGTAGCCTACTACGATGGGGGCCTACGTCAGCACGTCTCATATGGACGTGCCTGCCCATTTGACCCTCGTCACTTTAGTGCCTCGTCACTATAGGACGTATGCATGGAGAATATGTTGGTTATTTCTTATATAAATCTAAACCCTTTTTTGTCAGCACAGGGAACGGGAATTGTGATTTCAAAAATAGTAAATTATATGAAATACTATTATTACAAAGGACAGCAATGACAAGAGTGAGCTTGAATGTGTGGTGTGCATTGTCTAGCTGAATGAATTAAATATTATGGAGATTAAGAGATGTTTGGGACTGCTACTAAATTCTATTAGAATTTTTCTCGTCAATCCATTTGTTTCAGACATTTGTCCATCTTTCAACATTACGGCCTCCCATTTCGATTTTCATGTTTTAGTTAGCAATAAATACCTGCGTTTTAAAGAATTCTTAAACTTTTAAAGAATTCTTAAACTTTTAAAGAATTCTTAAACATGACAGAAAAACCCATCTTGCATGTTATGACCATTTAATTACAGAATATATTTGGATGTGAACTTTAATTCAGAGATGAGGAAAAAGAGTGTAAAACAAATAACTTGTTTATTAAACAAGTTTAAATACGTTTGTTATATTGATTTGTTTTGTTTGGGGTTTTACATCACTTTCAACATTATTCCAGTCATTTCGTGATGAGACCTACTTGTAGCAGATATAGTGCTGCCTCACTGAATTATCATGTCACAGGTCCTTGACATGACAACCCACCTGGTCACAGATTTACAAGGACAACGGGTTAAACCTTTAGGCACAGGCCTCAGCTCATATGGGAAATTGAATCATGAGTTCAATCTCGGCATGGCCGGGGATCGAACCCATGACTTTTTGGATCACCACAGAGAAACTGGTGCTAATAAGCTGGCGCTCTAACCAACTGCGCCATGGCCTGGGGCCTGCTTGTTATATTGAAAAATGTCCACTTTTATAAAGAGATTTACACATCAAACGGCAACTCAATCCTTGTGTCTTGTGACAATATAAGCTATTTAAACCATTAAATAATTGTCTTGTGAAACAGCCAATAAGTAAAGCAGTCTTCTGCGCCATTTTGGATCATAAGTTCATTGACATTCCAAGAGATGACTTAAAATGTCCTTGACCTTTCCACCTGGGTAGCATTCTGAATGGAGCACAGAAAAGGAAATATTCTTATGACGGAACTCCCTTTGGTTTAAATGTATAAGATGCTTTAGAATATGGGCCAACATTAATTTCTCACTTTGCATGTGGTCTTGGTGACAATAAAAATCTATTTATGGCGTATCCCAGATTTAACAGGAACAATACCATTAAGGTATGAAATTAAAACTTGTAAAGGTGGATGACTTTTGAGTATAAAAACATAAAATGAGCAATGACATTGCAATAGCAAGTAACAATGGATAGTTGATTCAATATGTGGTTATAAGTCAGTCACATCAGATTAATTGTCTTAAGGACAGTCAAGCCTCATAGAGACAAGATTGAAATTCACAATATATAGATAACTATAACTATAAGTAGTATGTACTTCCCATGTTTAGATAAACCATTATAAGTCACAATCTTATGTTTCTTTTCAGAAATAGAATATTTTTTATTTATTTGGTGGTGTTTATGATCTTACGAGTTATTAGGTCAATGTCCCTTATATGTAGTGGCCAAACCTGTAAACATATACTGCAAGACTTCTCTTGGACACATCGTCGGCGAGGTTAACAATTGGTGCCACAAGCAAAATGCCAGGCCAACCTTTGATGTATCTCCAGGACAAGCAGCACATCAGGTCAGCACGTGGTGCATCTCCAAAGCAAGCAGTATGCCAGGTCAACTAGTGGTGCATCTCCAAACCAAGCAGTAAGCCAGGTCAGCACGTGGTGCATCTCCATAGCAAGCAGTATGCAAGGTCAACACGTGGTGCATCTCCAAACCAAGCAGTAATCAGGTCAACACGTGATGCATCTCCAAAAAAAGCCAGGTCAACCAGTGATGCATCTCCAAAGCAAGCAGTAAGCCAGGTCAGCACGTGGTGCATCTCCAAAGCAAGCAGTAACCAGGTCAGCACGTGATGCATCTCCAAAGCAAGCAGTAACCAGGTCAGCACGTGGTGCATCTCCAAAGCAAGCAGTATGCCAGGTCAACACGTGGTGCATCTCCAAAGCAAGCAGTAAGCCAGGTCAGCACGTGGTGCATCTCCAAAGCAAGCAGTAACCAGGTCAGCACGTGGTGCATCTCCAAAGCAAGCAGTAACCAGGTCAGCACGTGGTGCATCTCCAAAGCAAGCAGTAACCAGGTCAGCACGTGGTGCATCTCCAAAGCAAGCAGTAAGCCTGGTCAGCACGTGGTGCATCTCCAAAGCAAGCAGTAACCAGGTCAGCACGTGGTGCATCTCCAAAGCAAGCAGTAAGCCAGGTCAACACGTGGTGCATCTCCAAAAAAAGCCAGGTCAACCAGTGATGCATCTCCAAAGCAAGCAGTAAGCCAGGTCAGCACGTGGTGCATCTCCAAAGCAAGCAGTAACCAGGTCAGCACGTGATGCATCTCCAAAGCAAGCAGTAACCAGGTCAGCACGTGGTGCATCTCCAAAGCAAGCAGTAACCAGGTCAGCACGTGGTGCATCTCCAAAGCAAGCAGTATGCCAGGTCAACACGTGGTGCATCTCCAAAGCAAGCAGTAACCAGGTCAGCACGTGGTGCATCACCAAAGCAAGCAGTAACCAGGTCAGCACGTGGTGCATCTCCAAAGCAAGCAGTAAGCCAGGTCAACACGTGGTGCATCCCCAAAGCAAGCAGTAAGCCAGGTCAACACGTGGTGCATCTCCAAAGCAAGCAGTAAGTCAGGTTAGCTTGTAGTGGATCTAAAGGTCAAGTAGTGCGCATCTAGTGATGCATCTCAAGAAGTAGCAGTTGGCCGGTATTTTACAATGGGGATATCAGTCGGTTGCATATGTTGAGCATTTCCAATCAAAGGATTTTGTAATATATTCTGGCTGTGAGTTGTCTGCAAATCAAATGATAAGAAAAGGTCTGAGATCAGGCAAGTGTCTGTTCAGAGTATTGTTATTATATACAAACTAAATACTCGAACATTCTTGACATCCTTTAGTCCCTCACATTTGCAAATTTTGCCCCAGTATATCCAGAATGAATTGAAGGTGCGGATCATGCAGAAAAATAATAAAAACACAAATGTGATATAAAACTGGTTTCAACTGCTACAAAAACAGATTTAAAATACCCTAAGCCCTCGTTGTGATTTTAGTTTTCACCCTTTAGTTGTGTGTGACACAGGACAGAATTGCCATGACATGATTAAATCATTAACAATGCTATCTCAGCTTTCCAGATCGCCATGATCATCACTGACTTGTGTGAAGGGAATCATGATACTGACAATAGATGTCGCTGTGACTACTTTCTCGTATCTATGATGTACTCCACACCCGTTTCAACAAAGTTACTGTGTTAAAACGAGCGTTGACCTTTATAACACAAACACCCAGGCGTGTACTGTCATAGAGCTGGTCTGGTGCTTTACTTGGTTGATTTGAAGTAAAGTGTAATATTACATTCAGACCTAGGAATCATTCTACATTGCCCATGACTTCTCATCAGCTGATTTTATATTGGTGCTGCTGACACAGTGATTAAAACACGTCACCAGTGGGATAACATTGATAACATCAATATACAGTATACACTGGAGGCAGAATTTATGAGTAGCAGTTGACATGGTTCATGGTTCAAGAATGAATGCTCCAAACGTAGGTGAATATAACAACCTTGGATATTGCCCAAGAATGTTTCAACATTAGATGTTTCAACATTACCAGATAATGAAATAATAATTTTAAGTTTTAAGATCAGTGTATGAAAACGCTTTTGAAATGGCACTTTCTTAGGCTGAAACGCATGAACTGGAACTCAAACACTCTCGCATTTTTTTAAAGAGAGAAATATATCAATGATTAAATTTGTTTGGAATACTTTCATAACATAAATATATATATATAGTTCAGTAAAACACCAGGCCAGCTCTATGACAGTACACGCCTGAGTGTTTGTGTTACAAAGGTCAACGCTCGTTTAACACAGTAACTTTGTTGAAACGGGTGTGGAGTACATCACCGTTACGAGAAAGTAGTATATATATATATATATATGTCGCATACTCTGATTGCTTATTTAATTTGTTTAAATGGATGGACAGAGGAAAGGAAAGGCTGTGCAGGACTGAATGAGGCTATATCCGGGAGATCTTAATGATGATCTGATGTAGAATACTTTGTGGAAATAACTGATGAGGATATGGAGAACACTGGGGTCCATGAAAATGATCTCAGTAATGGTGGTCCTGATGTCTTAGAAAAGTGTGTATTGGAATAATTATATAAGCATGACATCATTTATCTTTAAGTACTTATGTGATGACACTTCCCTAGAGGATAGTGTGTGAAAAGGGAGTAATTGCCAGAAGCGATATTAATCAAGGTCTTGCTTAAATAGGTTCATCAAACACTTATCGGAGAGTGTCTCAATCAAAAACCTAAATAGAAATTAAATTCAACTACATCTATGATTTCAACTGGTATTTTTTGATTGGTACATTTTGTGTAGCATGGACTAGTAAACTGGAGAATGATTGAGGATTAATTTTCAAAGTTACAAATAATATTGTATTTTTTATTTTCTTTGCTTTAATTTCAGTTTCATCAGTGACCTTATCAGAGGACAACATGGAGAGATCGCGGATTTGATCAGCAGAGGAAATGTTCCTTTTCCCACTTTAAAACGAGTGTGGTTCAAGGCGGCAAAATTTGGAGAACTTGAGATAATGCTGAAACTTCTCACATCCGGAATTGGTATCTATGCAGATTTGCCGGATGTTGATAATCCAATTGTGAACAACTCTTCAAGAACAGCGCATGCGCCATTTGCTCATTGGAAAACTTCCAGTTTAGTGACATGTGCAGAGTGTGTGACAGGTTTTCCAACTGGACAACATATTGTTGACGGACAGCGATATATGAACGCTATGCTATATGCAGTGCAGAACAATCATACAGACTGTGTTAAAATGCTACTGGAAAGGGACGCTCAGGAATATAATCTAGTTGCTTTTAGGGTGGCATTAAGAGAGGGGAACAGTACCTGTGTTGAACTCTTCTTAAATAAGTACCGCCCAAATGTCCATAATCAGGAAATAGCGATTTATTTTACAGAAGGACTACATTATAAGTCTCTGTTCTATGTCATCTGTGAGAGGTTCATCTGTAAAATGTCTTCTGATTTTGCAATTCTGGCACAAATCCTAAGGAGTCTTTGTGAGGCAAAACATGTTAATGGGGAAATGGTGGAGCATGTGTTAAACCTGGGCATCACGTTTCCATTGAATTCTGTACCGGAGGCGGTCACTTTGGCAGTTAGAAGTGGAGATCTATCTAAGTTGCAACATTTGATAGCCTATGGTGCCATAGTAAATACAACCCCCAGTATATATAGTAAGGTTCATGCTATCCACAGAGAAAGTTCCCCCGTCCTGGAAGCGGTGAGGTATTCCTCAAGGCTTCATTTTGATGACCAATCCGACATGGTAGCCGTGGGGGCCTTAAAAATGCTCATTAGAAACAAAGCTGATATTAACACCTTGACCAAAAATGAAGAAGCTTTTGATAAATACGCTTATGGAGAGTTTATATCTCCGCTATCCACTGCAGTGAGCATTGATCGTGAGAGAGTGGTGAAAGAATTAATCCTCTCCGGGTGTGATGTTGACATTAAGGAGGGATTGGATGGACCTACACCACTTTTCAGGGCCACCTTAAAATTTATGCCAACCATGGTCCAGATTCTGTTGGAATCCGGGGCAGATCCGAACCTTTGTGAACCAATCAAGATTCCTTTAGGTATATTTTCTGGTATAACAAGGCGATCTTATTTCTCGTGGATTAATGCACACAATATTGAACCCTACCAAGAAACAAAAGATAAACGAGCGGCTATTCTTATCCTTATGTTGCAACATGGAGCAAAATTACCCAGTGATGCCCTGCAACATGTTATAAGATGGAAATATAATGAGTTGGCTCAAATCATAGTGCTCTCTGGTCAGTATTCCAGAGGATCATGTGAGTCACTACAACCAAATAGCGAGATTGGTAAAATCGCTCTCAAGCCACAGCCTCTGATGAATCTTTGTAGGAGTGAAATAAGATCTAAAATTGCAGATACTTGTGGACAAAAAAGTGTGAGAACGTGTGTAAAAACTTTGCAGTTACCGAAATATTTACAAGGGTATCTTAATTATAATGACCTGAACTCAGAAATCATGTTGAAATGAATGAAGGGTTTGTTATCCGACTCATACTAAAAGGGCATCTAGCCATTTGAATAAAGGGCATCTGGCCATTGAATAAAGAGCATCCAGCCATTGGAATAAAGGGCATCTAGCCATTTGAATAAAGGGCATCTAGCCATTTGAATAAAGGGCACCTAGCCAATTGAATAAAGGGCATCTAGCCATTTGAATAAAGGGCGTATAGCCAATGGATTAAAGGGCATCTAGCCATTTGATTAAAGGGCATCTAGCCATTTGAATAAATGGCATCTAGCCATTTGAATAAAGGGCATCTAGCCATTTGAATAAAGGGCATCTAGCCATTCGAATAAAGGGCACCTAGCCAATTGAAGTGCAGTTTGAGCAGTTTGAGTATTGGAATGCAACCATTTGGGCCCAAATGAATTGAATCAATGTCATCTGTGGACTGCTAAACTGAGAAATGTCAATTTAAACAAAGCTGTTGATTATGCACAATGCCGGCACAGTTGTGGCGTTACGCTATTAGGACCAAATATTTCCCGAAATCTTCAGGCATCTTGCAGAAGAAGCTCCTTTCAGCAGTACCTATTTAAACTATCCCTCCTATAGTCAGGTGGGTGACATTGCCAAACTCGGCAGTGAGCAAAGAATTAAGTCTCCTGCAATTGACAGTGGCCGGATAGAAGGCATAACATGATAAGCCTGGAATATAGGTAATTAATTGTCCAGCCACTGAGATGGGGTATAAAAAACATTCAGATGTCATTATCGATTCTATATCCCTGGTCCTACCCAAGGGCGTGTTAAAAAGCATGAATGTAAGCCCGCGGGGTTCACAAAACCTTAAATCATCGCCATACCATCTAACCTTCTCACTCCACTCCCCTCTCCACCCCAGCTACATTCCTGACATCACGCGTTGATATCAATCCTTCTGAGAACATCATCACTCGGCGATCTGGAGACCGTCTTTATCATCTAAACAAAGTATTGCAAAGGTTGATTAAGATGATATAGCATGTCTAAGTTATGCCGGTCCAAAATGCAATTTCTTAATTTTTCTGTTGACTAAAGGTTAAATATTCGCCAATCCATCTCTATTGAAAAGTTGGAATATGTGGACAAGGCCTAGGTGTAGTTGACAAACAATAGGTTGAATCGTATCGTGACAGTTGGGTATATGGGTGTAAAAAACATAGAACCGTCATAATCTAACTGTGATATTAAGGATATTGACATCTTAGAAATTCACTAGTACTAGAATTCTTTATTGATGCTTTGCTGCAGAAATCAAGGAAGGATGTCAAATTTGAAAACTCCACATTCTCCTCTTTGATAACCAAGCCACCAGGTGTCACTGCCCTAGAATACACAGTCCAGGTAAACTGTCATTCCTGTCACCTCGTATATATCTAATTTATTGCATATAAAATACCAAACTTAAACTTCAGTTCACTTACTATAAATTTCATTTGGATGATAGCATATGTCTTAACGTAGGCATACAAATACCTGGCCAAAAACATATGTTTGTATTAACAAAGAGACTGGCATTAACAATCAGAATGGATTATCCCTTAATAGACAAGAAAACACAACTTGTAAACACGATCAAGACTTAATCATCGTCTGTCCTTGAGTTGTGGATTTTGATTTATGGATTCTTCAGTCGTTGATGACATTTGCTTTTATTAATTACTGAACTCTTGATGTCCGATACTGACGATGTGTTTCACTTTGCATGAAAACCTGAGACATTATGTTTGAGATGAAAGAAATGGTCAATCAAGTGCAATCTTTAAGTTAGAATAATACATGAAGAGATGTTTGCAATTTCATTAATTTCCTGCCTTACTTCTCACAATCTTTCACTAACTTTACGGTATATTTTAAGAAATTACCAATGAATTCGAACAGATGTATTTTTTTTTTAATAAAGGAAACAGTTAAAAAGAATATAATGAAAATTAGGACCCTATAAAATTCAGTGTTTTAATGTTAGAATGTTAAAATACTTCAGTTGCAAATAATAAAACATATTCAGTGTGGGAATTGTATGTGACCAGCGTTATTTATTATTATGAAATAAACGATTGGTAATGTGTGTTCATAACTTTAACTAAAATTAATCATAACATTTGATATGTCTGTTAACTGTCATCTGTATGCAAGCGCTAAAATTAATTTCATTTTATTAGAATATACTTATATCAGTTTATCAAATAGGTATACTGTGGCCAAGATCACAGTGGTGTAATGTTTGATCATAAAGGTTAGTATCAGATGTATTGTGGAACTAACAATAAGCCTTAACAGCGGGACATCTTTAGCAGTTTGGACTTAATTCAATCAGGTTCATCCTTTCGTGTCATTATTTTTCAATATATTATATGTGTGCAAAAATGTCACAATCATAATTGACCAAATATCGGCGAAGATAACAGAAATGAGTGAGGATATAGAGGTAAGCAATATGCTAGTATTACTCTATTTAGGAGACAGACATTCTACATCATTTAACACAGTTGTGATTAAATCTATTTTTTGTTTGAATTAATTCCATTTGCACTTGAATTAATTCCCTTTGGACTTCATACAGCATTAAATGTAATTCTTAATTAAAAGAAAACGCACAAAGACGTCCTATATTATGATTGTTTAATAGTTATCACTATTGACAATCTTAATATATATATTTAATGCTTTGTGGGTTTATTAAGTTATGAATGAAGAAGATGTTCTCATCGTCTTTGATTTAATGGAACATACAGCGAAGGGTTGTTCAGTGAATAAAGAATTACCATGTGATTTACAATCTTGAAAAAAAAAATTATATAAGAAGCCCAAACATGCATTGAAAACTTGTTGGAATTGATGAAATAAATTAAAACTTAATCCGTTTAAGGATCTATATAAATAAGGATAAAAAGAGGACGCGTCACATTCTGAAAAAAACCCAGGACGCATTATCAGCGGGAAGCTAAGCCGTAAATTGTGGAACACACAACATAAAACACACAGCACTTTGAACTCCAGTATATCGCTGACATTTTTAAGTATTAAATAGATATTATGCATTTTTATTTGTTATGTCACCCGTAACTGGCTTAAACCTTACTTGTAAATCATTCAATGTGTAAAGTTTTGGTGGCTGATGTTGCTTTAATTTGAAATTTTCACGCTGATTTATTCACATAAGACAACTGCTTATGTGAATATATTAGATGTCTTGTTTAGTAGATTTTATAGCTCCAATAAAATAATAAATATATAATTGTTTGTGAATGTGAGTGAATTTGTACATGAGAATCACCCAACACACTGGAACCAAACACCCTAAACAAAATAAAAGATGTTAAAGTTGTCTGTCCTCAAACAGGGAATTAAGTAAGCTTGGCCTATGTGAGATGTATTGAGGTATAAGGAGAAGTGTATGATTGCCATGGAAGGCAGCCGATGAAGGTATGACATGTATGTCGTGCCTGGCTGAGCAGGCCCACAAAGACCCCGACATGCTTGGCTAGTTTTTATAGTTGTCATATACCTGGGCTTGTCAGTGAAAATATATACACACAGTCACCGGGGGTTTTGGTTTCACGTGCCCATTTTTTCGATTATTGAGACATGCCTTGGGTTTCAAACAGCGCTCATTTCACAAAACAAAATGGACGAGTCACTTGGAAATGTACATGATTGCTGGAAGATGCCATCAGAAATCGACAAATAGCGAAATTGACATGGAAATAGATGCACCTGTTGAGAAATAGGCCAGGAGCAGCGGATGTCTAAAGCGGATACGGAGGTAAGCCCCGCTCCATTGTACTGGCCCGGGACACACATAACAAGCAATGGGATCATTGCATGGGATATCCAAAGCCGAGAAAGCTTCATATAGTTTGGATAGCGGTTCGGGTAAATAGTGATACTGTTGTCCACACAAAGTGATATGTTATGCGGGGTGAGGGTGACATGAAAAGCAAAGAGGGGGTAGTGTCTGCTGAGACAAACTCACCAATCAAGTTTCATCTCTCATTCATGCACGATTCTCTTCACAAAACCGCCTACTTGTTCATGTTTTTGGGTCAGCTACCTTTAAATGGTCCTTTTCACTATATTTATCATTTCCTACAGACAGGTGGGGAACAAGATGTATTGGATAATGTTTATTTATACAATCCACCTTCACCCCCATCCTATACTTAGCAATCATACATAAGCATTATTTTCCTCCCAGTTTCTTAGTTGTCACAAGTGAACCTGGGTTTAAATTACTGTCTTAGCTTTAATAACAAGTTTGTGTTATCCCAAGCAGAAATGATGTGTTTTCATCGGAGTTACACAATGGATTTTGACAATCTGGCATGGAAAATTACTTTTCCTGTCCGACTGGAAGAAATAGTCTGAATAACCACAAAATAAATATATACCAAAAATTGTGACTTGGGATGTAAATGCACCAATTCATCATAACCTGTTGAGTATCGTATTGCAATAACATACACCTCCTTGTCCTAATGCAGATAGTATAAGCGGCTTTGTGGCCAAGATAAAAACCTATTGATGATAAAGAACATACGTCTCTAATCCAAGAAGACACACAAAAGGGCAATTTCTTCTTCTCAGGTCTCAATGCAATATATTTGTGTTGGTCTAACACAAGGATACTTTTCCCTATTTATTGATCATCGATCTCACGTGGAAAACCCAGATACTGAGTAAACAGCCGGTAGTTTCAGCACTCATGCACACATTAAATCTTCTCCTTTTCTGGTTCTCCAGAATGAACTTTGTTTGGAAATGGGTCCACACAAAAATATGTATACACACGGGGTTAATAGAGTCACAGAAGGCTTGGCAATTATAGCGGGCTCCCAAGTCCGTGAAATGCAAATACCCATGAGTCTTTGTACAAACTGGACATCACTATAAACTCTAAAGGACACTACACATGAAGTTATATGGGACTACAAGATGTTTCCTTGTCCCCATGACCTTTACACCTATTCACGGAGAATCCTTCCGTTCTCAGCAATCAAATTTCCTCTCAGTAATAAAGCATTAAAAACCAGGTTCACCTTACAATTCATTCATTTCAACACGTCATTTTCAGCTTTATAACAAACAGATTCTAATTTACCGTAAACAAATGTTGGTCAATAACATAGGCCCTCTCAGCAAATGTTGAATTCCATCCAAGGTGTTATGACCTGCGCTCTATTATAGTATGGTATGGGTAAATTTGATTGATCTGTCTCCCTTTTATATGGACAGTCATAGTAGGGAAACTCCTCCTTATGAAATGATTTGCTGACAATTAAGATAGCTATCTCATTTCCTGCACGCTGACCAGTTCATCTTGGCCTTGAACTATATGCTGTTTGCAAACATAGCATTAAATTTCAACGCCTGCTCCTAAAAATACACTCAAGTTTGTGGAATTTCCAACAGATAAAACTTGAAGGCGCTCATGGGTAGAAAACATGGCAGAAGGTATTTCCATACACTGAAAGGGGAAAGATAAGGCCAGGAGTTGCCGCTAGGCACACATTATTTCCAGCATGTCATTCAAATGACTGGTGGCCCTCAATGAGGTGCTATGATCAATGATTATGTCACAGTGTAATGGCCATATATTCTGAGAGATTCGGTCAGGCGAAGATAACGTGCTATACACCACTTTACAAGAACACCTCAACCCCTCACCCCCTCACTGGGAATGTTAAACTCCATAAGGGGCAAATATACAGATCTGAGAGTGGTCCATTTATATATATATTCCAGAATGCTTAGATCACTGTGACTGTGACTATCTGTCTATATTAAGTTAGGTTATATTTGACATTATGATTATGGTAAATTACTATGTGACTATATGATATATACAGCAATTTTACTTTTGATATCATGGTAAATGTTTAATCGTTTGCACAGAAATATCTCTACTTGGATTAGAACATTCTGATACAGAATTTCACACTCTTAGGAGTATATCTTATAGTTGTATGTCTTGAACTTTCTTGTACATTTTCAGTCATGTATGATCACACCAAGTATATCATTACTGTTACCCTCTACTTAGAAGCTTTTCAAGTAGAATTCTGTTATCGCCTGCTTACACAAATATGTCATTATCATCATTTCCAGTTTGGTCCTTTCCTGTAGAGTTTATGCCATTATCTGTTCACACCAAGGGTATCATTTGTGTTTCCTGTCTGTGCCAAATGGGGGTCTCAATGAAAGGCTTCCATTGCATGATTATGATGGGTGGTTACACAGGAAATAAGACACATAAAAGAGTGAAGCCGCATCATCTTAGTGTCCTCACAAGGTCATAAAGTGAATGGGTTAATAGCTTAACCAAGGAAGAGAACAGACATAGTTATACAGAAACGTGTTTGTCTGTGCCCTAAAATATCATATTCCACAATAGATTAGAAAGATTAGGCACGTATCATTGGATATAGAATTACAATGATATAATGGTTATATTAAAACAGAATGCAGTATTTGCTATACACTATACGGTATTTGCGATATTTATCAGTGCTGTCTTTTATAGTTTTGTGCCAAATGCATGCAACTATGAAGTAGGGAGTGATAGAAACATTTTGTTTTTCATGTTTGGTGTTTTGTATATTACCATCAATGCATTTCAAGGAATATACAAGAATATGTTGAAGATACCAGAATGCAACATTATCTTATGTTTGCTTGGTTGTCCAGTTATGTGTTGTTGCAGTTTATCTTTAGTTAGAATGCCCTGTTCTCAATTACATTCATTTTTACGTGTAATGTGATATTGTCTTTGAGAGATGAAAAATACTTTCAAGCAAAATATGAATTGATATATTGGTATTCACATTTGTGTTGATCAGACAAAATTCCTATTGGAAACCACTTTACACCGCATTATGATGTTAAAAATCATAATTGAAAAACTTGATATCCATATTGTTTTAAGATGAACAACATTATAAATTTGATGAGCGGTTTAACAAAGGCATTTTATATCCCATTTTGTGTTATGTCATAACTATGGAAATAATTAAAATAATGCGATACTAGTACCACGTTCAGAGTTGACAAATAGCTGGGCAAGTAGATGGAGAAATGTTTAACATCCAGAATTATCAATAAATCTCAAAGACGATACATAAGTGGACCGTTGTGACCTGAAATGATGGTTTGATAGTTGCACCTTAAGGATGAGGAATCCTTTTGTTCAGCAACCTTGCATACGCTGAATATATTCTACGCACTATTGACATCCATATAAAACACACTATCACTCAATGTCTCATCATTTGCATATTTATGTTGATTAATAGTTTTATGTGGATTTCACATTCAGAAGGACACGTGAACCGAAATTAGGCGAAACTGGTTCTTGAGATTATTTCATATGTGAGTATGTGCTTAAAGATATTTGCCCACTTCCTCCTCATTTGAACTTCATTTTTTTGTTGCTTTAATTGAATCAATTCCTGTCATGTGATGACGTCTTTTCAGGGTAGCCATTTTGCAGTTCAATAAGATTATTTATGTGTTGAACAATGATATTGTTGCTGGTGAAGTTTATTTTCAAATGGCCTGGCATGAACTATGTTCATAGTACCGCCTCAGTGGACGTTTACACATGGCTATACAATAGTGAAAAGTCAGGAGAATATGTCAAAAGTCAGTGACAAAATATCTTGTCAGCGGTCACATACACAGGTAAATCTTAAGTGGGCGATGAATGAAACTTTACCTGAAATCTTGCCTACTGTCTGATGTGTTAAATGTAATCTTAAGTCGCAATCGTCAAGTACCGGGTGGATTAAAATTATATCAGTGTATGGGGATGTAAAAGGTAAGCTGTGATTAAATTTCACTTCGGTATATGGTGTAAGACTTTACATCTGAATGTAATTCTACTGTGTATGTCACACAAATAAACACCAAAAATGGTAACATGTAAAAAAAAGACATGAATCAGTCATAAATGACATATTTGATTCATAATAGATATAATGGTTCAGCAGTGAAATTCACAAATGACATGTTGAATGTACATTTGTGTCTAATACATGCTTTGTGATATTGAACATACCAAACATAAATATGTCTGGTATGTTCCACATTTACACATGATAAGATATGGGGAATAACAGACCGAGATGAGTGCTACACAAAGAAATGAATTTTCGGTGTTTTTCAAAAGGAAAATGAAGGCTTTACCAAGAAGCTTGTACATAGTTCTGGTCAAATGTCATTATCTGGTTTTCTACATAATGACGTAGGACCAACCACAAAGGAAATACAAAAATATCATAAATCATGAACATCGATGTACTGAAAGAGAACAGGGGTGTAAGAATGTGGCCCAAAGACATTCTGCTGCGTGATTGCATAGCACATAGTGGCTTTATTAAATTGGTATGATAAGTGAAACATTGATTTGTTTTTTAGAGTTACGCTATCATTTCTTGCCTGTTGTCCCTTCTTCAGGTTTAACATTCTTAATTGGATTTCTAATTTATGTGATAAACAGTGTGATTTGAAAGAAACCCATTATATTCTAGCTAGGTCCATGAATTAAAAATTAACAAGTGATGTGAAATACTGATTGACAAATACATCAACTAATTTAAAACTGAATTATAAAAAGAGCAAACAAGATAACAGGAAGATTAAAACAATTAAATCAGTTTTATAGCATACCATAGCAATAATAAAGTGGTGATGTCACCAATATATAAAATAAGATATAACGAAGATAAAATAATTACAAAAAAATGTATCAGATACATATACTGGTTATTATGTCATCAAACAGACTGATAATACCAATGTATTATGAATATAAACAGAATAAAGTGGATGGCCACCAGTCAATGGAGTGTGGTACCTGTCAGTGTGATCTGTACCTGTGATCACCACAGTCACCTGTGTCACTGCCGGAGTGCCCCCAGGACAAGGTCATTAAAACCACACACTCCATACATCACATCACACCTGCAGCCCCACTGTGCTATACTCTCGCATTTGATGCATGAATACATATATTGATATATTTAATTGTTTCTAAAATTAATGTTTTAACCTCAAATATATCACAGATTTTACTGATTGCGTTGTCATTTTGGAAAAGATAGGAAGGTAACTTTGTGTAACTTAACATGGTATCATAGATATTCTACTATTACGTTTTTTGACTCCAAGTCTTCGATTAGTTTTGGTACATTCATATTTTTCATTAGATGCGGTAGCTTCAAGACTTCCAATAGTTAATAGTAACTTAAAAGTCTTCCAGAAGGTGGAGTAACTTTACAGTCTTCCATTATGTGTGGTAACTTCATGTCTTCCATTTCTCCAAAAGCCACGGGTCATGGCGCAGTTGGTTAGAGCGCCAGCTTATTAGCACCAGTTCCACTGTGGTGAGGTTCGATCCCCGGCCATGCCGAGATTGAATTCATGATACAACTTCACATATGAGCTGAGGCCCGTGCCTAAAGGGTTAACCCGTTGTAAATATGTGATCGGGTGGGTTGCTATGTCAAGGACCTGCGATATGGCAGCACTATATCTGTTACAAGCAAACAAACAATGACAAAAGTCTCCCATTAGGTGTATCAACTTCAACTTCAACTTCAGATGGTTGTTTTAGTAAAAAAAAATATAGTTTTTGATATCGCCAATCAGTGAAAATAGATTAAAAAGACTCATGAGAGACAAAAACAAAAACAAATCTTAACTAGGAGATATTTCCTAATCTTCTATTCGTTCTTTTCTCATATATGGCTGTGGGTAAGTTATGCTGGCACAGAATACAGTAACATGTTTATTATCATGTCGTCTTCACACAAACATGGTCGTTTTGCATAATACAATGTTGTGGTCAGTCCATTCTGACCAATGTTAAATCAGTTAAGCTATAAGACACCCCGAGGCTGCTAAGTATGCAATTGTTATTTGAACATAACCCATATTTAATATGCTCATTACTACTTCATAAACACATCTCTGCTTTGAATACAATGTGCCTATGTGGCGAGTTCACCTGGTATAATAGGGGATATAGAGTGGTAGAACATGTGTCCTCTTCATTGTTAACCCCACAGTTAATTCCACTGTAAGTATATTTTGCATCATATGTTGAGTAACTACAGGATGTTATACTGACGCTTAAGGTAAAAAATATACACAGATTAGTCTTCAGTAGCGCAGTTAGTGTTGATGTTGAATATATAGGCAGGTTGATATCTGGCTTTTTAAAAAGTACTGTTAAGATGGCCAAAGCACAAGGGTGAAAGTCAACAAACATATATATATACATATATATGATAACTCGGCATTTGAATGTGTTCCATTATCAGTTTTGCCATTATAGTGGAGTCTGTGGAATGAAAATATTAAGGATGCATGGTGCTGCATTCTGGATGGAATAATAAGACGGCATACAGAGTTCAAGATAACAAATATGGCGGCACAAAGCATAGTAATGGGGGACATTGATATAGAGGGTTCTAGCAGTAACCATGAACACATAAGCAAAGTTACTGACACTATTGATGCCGAGATTGCCTCTCATCACTTTGGGCTGATCAGAGATTTGGATGTTTTGCCTGCAACAAAGGGCCAAGTGGAGCCTGGTATTATAGACGAGAACAGAAATGACAAAATTATGCCTTGGTCCAAAAGCAACGAGCACCAGATTCATATATCAGATCAGGATAACCTACATATTGCCATTGGTTCTGATGTGGAGAAGGATATTGAGCTATCCGACACATTTCAAGGGATTGTTTCCGAGAACCTTACTGTTTGTGATACATCAAAGGCTCCATCTACAGTTAATTGCGATCCCTTGATGAGTCCATCTCCTGATGATTGTGATCCATCTACGGGTCCATCTCCTGATGATTGTGATCCATCTACGGGTCCATCTCCTGATGGTTGTGATCCATCTACGGGTCAATCTACTGATGGTTGTGATCCATCAATGGGTCCATCTCCTGATGGTTGTGATCCATCTACGGGTCCATCTCCTGATGGTTGTGATCCATGTATGGGTCCATCTACTGATGGTTGTGATCCATCAATGGGCCCATTTATTGATGATTGTGATCCACCAATGGGTCCATCTCCTGATGGTTGTGATCCATCTACGGGTCCATCTACTGATGGTTGTGATCCATCTACGGGTCCATCTACTGATGGTTGTGATCCACCAATGGGTCCATCTCCTGATGGTTGTGATCCATCTACGGGCGCATCTACTGATGGTTGTGATCCATCTACGGGTCCATCTACTGATGATTGTGATCCACCAATGGGTCCATCTCCTGATGGTTGTGATCCACCGATGGATCCATCTCCTGATGGTTGTGATCCATCTACGGGCGCATCTACTGATGGTTGTGATCCATCAATGGGCCCATCTACTGTTGGTTGTGATCCATCAATGGGCCCATCTACTGATGGTTGTGATCCATCTACGGGCGCATCTACTGATGGTTGTGATCCATCTACGGGTCCATCTACTGATGGTTGTGATCTACCAATGGGTCCATCCCCTGATGATTGTGATCCATCTACGGGTCCATCTACTGATGGTTGTGATCCATCTACGGGTCCATCTACTGATGGTTGTGATCTACCAATGGGTCCATCTACTGATGGTTGTGATCCATGTATGGGTCCATCTCCTGATGGTTGTGATTCATCTACGGGCCCATTTACTGATGGTTGTGATCCACCATTGCCTGCATCTACAGTTGATTGTGATCCTGATTATGATGTTTTGACAGATAATGATCCTCCAAAAGAGGAAGTCCCCCAGCAATTATATCGTGATGATGAAACTGTAAATTTCATTGATTTTGAGAAATCCATATTGACTAGTATTGATGAGGAGTATATTGATGATTATAATATTGAAATTGATGATGTTGACAAGGCTTCAAATACAGATATAAACACCATCAATGCTGCTGACAGGGATTTTGTCAGAGTTGGATATGATGTCAATGATACCGATCAGACCAAGGATACTGACAATTATGATAGTATCCTTAATAGGGAAATGAACGATGGTGATGGAGACATTGATGCAATTAGACAAGAGACCAATAGAGATATGGATATCAATTTTGAAATCAGAAATGTTGACAGGGGTAAGGATGGTGTTGACCTTGAAATCAGCAATGTCGATAGGGATATGGATGGTGTTGACATTAAAATCAGCAATGTTGACACTAATATGGATTGTGTTGATTTTGAAATCGAGAAGTTTGACCGGGAAATGTATGGTGTTGCCCTTGAAATCAGCAATGTTGATAGGGATATAGATGGTATTGACCCTAAAATCAGCAATGTTGACAGGGATATAGATGGTGTTGACCCTAAAATCAGCAATGGTGACAGGGATATAGATGGTATTGACTTTGAAATCGAGAAGTTTGATAAGGAAATGTACGGCGTTGACCTTGAATTCAGACATATTGACAGAGAAAATGAGGGTATTGATATAGAAATCAACAATGTTAACGCTCTGAATAAAGATGATACAGTTGACATCATTGATGACAACATACATACTGATAATTCAAACCAAGATGACAGTGAAAAGGCTATTTTTGAACATAGCAATATTTATTTAGAGAATATTTCTGATGGAATAGCCACGGTGATGAATGATGCTGATAGTTCTATCAAGCCTGCCTCTCACGGGACCTATAATTCAAATAATACACAAAATGTTTACCTAGGTCTCAACGATGGCAATACGTCTGTCTGGACCTCAGACTTACATAACAGGGATTTAGTCAGCGATGAAGGTCTTGACGCTTGCAATGATAAAAGACAATGGATTGGAGATATTGTAGTAGAAGACAGCTGTCAAATTTCTACAATAGATAGCGATAGCTATGTAGATTTGTCGTCTGGTTACAATGATCCAAATGAAAGTTCTGATTATCCTGAGACACATACACATGAAGAATCATTTGATGATCAAATTCACCAAGACAATGCCGGTCTTAATGACCATCAGCAGAAAACAACATATAATATATACACTCGCCAGGACCCAAAGTCAAATATATATAAACCAACTAAAAGTTATGAAAATGCTGAAATGAGATATTCTGACATTTTTGATCTGTGGGAAGTGACTTTGATCCTTCTCTGTCAAATAGAGGTATAGATTCACCAATGCTGAATATTTTCCAATCAATTTTCTATTTCAGTGACAAGGACACCATATCATATTAAGAGATATTTTTCATTTGTGTGTTTTAGATGGAGGGTACCCGACGCCATAAAGATCGGTCTTATCGCAATGTCTTTAAGGGTTCAGTGTTGGTTGGAACATTGCTTGACCATGACAATGGCCGATTCATTAATAGACAGGTAGGTCTGCCAATATGGAATAAATCCTTTTTTATGTGCCAATGTTTTCAATATAAGCCTTTTACAAATACAAATATGTTTATTGTCACTGCCATATAGATGATACAATTAGCAATTTACAGCAAACTATTTGATTGGAAAACATTAAGATCTATTAGCACCTTATCAATCTATCAATTATGGCAAATCAGCATTAACATTAGATTAATCACAAACAAGCAAAGCATGATGAACTGAAAATAAATATTAATGATGTATTTCAGGCTGCTGTTAAATTTGCTCAGAGGCTTCTGGATGCTGGTCATATTGAGAGCATCGTGGGAGCCTCCACCTTTGAGGATTCTGTGCATCTCTATAGGTAGGTCAAGTACTGATAATAAAAAAGATAATGATAATAATGAAACTTATATATCGGTGACCAGACAATGTCTGAGAGGAAATACCATATCTTAGTTGAAATGCTAGTACATATCATCTATTTGCATTATTTTGATGCTCATACCTTCATATGTAACATCTCTACATGTATATATGTAGGTTAAGAACTCATATCTTAATTGAAACACTGAAGTATACATCATCTATCTCTATTATTTTGATGTTCATACACTTAAAAAAATTACGGACTTTTCTGTGTATCTCTATAGGTAGATCAAGCACTGATATCTGAGTTGAAATAATACTGAAGTAAATATCATCTATCTGCAAATTGTATTGTCATACTCTTATCAAATGATAAAATTTTGTTTATTCTTAAGGTGGAGTGATGAAACCGTGGTCCGAGAAGCCAAGAGGATGGTATCCACAACATCAAGCCATATTCCTCGCAAGAAACTCATCGAAATGATAGACCTTAACCAGGTAGAAGATAGCGAGGAGTCCTTTGTCATGGAGGATGTAAAAGACAAACTGTTCAAGAAACAGAATGAAAGAGCTCCTCCTAAAACCAAGGAAGAAAGTGATTTATTGGCGGCGAGGAGAGCACGTCACCGGGAAAGAGCGAGACGAAGACAGACCATGGACGGCTCCCAACTGTCAGATGCCTCTACGGCTGTGGCTAGTTATAAAGACAAAGAAAGAGAAAGGGGGAGAGAAAAGGAGAAAGACAAGGAAAGAGAAAAGGAGAGAGATCCTGAGTCAGATTCTGCTCTTCACAGGACTGAAAGCGTTTCCTCTGATACCAGTGGACTATCGGCGATAACGGACAACTCTCTCCGCATGAGGACTGGTTCGCCGTCTTCAGCTGGGGTGTCGGAGTCGCGTAGAGCGAGTAACAACTCCGTGACTGAGGTGCTGGAGATGAGACTGCGCTCGCCGGAAACAACGACGGTAACGTCCGTGGCTTCAGTGGCGATAGTGCCGTCTTCATCCACCTCCCCGACACCGTCAAGGGCAGAGTCTGTGCAATCCTCTTCTGAAAGTACAAAAACTGAATCCACTGTTCTCCCAGATGTCTCTACTTGCAGATATGACGGTATAGAAATGCCCGCTTTAGATTTAGATAATATAAGTTTTGAGACCGTGAGAACTAGGAAAAATAAAACTAGCATGAAGGCGCTTCACCGCTCACTGGAGGATTTAGCTGAACAAAGTCATAGCTACTCAGATAATGAAAAACAATTGCTGGAGCAAATGAAGAAGATGCAACAGGAGCATGAGAATGTAGTCAATACCTATGAAGATCAAATCAATGAATTAATGGGCAAAATGGATGACCTCAAAATATTATCCCAGGCTTTGGAGAAAGAGCGCAAGGAATCGGCGTCTGGTACGATCAGTCCTTCTCCCTTTCCGGGCGTGGCCGCACTGGACCTGCAAACAGGTTAGATAGTCAACAAAGCGCTTATTCATGAAAGGTTCATAAAAGTGTCCATTTGTGAGATGTTCATGAAAAGTGTTCATTCTTGAAAAAAAAATCATGAAAAGTGTTCATTTATGAAAGAAATGTTCATAAAAAGTGTTCATTTATGAAAGAAAGGTTTATGAAAGGCGTTCATTCATGAAAGGTTCATGAGAAGTCTTCAATTTCGTAAAGCGTTTGATACTTGCATCGCTTATATATATATATATATATATATATATATATATATATATATATATATATATATATATATATATATATATATATATATATATATATATATATATATATATATATATATCAAGACTATCAAGACTATTGTTTTATTCCATGTATTTTATTTAAGATGGATTGGTTTCCCGTGATTCCTTGTCTCCCGGGCCGATGTCTCCTGTGGGTAAGGGACCACCCGGTCCTCCGGTCCCACCTCCCCCGCCACCTCCGGCAGGCCCGCCAAGACTGGCCAAACCCACCAAACCTCCTCTCAAACCCAGGGTGAAAATGAGGCCTCTCTTTTGGAACAGGATCATCTTGGAGCCTTTAAGAGACAAAGACAGTCAGTTGCATTATTCTTTATATTCGAATTTCTCTTTTTATCACAAATGCCGATTGCCGATCTCCATGTTGTATTTTCCCCCATTTAAAAGTACACGCCGAAACTGTATAGATTTACCGGAACTAGAACTATGCATATGCAATTCAACTAAATCTAATCATTGATAATGGAGACTGTTAGGGGGTCTATGTAATTGAGGGTGAACCATCCCAACATTTCCGCTTTAATTTGTTTTTATTCTTTATATCAGAAGAGCAAAGTGAACCCACATTCTGGCATACGTCAACAGAACCCAACTTTGATGTGGATGAGTTTGAAAAGCTATTTGGGAAAGACCATCAGAAAGAACTTAAGAAAACGAAATCATTACATGACGCTATGAGTACGATGAAGGGGAAAGGAAGAATTCAGGTAAACACATGAAATGTATATTTTAACACAATAAAAGGTTATATGAAGGTTATAATCATATATGAACGTGAATTTTTGCTCAGAGAGTAACATTAATCAATAAAAGTTGAAAGATATATGGCAAAATGTGTAAATTCAAAAACACAAAAAATATATGTTTTAATTTGTTTAAAAATATTTGACTAGCCGAAATAGCTCAATTGGCAGAGAATTAGCCAAGAGACCTGGGGATTCCTGGTTCAAATCCCAACCAGTTTCTTTAAAGCGCTATGAGCAGATAATATCTGGAATCAGTGCAATGTAGATGTTACTTTTGCCTTTGGTTAGAGCGCCAGCTTACTGATACCAGTTCTTCTGTGGTGATCCAAAGGTCGTGGGTTCGATCCGCAGCCGTGTCGAGATCGAATTCATGATACAATTTAGCACATGAGCTGAGGCCCGTGCCTAAAGGGTCAACTCGTTGTCCTTGTAAATGTGTGACTGGGTGGGTTGTCATGTCAAGGACCTGCGACATGACAATTTAGTGGGGCAGTACTATATAGGTCTCATCATGAAATGACTGAAATAATGTTGAAAGTGATGTATAACACCAAACAAACAAAACCTTTTATTTTACACTTTTAGACTGCCAAGATTCTGGAGGAGAATCGGTCCAGGCAGGTCGCTATTAAGCTACTGAGTATGCACTGCCAGATGCAGGATATCCGGAATGCTGTCTACACCATGGACTTCTCCAAGATTGACCTGGAAAGGTCAGTACATCTGGGGTTATACTAGAGGACAAACGGTTTAAGTTATTGTAATTAAGTAATTGTATATAAGTTATGTAACAATAGGTAAGGGGATATCCGGATATGCAATTAAACAACGAATATTCCTGGATGGAATTACCCGTTCATGGTGCCTCAGACAGAGATAAAATTATTTCAAATTATGAACAATTTTTCCATTGCAAATTTATAATCATAGCAAGACACCAATGTCTATATCATAGAATGTTGTCTTAATTTGTTTTGCTGGTGTTTCCAGTCTTTATCGCCTCTACGAGATAAGAGGTACGGCAGAGGAAGTGGATAAAATCTCACTTCATATACAGGCAAATGAAGACGGTAAGATTGTTTTGTCTCAGAAATCCATTATCATTACCACAATTTGATTTATTTCAACTACAATATTTTGTTTCAATTTTAATACATACTCTGTATATTATATTTCAGTTCCCCTGGACCAGCCTGAGCAGTTCCTATTGGAACTTTCACAAATGTCACATTTTCCAGAGCGCATGGAATGCATGATGCTCAGAAAACGCTTCAATGAAACACTTTTTAATATAGGTATGAAAACTATGAGTTATTGTAGATTATGGTTAGAATATATAACTGAAAATAGTACTGAAGATGTATTTCTATTGTGTTTTTGCTCACAAACTATCTGTGGTTTCCAGATCAGCAACTGAGCACCGTGCAACAAGCTTGCTCTGAAATCAAAAACAGGTAACAATTGTCATCATTTATCCTAGATTTTCTAATAAAATATCAGTACACATATTTTGTAAAAAAAAAAAGTAGATTACCATTTAAAACCACAAGAGAACATTTTCCAATGAGACGTTTTTTAAGTATATGTCCATATACATATGAGTCCTAATATAGTCTGGTGTTTATATGGTGATTTGATCAAGCTAAGTGTGATACCTATGTCATATACAGTAATTCAAATTTATCTTTGAAATAGCGAGATGCTGAAAACCTTGTTGGAGTTTGTGCTGGCGTTTGGTAATTACATGAATGGCGGAACCCAGCGAGGACAGGCAGATGGGTTTGACCTCAGCATCATGTGTAAACTGAAGGACGTCAAGTCTATGGTAGGCATCATTACATCATAATATGCAAATAAATGAGGCCAAGTCCATGGTGGGAATAAGTCTAAAGCAGGCATCATTCAATCTTCCTGTGTAAACTAAAGGAGTAATAATGAACACCGCGTGCCATAACTATGGATGATCAGTGCATTCTCCCATCAATTCGTCAACAGTGTGACGAGCATGTACTGCCTAATCACGTCAATAATTGACGTACTGGGAGGCAACATTCGTCGCATGTGGACGAGTACACCAGAACAAATTAAACCGTCATCAATTAGCCTATATCAGGGAGTTCAGAACTGTTGTACACTAAAAGTACAAAAAAAGTTCATTAAAAAACGTGACCAGACATTACATGATATATAGCCTACTACGATGGGGGCCTACGATGACCACTTATCATTTGTATGCACGACCTAGGCATGTTAATTCCCCACTTGCTGCCCAGGGGGAGCTCTTCTTTTATTCTCCAAGTGACCACCAGGGTTCGTATGCCTGCACCTGCGCAATGTGATGACTCACAGCACGTCTCATATGGACGTGCCTGCCCATTTGACCCTCGTCACTATAGGACGTATATGCAATGGAGAATATGTTGGGATGATACAAGTTCGCTTTTCTTTTGACTCTCTTGAACTTATAAAATATATACAGCATTAAGAATGACAGTTCAGGACATTAACCTATTGCCTAAAAAGTGTAATAACCAACGCATTAGAGTCATAACAAAAATGTCATTTTGCAGGACAACAATACGAATCTGCTGCGGCACATCGTGAAGATCTACATGCGGGAGTACGAGGAGGACGCCGGGAAGAACGAGGCGGTGTTCAAGCTGCCGGACCCGGCCGTGCTGCAGCAGGCGGCCCAGGTCTCCTTCACGGACCTAGACTCCGACCTCAACAGGCTCTACCACCAGCTCAACACCCACAGCAAGAAGGTACTTACGTTATAATAACCATATCCACGGTCTAATTTTAATATCTGGTCACATATCATATAATAAGACTTTCAGATTTTTTATTGATTTAAAAAAAAATTTGTATCACCAGCCTTTTCAGCACTGTATAGGTTATATAAAGTCAGATAGAAGCCTGTCACCGGGACTCATTGCCCTACTCTTTTCGAATAAACTGAGCCACTTCCCATCCCACCATAATAAGACAAGTTATGCGTGACCGATCGATGACTTCTGGACATTTGTAAAATCTGAATGATTTAGCATTGTTTATTATATTAAAACCTTAATACATAATAAAGAAATATTATATTACCACATAAGTACCTGAACAAGCTTGCTTGGTATGGCGCTATATAAATATTTTATTATTATTATTATTATTGATATATTATTCTAGGCTGAGCTTGTCTGTCTGGATACAGACTCTGAACTCCTGCAGCCCTTCAAGGATCACATGGATGACTTCTTTGATACAGGTAAGGTTAATATGATGCAAAACTACTGTATGGAACGATGTATGGATATATGGATATTTAAAGTTATTCTGGTTTGAAAGTGCAAGGAATTATTTCACATTTTGGACATTTCATTTCCAAAAGCTATCACATAGCTTACACACCTTACCAAAATATGTTACTTTAAAGCATTTTTCTAAACATGTTATTCTAAATACATGTGAAAAGTCTAAATCCATAGATTTATTATAACCAATTTTTCAGAAATCCAGTTGTTTATTAGAACATATACTCTCTAATTTAGATCTAAATTATGAAACTGAGCATGAAATATTTAATTTTATATACCACTTGGAACAATAATAAACGATGTATGGCCTTCCTTCGTATTTTAGCTGAAGATATGGTGAAAAGGCAACATCAAAAACTCAACAACACAAAGGGCACCTTCCAGGATCAACTCAGATATATGGCTGTGAAAGATACCACAGAACAGGTTAATACACCGTGATTCTTCCCAGCCTATTCCATGTTTTTGAACATTAAGATTTTTTAAAGACAGAATTAAACATATTTTTTAATTCAAAAATCGTTTAATTTTTCAGGTGACTCCCGATTCGTTCTTTAGTATCTTTTATCAATTCATAGAAGATTATAAAATGTTCTGGAAAGCAGAGCAAAAGGGGATTGCTAGAGACATGTTCACCAAAGTGGAGCAAAAGAGAAAGGTAGGTTGATGGAATCTCTCACGTATCTACTATATGTTCATGGGTAATTTCCTGTATCCATATTTTCTATTATTCATTCATATATTGTATTGCTCATTGTAATTAAAACCACTAAACAACCACCCAAGTCTAAACGGATACGTCTTATATTATAAACTTATTAAGTTTTATATCAAACAAACCATTAATTAATTCTAATACCTTTATTTTGCTGTTACACTGCATGGAATAATATGCCAAATTTACATTGAGTGACTTTCTTCCCAATATGACCAATCCAAGTTGGATATGAAATGCTTGCCCAATTATCACATCTTTATCAATTGTAAAAGTAAACAATTATCACGAAAACCTGAGCAAATTTACAAAACATTTAATTTGAAATGTATTTGATAGTTCAGGAGCCATATTTTCTTATTATTTGATAAGAGCTGTTTGTTAAATCACTTTACATACTTGTCTTCATCATACTATCTTGTTAGTGAATATAAGTTTTAAAGATATAAAAATGTAATTTTAGGCTCGGATGAGAAGTGCAAAGCGACGAAAATCTGTTATAGAAGATGGCAAATCCAATCTGAAACAGAAATTTGCGCAAATGCGTAAGCGCTCTGAGGGTGTGACAGGGCAAGCAGTGAAATTCTTGAGGAGTCAGTCCGTGACCAGTGGCATTGAGACTGACGGATCATTGCGAGGAAGTAACGAAAGCCTGGCATCCTTAGCAGAGGACACCCAACCACCCCGCAGAAGGAGAGCTAGAAGCGACATCTATGAACCCCGCCTGGTGGACGAGAACTCCAACAACCCCAAAACTTTAAACAGGATGGGTAGTCAAGAAGGAAAGGAGTCCATGGCAGAAAGGATGCGCACGCGCAGAAGGACCAGAGTGAGTGTAGAAGAGATGCCAGCTACCACCAGACAAGAGAGCGTCCCTCAGCGCATCCGGTCCAGGCAAACAGCTGCTGAGAGCCCCGCAGCTGAGTCCAATCATGATGAATCCGCTCCTCCAGCTCAGCGCATCCGGTCCAGACAACCAGCTGCTGAGAGTTCCGCAGCTGAGTCCAATCACGAGGAACCCCCTTCCGCTGAGAGGGCATACACGAGAAGACGAAGGTCTAATCAGAGCATTGAAGATACCGGCCCAGGACCTAATGCAACCGATGCAGCTAAGAGTGATGTAGAAAGTATGGGTCCCAGAAGACGCCGTCCAACTCGGGAAGACCCTGCGGCTGCGGTAGATACAGATACAACTGATGACACATCCAATCAGAGAACGCATTACCGACGGCGAAGAGGGTCACAGGACATCCGGGCATCTCATGAGCGTCCTCTATTGCCGTCCTCGCCGCCACCTACCGGACCACCACCACATTACATGACAAGAGCAAGATCTTCTCAAGGAAACATTTTTGAGGATGGTCAAGGGACACATCACCAGAGGAGTTCCAGAGCGTCATCTCCTGGAAGATCATCTGGACGCTCTTCTCCAGAGCTCAAAGTCCATAACCCGAGAGTCAGACCGGCGCCTCTGGAATCTGACACAGACTATGACACAGACACTGCCTCAAAGATACATTATAGAGAGGCCCTGAGAAAAATCTCCAGAACCCAGACCGGTATGTTTGACCAGTTCAGCGCTGTCCGTGTTAATAGGGAAGTATCTGAACGGAAACCAGAGGGGATGCGGGAACGGACCCGGTCCCGGGGAGAGTCGGACAAGGACACTACCGCCGCCCCGCCCTGGAGGTCCGGCAGAACCAGGGCAGGATCATTTGATGCCTGAAACATGTCAAACAGATGATAAATAAATGGCCCAGAATTCACTGTCATGGTTGATCATTACGTTGATGAATTAGGGAAACATAGACATTATTTTGCTCTTAAAATCCGAATTTTTGTTGGTTCCCTTAAAGACAGAAAACGAGTTGGTTATGATAATTTTCTCATAAAGAAAAGAACACTCATGCTTTCTCGGTATTTCTTTCCATGGTGTTAATGTATTTTAAACTGGTAGTATTAGATAAAGTTGTAACAATGAAGTTGTAACAATGACTTCAGCTTCACGTTGCAAATATTTCCCCTCCTTTCTTCGGCCATAATAACAGTCAATTAATTCACTGGGTTACATTAACCTAAATATCACCTGGTGTGACAATCCATTCTTTTTTGGTATTTCTATTTCAGGTTAAAATGACTTTAGAGAAGAAGTAAACTTATCAATTGAAATTACTGTTAAATTATGTAACATTTCAATGCTAAAAAGAAGGATGTCATCTTTGAAACTTGTAATAATGTCAGGTTTTCAAGCACTTTTTCATAGCATAATATAAATGTTTATACCCTAATGTTTGTGCTGAGTTGTTGTTACCCATCATATTTCCCCTACATCAATTTTTCTGCCAATTGAAAATACATGAGCCTTCTGCTAAAACTTTGCTCAGCTGACCAATGATCTAATGCAAACACCTAAGTAAAGGTTTGCTAACAATGGGGCACTTTTTGTTTTGTTTTTTGTTTTGTTTTTGTTTTTTTTGTTTTTTGTTTTTTTTTTCATATTAAAAATATTGTCTTGACTGGGAGGTAAGGAAAATGACTACCAAGAACGTGAATTCTGGATCAATATAAGGCCAATGAAAATAAGTGTCTTTTTCTGATTGTGAAATCCCATTGCATTGAAGAAAGTAAAACATTATTACAGACTGTCTTCGAAAAGCATTACCTGCAGATTTGATATAATTAATATTGATTGCCAGTTTTATGTATAAAACTCTGGTTTAGTTTTATATGATAAAAACATGTGTCTTACAGGCCAGATTGTCATGATTGGTGTAACCAAAAATTGAACACAGAGTTAAAATATATGTATGATATTTATTTATGTTTGTTATGAGTTTAACAAAAGACACGCAACAATGTTGAGCATTATTGTTTTTGTCTTTAGAATGTTACTGATTAATCCTATTTTTAAAATTTAATAATTAATACTGAATGTTTCATATTTTATGATATCACGACTGATCAATTCATGTTGATTTAAAAATCTTAGAAAAAGATATCAAGCCTTATAAAGTGTATTAAAGATGTCTAAATGATTTTAATTTGTTATATTTATGAACTGAAAAGCTAATTATTCATTGTTGAGAGGCAAACAAATTGGTACCTCTTATCATTGCTTCTGTGAATGCTCATTTTTTCCAACATGGATATCATTTTTTAAAAGAAAAAAACCTTTAAAACCAGTCCAGTCTATTCATTTAACCCCCCTCTATCTGACAGATCATTCCACCAATCCACAAATTCAAGAA
This sequence comes from Amphiduros pacificus, assembly GCA_949316495.1. Classification (NCBI taxonomy): domain Eukaryota; kingdom Metazoa; phylum Annelida; class Polychaeta; order Phyllodocida; family Hesionidae; genus Amphiduros; species Amphiduros pacificus. The sequence continues at coordinate 34,956,217 of OX439001.1, forward strand.
TGAGTTCTAGAAGGTTTTGATACTTTGCAATTGACTGAATACCGAATTTACATTTTGGCGACCCAACTAGTTTCACGCATTTAAATGCCTCCTCTTGGCAAGTAGAAATAACAGATATCATTTTGTATTGAAAAAAGATACTTCCGTCAGCCTCGCTTTCAGATGTTTATTTCAGAATGCTTTTTCAAAATAAGTTTATCTGCCCCTCAAGAATCATGAGCACTCCTCTTACCTCTTTTTATATGGTTTGTTCCTTTAAAAAACGATTTATATATCATATAAATGTATACATATATTTAAATATATATAGGTATAATTTCAGCATTGTATGGTTTATGTTGAATAAAAACAATATTAGTATTCTTTGAATCATGTTTGACTGATATTTTTTAGATGTTTCCAGCTTGATGAAATGTTTTTACACATTTTGAATACTTGCAGATAATAACACCCAACACTGCTAAAATATAATTACCTTTCAAATTGTACATACGATAACAATACAATATCTTTGATGTATAAGTGTATTAGCTGTGCAAAGCATAGATTCTGCAATGAAAGGGAGAAATTCTGTCATTTCGTCTGTCCACCAACTATGATATTCTCCACTAAAATTAATGGTAGGAGTTCTTAGCTATTAGTAGGTTTATTATTATCAGTGAAGCAATTCTATCCATTTTCCATTTGGCTCAGAATCTTTTCCATCTTTTTATGACTTTTTAAAGAAAAATAATTGATAGCTATTATTGACTTGCCAAGGAGGGTGCTATTTTGAATAACATAACAAATATCAGCCAATGAAAATCAAGATATCTGTACCATATGGCACAAGTGGTCCCATCTCAACGCTCAAGATGAAGTGTTTGATTGATGAAATTTGTTCAAATATGACATATAATAGTCTGAATAGAGTGTCACCCTTGTCAAATATCTGAATAAAGAACAGTAAAATATAGATAAGTAGCCATCTTTATAAGAAGTATCCCTTCTTTCCTCATGATAATCTATTTCTTCTTAAATATATATCCTTGATCAAGTTAGACAAAGGCCTGCCACTGAAACCCAATGCCCTACTCTTTTTGAAGAATGATTTCAGTTTTTTTTTTCTGCACTGTTGTTGGTTATGACACAGACAGAGCAAGCGCAAGTGTGTTCAATGCCTCAGCTGACACTGAGTGACCTATATATTACATAATATTATAGTGTATTATATAATGTATAAATGAGGTCTCCAAAGGGAAACTGAAAAAAATAAACTGGCAAATTGATCTCAGAGACATCACTTGCGCTTGCTCTGTCCGTGGGTTATGCCAAGAGATCGTGGATTAGGCAGTGTTACTTTCACTCTGGTTAAAAGGCTTGAGATTCGACCGTTGTTGCTGAAAGGTTAAAAAAACACAATCTTTCATTGACAAAAATGATGTATGAAAATATGGGGATGTCTAAATACTGTTTTACTTGTGTATAAGTATTTTTTTAAGGTCTGGTCATGGACTAACTGCTCAATTTAATGATAGGGATAGAATAAGGTAGTGGGGTAGAATTTTGCGAGATTAATTTGACAATGCGAAAGTGTCTATGAGAGCCTTTCACTGGCGTAGGGGAGTGATCCAGATGATGAGTGCGGGTGCCAAAGACAGATTAACGGTTTCCGCGATGATCAGCCACGGTGCTTATATAGGCTTTGTGTGTCCCCAGGAAACAAGCAGTGCGGCCAACAATACAGATCAAATCAAAATCAAAACAAACCATTCTGAGAGTTGCAGATCTGTCACCAAAGAACAATATATTTTCGTGCTTTGCTTCAGTTTATCACAACAACGTAAGTATTGTAGAGAAGCAAAGAATGCTCCTCTTCGCCTTGGATGTACATGTGATTGGAGGGGTTGTGATGACAAAAACATTAACAGGCTTGTTTACAGACTTTCAGTTTTACAAAATGTGGTCTAAAGTCATGTCGACCTTACTCCATGGAGCTGGATTCACTTTAGCTCGAGTATCTCTAGCAGTGAATTTGCCTTTTGTTTATTTTGGGTCCGGCGGCCATTTCACGGCTAGAGAGAGATCGTCAAATTTAATCTGCCCTAGCGCAGCCCACTGGGCTGCGCGTGGTAAACACGCACTGCAGGTGTCGTAGTTATGTACTCACTGCTTACATGGCCTGGCTGTTTGCAAAGTATAATCTGTTTTCTGCAATATCCAGTTGTAAAACAATCATTTTATTCTGTTTTAAGTCAGTTATCACACTTTTAAATGGACAAGAATTTCAGCTTCTTCAGAATTGAAATGGCCGCCAATGTTAAGACTGGTTTAGACCACGTGACTACATTTCACCCTCCACTTTTTGTGTATTGTGGGGAATGGTTTTTCACTGCTTTAGGGGTGTTTTATCTGGTGATGTTTTCAGGTCTTTTCATAATTTCAAACATTGAGAGGTTTCCACTCGATGCTTCATTTTTTTCCTGCTGGATGTTTCAAGCAATATAAAACTTTAAATGTTACACTGGCAATGCAGTCATCTTCAGAAATATGTAAGGTAACCTTGTAGTGCACTTTTAACAAGTGTCCCATCACGATTCAGAAGAAAACAGTGCATTTTTATGAAGAAGCCAGGAAATTTAAAAATCTGATTTTTTTTACTGAAGTACTCCACGACCTAAAAACTGCCCCATATGTGCTCTCAAATGTGTAAAATGAAGATAAAAAATGACAAGAAAAAATCTCTTTGGAAGGGCTTGTTATTTAGGGAGTGGATGCCATGACTAGATTCACTTGTGAATTCAGCTCCATTTACTGTTAATCATTTCCTTGGTAGCCCGGGGGGGGTACTCTCATGATTTTAACCCGCGGAGGCTGGGATGGAACTGAAAACCCCAGAGCCTGAATTAGGGAAATATTCTATCATTATTGGTACCCTGATTTAGGACTAGCTGAAATTTTGATACCCTCATTTAGGGATGATGCAGAAGGAGGAGATTTGGAAAAGGGGATTGTGATCCCTGTTTTAGGGAGAAATTTGAAAAACAGTACCCTGTTTTAGGGAAAATGATAAAATATCTTAACCTGTTTTAGGGAAAATATCAGCAAAAAGGACCCTATTTAGCCCAGCTTCCCCGGTAACGCTGACTATGAGAGTACCCCCCCCCCCTGGGCTTGGTAGGAACTTGAATATCCTTGATTTCACCTACTCAATGGTGACTTTGTCTCGTTATCAACAGTGTTGTGGCCAGGGGTTAATCCAGTTGATCTTCATGCATCAATGCCCTGGCCAATCACCTCCCTCCAATATTCCTACGCCGGGCCAGGCGGGAAATCCAAAGCTGAGGCCAGGCAGATGATCTCTGGACGCCGAACAAGGAAGAACCTTTTGAACAGGTAGATTTTAAATAGATTTTAACTAGTGTTAAGATTGGTGTGACTTTAGTAAATAAGAGTCACATCAAATGGCGCTGCGACTTGCAGTGCTTGTGTGGGAATTGCACAAGTAATTCTCGCACTATTTTGTGAGAGTGGAAGTATATATTTTACTTCCAACTTTCATACCTTATTGTTGCGCCACTTCAACCTTCTCCCGGCCGGTAATTTCACTTTGTCCACGTGGCCCAGTTCCATAATTCAATTGAGTTGATAGTTTGCAACTTATTTGTGTAATTTCAACTTGAAATTCCACGTAGTTGAGGAGAAATTACCCTTTTCTCTTCAAGAAGTTGCAGACAACTTGTCAAAACATTGATTTTGATTTTGTACATTTTTGTTGTCCGCACAACTTGTGTCCTGTGCGTACCGCAGAGCCTGCGCAATACACTGAAGGGTAGTTTCCACACATTTTTTGAGAAAAGTGTGTGGTAGTAGTATTGCAGTCTCTGAATTATTGTAAATTTTGCATAATTAATTAAAATCCGGCCATTGTTTTCTTTGTAAATTCCCCTTCACAATTTCTCATGCCCCAAGTTGCCCCCACTATGCAATACATAGGATGTTACCTGTGGCTTGTAATGTCAACCCTATTTTGACTTCTGTGTTTCAAAGTAGAAACATGGATGACCCCTCATACCCCATCAACCTATATACAGCAGAGGCCCTGGAATTCATGGTATTTCCAGGGATTGGTAATATAAAGGCCCAAAATATTGTTTCTGAAAGCATTGTGACAGCTGAGAGGCTGGAGGAAATCACCAGCATTCCCTCTGAACAATGGGAAGCATGGACAGCCAAGGGAATGTTGTCCTTCATAAAGCCCAAGCCCAAAAGCAGTCACAAGTCCTCACATTCCTCCCCATTCTCCAAAAACCATTCCCATAATTCCCATCATTCTTCCCGGCACTCCTCCAATCATTCCCTACGTCATTCGTCCCGTGCCCCCTCCCCTAATACCAAAAAAGATTATAAGGGAAGTAGGAGAGATGCCCTCCCCATCATCCCAAACCTTATGTCAGTACCCAAGGCCCCCCAAGCTGACATATCACATATAAATCCCTCAGTCAACACTTCTGTATTCATCACTGACCTTGAGACCTCTTCTCACTCTAATCATTCTAAATGCACCATGCCCAAATTTCCTCTAGAACCACCAGTTCCTACACGGTCCCCCCAGGTCTTTGAAAATTCAGCCCTTGGTGATACATTGGCAAGTGTACCCCAACTGGGAGAAAGAGTAAATGTGTCCATCCACTTTACTCCCATACCCATCACTGACACTTCACTGAAACAAGTGAGGTTGCCAGACTCCCACTCCAATAAACCAATAGGGCAATACCCCTCTGCTATATCTCACCGTCCATCCTCTTCACACCCACCAATTAATCAGCAGTATCCACCTCATTCACAAGAGCCCCCTATAAATTCACCAATAATACATAACATAGCCACCCCCTTTCATGTATCGCCTGCCGTGGGACATGGTGATACATATGTTACATCAACTGCTGCCCCAAGAATAGAGATGGCAAGGATATATTCCAACCATTGTAACCCCCCTTCTGTAACCCCTTATATGCCTACAGTCCCAGAGGTAACACAAAATAGTCAGAATTCGTCTACCGTAAAAGGTTCCCGAAGAATGATTAGACCTCCTCCTGGGTTCTCTGAGGCATCACCCCAGCAAATAAGACTCCCTTCATTGTCCCCTACTAAATATCCTTCAACCCATCATACTGAACCTGAGTTTTCATCATTCCATGCCCTTTCCATGTATCTCCCTCAAGTGAATGGTCCACCAAGGGGAATTACATCACATTCATCACTTGGTGTTAAACCATTCATCCCTGTATCTCCCGCCATGCCCATTGTGTTTGGACCCCATGAAGTTCCCACACCCCCCACCTCACGGGTTCCACACTTCATGTCAGCCCCTTCTAACACTTTAACTCCCCAGTTTCCACCCATATCTTATTATATACCTGCCAATGAAACCACCCAAATTCCCTTTTCAAATCCTGGTGGTAGAGGTAGGTCCCACAGTGGAAAATGGAGGAGACACCCCAAGGAAAACTCTGGTTCCCCCCATAGAGTCCGAGGACAAGCCTCTTGTAATTCTAGTCTGTCCGAGGACTCTGAGAGTGAATCTTCCGATAACTCTGATTCTTCTTGGCCCTCTGAAGAATCAGATACTTCCGGAAGTAATTCCCATACTCCATATAAAGGGCCCCGTGCAGGAAAGAGCCATCCTCATGATAATTTGGAGAGGATGAAAGAGCACTTGCGAGGCAAGGCTCGTGATATCAAACCGGCTCACAACCGTTTGCACACCCTGAAACAAGACCCACCCCCTAATTACCATTAATTTTCCCTATTCCGTACCAATTAGAGGGACGAAGGGGGACCCAAAGCAGACATGGTAGACTCAAAATCTGTCATGATAATCACATACCCCTTTGGGTCCAAAGAAAACATCAAGTCCTTGACCTCGATGAGCTCATTCCTGATATCAGGGATGAGGAGGAAATCGATTTGATAACTGATTGTCCTTGCAGAGCCTGGAATATGAACCACTTGATTAAAGGGATTAAGCACCGATTTTGACAAAACACATTTATAATTCACATATAAATGATTTCTATTTTGATGTCTATTTTCTATTTTATAGATGCATCTCAATGTTTGCCTGTTAATTCTATTTTAACTAGACCCAAATCTGTTGCCCCTTTGTGAAAGCACACTTCTTTCTTGGCGTCATTTTTGTGTGGAGTGTGACCATACAGGCACTGAAGGGTAAAATGATGTCACAATAGTATGGCAATATGCTTATGACATCATCAAAGTTACTGTCCTTTGAATAGTGCCAAAATGACGTCGGGCAGTGCTGCCCTGCTTTGGGCCTCAATTGAGGTCTGGCAAAGTTCACACTACCTGTATTTACCCATCTCATGCAACTTATGGCTCAGACAGACCTGTGCTGTAAGTATCTTGTAGTAACTTATACTATTAATCTATTATAATTTTAATTTGTCATAATTTTTATATGTGGCTAAGCTTTCAGTTTCACCAAATTGTAGAATTGATGCTTAATACCTTGAAGCTTTATTTGGAATGTCCCAAGTAGAGGAAGATGAAATGCTCCTGTCCATGCCCTCAAGGGAACCGGATGATTCTATTCGGCTCCCCCTATAATACATGTCCCTCAACGCTGACAACGTCGAATGCCTAAACGTTTGGAAGATTATGAGGTATCTCTTGATGATACTTCATGATTAACCAGATATTTATTGATAAACTCATCAAGAGCAGCAACACCTCCTGTGGTGGTAAGACCACCACAGGGAACCCACGGAAGCTTGCTAAGACCCGTAATAAAACAATTAAAAAGAGGAAGGCAGGGAGGAAGGGAGTGATCCCAAAAGAGATGGTTGAGAACCACTCGTCCCGGGTCATTCCTTCCCTGTCATCTCTTAATGTTGCCCCTACCCCTAAGCTGAAGAATTCTTTTCTTCAGTTCCCACCCCTTCCCCACAAAGTAACTACCCCTGCCCCCACACCTTGTGTTAGAAATGCCCAGTTGACTCAGAGACACCCCAACTGATAAAAAATAGAAGCCAACCGTGGAGAAAAATAGTAAAGCCAGAGACCCTTTCTCCCACAGAAGTTGCGACCCTTTTGCAAGGCAACAATCTTGTCACCCTCCAAGATAGCATCTGCCAGCAATTGGCTCTTGCTAAATTGGGGGATAAAGGGAAGCTTCCCGCCTTGTGGGACCATCACTGGCTTCTCACAGACTTGGCCCGAGGAGTGAGAACAAACAGTAGGGGTCTGCAATATCCAGAGTGTGTGGCTGCTGCGGCAAAACCTGCTCTGGATGGCATGGACTCAACTGAAGTTCCCCTCCCCTCCTCATCTCCCAAAAGTCTCACTCCTGCTGGTTCTTGCACAGTTCCTTCTCTGTCCCTATTTCTATTGGGAGCTCTGTACCCTGGGAGTGAGGGCCACTGGGTGGAATGATATACCTGTCATGCCGCCCCATGGACCCGGTGCCCTCACGTACTGGAGGAACCTGATCGAGTTGATCAGACCTCTTCCCCCTCCACTCCGGGAAAAGATACGCACCGTTGACGGCATGGTCTGTCTCCGGCAGCAGCTTTTCCCTGCCCCCTATCCTCTTCCTTTCCGCCTGGTGACTGTGGATTCCCACTGTCATCTTGACTTAACTTTAAAGGCGAATAAGAGTGATAACCTCTGCTCACTCTTAGTCCTTGCAGGTCAGGCAGATGTTGGACTCCAGCATCTGGTGACAAACTTTGTCTTTCCAGAATACTGGTGTCAGATTCCTGCACTGACCTCCTCCCCCTTTCTTTCCATGGCCCATACCATTGGAATTCATCCCCATGATGCCTCTCGTCACATTTAGCCCAAAAACCTTTGATGAGCTCACACAGCTGGTACATGATCCTAGCTGCTGTGGAATCTGAGCGAGTGGGTTGGATTATCACGGTCACCCCCGTGATCGCGAGAGGGACAGAAAAGCCAGTTAGAGACCTTCATGGAACTGGCCTCCCAAACTGGAAGGCCATTTGTCATTCACTGCCACCCATGGGATGGTGAAAATCCGCACACCATCATCTCTGATTGAAGCGCCATGTCCAAACACCCACAAAATTCATGTTCACTGTTTTTCGGGGGGGGGACCCTCAGAGCTCCAAATCTGGATGAACGTTGTTCCAAAATGTTCTTTTGGCATATCTGCCTCCATTCTCAGAGAGAAGGACCCAAATAAACGGGCACTCTCTGAGAAGGCTATTTCGTCTATCTCTTTGGAGCGCATTCTCCTTGAGTCTGACGCTCACCATCTCAATCCTCCCCATCTCCCCAGCCCAAACCATCCTTTGTCTGTATAGCCGACTGGATGAGCCAGCTTCTCCACACCGGTCGCTCTATGATCCTGGAGATAACCCGGCATAATGCCTGCTCCTTTTATCAGTTGGCTAACTAAGAATTCTCCTATATATATAAAAATATATACATATGATTTTTTTAGGGGTCGCTAAGTGTTGACTCCACTTTCCAAATTTAATTCTGAAAATAAAAGAATGAAATATAATGTATGTCTTTCTGGTATATTTTTATTTCGCAGGCACGGCCCTGCTAAAATAAAATATTCTTTGACCAATAGATAGACATTCATCCGCTGAGAGCCGGAATCACTGCTGCTGAGAGTAGCTGTTTGTCATTTATGTTGGTAAGCTCAACAACTTTTTAATTTCATTTATGAGTCCTGAGTTGTGGGGGGCCCTAAAAAAAAAAAAAAATAAATAAATAAATAAGGAAGGGAATATTATAAATTTTATTAAAATTAAAAAATTTTGGTTTAACTTCTGACCCCTTGTTCCCGCTGTGGCCCACTTTACTCTGGTAAACATCTGGCCCATTGTCCCCTTCTCTCAATGTATTCCCCCCCTTTCCCCCCTCTTAAAAAATAAAATGGGGAAGAGTGTTGTGGCCAGGGGTTAATCCAGTTGATCTTCATGCATCAATGCCCTGGCCAATCACCTCCCTCCAATATTCCTACGCCGGGCCAGGCGGGAAATCCAAAGCTGAGGCCAGGCAGATGATCTCTGGACGCCGAACAAGGAAGAACCTTTTGAACAGGTAGATTTTAAATAGATTTTAACTAGTGTTAAGATTGGTGTGACTTTAGTAAATAAGAGTCACATCAACAGGTATGTTGTTGCCCTGGCCTCAATCTAGCTCGTCACCATCAGAACATCATTATTCAATGAAAGAATTGCTATAATTCTGTACTTTAATCCTCATAATAACAAGGAGTTGTTTTTCAGCCATTTAAAAAAATGGTGGCAAGAAGGCCAAACCACTGCATGAACCCAGAAAGTAAGTCAGAAAATAGGATCTGGGGAGTAGTCATTGTTTACTTCACACAAAAAGTGAAATTGTTTTGTCTTATGATTAAAAAAAATGATTAAATACTTGCAAGTATTATTCTCATTTTACCACCCTATTTCAATACATTTGATCTGTTTCCAAATTTCTATTTGCAAACTAAATTTAAATTATATACTTATCCACCAGGTGGCAGGCTGATAGACATTTGTATGTCAATAAAACCAATTCTTACTCATTCGGTAACTTACGACCTGAGCAATGTCAAAGGAATTTTCCATGAAATGGACTAATTTTGCTATTTATGAATGAATGGGCTGCAGTCAGGTCATGCAACTTCATGTAAACAACTCACATGTGGACCCAAATGCAACTTCTTTACACTGACTATAGCTCATGTCAAGTTCTGGAAAAAAACTGAATGTAAATACCAACACATTAGAATCAACTAACATTTGGTATTTTGTGAAATATAAAGTCAATTTTCAAAAGGAACTTTGGCAGAAGAACTTAGGAATTGATAGGGAAATCTTTGTGAATAAATGTTTTTAATAAGCAGGAGTCTAGAGACTTAAGAGTGAAATTAACCAAAGAGCTCACCATGAGCCTTTCACTGACTACAAGTATCACTATGCAAATGAGTAATGCATTTCAACCACAGACTGTGTTGATAACTTCACTCACAATGCAGTTTGACAAGGTCAATTGATCTGCTAGAACTATGGACTGCTCCCTGTCATTTTTCTCTTACCAGAGGTCTCTACTGCATATTTATGGATTGGTTGTGACAGGAACCATTTTGGATATCTGAGCAGAAGACACTAGTTTTGTCAGATGGATTAAATCCTCCAAGTATAGTATTAGCAGGAAAAGGGGTGTCCAAATCTAGGTGAATCACTTGAGGTTAGTTTATTCTTTAAGATGAAATCAAGATTTCCCCTTAAATATATTATGTATAAAAGAAAACTTGATTATCTGCTGACTGACTGGTAAAATGGTAAGGAGTATCCATGACCCCAATCAGCCCAGCTCTGCTGTAGCTGATGTGGTCATCCAGGGCTAATGTCGACCTAGAGTTAGCTTTAATACTTTTTCAGTGTCTATGAATGAAACTCATCTGAGATATTTAATGCAAAGTGTCAAGACACCAAATTTTGTGATTCTGTAAAACATGGCAACACTTTTGCACATATTATGAATTGAACTGCTTGCATCGTCTGTGGCGCTCAATTTTCATACTTAAATATCTCTGCCAAAAATAATAGTATATTTATACATTATATGTATTTCAAGGAACTGCAAGACGTTTTCAATGACACCAAGATAATAATAATAATAATAACGATTTATATAGCGCTACATCAGACCAGGTCTGCTCTAAGCGCTCAATTAAGATCATTAAGATAGTGCTTTCTGAATAGAAACGTTTTAAGGTTTTTCTTGAAGGTTTCTAACGTTTTGCAGTTTTTCACTTCAGGGGGCAGGGCATTCCACATTCTAGAAAGATTGTTACAATTGGATCAATATTTCAAAATCTGTCGTCCTACCCAACCAAAGTCAAAGAACCTGATTTTGAATCATTTCAAATAGGTAATAGCCATAATTATCCCATACTTGGCAACTGTAACTTGGTATCCTATTAGATACCATTGCCATCTCTTGTGTTTGATTCTGCTTTGAGCTGAGAGCAATATATTATTTATTATTGTTCTCAGATTTGAGAGACCCACAATGATACTGGAGCAAAAAGGTTAAAGCAATAGTGTCTATGCACCTTTGAGATATTTCTTAAGATCAGACCTTTGCTGAACTGCTTTCCCAGACCACCTGTGTGCATTGGCTTTGATGGAAGGATTGTAAGAGTCCAAAGGATGAGTGAGATCATTCAACCAGAACCAACTGAGATCTGTTAGGCTCAACACTGCACAAACCCATGTTATTGTCTTTATCTCATACTTATCTTTAACCTCTAAGGGACTAGGCTATCTTAATTTTGTTCATTGGCAGGACTAACCAATTTTTTTCTGGACTAGTGTATCTACATACTAAATTAATAAAATTTATAACCATGGTTATTCAATATGCTTAATAAAGTGCTGGGGTCAAAAGTTCATGATTAAGGCAGTCTGACGTCATCATCATGATCACATTGTAACAAGTTGCAGCCCTTCAGAATGTTACAAATGACGTCATCAAGTCAGAACAATGGGGACGTCAACGTCCCTCCCGTCTGTTACCAGTGGTGGACGGTGACGTCCTTCCCGTCCGTTAGGGGTTAATGCAAATTATTTATATTCAAGCAAAACAGTGTAAACATTGTAGCAAGGACGGATCCATGTTGCTGTGTAAATAGTGCCACGCCCACTTCTCAATGACGTCATTACATAATATAGTATATTTTGTTAAGACATCATTGAGCGTGACATGGCATTATTTATATTACACAACATAGCTTGCTACAATGTTCACACTTTTTTGCTTTGTATATAGTGAGTAGCAAACCAAACCCTAACAGACCTCTCCAGTTAGTTCTGGATCCCTTCACCAGAACCAACTTGAGAGGTCTGTCAGCCTGAACACCGCACTCACTTTTTCTTGCCTTAAAATTTTATGTACAGTATTGGAATGCAGAAATTGTAAACCTAAATATCGAGTGAAGGACTGTGCACAGATTGAATATCTTTAAAACATGAAAGTAGATACAGCTGGACAGATTCTCCATCATCTGGGTCAGACACCTAATCACAGGTCATAACCTGATGTTGGTCAATTCTGATTGGTGGGCAAGAATAGTATTTATAACTCAGAGAATTCCTAATTTCAAAGGAAATCAAATCTAAAACAATGAAAGCAGAGTTTGTAAAAAGATTGAACAAGTTACATTACTACCAATTATGTAATGCAAAATAGTCACTTTAGAGAAAGAAATTTATCTGCTAAAGTCTTCATTTTCAGACATTTAAAGACAGAATATTTATATGAATTTGTGTATGCTGGTAATATTTATATGAATTCTTTAGATGTAAATGCAAATATATAGATAACTATGTTTGTTTTGAGAACATCATTCTTTACATATCAACAGTCCTGGGTGTACCGCTACACAAATGTTTGTTGACCTAATAAACTCTGCATTTATCAACTGTTGATCTGCATTCATAGCCATATCACTGTATTCAACAGATCAGTGGGCAATAAAACAGAAGCTGAAAGATGTCGACATACAAAGTAATAGAATATAGACTCCCTGTCAATGCTATAAGGAAATCTCCCGGATTTGGCTTAGATATAGGTAAGTTTCATTTTATAATCATGTTCCCATATTGTTTCCTCTCAGTTTAACATCTATATATTCCAGATATATTCAAACATTAACATGACAGATTTCTTTATTCTTTGTAAGAATAAGTTAAAAAAATAATGTATTAAAGAACATAATCTAAGTGAGTTCTTTTAATTTTTTCAATTGTTTGTATTGGATTTCCATTGTTTGGCCTTTTATATTTTAAATGTTAATTTACTTCCACACAGGCATGTCCATAGCAAAGATTGCGTACAGACCCAAGGAGCATTACAGCAATGGAGAACCAAATGTGAAGGTGAGGCTACTGCTAAGTTCATAAATATGATGAGTAAAATAACAAAATAGCAAACAGCCTTATATAATTACACAGCATTAAACAGCTTCAGTTTCAAAGACCATATAGCATTCAGTGCAAAATCTGTTATTCTTCAGTTGTCTTATTAACTGTGATTAGGCAAGGATACATATTATTACCCATTCTATATTTGTAACCTCTTAATAGAGAACTGCTTGCATCACAAGTTTGTGGGCCTGAAATGTGTTTTCTTGTGCTGAGATATATTCAAAGTTGTGACATAATTTTGTACACCTGTGTCTCAAGTAATTAATGTATAGTAGCTATATATTTAGGTTAAATATTGTATATACGGTAGTGTGCAAACAATCCATTGACAAAAGAATTGTAACTGACTTCATATATTTATATATTTATATATATTGTAGGAGGATGATGATATGGGGAGAATTCATCTCGTGAATATTCCCTACCGTGATATTGATGATGTGATAAAGATTATCAAAGAGAAATGTGATTATGACAGATCGGGGTCACTGGAGGTCAAGGTCGCAGGATGGGGTCCTGGAGGAAACAAGGAGATGATGGAGAAAGAACTCAATGTCAGGTGACCAGATCTGGGATTATTTTACATTGTGTCATAAATCTTAAAATGATAGATTTAAGGAATATAATGTAGAAATCGAATATTTATAGTAATGATATTCATTCTTCTTGCAGGATGACTTTGTACTCAGAATTTGTTTGCATGTTTGACACGGTGTCAACGTTATTGAAATGCAAGCCAGCACAGGACCTGTTTGAGGAGTTGTCTTCGGAGGCAAAAGAGAAAGGTAGATTATCCAATGAAACTTAATTGATTTTATGGTTATAACATGCTGTATATGACACATGACTGACAAGTCAGATGTGTCTTATAGGGAGCTTGGAAGTCCGCTATAACCAGGGCCGCAATATAAATTTATGGCCTAATCTTATGCATTCAAAATGTATTATATTAGGAGTTCTAATTAGGGATATATTATACATGTGCACCTTTGAGCATATACATACATATGGAAAGGAATATATGCATGTACAGTATATGAGATATGTGATATTGCGATATCAGTTAAACTTTTTGTCTCAAACTTATTAGAAAACAGTCTTCTCAAGCCGTGTATAATTCTTTTAAATTTCAAAGAATTATTTCATTTAAAATAGCACAACCAATAATTTTCATTGCTTGTTGCAATATCAAATTATTACATAGGAATATATAAAACATAAATAAAAACTGCCCTTTGTACAATAATTGTTGGATATTAACAAGGGTTCTGATGAAGTGTTCCTCATGAGGTGAGCACACGGCTCACATGAGGATGTCTGTTTTCAAGCAGCTGGGAGATGCACTATGTGGAGAAGGAACTCAGACGTGGTCCACTCAATCCTGCTCCAATCTCACCTTCCCTCTCCTTTTCACCCTCTGTGGATCAGGCTTCCTCTTCTTCAAGGTCAAATCTAGTCTTTGTATCTTGTTTTAAGTAAAATATATTTCTTGGATCTTTCATGGTAATTTTTAAAATGAGAAATGATATGAGATCCAATATTGTCATTGCCTTATGGGGTAAATAATATCAATAATTTAAGGCAATATTTACCAATATTTGTCAATCATTGACAAGATTTCACACACAACCACTTTTGAGTGAAATATGTCTAAAAGCAGGAGAATCTGATTCCAATGATGATTTGTGTATGAATTTACATCCCTGATAAATATACTTCTAGTTGGTGCAATATTTGTTGGGAACACATACTGTGAAATGTTATTAATGCTTAATGAAAAATTCAAAAATTTAAATGATAAAAATGATAAAAATTTGATTTCTGTATTACATGATATTTCTCAAACATTCTAGCTTTTAATCAATGACCCAAAATTGGGGCCTGGCAGATATTTTTAGATTTGGAAGTATGTAGCGAATTCAGAATGTCATATTATGTGATCAGAAATGAATAATTTCTTACTTTCTGTCTTTCCTATCCCCCCAAGTAGATTAATCGTGACACCATCTCAAAAATTCAATTTTTAAATTTTGTGTTTATTATGATACAGATGTATGAGGATGGTAAATTTGAGCTGCTGGAGATAGCTGGCCTGGGAGGTAGGGCATATCTAGGCCTCGCTGGCACCTTGGCTGAAACTCAGGTAGAGATATACTTTCTATTTATCATGATACAAGAACTCAATTCTCACCATGACAAGGGGCAATGCTGTTGATTGCTGTAGATTCTCACCATGACAAGGGGCGATGCTGTTGATTGCTGTTGGTTCTCACCATGACAATGGGCGATGCTGTTGATTGCTGTTGGTTCTCACAATGACAAGGGGCCATGCTGTTGTTTGCTGTTGGTTCTCACCATGACAAGGGGCGATGATGTTGATTGCTGTTGGTTCTCACCATGACAAAGGGTGATGCTGTTGATTGCTGTTGGTTCTCAGAATAACAAGGGGCCATGCTGTTGATTGCTGTTGGTTCTCACATTGACAAGGGGTGATGCTGTTGATTGCTGTTGGTTCTCAGAATAACAAGGGGCCATGCTGTTGATTGCTGTTGGTTCTCACATTGACAAGGGGTGATGCTGTTGATTGCTGTAGATTCTCACCATGACAAGGGGCCATGCTGTTGATTGCTGTTGGTTCTCACAATGACAAGGGGCCATGCTGTTGTTTGCTGTTGGTTCTCACCATGACAAGGGGCAATGCTGTTGATTGCTGTTGGTTCTCACAATGACAAGGGGCCATGCTGTTGTTTGCTGTTGGTTCTCACCATGACAAGGGGCGATGATGTTGATTGCTGTTGGTTCTCACCATGACAAAGGGTGATGCTGTTGATTGCTCTTGGTTCTCAGAATAACAAGGGGCCATGCTGTTGATTGCTGTTGGTTCTCACCATAACAAGGGGTGATGCTGTTGATTGCTGTTGGTTCTCACCATGACAAAGGGCGATGATGTTGATTGCTGTTGATTCTCAACATGACAAGGGGTGATGCTGTTGATTGCTGTTGGTTCTCACATTGACAAGGGGTGATGCTGTTGATTGCTGTTGGTTCTCACCATGACAAGGGGTGATGCTGTTGATTGCTGTTGATTCTCTCCATGACAAGGGATGACACTGTTGATTGCTGTTGATTCTCTCCATGACAAGAGGCGATGCTGTTGATTGCTGTTGGTTCTCACCATGACAAAGGGTGATGCTGTTGATTGCTGTTGGTTCTCAGAATAACAAGGGGCCATGCTGTTGATTGCTGTTGGTTCTCACATTGACAAGGGGTGATGCTGTTGATTGCTGTTGGTTCTCAGAATAACAAGGGGCCATGCTGTTGATTGCTGTTGGTTCTCACATTGACAAGGGGTGATGCTGTTGATTGCTGTAGATTCTCACCATGACAAGGGGCCATGCTGTTGATTGCTGTTGGTTCTCACAATGACAAGGGGCCATGCTGTTGATTGCTGTTGGTTCTCACATTGACAAGGGGTGATGCTGTTGATTGCTGTTGGTTCTCACCATGACAAAGGGCGATGCTGTTGATTGCTGTTGGTTCTCACAATGACAAGGGGCCATGCTGTTGTTTGCTGTTGGTTCTCACCATGACAAGGGGCGATGATGTTGATTGCTGTTGGTTCTCACCATGACAAAGGGTGATGCTGTTGATTGCTCTTGGTTCTCAGAATAACAAGGGGCCATGCTGTTGATTGCTGTTGGTTCTCACCATGACAAGGGGTGATGCTGTTGATTGCTCTTGGTTCTCACCATGACAAAGGGCGATGATGTTGATTGCTGTTGATTCTCAACATGACAAGGGGTGATGCTGTTGATTGCTGTTGGTTCTCACATTGACAAGGGGTGATGCTGTTGATTGCTGTTGGTTCTCACCATGACAAGGGGTGATGCTGTTGATTGCTGTTGATTCTCTCCATGACAAGGGATGACACTGTTGATTGCTGTTGACTCTCTCCATGACAAGAGGCGATGCTGTTGATTGCTGTTGGTTCTCACCATGACAAGGGGCGATGCTGTTGATTGCTGTTGGTTCTCACAATGACAAGGGGCCATGCTGTTGTTTGCTGTTGGTTCTCACCATGACAAGGGGCGATGATGTTGATTGCTGTTGGTTCTCACCATGACAAAGGGTGATGCTGTTGATTGCTCTTGGTTCTCAGAATAACAAGGGGCCATGCTGTTGATTGCTGTTGGTTCTCACCATGACAAGGGGTGATGCTGTTGATTGCTGTTGATTCTCAACATGACAAGGGGTGATGCTGTTGATTGCTGTTGGTTCTCACATTGACAAGGGGTGATGCTGTTGATTGCTGTTGGTTCTCACCATGACAAGGGGTGATGCTGTTGATTGCTGTTGATTCTCTCCATGACAAGGGATGACACTGTTGATTGCTGTTGATTCTCTCCATGACAAGAGGCGATGCTGTTGATTGCTGTTGGTTCTCACCATGACAAAGGGTGATGCTGTTGATTGCTGTTGGTTCTCAGAATAACAAGGGGCCATGCTGTTGATTGCTGTTGGTTCTCACATTGACAAGGGGTGATGCTGTTGATTGCTGTTGGTTCTCAGAATAACAAGGGGCCATGCTGTTGATTGCTGTTGGTTCTCACATTGACAAGGGGTGATGCTGTTGATTGCTGTAGATTCTCACCATGACAAGGGGCCATGCTGTTGATTGCTGTTGGTTCTCACAATGACAAGGGGCCATGCTGTTGATTGCTGTTGGTTCTCACATTGACAAGGGGTGATGCTGTTGATTGCTGTTGGTTCTCACCATGACAAGGGGCGATGCTGTTGATTGCTGTTGGTTCTCACAATGACAAGGGGCCATGCTGTTGTTTGCTGTTGGTTCTCACCATGACAAGGGGCGATGATGTTGATTGCTGTTGGTTCTCACCATGACAAAGGGTGATGCTGTTGATTGCTCTTGGTTCTCAGAATAACAAGGGGCCATGCTGTTGATTGCTGTTGGTTCTCACCATGACAAGGGGTGATGCTGTTGATTGCTCTTGGTTCTCACCATGACAAAGGGCGATGATGTTGATTGCTGTTGATTCTCAACATGACAAGGGGTGATGCTGTTGATTGCTGTTGGTTCTCACATTGACAAGGGGTGATGCTGTTGATTGCTGTTGGTTCTCACCATGACAAGGGGTGATGCTGTTGATTGCTGTTGATTCTCTCCATGACAAGGGATGACACTGTTGATTGCTGTTGACTCTCTCCATGACAAGAGGCGATGCTGTTGATTGCTGTTGGTTCTCACCATGACAAGGGGCGATGCTGTTGATTGCTGTTGGTTCTCACAATGACAAGGGGCCATGCTGTTGTTTGCTGTTGGTTCTCACCATGACAAGGGGCGATGATGTTGATTGCTGTTGGTTCTCACCATGACAAAGGGTGATGCTGTTGATTGCTCTTGGTTCTCAGAATAACAAGGGGCCATGCTGTTGATTGCTGTTGGTTCTCACCATGACAAGGGGTGATGCTGTTGATTGCTGTTGATTCTCAACATGACAAGGGGTGATGCTGTTGATTGCTGTTGGTTCTCACATTGACAAGGGGTGATGCTGTTGATTGCTGTTGGTTCTCACCATGACAAGGGGTGATGCTGTTGATTGCTGTTGATTCTCTCCATGACAAGGGATGACACTGTTGATTGCTGTTGATTCTCTCCATGACAAGAGGCGATGCTGTTGATTGCTGTTGATTCTCTCCATGACAGTGGGTGATGCTGTTGATTGTTGTTGATTCTCTCCATGAAAAGGAGTGATGCTGATGAAGTCAAAACAGTTAAATTATCATTATATTGATGTCAGCATATCAGATCGACTTTCAAGGCTTTTAACCAGTATATTGTTTTGTCCAGTTCTCCACTCATATAACCAAGAAAGGCACAGATCCATTGCTCTACCAATTGTGCTACTGCGACTGGTCTTGAAAAGTGTAACACAAAATACAATTTTGAAAGCTCTAAATTGGGTAATTATTATACGTCTTTTTATTTGGATATTTCTTCAGAGCATATAGTTAATTGTTTCAAATTAAATGGTCTGATTGCAAATTAGATGGTCTGATTGTTTTTAGCTCTGCTGACTTCTTTGCACACATATTATAGACAAGATATTACTGAATGTCACATCAAAATTGATTTAGGATCATGTATGGAAAACTATAACCTGTTTGCTAGTTACACATCTCAGTTCATGTTATCATTTAAGTCAGCAGAGCTATCAACCTAGTGGGTTATGTTTCATTTGTTATATAGGATTTTGAGGATATCAGAAAGTATGTCCATGATAATGATGGTAGAAGTACAGATGTTTGCGGGAGAGATTACACCAGTCCATCAGAGGAAACAGATGAAGTGAAAGACACTCTCCCTCCAGATGAGGTCATATTGCCCTTTGGTAAAGGATGGATTGCACCGAGAGGTAACTCTCCAGACTGACATGTTGTTATTTTTATCATCTTGAAATATGGACAGAACTGTATATTTATCTTGAAATATGGATATATATAGAATGTTCATTTTTATAAAGTGCTTTTTGAGATCAAGTGAGTCAATCTCTACTAAATTATAGTAAACTTTTTGTTTTGTTTTTTTTTGTTGCTTTTTTTCTAATTATCAAAGCAAATTGAAAGATGGGACCATAGGCATCAAATAAGTTTTTCTGTCCAGTAATATAAACAATGCCATGCCCCCTTTTCAGTGGCATCATATCCCCACATCTGGAAGACATCATTACATAATATACTAACATATGCCACATTATTATATAAGGAGTCATTAGAAAGAGGGCGTGGCATTATTGGCATATTTGATGCCTTTGGATGGGACATCCTCCTCATAGACAATTCATTTCAAAACTGGAAATAAATAACTTACAGTGGCAAAAATACATTATCATTGTCTTTCCACCCATCCAACATCAGTTTCATATTTGAGGATCTATATGATTTTTTTATAGTAATTTTGAAAATAATTTCCCTATTCTCACATTGCCACCAGGGGACAGCACCAGATAGATTCAGTTTTGTTAGCTTCTGAGTGATGTTTATAAAGAAAATTAACGAAAAGCTTGCAATAGTGCCTCAAGTGACAATTATCACAAGATATCTAGTTATATATATTGGTAGAATAAATCAACTTAAACCTGTCTTTTCATAAACAGTTATTGTACAAAAATCAGTTACTTTAATTTTTTTGCAGAAAGTTTAACCCCAGGGGACAAGGCTTACAGTATAACTCGTATCACAAGTCTGACACTAGCCCAGCAAGCCTTCATGACAGCCAAGGCATACACACTCAAAGATATTCTCTTCTGTGGAAATTTTATCACAATAGATAAGGTGCAGGACTGGGTGACTACTGAACTCTGCATGAAGAACGAGCTTCTCAAGATACAAGGGGTATGTATGATAATGTTCATTTATGGCACAATTGTCATCCTATTTTTCATACAGATATAGTGCACATATTATTCATTACAGAAATTGATTTGGTGAATCTAAAAATAAGAATCGCAAGTAATTGATCTAAAATTAGCTATTAATTTTTTATTGTATTCAAGAAATTAACTTGAAAAATGCAAAGGGTGTGTCTATCAATATTCGTTCATGACAGTTCTCATTTTATAGTGCATACATTGTGTATTAAAAGGAATTGATTTGGTGGTTCAAACAAAAAAGGATCACAAGTTTTTTTACTAGAATTACTGTAGCTATTACTGTTTTTATTATCTATAAAGAGGGATGTCAGAACAGTCCTTTATCTTCCGAATAGTCAAACTATTCATATCATTTTTTACGAAAGATATTTTGAAGATTTAATAAAAAAAATATTTAAAAAAAGATTTAATAACTGTAATATATTGTGTTGTATACAATAGTTTTTCTACCTAATGTTTTCCCCAATGCAAGTCAACTTAGTGATGTTATTGGTCTTGTTAACTCCTACCAAGTCTCTCATAAATCCAAAATACTTTATTTTTTTTAAATCATATCTTTTGTACTTATTCACACACATATTTACAACAAACTCAATAGGTATCCATATTATATCTCAATAGGTATCCATATCTTTGCATTTATTGTTTCCTTTCTCCTTGCAGTTTGGCGAGGGTGTTAACTTTCAGTTTGTGAAGAATGGAGGAAGTTTTGGTGCTCTGGGATGCTTCATGCACACTTCTCACTAACAACATGCCTTGCTGAATTACTGTATATAGTATAATATATATGTATATGTATATGTATATGTATATGTATATGTATGTATATATATATATATATATATATATATATATATATATATATATATATATATATATATATATATATATATATATATATATATATATATATATATATATATATATATATATATATATATATATATATATATATATATACACATATACATGTATAACTGTGTATTAACATGTGGTAAAAGAATGTCAAATGAAATCTTTAAAAGATATCAGGGGGAAAAATGTATATGCATATATATGTGTTTAGAATATCAGGTCGTTTTGAAGTGTGGTCATTCCAGTTTGAATCAAAGTTTTACACTATCAATAGATAGCCCTTATTTACTGTTCATGAAACTCAGGGGTTGTATTTTCCAATAGAAAATGATTAAAAAAATGAAAAAAATCTTTCTAAGGTCTGAAAATATGTACATTTATAATTTGAAGTGTTGATAGTCATAATTGATAAGTTTTCTACAGTTGAAAGTTTTGGTTACTACCGGTATGTTCATCAGGGATTTTATAATGATTTTATGATGATTAACATGGTGAGAGAAAACAGGTCAGGAGAGTACTATATATAGCATTACTGCCTATTGCTGGTTCTGTATTTGTGCATTCTCAGTCTTAAGCTAATCAAGACGTTTATATCTGACTCAGTTTCACTTCAATTTCATGAGTAACAAATGTTTCATTTTTGACAATTGATCAACATATTTTGTTTACCTTTAATGGTGCTGTGCTGTGATTTATATCACAAGCAAATTCTCTTGTAAGTGCAGATATACATATAAGAAATGTTTAATTAGGGTTTCATATATCAAAATCAGTGCCATCATAAAAATATATTATTAGATATATTTTTTATCGTTATTAGTTGGACCATTAAAATTGATACTGTTTTGTTGGAAATATATTTTAGTTTTGTAATGTTTACAAAAGTATTTATCAGATATTTATATTATACAAATATTTACAAAATGACAATTTACGAATGTAAAGATGAATGTTTATAGATTGATAAAGTAAGACAAAGGAGTAAAGATTTTTGGCTGACTTTGGTGTACGAGATTGTGATCATTGTGTATTACGGCTAGTGACAGTGGGTGATATGGAAATTGTAAGAGACACAGATGTTGTAAAAACTAGTAAAAATCAATAATCTGTACTCCCATAGATAGTCTCATCTGATTGGGATTTTAATTTGTGTTCTTCGAATTTGTATTTCCTTGTTTTTCTTTGTTCTTTTTGAATGGGCATAACACAAAGTTTTATTCATATAACAGAAACCAAGACCTTTTTCTTGGCCTTTTACTGATTTATTGTAATTTAATGAATGCATCATATTATTCTCCAAACTTCTTGCCATGGTCACTTTGTCCAAGAAAGTTTTTGGATCCATGCAGATGTCTGAAATTATAGTGACCAAATTAACTATTTATGAAATTGATAATTGGTTTTTTTTTGCAGTGATTCTTTTACATGAAAAATTATATGATGCATAATACACAGTGTATGTTGAAACCAAAATCACAAACTTGACATTCCTGAATGCTTCACTGCAGTGCCCTCTAGTGAAGAATATATTTGCCACAGCCAGTTTCTTCACCAGGGTGCCCTCTAGTGGAAATATTTGGGAAATATTAAATCTGACTGTCTGTGCCATATTGGACATCATTTCACTGGTGCATTTGATAAGACTTTAAATAGCCCAAAGTGCAATACATTTTATGCTTAGTTCATTTGAACCATGATATCAGTGTAATTGTTATACATCTAAGAGAAGAGTGTATCCTTGTTAAGTATGGAAGAAATGCAGAGTTAATAAATCATGGATATTGTTATGAGACAATGACTTCTTGTTTTCTATTTCTTTTATTTATTTACAGTATTGGAAGGACACTTTTCTTATCCCTCAACTGTGTCCATTATGTATCCCACATCTGTACTTTCTATCAAATAGTTATAAATGCACACAATTCTGTTTCAAACTGTTTGATTGAACCTCAAACAAACAGGGAATTTCTTTATTGTATTATATATTCATCTGAATCATTCTAATGATAAAATACATACTTGGGTTGCATGCAAGGTGATTGATCACCCTGTGGTTGTAGAGTTAGGAGAATTACAGCCAGTGGATTGCTCACACAATAAGATGATTGCACTCTGTTAATTAGTCACACAATAGCCTCTCCCAAATTAGGAATCTGGGATGGTGCAAACTTTAAATTCCACCAGGGGGCACTACATATTTTATGAAGCTGATGTGATGAATTGATTTCTATTCTTAGAATTACTATTAATACTATTCTATAATAGATTTAATTTATTTCATTCCTGTTGAATATCCTTGGCAATTTTAGGCCAGAAAAATATATAGTCTAATTTCTCATAGCCACCCTTCACCCTACCCCCTCCTCCCAAAAAACATCTCACTCCCTACTTTACAAATTTGATGTTTTTTTTTCTTTCTGGTATTTAAATGGCAGGATGTTATATTCAGTACAAGGGAAATCAGTATTTAAAGTGGACATAATTTGACATCTTTGGGTATGGTATAATATTCTTTGAGGCATGGCTCAAATAGTGCATATGGTATGTTACCGTTAAGTATTTAAACTGGGATAAGAAATCCCTGATGTCGCCCCACCCCCATTTTATTATTACATTTGGGGTCCAAGTATTTACAATCATTAAATAAACAAAAAAGAATTAAATATTTCTATGAAGTTTAAGTCATTTTATTTCAAAATAAAATGTGACTATTTGGTACACAACACTGGTGTCAAGATTGGTAAAATAAAGCAGATAGATGTCAACACAGAGGTCAACACAGATGTCAACATAGAGGTCAACACAGATGTCAACATAGAGGTCTGCTCATAGCACAGTGTAACTCACTACATATGCCATCATAACAAGCTTTTAAATCTCAAACATTACTTTTGATTTTTTTTTCAAGGAGGGAAAGAAAACATGTAAAATTTGGGATTTAAATCTTGGGGTTTATAAAATTTGTGCTCAGGAGTTCTATCTTCTTTTGATAGAATATTTGTACACCATTATTTTTATTTGACATTATAAGCCTGTTGCAGTTAATTTGATTAACTTTATTACAAATCTGTACACAGAACATTGTTTAGCATTTTCTTAATATGAATACCTCAAGTCTATTCTGATTGATTTTTTTTTCTCATTTTCTGCGAGACTGCAATGTGAAAGCAGAAATATTGTACATTTCAGATCTGAGGTCAGCAGGATTTAAACAAAAAGACATTGAGGACTGAGTATGACTATTATACAATGTAACTATATTTCAGTCATTTCTTTGAGGTACATGTTTTTAATTTTATTGTGGTGACTAGTATGATATACTCAGAGTATAAATATATGCATTTATACCCTTATGTTATTATATAGACAAAATATCCACTAAAGATGGCAGCACAAATAACTGGATGCCAATGACAAATTGTCATGGTAACGAACAATATACCCTTCACTAACATAGAACTTAAAAGTTTGACAAAATAATTTGAATATCTACTCAAAGAGACAGATGTATTTATAGTTCAAGCAAATATTTTTGGGATAAAATTATGATAATGTAACTCAAAATATGCTTAAAATAGGTGATGTTTTAGAACAGATCTTTATCCAATTCATAAGCTCAGATCAATTAGTGAGCACAACCTCGCAAAATGTTAATAAAAGTGACTTTTAATCCGCACTCCTGATAGCAGATGGTTTGAGATAATATCGTGTTAATTCATGCCATTGTCCACTGTATTTATTACTATAGAAATCCCACTTCAGCTGGACTAAAGGGGTTATATAACTGCCCACAACAATAAATAAAGGTTAGTCAATTCCTACTTGATGAAACTTCCGCTGCACATCAGGGGACTGGGTACAAGCTAAAGTCACTTGGCACTAATCAAAACACCATAAACCCAGTATTCAAAATATCACGCTAAGAAATATTACCGGTATGTTATAATATGTGCCCTTATGTTGTGACAGTTTGATTTTACCAAAGTAATCACATCACATTTAAGTGTTAATAATAAACTTAAAATATATCATTATCATATCACCTAACTTTGCTGTTATATTAAAAACAAAAACTTCTATTTGAATTGTCAAAGTTGAATTTCTTTTAAAATAATGGGAAAAATCTTGCACCCTACCATGTAAGTACTAAAAGCACAGATGTGTGTACTTTTATGTTTAATATTCAGATCTAAAATATAAAGAAATTTACATCAGATCTCTGACAGGATGAAATGAACAATATGACTATGAAATGAAAATATATACAATCTGAGATGAAAATGAACATTTAAAATAGAAATGCAACACGTTTGTGGGTATTAAAAGAGTACTTTACCCACTTGACAATTTGCAAGAATTGTTTGCTGCAAAACTACACTGACTGGGTTGGACTAGCACACCACTTTGCTTATACAGTCAATTACTAATTAATTCAAAAGAAATGTACACAAAAAATGTAGATTGAATTCAAAACAAAGAAAATTATGCATCACATAGTTTTTTTTTTAACCTCATGGATATTTTATTTTTCCATGACCTTGCACAGAAAATTACAACATGCTGGTTTGACAGGAACACGTCTATATGCTGTGCATGATAGTATATACTTGTGGTTTTATTAAACCATTATTCAGATGATCTCTTTGCTTTACAGCATGTTAAAGCAGTGAAAACACCTGTCGTGCAGTCACATGACCTAGCAACTCATCCATTACACCTGTCGTAGATTTCGCCATGTCTTTTATGTGACGTCTTTGAAGTGAGCAGACAATGTGAAATGCGCATGAAGCAGGTGCATAGATTTTGCATGTCTCTATCAAAGTGATGGGACCTCGGTACACCATGGGGCTTATGGTATATTTCACTTCTTTGTAACCCATTTCGCACCTGCTCAAGGTAACACACTGTTATATATCTTCACAAAAAGTCTGTTATCTCGAGAGAAATTTATCATGTAATATCATGAAATGTTGATAGCACAGACTGCTGTTGAAAATGTATTGATTTCACATGATATTCATTTCAGGTCAACATATTTGTGTCATTGCAGTGAAGTGATGACTTGGCCCTTTATATTTGAACACATGTCATTTTCACAGAGCACAACAGTAATCCATTCTGCAAGATGCTGCCCCCTAGTGTCAATAATCCATAGACAGACTGAAACTGCCAGGATATGGGTGATTATTTGTGTAAAATACCAATTGTTTCAGAGTACTTCATTCTGGTGATAGTGATCCAGTGATACTGTTTATTTCATTAACTGATTCACTTCCGTTTTCATTTCATAGAGTTCCGTCCAGCTGTTCATTTAGCGAGCAGCGACTGAGGCAGACTCGGTAGATTTGTTTTCTGCAGGTGTACTGGACCTTGATCCTGAGCGTGAACCCGCAGAAGAGGCTGCAGAGTTAGCCGGACTGGACGCAGGCACCGGCGTGGTAGCTGGCGAGGGGGAGACCCGTGGCGCCACCACGGCAGTGGCCGTCACGGTGGTCACTGCAGTCTTGGGAGCAGCTTCTGTCATGGTTGGAGGCATCTTGGGTTTGGGTGCCGAGGACTGAGATGGGGACGAGGAGTTGACCACCAGGTGAGACGACGTGGGATTGTCTCTGGCGGCTGCGATTTCTCGGACCGCCTGCGGCTGGCCACATACATGGTGGTGAATCTCCCAGTCTTTATGCTGGCAGAAGGAACCGCAGTATCGGGCTATGTTACAACCGCTGCACGTCTCGCTTGCCTTGCGACCACAGTTCCAACAGGTCTGCAAATCAGAAGAAAAAAAATCTTAAAATCTGTTTATTTTTATGAAAAAATCAAAATTTCTATTTATCTATTTATTTTATTTTATTTTATTTTTTTTTACAAAAATAAAAAAATAACCAGAAAATCATATTGCACACTCAAACTTTTTAAAGGCCAATATTTTAAATTAAGTAGTTATGGGATGTAGAATTACCTCTCCGGACTCCTCCTGGTGGTTAATGGTTCTGGTCATTTCGTCCTGTGTTTGTCTGCGAGCCTCGGCAATGGCCCGGTCAAGCTTCACTCTTTCAGCGTTGATGAGCTCGGCGGCCTTGCCCTCGGCGGCAGCCACGGCCTTCTGAAGCTCGGACACCGCTTGCCGCTTCACTTCATTCACGGCATCCTCTGGAAAATCACAGCCTGCTACAGGTCAGAATCTCAAGTCACGACTCGACTTTACAACGTCTGAGTCACATGAATATAATAACATGCATCGCAAGAGCAATAATTAATCATTGAACTTTTTTTCTCCACATCAAATTGCTGTGACCTATTTTACAGAATACTTCTTCACTTGGGAGTTCAGTTGATCTCAACTGAGGAGGAAGTCCTTCTTATAGCTTAAGTTTGCAAGTCATAGGATTGATATACCATTAAAATGACTTTCAAGCTTAAAACAAAGCTTAATACTTTAAGCTCTGAAGAGAGATAGAGACAAAAAGCCAAGGAAAGTCAATCACCCACAGGTCCCTGGTATTTTTTTTTCAATACCCAACCTCCTAAGCCATCACAATCTATACACAAAATTTGACATTTTGCCCCTTTTATCCCTTTTGGATCATCTTTCCTCACGGAGGTCTTTGTTTCGTCAATGAATTTTCCATGTTTCAGCAGAGCGGGAGAGGTGTACACTGAAAGAGCAGACCCAGACGAGCTATTGACCCCGGAAAAAATTGTTATACTGCAGATGTTGGTTTCAGAATGGTTCATTGTTTGTCAGTGTTTCTTCTCTGCTGGCAATTCCCTACCCAGTTTGTGTGTCCCCAAGATACAACTGTGTTGATTTCCAATTTCTGGCGAAAGCACACAGATATGTGTAGGAAGACAAAATAAGAGGGCTGGCCAACACCACCCATAGCCTCTTAAAGTACTATGTTAAAATTTGAATTTAAACTGCAATTTCCATATTACTTTTAAATCAATATATAAATAAACATATATAACTGAATATATATTTGAAGTAAAAATGCTCAAACATGTTTAAAGAAACATTGTATTAATCCAAAATTTTAAGGAGATAAAAGTGGTTAATGCATTAGATCCATCAAGGACTGCCGTGATAGTCATCCCAGGATATATAGAGACCAGTGTTAAGAGAGATGTTGTGCGATTGTGCCCTCCCTGTTAGAGCAAGTGGGAAGGACTCCACCTGTGGTCGTCATTCTGCAATTGGAGGGGGTGTGGCAATAACACTGCAGCTGCCGTTACATACATTGATTGCCCACCAAGCAGTGTCTCGCACCTGCCAGCCAACACAATGTTCTCACACACATACTCGGTCAGCTCAGCTCTCGGCTCGGCTCGGCTCAGCTCGGCCCTTGCTTACTACATACATGCATGCCCTGCTATTTTTACGCAACTTCTTACTCCTCTTGTTTTAAACTATTATACACGGGTGCTTGCCCTGAAGTGAAATATGCTATGCAATGTTGTGCCCATTAAGATATGGATGAACGGTGGCATTTTCTCTGCAGGTGTGCTTCATAGAAACCCTAGCAGGGCCTTATGTAAACTTGCCGTGGTCTTCCCCGGGCTCTGTCTTTCCTGTGCATGCCTCTGTCAGATTACATCTCCTGCATATTGCATAACTCTTCTGCTTAACATGTCTTATTTTCCCTCCAATCCTTCATTTTTTTCTTTATAATCATATACTGCTTGCAATTCTCTAACATTTCAATCATCAGAAGCAATTAAATGTGTTGTACTTTTCAAGCATATATTGATTACTTCCTTGTATTGATTTTTGTCTTTATATTTTCAATATTCTTTCATTACTTGGGCCAAGGAAGAAATCATTGAGCAACTAATAATCTGTCCTCATGGCTCATGTGAGAAGTATTCTGTAAAATAGGGTCACCAGCACTGTAGCTTGGGGAGATCGTATTCAAACCTTAACAAGGTTGAGGACCTTACCAAAAAAGGTCACAAAAAGGTCCTTATTAAGTCATAATAAGTGTGGTAAGGTCCTTATTAAGTTATTATAAGTGTGGTGAGGTCCTTATCAATAAAGGTCAAAATAAGTGTGGTGAGGTCCTTATCAATAAAGGCCAAAATAAGTGTGGTGAGGTCCTTATCAATAAAGGTCAAAATAAGTGTGGTGAGGTCCTTACCTGCTCTACGTTTCACTTCTGAAACTCTGTCCTCCGTCTGTCGGAGCATGATTTCTGACGTGCGTTTCTTCATGTCAGCGTCGAGGCCGTCAGCTTGACGGCGCATCCACATGGACAGCTCCTCACGATCGCGTTGACTCTTCTCCTGGAGTACTGCTAGCGCCCTCTTTGTTTTATCCACCATACTTATTATACAGTGCAACATCTGAAAGGTAGATTCAAATATGATTAAAGATGTGCCCAAAAAGGTAAAAAATTATTATGTTTTAGTCAGCAATTTGAAAACAAGAAACAATGATTTGTCTTATTCATTTATAATCTTATGCACAAAATACTATCTATTTTGTTCTTACATTTTCAATATGTTTCCACTCATCTTCGACTCGCTCTACCGGCTCATAAGGCTCTGGTCTATGATAACCTGTAATTATACAATAAAAAAACCACTTAAATCAATGCAGGCTTCAAACATTTTAAATTGCAATATTCCTTAATATAAACAAGTATTTATTTATATATATATATATATATGACATATACATCAAAACATCTTTATATTTTTTGTGCACACAGCATGTTAAACCCTTTTCTGATTCATGCTTATATATATAGTGTTGCTTTATGTCACCCATTAATAGAAAAGAGGACATGTTTACAAATGGTGGAGTAGCAGTTTTATCTTAGATTGGTTGGCGGTTGTAATTGTATAGCCTCCTTGGCAGAAGCAGTGAATAGCTGGCTCCTGTCATTGTTGCCTCCGAACAACATGAGACAAGACCAGAATTGATTATCATGAGAAAATACACACCTTGACGATACATTGCTCTGTTTGAGAACAATAATGTGTACCCAATTTACGTTACTAAATACAAATTAATCAACTAAGACAAATATTTTCTTCTTCTTGCTTTGGTATCAAGATCTTTTCTTTTATTTCAGACACATGATGGAAAAGGGCTGACAATTTATGGAGTTTCATTATTTCTTTCAATCACTTGAAAATAAAAAAAAAGTTTCTAAAAACCATTTAACATCTGAAAATCCAAACGCATTTAAAAGCAGAAAATCGAATTTTTATATCACTTAAAAAAAAATCTGGTGAGAGACAAACAATATTTTATACCTAATATCAAATGTATCAATTTCAATGCATGTCTAGGTCAATATTTTACACATTCTTTACATTGCATATAAACATATATAAACACACATATGCAATGTATATATGCAAGAGAAAATCTGTGGCTCTTGAAACTTGAAGAGATGTATGAATGCATTTAGAGAGGAAACACCTGATCCAGTGAGCACAGGTGTGACATGCTGCAGCCATGTCAAGTGGAGGCAACTCGAGCCAACTTGCCTCCTAACATATGCCACAACCCAACTCTGTTTGCACGTTGTGAGAGTAAATTGCGATCCTATTTCACTTGGGTGTGGCTGTGTTGCCAACAGACAAAGATCTTTTCTTTTTCGTAATATTTCATGTAACTATTCTGAAGGATGTTCCTTTTTTAAGTTTGCTCGTGCAATATGATGTAATATCTAAAATTTTAAAAAACTTATGCAGGGGATATCTAAAACTAAATCTTATGATTGGTGTTGTAAAGAATATGGCAAGTTATGTTCATGGTGAGAGAAACCCATGATGACTAAGATCAAATTTACGATAAAACAGCCTCGACAACAAAAGCGTTGATGAGCCCATCTGGAGAGCTCCCAGAATTAATCTATACACTGCTTGTCAGGTCATGCCTGCAATATGATGCAATATGTTGTGAACCAGCCAGAAATCCCAGGCTTCCGAACCAGCGGTAAGTATCGCACACTTACCATGATATGAGGAGCCCGAATAATGTCTTTCTCGTTCCCTTTCGTATCTTTCCCTCTCCGCTCTTTCCCTCTCGATTCGTTCGCGTTCTCTCATTTCGCGAGACATGCTGATGTCCTCTAATCTGATTGGTCCTCCTCCGGAGGGATGGAAGTTGTACGGGGCGCCCCCTGGTGACACCCGGCTGCCAGTACTACTCCCAGGGCTCATCGGGTGGTGGCGCTTCGCCGGATGCAGATTATCCATATGGTTTTCATATCCATTTTCTTTTGGTCTACTGCAGCAAGACATTTATGAAATTAATGTTAACCTAATATTAATGTGCATTTAAAATGCATCAGCTTCATCCTTTATTTTAATACTTTCATTCTTATTGCTTGAGACCAAATCTTGAATAAAAATATATTACAAATCTATACACAAAATAAAAAAATAAAATATGGTTTAAATGTAGTTAAAGGCAAGTTAGTTAATTGTATTTCATGTAAAATATTCTAAAATAAAGCTAAACTACTTGAGAGATATTTGCCCAACTTACCTATCAGGCGACCTTCTCTTTCCGTTTTCATTGACCTCTTGAGGGCCGATGATTTCTTGAGATTCTACCGGGGAGTGTGATGGGTCAAAGAGGATGTGTTCATTGTGGGCCAGGTACTGCTGCGGAGTCTGCTTGGCTAACCGGGCACAATGCAGCAACTCACGTTGCAACAACGGCAGATTGGCCTGAAAACAAAATACACAAATATATCACATTTTCTGTTCAAATGTATATATTTCAATGTATGTCTGGGATAATATTTGACATATTCTCACAAATATATATATATATATATATATATATATATATATATATATATATATATATATATATATATATATATATATATATATATATATATATATATATATATATATATATATATATATATATATATATATATATATATATATATATATATATATATATATATATATATATATATATATATATATATAACATTGATTTTGCAACTGTTCTACAACCATAAGTTTAATGGGAAAAACCATTAGGCATTCTTCCGATAGGATCAACATATGTTAAATAGGTTGCCATTCTATATTAAAGGACAATTGAAAGTGGTTGAGAAGTTGAAAATATTGAGATTACCTTGAGAAATGGGATGACAAAAGGTCTCAGAGGGAAGTTGGTCGCTTCCTGAAGTTTAGCGTGGAACTCTTCTATTGACAAATGATTGTTCTGAAAGGAAAATCATCAAGAAGTTCACTTAAAATATTCAATCATTCTGCTTAAAGTTTTCAATGGAGCATAACAAATCGAAAATGCAAAAATTCAAAGATTTTAGGTATTTTTTGTCATATTAGATTTCACAATATCTTCTATATTTGTGAAAAGTTTCACGGTGAATATTTAATAATAACACTGACCACGAGTCCAAGGACGAGACTGCGCACTCTCTCGCCGATCTCTGGAGAGATGTCGGAGCCAAACTGCTGTAATGTGGTCAAGAAACGCTTCAGTTTGGATAACTGTCTGGCACCACAAGCCGGTGGGAGCTGCTGGATTGCCGAGGAGTTACCCATAGAAGGTGGCGAAGGAGTGCGCCCATTCAGGCTGCTGAGCGGAGAGTGCGATCCATTCATCATGGCTAAAACAAAATAATTATTTTCCAATGTATCATAGAGATAAAAAGTTATGATTTTATATGTGATTAAAGCTGCATTTGGTTCTGGTTAATATAACATGTCTTTGTCCTTATAAGCCTAGATGAGTATTATTCTCATAAATTCCTGGACAGTTGTGTGTTTACGTAAATAAACACTTAGCTTGTGTGTGCCCCTATTGAATGCTTATATGTCATTGCACTGACAATGCTCCCCGCCAATCCATTATCAGTTCATCTATATTAATTACACTGATTGTCCCAGCCTCCATTTACATGCAATGGCGTAATTTGGGCTAATCATCAGCGGTGTTTGAAGACATAATGTGTAGCAATGCGCCCCCTGGGAGATTGTGTTATATCAATTAACGGCATTAACACTTGGCTCTATGAGGCTCCATGATTCCCTGCTGACTCCATAATCTTATTGTCTCGGCCCCATGAATTATTCCACCCAACTCCATTCTCCCCGACATACCCCAGGTTAAAGCAATCAGTACAATTTGAAACATAAGGAAATTAAAGAATTTGCTTTCCATTAAACAAGGGCATTCTGCATTAAGGTCATGAAGTTCTCTCCTTCATCCCCTGCATCAGCAGTTGGTGTGTCATTAAGCTGGGATGGTATAAGTACTCACCTGGCGTGGAGGCTGAGGAGCTCAGAGGTCGGGTTGGTGTAGGTGGCAGCAGCGGAGATTGCGGAGATGTCTGAGCGCCTGTCTTAGAGTCAGGGGAATCGGGCATATTGTTATTCTCACGGAAGTCTGCAAGAACAGAAAGTCACAATTCACATTAAATATACATTATGTAAAAACCTTCATAATACAACCAATGACAGTGAGTCTGGCATTTAAAAAAAAATTAAACAATATTTTTTTTAAAGTTCTTTTTATGCTTACCATGTCTGATTTTGAACTGAAATCTACTGATCAAAACAATTAATGTAAGTTCACAGGTTGGCAAAACACTTAGATGCCGAACCCTTTTGGAATGATAACCGTGAGATGACTTGGCATTGACCCCATATCTTGATGAGCGGCAATGTTGTCTTCACTTATTTATAGAGTGTAAATAATTGAGATGCTTCTGCTGTGAATCTCCATCAACAAGTCTCCGGCATTTCTTCACATTATTTCCCATTTTCTTCCTTCACATTTCTCTGTTTCACATATCCCTCTATAAATCCCTCTGACAAAAACGATGTCATCCAATGATATGTTAGACATAGAAAATGAAAGTTTTTTCTATCTCACAATGAATTTAAAAGTGGGTGCTTTCAAGATGATAAATACGACAAACCTTTTTTTTCTGGAAAACCACAGATATTTTGATGTAGTAAGAAAGTGATAATGAATCCGAATGCTGAGACAAGCAGAGAGTATATAAGAATCGTGTATGTCTCTGATAAGCTTCAATATGTCAGTGATGCTACCAGCCCCTGTGCCTGCGTGTGTTGTGGCTATCCTGAGTGACTGCCTGCCTGCATCTGTGGCCAGCCTGCCTGCATGGCTGTGGGTGCCTCCTTGGTGCCCTGCGTGGCAGCCTGGCCTGCTCACAGATGTCTGCCCATTACCAGCCGGCATACCCTGCTGGCTTTCTGAGCCCTGGGATCAACATTAACATGATTGCATTAGCCGAGGCAATAACAAACCTCTACAATTTATCTAACTTTGATCGCTTTTAAATAAAGAGATAATTGCTGATAAATATATCATGAATACTTGAGATAATTACGCGATACAGAAGCATTGCATATCTATCAGCAACGCAGGCTATTTGGATATTGAGCCCTGCAGAGAAGGCCTGTGTTGCAGCCTAGCCTTCGTGTCTGACAGGGCAAGCTGGCGTGTTAACGAGGTCGTCTATATGGCATTGACTCTGTACCAAGAGCCTGCAATCACTTGTTTGATCGCTTCTAGGACTGGCACCATGTGTGTACGTGCTAAACTACAACACTTGGCGCCACCTGAAGTCAATCTTCTCCTTCTCACGACCCATTCATTATCCCACCTCAGTTCCTCATACATCCCATGTCCCCTCAAATAAACATTACTTTCATTTTCTATGAATACAGCGATGTCTCAGCAATCTCCTCCGCTGATATCTTGTCCCGACCATGGCAGCGTGGCGGTTACAGGAGCAATGCGAATCAGCCGACGCGTTTGCGAGTTGGCGGACGGACATTCTTTGGGAGTTGGCAAATCCCAGCGCGCACATCTCAGACCCATCGCTGCAAATGGAGGCCTTGCATGCCGAGTTTCATGACTGGAGATCGCTGATGGAAGTGTGATCTGGCGGGGTCTGACTGGGGCTGCAGACTGGCCTCATCTTACATGACATCTCACCAGATACCCGGCCATTACATGCACACCCATCTTGTAAGCTACCTCGACAGGAAACTACACCGCCATTTTTTACCTTGTTTTTAAGGAGATCTTCCTTGTTCCAAGGCCAAGCCTTTCTCCAATAACACGAAGATCTGGCTGGAAAATCAGCCAGCTTTTTGTTCTACATAATTCATCCATCAATTAAACACCGAGATTCTCAAATTATTTGGAATTTTCTTTCAACCATTCATTCTTTCATCCATTTCTTTGTGTTTCGACAGAACAATAGCTTTCATGCTGTAATCCACGAGACAATGATTCTCTTTCATCATAAAAAGATGCTGTAGAAATGAAGACATGGTTAGCTTCTCACCTTTCTGTAACGTGACCACCGTATGCTGTGTGATGGATGACCTGACTCTTGGTTCACAGACTAAAAAGGCAAGGTCCCTTTGAAATATGACCTTCTCGAGAAAACACACTCCCTAATCAAGGGAATGGCCTATATTTCACAAAACTATGCATATGAATACATATTGTGTATATTTCATGTTACTGACATGGGCATCAAAGCGAGAGTAGCTTTTATTACTGGTGGCAAAGCTGCATAACATCACAAGATATTGACACTCTTGTCACGTGTATGTCCTTCTGTCGCATGCCAGCTGTGACACAATATCATCTTCTTCCTTATCTCCACTTCTCTCAAACCAATCGCTTATCTGATGCCCTTTAGAACAATATTTACAATTCAAATTTCAAAAGCTTTGAATTCCAAGATTAAAAAAAATTGCAATATGTAACCACAGAGTTTATATAAATAATAATGTTTCAGCAGATGAGGGGAGAAATGTTGTTGTTGTTGTTGTGTTGAGGCATGGACACTATTAGGATGTTGATTGGTGCGTGTTGTTAGAGTGACAGATGTGAGATGTAAGAGGCAGTGGAGGAGCCAGAGTCCAGCTGTCATGCCATATGGTGACTGCAGCCCTTCATCCCTGCCTCCGTACCATTATCCCATCATGCAGCTTGCCATATGACCACACATCCATCCCACACCATTTCTCCACATGGAAACTTATAACTTTCTTATACCCCCAACCCAACCCCCCCCCCCCCCCCATTCCCTCCTACCCCCCTTGCCAATACTCATAACAGCCTTTTGTTTGAAATGATATTTTTCTGTGGTAGATTATTACTTTTTTGTGATACATTCTTCTTGATAAGAACTTATTTGTACATAAAAACACTCTATGCAATGATAATACCAGTATTATTTGATCAAGACATCCTGATAAACTCTTTATATTAAAACAACACAAATATCTAATTTCATTTTCCTACCTAATATTCCCTGCTTCTGCCTATTTGCAAAGGTCATCACCAATGTGACTCTGACACATAATTGACTCCAGGCTATTTTGGTAAGATAATCTTTGATAGGACATGCCAACTTTTATAAACCAGTGAATGCCCTATTTGGCCAAAAAGGCCACAAGGAAAATATCCGGAACTATGTCAAATCTGTGTTGACTTGCGTGCAAGGGTTACATACAAGGGGACTGTCAAATGCATTTTACTTGTCAATGAAGCAATCAGATCACATTGACATATCGCCTGTGTTGGAGCAATTTTCCGCCCTCGTAGACGGCACTTTTGTCACTCTGGCATGCACACAGTGTCGTCTGATGGCCATTTGCAGAACAATCTGTCACCACTAATGGAGACACTGGTGCGGATTTGTTCACCTTGTTAAGGGGTCATCACAGCTGTCAAGTCAACCAGGTAAATACTCCCGGCCTGATTGTCATATCAGTCTCCCGTGCCAACCAACGTCCACCATTTAATTTCCCGCGGACAATGGAACCAGATGTATGTTAATTTTAAACATTTTAACTGGACACTTCACAGTTTAAAAATGTGTTGCCAACTAACAGTAGGCACCCATGCCCTATTAAATGTGTCCCTCAAACTGACTTCTGTAGGCACTGAGGTTCTCCTTATCCTGACTTCTGTAGGCACTGACATCCTCCTAATACTGATATTGAGAAGTAAGTAATTCCTAACAATATTTATCTGCAATTTTATATTCTTTATTCGAATGACCTTAATGACACAAAATAACTATAGTTAAATGGCAAGTTCTGATTTACCTTATCAAAAATCATAAGTAATTCATTCTTATTATATATATATAACAAACTTAACTCACTAAAAAAATAATTTCATTAAACTGACTGCAATTAATGCCACAGTGCTGTGTTTTAAGCAAAACAGATTTTTTTTTGGTTCTGAGTGATGTGATGTACAAAGAAATATGTGGTGGTATTTGGTACAATCTGTGTGTTGCTACTGAGAAGCTGACGTTCCCCTCATTAAGGGCAGACTGACTAATGACTAATGACCTATTGTCATCATTATGTAACACGAATCCATCTCTCATTCTACTCCCTGTGTCCGGTGCTTTCTGTTTGAACAATTTACCAGATGCTATCATCTGCCTGTCTAAGCCATTCACCATATGTTCTTCAGGTAAAAACCATGGGTACTGTTCAAAAATAAAGTCAAATATGTCTTTCGCTTTTAAAAGGTACATAACAAATAATAGGACTATTCCAAGTGGTAAATCACAGTGGCAGGGTTAAGGTGACTTTGTGTAATTGCCCATACCTGATTAAGGAGTTATTTCACAGGAGTGATTATGATGATGTGACCCAGCCTCCGTAGCCCACCCAGACACCACCATCTGCATAACCTCCGTCTCTTCATCATCAACATTTGGCAAGGTAATCTCTATCATTATGTCCTGATTATCATTGTTATACCTACATTCCCTCAAGCAACATAATTATGGAGAAAACTTCCCTTGTGACACTCCTATTCATGGCCGAGTGTTCATCTTATGTTTAATGCCACGGCCAATCTCTTCTCATCATTTTAATAGTGATGTTTAATGTGCTGTAATCTACAGTATCATAAACTGATTTCATCAATTCAAATAAAAAGAAAAATGCAGATAGAAATAAAAAAATGCAGATAGTTAACAACATATATATATTACATTATATAAAAAAAAAAAATTGGAATTCATTTTTTTAAGAATTTCTTTTAATAAGATTAGGGTCACCAGTATTATAATAACAGATTGCAATTTAAATAATTCTCTATGATTATGAAAGTAATTTTTAGAAATCTGTTAATCTAAAAGGATTTAATATCAGACAAAGACATGTCTGTCTGCCAATGTGGGTTCCATCATTTATGTGTTTATTCAGTTTCAAATATCATCAATGTAATATTCATAACTACAATAAATTCAAGCAATTCAGCTCAATTCAGTGATAAACTGCCAGACAATGAACACACATGGTCGAAAGCCAAACTGCATAAGGTCCTTTTCACAAGGTCCTCTGGTCCTCAACACAAGAGTAGGTGAGGGCCAATAAACTGACACACAGCCACGCATTATGAGAACTGGCACATATGATAAAAACCCAGCTCTGATGACAAATATTGTGACAATGATTTGAGTCAATGGACAACAGTTTAAGGGGTCGAGGACCAGCACCGCCTTTGTGTGGGGTGCCGTTGGAGTGGTGTTGTTCACTTCATCAGGGCATTGTCCTGTGAGGGCTCAAATCTGCTGCCTCAGGGGTGTGTTCCCAGGCCCACGCCATTCACACTCATCATGTGCTTTGTCTAAACAATATGGCAACTCGCATATCTTTAATCACTCTTTTTTTTCTTAATATATTAATATATATCTCATCCACATTTCGCCCCTCTTTTAAATTTAAATTTTTATCCTAACACTCAGATGTTTTATAACATTATTTTTTTTTTATTTAGACAAATAACCAGTGATCTGTGAAGCCCGTGACAGTGCAGGGGTTAAGCAGCAGGCCAGGTGGGCACCTGTGGTAGGGCACTGGGGTATATGGTGGTGCCCCATCATCTGTCGACCCTCACCTGGTCCCCCATCCCCACCTGGCCTGGCGGGAGAACACCTGGCCCCCTGCATGGTCCTTCCCAAACCAACACACACCTATTATCATCACACTGCCCATGTCAAACATCATTGCCGTCACCTCCGAAAAAAATACACCACATCCACCCATATTAGTATGTGAATACACATAATTTGCGGGTGTTAGTCATATTTGATAAGTACTCTTTGAGCGCATTATTTTGCCCCTATACCACAATATTGTGCTATCATAATTGTGTGAATTGTGGATAAATTTATTATTCATATATAACCACAATTTTTTAAAAATAATATTTCAGATCTTGGATAATATCTTGGATAATATCTCGGTCAGCAACGGCTGATAATCAAAGTTTGATGTGTTTTTTATGAAGATATGTTAAAAATGTTTAATCTCCGACGACGCAACTGGTCAGTGAGAACAGTATGGCATGTACTGATAACAATACCATATTGATTGAAGTGAGCAGACCACATGATCACAATGTGACTGTTATCAGTCAGCTACAGACCTACAGATTACTTCATACTGATCTCAAAGACTCCAGCCAATATTTACTGTCACATTATATGCACTTCTGTCTTCTTGCTCCAGCTGAATTATTCAACATATCAGCTCACTGCATGTAGCAAACATTCTGCACTTCGAAACATTCCATCTCAGGAAACGATATGTATATATTGACATAAATCATCCAGTGCAGAATATTCTGTCCACAAAAAGGAACATATCAAATCCTTTATGCAACAAAGTAGAGAGTGCAGGTGAGGTGTTTATATGTTGGTAACCGTGGTGATGGTGAGAGAGGTGGCATCTGTTTCCATTGTTTGAGTGCTGACATCTGTCCACTCAGCTGCTCCCTACATCCAGGCCACGACCACATATACCCCCAACAACTTGTCCATTAACTGCCACTTAATCTGGTATGGCTGAATACTTTCTCACAAAAAAAAATAAAATAAAAATATATATATATTGATATATATTGATCTATGATTATATTGATATAGAAATATATAGATATATATATATATATATGTATATATAGATAGAGGTAGTTGATGGTTGGGAGTTTAAGATGTTGTGATGTGCCAAGCCAGGTGGGCTTTACATCTCACCCTGCCACTCCCCCTTCTCTTGTTTTATACACCTGGCCTCTCTTTCTGTGTTATAAGCTTGACACATTCACAAAAACCAAACATGTTTAAAGTGAAAATTGTTATCTGCACAAACTTGTCATAATATTAAACTTAAAAAAATGGTACTGATGAAAGTTGTGACTCAGAGCAGCAAGAACAGATGTAACCTGGTTTTTTAAAGTTTTTTTTTCTGCAATTCATCATTTCATCATCAAACTTCCTTGTTAACTTTAATACTTATCTATCAAAGAGGATTGATTTATATATCGGTAAAATAAAGGAAAGAGTTGTATTTTTTTCACATAAAGCCATGCCCACAATGGATCGTGATGTCCATGATCAAGAAGAAAAACTTGCCAGGTCATACCTGATTCGCATGCTTTACAACCATATTCTTCCCTAGAAATCTATCCTTGATCAAACTAATCCAGCACAACTTTGCCATCTGCGACTAAAGTAACAAGGACCACTTCCGCCACGAGTCCCCCAAATTGCTGCTTGAGCGATAAACCTCGTCAAGAAAATTGAAGAAATGGCATTACCTTTACTTGTGTGGTGTTTCACATGATGTTTTGATGGCTGTTCATGACAGAAGCGCGTGTGGAAGAGTAAAAATCCTGTCTGCTGTAAAAGCGATCTAATTTATAATCCCTGTCTGTGAAAGCATGGAAAAGGGTAAATTATCCCGTTGTTGTTGTCCTTGGTCTTTGGGCCTTGATGGCGATGCTGAGTTTATTGAGACGCTGTGTTTACTGTGATGTACGTGTATTGACTGGTGATATTTGACTGGTCACAGATGCCAGAGACGTCACACCTGGGAGACTGCTTGTGCACGGTCTGCGCTCACTCAAGGTTTCTCTAGTTATGAGCTCGCTGGCTTGCTCGCTCGCCCCTCACCGCTCCATGGCTGCTTGTCACAAAACACTGCACAGATGCGCCACCACTTGCCAACCTCCCTGCCCCCCCATCATGCCTCCCCCCCCCCTTCATGCCTCCCCCACTCTCCAGCACAGCACGCCAAGCATGCACTGCTTCAGGAGGTCGCTGGGGCGGAACATCTGCACTCACCTATATATACACTGGCTGGATGAAAAGACTATGAAGTCAATAGCTCAGCACTCCATTCACCTAATTAACAGCCAACATTATGGTCTGCCTGCAGGTGACCAACCCAAAAGTGACAGATTTGGTTTTTTTTAATTTTAAAAAAAGTCTCTCATTTATAAATACGGCATGACAATTGTGCCGTGTTTTTTTTTGGTGTGTGTTACGCGCTCTCCGCACGTGGATCACTCCCTCCAGAACACCTCAGAGGTCGGATTCTCAGTGAAATCCGGATCTGTGCAAACAGATGTCACAGGTGTGCTAACAGCGTGGTGTATCAATTGCTCACACAAAAGAAGAGAGAAAAGTGAGATCTCCAATGGTGTCACCAGTCTGTCCTAATTTCTCTCCTCCTCACACTCAATATGGTAAATGTAGTGATCCAGATTGCCCAGCTTGTCACTTGACTGTTTTTCTCTAATTAATAGAAACATTTTGACACCGAAAAAGAATATGTGAAATTGAAATATCTCCCTGATCCTTCTCACTAAATAGCCTGATAATTAAGCTACAACTTCAGAACACACATAACAGTATCTGCATGGCACAGTCTTCTGGTCTTGTTGGCATGGCATAGTCTGTCTGAGTAAGCATGTATGACACAGTCTGCATGACACAGTCTGCATGACACAGTCTGCATGACACAGAATGCATGACACAGAATGTATGACACAGTCTGTCTGAGGTAGCATGACACAGTCTGTCTGAGGTAGCATGACACAGTCTGTCTGAAGCAGTTTGCATAGAAACAAGGCTCAGGTGTATGAACAGTGCACACAGGTGCGGAGTAAACCAAGCTGACTGCAGGCGACACAAGCCTGGCACAA
The DNA here is from genome assembly GCA_949316495.1 of Amphiduros pacificus. Classification (NCBI taxonomy): domain Eukaryota; kingdom Metazoa; phylum Annelida; class Polychaeta; order Phyllodocida; family Hesionidae; genus Amphiduros; species Amphiduros pacificus. The sequence goes on from OX439001.1 coordinate 34,998,504, forward strand.
GCTGCTCTCAAGATCCTCACACAAAGCACTCATCAACACTACCACAGTCTGAGCCAAACCCAAACAACTCACAGATGCTAGTATTCTTTATTGAAATCAGCTCTCAAAGATTGCTGACCTCCTCAGGCAAATAATGAGAGGGCACTGAAAATCATTTCTCTTCAAATATGAACAGCAACAAAAAAAGGTGGAAAGAGATGTTAAAATAGCAAGATAGGCCATTACTAGGGATTCTTTAAGCTAAACATAATATGCTAACAAGGAATGTGGTGAAAGTGTATGTTATTAGTGTCTCGTAATTAAAACAGTGCATACACATGGGATAGGGTACCAGTCTTCTTCATCCTATCTTTGACCAGTCAGCTATAGGCAGCCTCATACTTCACCTTGAACCAATTAGCGCAAACCTTCTAAGATTAGCTAAATCTGCAGGAGTTGGGACCTTGAGCTTGCTGGTTCTGATTATCTCACTCCTGGAGGCCCTGCGGCAGTCCCCTGCAGGACCCCTTCATTTATCACCTTCCCATCAGCACCCCCTAAGTCCAGCCCTGTAGAATTCCTCTCACAGGTGTTTCTTATTTGAAACATTTTACATATTTCGTATATTCCTGTGTAAAATTTACACCATATTCAAAATAAAGACACAAATAATGTTTATTCATTTGCATATTCATTTGTATATTTTAAATACATTAACAGTACTATTTGCATAAAACACTATCAATTAACGCCCTCATAAAAAAACAAATAGATAAAATTCCTGCTACAGGTATTGTTATAATTCCATTCATACATTCCAAGGAAAGATCAAGAACATGTGACCAAAACATTAAGGCAGTTTCTCCTATTGTGTTGTTTTAATAACTACTGTTTCTTTGATCATCAATTTGTCTCGCACATTGCTACCCGCTGGTTCACGGCAAGTTAATGAGCTATTGTAATTAATAACTAACACTTGGACTAATTAGCACCAAGCCAGGTGACACTGCAGGGAAACTTTCTCTATGTTTTTCTCCACAATCCAATCACAAACTGCCAACATCCACATCAGTCATCTTTGCCATTTAACATATCTCTGTGGTATAACTCAAGAAAGATGAGCTCTGAAAGGAACTAGCATTAAATTTCACGTATTTCTTGAATTGTAGCCTTTTTAGGGATATTTGAGTTCTGTCTCATTTGCCACGTCTCTTTTGTATACTAATCACTGCATATGAGAACATTACAATCTATATAAATATCATTGGTTGATCTGCATTCTGTGAAATAGTCACCATGTGATTTCACAGGAGAAGTTTCTGGCAAATACAATTTCTTACATATCTGGTTTCATATTCACAATGCACCCATCTTGAATATTCTCATATTTTTCGAAAAGTATGTAAAACTATCTTGCTAAATACACTCAGGTTCTCTCCAACATTCCTATTTTTCTTTCTTTGATTGGAATTACTCGTTTCTGTGTCAGTAATAGCAGTCCCACTTTTTTAATATTCTGAATCAATAATGTATGATACGATTCTTATGTTTCACTTATAAAAGATTCATATATCAATGCAATTTAAATGTGATACTTTTCATATCTCTCAATTTTCAATTCATATTTACATATCTTGAGATTCTAGATATGCGTATCTTAGTGTCTTCATTTTCCAGAGGACATATGAAGTGGATAGCTTTGAATGCGACCCACAATGCATCAGTCAGATTATTACCCAGGATGTATCAGTCAGACTATTACCCACAATGCATCAGTCAGATTATTACCCAGAATACATCAGTCAGACTATAACCCACAATGCATCAGTCAGAATATTACCCACCATGCACCAGTTAGGATGTGACAAAGTGAGAACATTATGAGGTTTTATGGTGACTTTTATGTTTGTACATGAGGCTGTGTTTGCTTTGTAAACCTGCCTCATTATCACCCATTATGTGCGGCCATTCAGATGGCGATCGCACCTTTATTGCACATCAAAGTCGTGATCATGCTCCCCACACAATTATTCCGTGTGCCATATTCTTCAACAATTTCTTATTACCAATCTGAGTCTGGAAACTTCAGAAAATTATTGAAATCTTTGATGAGTGTTGATATATAATTTTTTCACGATATAAAAGGAGAAAAAATAGTGATAGTAGATGTCAATTGATGTATATGTAAAGTTATGATTTGATTAAAAATTGCTGGTAAAATATGAATGATGAATGATCAGGCAGAGTGTAATGATCGCCTGATCCGCTGCTCCTCAGAGCCTGTCCCCGCCTCCGCATGACACCTTCCCTGTCTGATCACCACTGATCACCTTTAATTATCTAATTAATTCTCTGATTTATTGGAGCAGTCAGGTGGCAGGTGGTGGGTCAGCAAGGTCGGGAGCTCAGGTCATAGGTGGACACCTGTCGTGGGGGGAGGTGGGCGTGGAATCTGCCATCAGATCTCGTGTACGCTATTATCTGGTCAGGCCGGGCCCCGGAAATTGGGAGGGAGTTTACGGACGCCTTTTTCTGCTGATATCTCCTATCCAGAATAAAACAATGTAAAATATATCTGCAGAAATATGAACAGGCTTCCTGCAAACAATTTTTAAAATTGGATTTTTTTCGGGCAAATCTTCAGCTCTAATAATTTTGAGGACGGGTGACAATAGGGGCAATGGGAAGCTTGTTAGCAGCAAATAAATGCTTACGACCCCGCAACTATGCAGCATGCCACCAGATGGCCCCACCTTCTGCCATTACTGCATTCTGCACGACCACCCATCTGCACAGCGGATGTGGATCCCTATCTGACTAATGACAAATGCAATATTCTCATCAAGATTTTATTGCGGAGCATGTACATGCTTTCAGACTTAGCCAGACTCCTTCAACATGGAATGGCAATACCTGTACATACAGCCTGCAACATTTGCGTCATCAAAAGCATATAATGAATAGTTGGTTCCAAAATTTGTTCTTCATTTCAATCACTTTTTGCAGATCACCTACCTCAGGACATTGCCTTAAACAGTCAACGTTTATACTTTATCTTTATTTGTCATATATACAAGTTAAAACATCCAGAGAAACTCTATGCTTTATGGATTCATCTTTTTTATAACTTTTGATTTTTTGACTATCTGGAAGAGCCCTGGAGCTGACATACAAAGCAGTGAGGCTGGAGTTTGTTGTATGTGAAGTGTGTTCTGGAGTGCCTCAGTGCTCCAGAGTGTGACAGTAGCACACAGACCCTCCCTGACCCTGACCACCCTGCCCTCTACCTCTCCCTCTCTCAGACCTGCCTGGCTCATCAGACCCGATAACAATTCTCTTAACTTGTCAAAAAGAGTGCAGCCTGATAGAGGCCAGCTTTCTGGCTCACTGATGTATTTACACTGGATCTTAATTGGTATGCTTGTAAACAGAGAGGAGGGGTTTGTGTGGAGTGGGTGACACAGTCATGAGGAGTGACAGTTGTACTCTGCAGACCACCTCCTACTTCTACAACAGGCGATACAACTGACACCTAAACACAACACAGGCCCACCACTCAACATCTTCTCCTCTTTTTACCTTTTCTCTCAGTCTCAGTCTCCCCATCTTATTACTGCTTTCACTCCTTCAAACGAGTCACTAAATAGCCACAATGTATGATTCAAAACCTTAAAAATCAATCACCAAAAAGAATCTGATAAATGGCTTGAGCTGCCAGAAAGGTTGGGAAATGATCCTACTGCAAATTGAATAGGTTTTATGGCTGATGGGAGTGATAGGAGCCATATTTTTTCTTTTTTTCTTCTTTTTTTTCACACAATGAACGTTTTGTGTGTTATTTGCCCTCGTGGTGGGATGGATGGGGTGTGGAGGACATCTGGGGGAAGGGCTCCTGGCCGGATCCCTGGCTCCACCACACATGGTAGTCACTATGCAGGCAGATCACCTTGCCACAGATGAAGCCCTGCCTCCACCTGGTCCTGCACCCCATAAACACACCCCAGTCTGCTCCATGTGTAACCATTAGGAAAGAAAACAACACTGGCGCCACCTTGTCGCCACTCTGACATGGTCGTCTGCCACTCCGCAGATTGCATGCGTTCATCTGCATTCCACGTCCTGATGAGAAAACTTGACAAAAATACCTATGCGGTGTAAATCATATCGTTATATGTTCAACAAACTATCCTTGATACTCCCTGCAGATAAAGTTTCCTTCCAATATGTAAGCGGATCAGTATCCATTTGGGCAAACAATCAAGAAGTTTACGTCAAATGTCTCAAAACTTTGTGGCACTTGCCTCACGAAAGCACCAGTCATGCCTGCACCTCGGGTAACTCCCACCAAAATATTTAATAATCAACTTTTTTATGTGCGATGCAGATGCCACGAGATGAGATGTGAGGAAAGGATTGTGATAGGCCGAGGTTCGGCAGACAGGCACGAATCGGGAGTGACAGGGCTCCCTGTGGTATCCTCATCACCGACAGCGACTCCTGATGGATTACCCAGCATTCCCTCCACCACGGTCCAACTCAAATACACAGACCACAGCTAATACTAATAGAAATACACCACAGAATATGACACACAAATGACTTCCCCATTCTCGATTGTCACGGAAAACGACCCTCGCAATCTAAAAATACAAGCCATGGAAGCCTGAAGAGAGCATGATGGGAAAAGGTCCAGTCTGGATTTTTGAGCGTACCACATCATATGGTGCTGGCAGCTGGTGAATGTTGTCTGCACCTGTTGTCTGATCTGATGGATGGTACCGTTCACACCAGGGAGGGACTCTCATTCCATTGGCACCACTCACCCTCCCTTGTCTCCTCACCACACTCCCTTTCTAGCTATGTCATTATGTAACACGAATACACAAGCTTTTGTTTCTTTCCTAACAAGGCAGATTTTGCACCTTGAAGTAAAAGGATAAAACAAACTGGAGAGGTGTGTAGAGGAATGGCCGCCGTGCCCTCTCTCTCTCGGCAGGGTGACCGGGACATGTGTAAGGGTGGGAGGTGGTGTGTTGGATATGGGGGGAGGGTGCGGGCAGACAGACGGAAGGCGCCAGCATCAGGACCCCACCCCTGGCGGTACTATCTGGCCCCCACCTGCTCCTCCTAACACACTCCCTGCCATAATTCACACCATAACTCACATGTAATTGCCTATCTCATCCTCTGCTCACTCTCCCACCCTCCATCAAGCATGCCGCATCACACCTTATATATGTTTGATAAGCAGATACTCTCTCTGTCAGCAACGCCTGCGTCACGGCCAAAACACAAAAAAGCTTGCAAAATGGGCCCCTTCTGTACCCCAATCTAGGCCCTTCTTGGTCCCTACCTGATCCCTATTTGGTCCCTACCAGATCCCTACACATTTTCTACCTGGCCCCTACATGGTCCCTACCTGATCCCTACTTGGTCCCTACATGGCCCTTACTTGGTCCCTACCTGATCCCTACTCGGTTTCTATTTGATTCCTACTTGGTCCCTACAAGGTCTCTAATTGGTCCCTACATGGCCTCTATCTGGTCCCTTCTTGGACAACTTGCACACATCATTCAAAAGATTCAGTTTTGAACAAACCTCTCCTGCTTGGCAATGTCATGTTTCTGAATGTTACATGAGAAAGCAAATGTTAATGTACATCAAATTCATTGTTGCATTTCCTAAACTAAACTATCTGAAACTTACAATAGAACCCCCCTACATGGAGTCAAAGACAGGCTGTAGATTAATTTCTATGACATGCTGATTTGTCACTTTCCATAATTGTGATAATTTATTGGAAATCTCTTTCAATAAATACAAGTAGAACACTAACAGACACACAGAGCACCATATGTGACCATATGCTTCTGCCATTAGTGAGATTAAAAACTACAAACACCAGTCACCCCCCCCCCCCCGACCCCCCCACCCCCACACACACACACTCACACCTTTATAGTTTAACAATGCATGCTTTTTTGTTGGTCTCATTGGTTTGTTCCCAGAATAGTGGATAGAATAAAATTGCCTCAACAAAGAAGTCAGCCGATGTCAAAGTTCAGAAAAACACAGATGTGATCCTATTCTCATGAATTTTGGATCGTGTTTCAGAGTAGATAGTGAGGCCATCAAGGCACCCCACACTGAGCTCGGTAGGCTGGGGAAGCCCTTCTCCGCTGGTAAGCTGATCCCCTCAAATCCTCTTATCTCCTGATGCCCAAGGGCTGGCTATAATGGCTACAAAACTTGTGTCATCACAATTTGTGAAAAACATGGTATCCAACACGATACCGCGGTATCGTCAGCAGAAATCTGAGACCGGATATATCGCAGATATTGCAGGATATTGAAAAAGTAGGCTTTTTAATAAATGTGAATATTTTGCTGAGCACCAGTTTTGCGTTGGATGATGAGGGTTACGTGGTTGAGTGTGAACACCTGCAGGGATGCTGACAGGGCCTGACCCAGGTCACCTACACATGTCCCCTACCACACCTGAGGCCCCCATCAGCACGCTCCACACCAACCCACATCACTCTCCATCCATACCTTCCATTAATACACACTCCTTCTTCCTCTATTCATACATCCATATCTCAGTACTAACGCCTTTAACATCGTAATTTTATATTGACAAATACAAAAAAAATAATACAAAAAAATTGTAAAGAAAATTTGTTAAACACTTGTATGTATGGAGGGTGACAGGTGACCTTTGATGAGGAATGATCTCTGCCAGTGAATGACAATGGTACAGATAGCCTATGGGACCCCAGCTGCACTATTTTCTCTGTATGTTTGATGTTGATTACAATTTTTCCTGAAGCGCTTGTACAACACATGCACTTCACATAAAACATGACACACTTTACATGTGCTTTTTTGCCCGATTCTCTTATTCATGGCAGTATTTTTTTTCAGCTTCAGCTGGTACTGCTAGCACAAGGGTACAATTCCCTGAAGGAAATACATGCATATCTCTATGCTAAACTAATAGATTTAAAAAGAAATAAAGTTTTTAATCTTCGGTGTTTTCTTTTGGAACATGGACCACGATTGGTAATGAAATCAATGTTATAACACATGTGACAAATGACACATGAGAACACCGTAAATCGTAAGAGGAATACGTACATTTGTTAGCGAGTTGTCCGAGTGTGATTCTGTGCTGAGATCCGGGCTGGGAAGTTGGGGGAGCAACGTCCACCGTAACCTGCTGCTGCGAGTGCATTGCCACACCAGTGAGCACTTGACAAAACCTCGGCTCCCTTGGTCACTCTTCCATAGACCCACGCAGCTCCTGGTTTGCCGGATTCTAACTCAGCCTTTGTTTATATTTGAGAGTATTAATTATTCCTTTGTGAGTATTCTTCATTCATGAATGCAAAAAATGGTAAAATCCCTATGTGGTGGTGGTGGTGGTGCTGTTGGGGTTTAGTGTGAAGGGAGGCTGGGACTGAACTGCAGCCACTGACGGAGACTGCCAGCACGTGTACTGTATATGCAGGCCTCCTCCAACAAACAGTACTGATAACTTCTCCCACTTATCACCACCTCATATCAACTGATAACAAGGTACTCAATCCTTATTTCTTATCAGTCCAACCAACACCCTTGCTATTTTTTGGTCTCTGGGACTGATGTTTTAAAGGCTCAGCTTGTGTAGCGTTGAACAGTGTTTGTTTGACAACTGAAAAACAAAGCCTCAGTGTATGAATTTACTGTGTTGATTTGTGCACATTACAGCTGCTGTACATTTCACCATGCAAAGTTCTGTAATGAGCGACTCTGTGTCTTGTTTCTGGAATTGACAAGCTGTTTACCTCATCAGCTGTGGGCCCATCTGTATGAACATGTGGCTTGTCAATTTCACTGTGCACTACAGCTCCAGCTGTTCTTCTCTGAAATGTACTTCAAACGCTCATCCCATCACTCGTGTTAATTTCTCAGTGCGTATAAATAATCCACAAGAACCAAGTATTCCTTTTTTGAGAAAAAAAATCCTGCTTGACAACGTTTTAGCGGGCTTTTCTCAGTGTTGTTGTCAGTGGAGAGAGTCATGTGTGTGTTGTGTATTGGCAGACATGTGCAGTGGCAGCTGGTCAGCTGGGTTGTGTCAAGTCTGCCAGGCTCCACGGGGCTCTAGTACTACTCAGCCAGGAGGCTGCTGCTGCTGCTGCTGCTGATATGCACCCAGCCACCATACACACACCATCCAGGGAGGGCAAACTCACAAGTGCTCTCAAATCATATCTGCTTCCACACCGCGCTCATCTCATTCACTGCTTTATATCCAGGCAGATTTCAGATCAGGTTCAATCCTTGTATGTCATGTAGACAAGGTTTTGGAATTTTCAAACAGTGTTAAGAGTATAGGTATTTTCAAAACTATCAATTTTTTAGCTCTTCAAAAATTCTGAAACTTAACATGTGGGAAAATAAAAAAAAAGAAAAGTAAAGTGAATTATCCTGTTTTATGCCCCGAAATTGAGTGGGGAGCAAAAACTATTCAAACATTTAAATTTTTAATTCTTCCTGGTTCTCCTGGTAATATGGCCACTATGTAAGTGGGGCATTAGAGCTTAGTTTGGGGTGCAGATATTTGATGGAAGTCCCTCCCTGGTCCCAGACCTGGACAGTGTATTCTCTATTTCTCAGTCCCTCTCCAGTCTCATCAAATCCCACCAGACTGGGTCCAGATGTGCACATGTTGTACACTGTTAATTAGTAGTGCAGGCTGGGGGATGGGGTGGCATCTCAGGCAGAGTAGGCCACCGCATGAACCACATCACAGGCTGCTTCACACAGGGACCATGCAGGCAGGCAGTGAGCTCCTGTCAGGGGTGGTACGCAGGCAGGCAGGGAGCTTCAATAGGGGGTGGTATGCAGGCAGGCAGCGAGCTCCAATAAGGCACAGTATGCAGGCAGAGTAGGCTGTGGACTCCTACTGGGGCTGATATGCATGCAGAGTAGACTGTGAACTCCTACTGGGGCTGATATTCAGGCAGATTAGACTGTGAACTCCTACTGGGGCTGATATGCAGGCAGAGCAGACTGTGAACTCCTACTGGGGCTGATATGCAGGCAGAGTAGACTGTGAACTCCTACTGGGGCTGATATGCAGGCAGAGTAGACTGTGAACTCCTACTGGGGCTGATATGCAGGCACTGCCAGGCAGAGTGTGATTTGCAGGCAGAGCAAGCTGAGAGCATATTTATTGTGATGTCCTCAAATGTCCCACATTATCCACGACCTCAGACACTTTAACCTGGCATCACACAGATAAGATAAATGAAAGTTCTTTCTTTGACACATCTAATTCAACCTCAGAAAGTGCTTCTTTGATAGCGTTTTTTAAACAATGTTTGTTCAATTACCTTACACAAATATACTATATAATGCCGCTCTCAAGCTTTCCATCTGCGCTGCCCTGCTTCACACATGGCTTTTATCGGCAGCACTATCTTTGACGGGATGGAGGATGTAAACCCGGGACCAGATTGCTGGCCTAGTTGGTGGAGTGTGGCCACTCCAGAGTGTTTGTCCACACTTGACTGTCACACGCACAACACCATATGGTAATTACTTCCACTGTGGACATTTCCAAATTAATACCCTGCTGAAATCTATGCAAACACCGGCCCCCGAGCGGGTGGCAATCTGGTAATGCATTCTGCGTGGCCTCTTGTCATAGCTGCTTCTTGACTTTTTCCCCCAGTAGACACCATCTGAGTCAAACTTTGCTGTCTGTGAGTCTTGACATTGCTCTTCATCACGCAGGCATCACAGTCTCAGCCTGACACTGTAATCACTCGGCTTTGTCAACTTCCAAACCTTCTTAATATGACCGTTACCAGTTTAGGGCAAACCTCTATTTGGTCACGCATTAAAGTGATCGCATAAGGTCATGCATTACCATTGTGTGACCACATCTTGTCAAAAATAGCCATAGCTAGTGCATGGTAAAATATCCTCGCGCAATTGCCATATGTGAGTGACCATATACACTCACGTCTCATGTGGTATAAATGTTTGGCCCCAAAGGTTTTATTAATATCAGAAAAGTTGTTTTAACAGCATTCCTTTTGAACGTGACAATTTGGACAGATATTAATGGATAAAAAGATATCTCCTGGCATTTGCATAGTTTTCAAACTTAAACATCAATTATGTTATAAATGAGCTCACTCATCTGGAAATAAAGCTTTTTTCAATAAAAAACCAATCAATATGATGGAATTTACGCGTCATCTAAATATATAGCCTTGTTTCATAAACCTATTTTTCAAGTGTATAAATATTGTCATCTAACTGTCAATTCAATCAATTGTTTGTGCATGGCAAACAAAACTGAAGAAAGCTCAGCTCATAACTATATCTAGGTATATCACTTGATGTCAAACCCATCTGTGCCACTAACGAGATAACAACATACCAGGTTGTATTGATGCTACTATATTAAAACAGTCAGTAGTCATGAGCAAATTTGATGCAACGCATGTCATGACCTTGGCCCAAAAGTCACTATAAGATCATCAAAACAAATAATTCTTTTTATGAATGTTTTCTAAAATAATATTTTGATGATTTTTATTATTAGCTCCTGTGATCTTAAAAATAGCTCAGTGATCAATCTCATTTGTGTCTCTACTAGGTCAATCATATCAGCCAAATTACAGTGATATTCTTTTTATTTTATATCAGATGAGCATTCAGGCAAATTGATGCAGTGCAGGTTATGACCTTGATCTTGACCTAAAGTCAACAGAGTCACCCAAAAGAATTCTTTGCATGCACTTTCCATATTGCCTATGTTCAATGACCAGCTTCCAAACACTATGAACCATGTCACCAATTTGGCTTGTAAGCTCTGTGGCTTGTCTCTTATAGTCAGCACCTTGGCAGCCAGCACCTCAGCATGTCTGTGACATTCAGCACCTTGCCATGTCTGTAGCAGTCAGCACCTCGCCATGTCTGTGACAGTCAGCACCTCGCCATGTCTGTGCAAGTCAGCACCTCACCATGTCCCTGACAGCCAGCACCTCACCATGTCTGTGCACGTCAGCACCTCAACATGTCTATGGCAGTCAGCACCTCACCATGTCTGTGACAGTCAGCACCTCGCCATGTCTCTGACAGCCAGCACCTCACCATGTCTGTAGCAGTCAGCACTTCACAATGTCTCTGACAGTCAGCACCTCGCCATGTCTGTGGCAGTCAGCACCTCACCATGTCTGTGACAGTCAGCACCTTGCCATGTCTCTGACAGCCAGCACCTCAGCATGTCTGTGACAGCCAGCACTTCACAATGTCTCTGACAGTCAACACCTCGCCATGTCTGTGGCAGTCAGCACCTCACCATGTCTGCGACAGTCAGCACCTTGCCATGTCTCTGACAGCCAGCACCTCAGCATGTCTGTGACAGCCAGCACTTCACAATGTCTCTGACAGTCAGCACCTCGGCATGCCTGTGGCAGCCAGCACCTCGCCATGTCTCTGACAGTCAGCACCTCACCATGTCTGTGACAGCCAGCACCTCAGCATGTCTGTGACAGCCAGCACTTCACAATGTCTCTGACAGTCAGCACCTCGCCATGTCTGTGGCAGCCAGCACCTCGCCATGTCTGTGGCAGTCAGCACCTCGCCATGTCTCTGACAGTCAGCACCTTGCCATGTCTCGGACAGCCAGCACCTCGCCATGTCTGTGACAGTCAGCACCTCGCCATGTCTGTGGCAGCCACACAGTCTTGGCCTTGCCACATTGCTTTGAGGGACTCAGGTGGCAGTGGCCTTCCCAATTCACAAATTATATTGCAATTAGGCTAATGTAATCTGGGGTTTGGTGTTGTACAGGGCACCTGCTGTCACCTGGCCCTGGTGCTTGACTCCATCAAACTAACACCTCCCAAAGCCACCACATGCACACTACATCTTTTTATCCCATCAAATATGTATAATCTTAATGTTATATAATATAAAGTTATAAAGAAAAGTTGGAGATAGATACCAGTGCATATACCTGGGAACCAGGGAGATAGATACCAGTGCATATACCTGGGAACAGCAATATATATATATATATATATATATATATATATATATATATATATATATATATATATATATATATATATATATATATATATTTAGAAGCTGTTACAGATATGAGGTACTGGAGGTATTTTTGTCAGACCTCATTATGGGGTACCATCTCATACCTTATTGTGTGTGACAGGAGAGTGCCATCTGGTGTTAATAATGAAATTGTTTTACATACCTCACAAATCTAACATTCATATCAATGGCGCTAATGCCATTATCCACCACTAGGGCACTTATTACTACATGTGACACTAGATGGCAGTGATTTATATAGTTATTGCCTGGTTGTATAAATATGCTTCTCAGACATGTTTGTTCAAAAGGCCTTGTACAGGTTACTTATGTAATTGTGACTAAGCAGCTGCACTATGAAGAGTGGGGTATTTTATATGCCTCACAGTACGTCAATGCCCCACAAGACAGGTCTGAGATTGGTAAAAACCCCATATCTGATACAACCTCTTTCTATATATATATATATATATATATATATATATATATATATATATATATATATATATATAAATATATATATATATAAATAAATAAATATTTATATAAATGATGCAATACAATTCAATATTTAATATTTAAATGATGCAATACAATTCAATACTTAGTGAAATAATGCAATATTGCATATAATCATGAGAATGGGTCATTACCATAAAATATTGCAACAATTTTCACCGTTTTTAAGAGGGATGATTTTGCATTCATTAAGCTGTCATAGGCAAGACATGTGCAACTTGACCAAAAAAAATGTTTCCTATATATTTCTGTGAGCATGATAATGTTGAGTTGAATATCTATCACACATACCCTTGTCATACTTTTTGAAAACATCTAATGGACATACTGTTTCCTTGAATTCTAAAAATACTTTGATAGTAAACCAAAGACAAAACACTGTATGCAGTTTTAATATTTTTCATGTGAAGTGGATCTGTAGAGTATGTTCATACAGGTCTTGGCCAGTTTTCCTAATGCATGTCAGCGTGCTCCTGTGACACTAGAACATGCAATATCAGATGTACAGTTACTGCTAATGTTGTAACATATAATGCAGGGTCCCTGATCCTATACATTTATACCAACATACATTATACTTACACTAGTACATATAATGCAGGGTACCTGATCCCATACACTTATACTAGGTCCCTGATCCCAAATTCCATATGCAAAATCTTTTTTATATTTTTTTTTATTATTTCATTCATATAAATATAATTAACCTATAGACTAGTTAAACTAATTAAAATAATTTTTATATATTGCTGATCCATTCTGCGTAGAAAATCATAAGATACAGAAAACAGAGGGGCTTTTACTCTCTAGTTTGGTCTATCCGTGTGAACATAAGATAGCCTTCTTGGTTTTAAATAGCTTTAAGACGGCATCATCTGGTCCTGGTGACTTTTAAACATATACTCCTTAGAAATTCTGTTGTCAACTTTAGCAAGGCCATTATGTATCACTATATTAGTAACAGATCTCTGCGATATATAATTCCGTGATCTTTAGCGGACACGATTTCAGTGTCCTTTGTGCAATATTTGCGCCCACCTGAGCATACATTGTGCGTGGAAGTAACAATGGGTGGGTGCGGGTTACACTGACACATTATAAAGGCCTCCCTGTTGGCTGCAGACAGTTGCCATGTCATTGACAACTTATAGAAATCTTCACATGATCACTTATATACCACCTGAGGCCCCCCATCTATGTGCTACTATTGTACACCTGGTGATCAGCAAAACTCTAAGCTTGAATACTCAACTAAATCACAAAATCAGTCCTTTTTCTCTCACCATTTCCCCTCCCAGGAAATGGATCGGCAACAATGCAACTATTGCAAATGATGTGGAGGTTCATATACTTTAGATATAGTGTTCTTCTGATAATGGTGAAAATTGCTAAATAAAATAATATTGTAAACAAAAACTAACAAAAAAAATCCCCAGATGCTTCTGCAAGTTGCTTGTAAATATGGTAGCAGTGAGATATTGTGAAATATGAACATGAGATATTGTGAAATATGAACATTTTGAAAGAACATGTTAAAATCGAGCACCAAGCAAAGCTAACATTGTTTAGCAACAGTTCATCATGTCAACATGCTTCATCAGTGTCTATTTTTAGCACTCATGATTCACAAATAGGTCAGTTGGCCAAAATGTCAAAGTTTTTGGCAACATTTTAATGCCCGTGATCTTGAAAAATGGGCAATTCTCATGTTTGAAGTCATCCTATTGCAGGATTTTATTGGGTCCATGTATGGTAATTTGTGCATGTAACTTAAATAGCTGAAAAGATATAGTGCCGAGAGTAAAATGCCAAAGTTTTTGTTGACAGACGCATCTACGGACCAACAGACTGAGCCCATTACCATAGCTCCTGTACCACCATGCCACTCAGGCTGTGGGAGCTAATGACAAATTATTTCAAATGGAAAAAATAAGAGTTTTGAAAGTGACTTTTCTCATTAGAGTGTTACGGACAGGTCTGTTTGTGTGATAGGCAGCCTATTCCCACACGGTCCATTGTAGAAAATATTGCGACATCAATCACATATGCTACACTCTCACACGTGTCGGAGATGTAATATACAAACCCTATCAACAATACACCAGTCACAATGCATACATATATCCATCTTATATCATTGTGATCAACTGCACCTTGAAACAACAATTTTTCCCATTAAAAAAAACATTTACATAAAAATATATTTGTATCATAAAATTGGCATCACATTTTGCTTTAAAATATCCTTTAAAATAATGTTATCAGAGTTTGCTGGTGTGATAAATGGAGGTAAGAATAATTGGGATATACTGCGTGGCACATCGAGTATTGGATGGGTTTTGGCGTGGCAGCATTGCTGATAATCTTGTCAGCAGCTTTTCCTGCACCTGCAGTATCCTGCAGTCTCCACCTGCACAAATTAAACATGCTCCAACACCATATCTGCCAAGCTACCCCGCCTCATTAACATCCACACACCCATCCCACCAGACGGCTACATCAGATTCTTTTCTTAGTGCCAACCATTATTTAATAAAGTTTCCTTTTGGTGTAGCCACTCTTATTCCGATTATAGAAAATTCATTAAATAAAAAAATGGGGACATGTTGAAATTTATGGACATTTTGATTTCTTGATTTTTCATACCTTCAGTTCATTCCTTGGTTTTTATTCATTTAACATTGTATCATTGTATCCCATGCAATATTTTAAGTTTTACCATTGATTTCCTCAAATTCCATAACATTCTAATATATTTCTCACTTTACAAATTTCATGACCAAACTGATTTTCATGGAACTTGTACCCAAACAAGAGATAAATATAGAACAGATCTCATGTCAGCAAAAAACACCCCTCTTGGATGAACGATAAATGGACTGTCCCGAAACCATGCTTCATTTGGCTGAAATTTGTGTGCAATATTGTGTGTATTGATTGCCAGGTTTAAGATGCTCAGCTGTTCCCACAAGAGAAACACAAAACTTCTATCAAATCTCAGCTTAAAACAGCTCGCTTCTCTTTTTTAAATATCGCTTTGTGTCATTTAGCTCCTTCCCCCATAATGAGCTACGAATTACATTCTGAATCACTCTGCCTCACTTTTTGAATGTTGCCAAACACTAACATATACTTGCACTGATTATAATTACAATCTATTATTTCAGGACACTCTATTAAACATTACGCGTCATGGTCTAACAATAAGCATCATAGTCTAACAACTCTCACGGCAGATATATTTAACTTGCTATAATTCAGTTGCTTGAATGAGGTGGTCATTCTCAGTACTTAGAGAAATCAACTTCTAAAATGTTACATTATAGAGGCCATGTAAAACACAAAGGCGTGAGAGAACATTGCACAGAATAAGGAGACAGAAAGTTAACACAAATTTCATGGCATTCATATCATCTGAAGTTTTTTAAAGGCTGATAAACAAACAATAAGGAAAAAAATGCAAGATTAGTTCATTAATTGCACATTGTAATAACCAAAAAATATTTCATTAAAAAAAAAAGTAAAGGGAAAAAATATATATTCGCAAGTGCATATAATAAAGCTCCCCAACAGCTCAACCTTCCAAGTTCCATTGTTCATGATGAAAGTCTGAATATGATCTATGTGTTTATGTTTTTATGCAATTTCCTGCTAATTTTTTTTCATTTACTGCGGGACACCTGCGCCAACTTTTTGGCCCTCTTGTCTTCTGCAGCGAGCTGAGCAACTGCACCTGCTTCTGTCTGCTCAATAATCCTGCCGATGCAAAACACTGCTCAATAAAGACTCTCAGCACAAAAATGTCTCGGCCACAGTAATATGCACTTATATTGCGTCTTGTTCTTTCTGGCTTTTAATTAATACACCAAGTATTACCAGTAACATTAATTCATAAGGGAATGCTATCTTCCTATGTTGTGAGCCAAAATAATTATTTTTATAGCTTTTCCATGTGATGAGGCATATTAAATATGAGGAAAATAGATGACTTTCATTGTTTATATTGCGTATTAATAACAATCTCAGGTGTGCCTCTATTATAACCATTTTCCTGCCATAGCTAAAAGTCCTCGTCTATATAAATCGTTCTATAAAGTGAGCATTTGTGATTTAATGGTTGGAATAATATTTCTTCAGGATGTTGAGAATTTCTATGAAATTGTTGAGTTCTGTAGTTGGAATTTACAAAGTTGGTTGTCATATTCAAATCAACTTAAAAAGATTGCAAGAAAAAGTATATTGGCCAAAACAAATCACTTCCTGTGTCATACAAAAAGGTTGAGTACTGTGTCATACCAAAAGGTCAATTTTAATCATACTACTGAAAATATATGTCAGAAAATAAAGATAAACTGCTCATACTGAATACAGTTGTCATTTATGTTATATCCCTCATCTAGTTCAAGATTATGTTTTCCCAATTGGTCTTCACTTGACTAATCATTGATCACCTTCACTAATCTAAATCCATCAAAACCCTAATCTATGACCACTTTCCTATTCTTTTATGAATGAGTTATAAAGTTGTGATATATATATATATATATATATATATATATATATATATATATATATATATATATATATATATATATATATATATATATATATATATATCACAATGTTATATATATATATATATATATCACAATGTTTTGGTTTCCCTAACAACCATTGTCAGAGGTGAGAGACAGAAATATTCTGCAGAATAAATACATAAACATAGATTAGGTGATAAACCTAATTTAGTGTCATGGTCACAGACTAGGGATTGAAAGGACATAGATTAGGGACAGTGATCACAGATTAATGCCTGATGGACAGTATCCAGATTAAGGATGGATTATGACCTGTACACAGATTAGTCCCATCCTCCTGAATCAACTTTCAGTTTTGCCTATTCTGTCTTCTGAAATGCGCTGAATAACATATCATAGACAATACACAGATTTGTTTCTGACATATATCATACATTATATTTCTCATTATGCCAGTCAGTGTGATGTAATGCTGCACAGTGCTGGGTGTGTATGGGTAGGGGAGGCAGCATCTGGCTTGGCGGGGGCAGTCGGGACTAACGCCAGGCATGCAGGGAGTGGGGTGTTGGTCGCAGCTTCTTCCCATCCAGTGATGGATAGAACAGGTTGCGCTGGCTCCAGTCTGTCTGAGACTGGTGTACCCCACCACCAGGCTGGCCTGTGATTGATCAAGCAAGCCAACACTCTCCATACCACACTGTTTGTTTACTTCTGCTTACAATTAGTAAAAGCTCACAAAAAATGTGCCAGCTCCGTGGCCCTGGGACCCCTGCACTTGCTCCCATCACTGGGCACAAAGTACACACCTCCCTGCCTCCGCAGCCTGCCTCCGCAGCCAGCCTAGAGGTGCCAATCTCCTACCTGCCCATCACAGTGTTTAATCTAGGTACCACGCAGCTTTAAATATCCGCCGAAAAAAATCACATGTATCAAACCCCGTCAGAGAGATTCCGATAATATGGTTTTAGAACACTTTAAGGCAGAGGTAAGTCAGCTGCAGGGATTGAGGGGGACTGACAGAAGCCAGCTGTTGGGATGTGGGAAGGTCTAATTATGAGTGGTGACACATGACAAGTGCAGTGGGGTGATCTACAGGGTCTGGTCCCCACCCCTCATGTGAGGCATATTTGAAACACGCTGGAAGATCTCTCTCCAGATGCAAACATGAAATGTGTGTCTCTATTTATTGATGTCTCCCATATAATACTATATTCTCTTGGTCCAGCATTAACTTCCCATCACTATTAGATTGGTTCATTGACTACCAACCTTATCTGCTATAGATTGGTACATTCACTACTATGTGATACCAACCTTATCTGCTGAAGATTGGTACATTGACTACTATGCGATATCAATCTTATCTGCTATAGATTGGTACACTGACCACTATGTGATACCAACCTTATCTGTTAAAGATTGGTACATTGACCACTATCTGATACCAACCTTATCTGCTATAGATTGGTACATTGACTACCATGAGATACCAACCTTATCTGCTATAGATTGGTACATTGACTACCATGAGATACCAACCTTATTTCCTAAAGATTGGTACATTGACTACCATGAGATACCAACCTTATCTGCTATAGATTGGTACATTGACTACCATTAGATACCAATCTTATCTGTTATAGATTGGTACATTTACTACTGTGATACCAATCTTCTCTGTATAGATTGGTATATTGACTTCCATGAGATATCAATAATACCTCTTATGAGGTATTGATACCAACCCTCTCTTCTATACATCGGTATATTGACTTCCATGGGATACAATACCAATGTTGTCTGTAATAGATTGGTACATTGACTTCCATGAGATATCAACAATACACATCGGTATTTTGACTTCCATGGGATACCAACCTTCTCTGCTACAGATTGTTATCAGAATCATACTATTATGTCTCATATTTAATCCATTTAACACCATCTTGTATCTTTTCTGCATTTCTTTTAAAAAAAGGTATAATTTGTCTTCTTTGTTATGTCAGAAATGATATGTTAACTAATCAATAGAGCACTCTGCTTCCCACACCAATCATCAGCAAGTACCAGTCAAAATTCCATATCTCACTACTGGTGCCAGTCTAATTTGTCCTATCACGTCTGACCACTGCCCTCCAACCCCAAAAATGTCAACAAAACACACATGGCTATACTGATATGAGATTTCATTGGCTAATATGACTGATCAACACAGTAACGGCCAGCGAGATTCTTGTGGTTGCTTTCATGCGAGGGCCCATTCTGTATGTGTGAAACACCTGATGACTTTTCCTGGCTGTAAATCATGTGTGAACACTTGTTTGTGGGATCAACAAATCTGTGTCTGATTTAATCGCACTTGGAAATGTCAGATCCTATAAGTGAACAGAATCCATCAGGCTTCCTGGGCAAAATTGATAAAAGATATGCCTTACTGGATACAGATGAGAATACAAGAATATAAGCAAATGGCGGTTACTTTAATGTGCCGCATCTTACTCTTCACACATTGTTTTTAGTTCCCAGCTTCTCTGCTATTCTCTTTTTCTTGGCCCCAATCTTTGCTTTCCTCCTACACTATAACAGAGCACAGGGGATGTTTTTATCCTTAGAGAATTTGTTAAAATAGCAACGGCACCAGACCTCTAGATGTTCATGTATTAGACAAATATCTGATATCAAAGATCTATATACTGGTGAATTTGAAAGGTTTTTCTATTTTAAAAATAGCATAAATTAGAGTAATTGAGAATGATAGATTTCTATTTAATTCCTGGGTGCCAATCAAAAGAACCTATTGTTAGAATGGTGTTCCTTATAGTTTCTTGAGATTTTCAATTTGAGCCAAGACAGACTCTGTCATTTGTTCACATCAATACCCTTAAATCGTGTATTCAAATTTGTCAGAAACGATTCTAGTTGTTTATCGTTAAAAATATATATGCACTAAAGCAAAAATACAAGCTGAACAAAGGATGAGAATGTTTGCAAGTTTTGTGGCTTGAGGAGTGGTAATTCTGCCTGGCTGTGAGACACCCCTGCCGCTTAATGAACGCTAGACTTTGGCTGCCCAGCTGGACACCTGTCTGCTGATGACACACCTATCTCCCTCACCTGGACACACTGCCGCCCCAATGTGTCACAATGTGTCCTCATTTATCTCCCCTCAAAAACTCTCTGATAAACCTTGGCATCTTATATCTTTATCAGCTAATACATCTTTCTGTCTTTCACATAGCCACTCAAAAAGCAAGATATTATATAAATTTAAACCATTAAACCCTCAGATGCATACCTTTAAAACACCATAGCCATTCATAATCTAAATCTAACCCATATTTCACCATTTTTTTTATCATAGAATCTCAGTGGCATTGAAATAAATCATTTTTTTCTGTTAAGTTTTCATCAGTTTCCCACTGTGTTTGACAGTATGTATGTCCGGTATCTACACCTGTTCTACCAGCGTGATGAGCCTCCGATGATGATAGTGACAGCCTGTCATACTCAAAATAACCATCAGCATCACATCTTATCTCATGTTCCTAATTTGTATATGTAAAAGATCTCAATTCTTTGTGCTTCTAAATTTTATTTTTAAATCTATAAACATAGACAAATCATTCTTAACCCCTTGTATTTTTCTTGATCACAAAAGAAAAGAAAAACGATAATATCAATAAATATTAAGCCTTATCATAAAATATACACAATCCTATTCCATCAGTTATGTCAGTGATTTATCTTTTTATTATACCAAGTAAATATGACAAATGTGCACTATGGTCTCAAAATGTGCACTGTGGTCGTTCAATGTAAATTAATGGCAATTTTGGTTTCGTTTGACTCCAATGTATCGTTATCTTGTGAACTGCAATAACTCTGGCCCTGCTGGCCATGAAACATGCACCAGCGACTAGGAATAACGGCCTGTCGAGGATCGTCTACGGGGCAGAGAATGTGCCTCGTCTCCTGCCCCTAACCACAACTTATAATTGCAACCCCCACCATGCGCTGCCCGATGGTTTTCCCAGCCAATCTGTATGATAAATTCTAATTCTCCCCAATATCTTTCTCGTCATCGCATGCCACTCCAGCTTTGTTTTTCCCAAAAATCTGCTAATCCTCGAGTGTCACATTGTATCCCCAATCTTGATGCAAATTCGGCCTGGATCCCCAAGTGTCCGTAGATAATGATGGTATTTTGTCGCTGAATGATTTGCAGGGCCGCACTCGAGGTTTTCCATTGATGAATGTGGATGGGTGGGGACTAGCGAGTTTCGGTATTGACGATGAGAAACTTAAGACCTGGCGCAAGCCGAAGGTTTCCCACATTACGGTTGTGTGTAGACACATTTCAGTCCCAGTTGACACCTCCAAGAGCCTTCCAGCCCTCTTGTGCTCAGGAAAAAATATCTCCACCACAGCTGCAGCCATGAATAATTCACATCTCTCTGCCAATTTCTGCACAGCATCAGGGGTGGGGCAACGAGGGTTCACCGTTTACATTGGCGGCTTTCTATAAATTTTGTATTAATTGATTACCATTTAGTTGATAAAGATATCAATATGCAGAGTTGAAGAAGGGTGGGTGGGTGGGTGGATGGGGGGGAAGGAGAGAGGCTAGGGAGAGGTGTTGGGAGTAATCATCGGCAGGCCCTGCGATGAATGAGGGAAAATGGTGGCCTGGCCACAGGTGGCCCCATGCCACCAATAGATCTCATTCTCTTGTCTTGCGCCATTCAATACATATGTGGCCTTTGTGTTTGAAGCTTGCCATTGTGCCAATATAGATTCTCATTAGCTTCACAAATTTTTGAAGATGTGTACACTTGTGATGGAATATGGCAAACTTTGCCGTTCGCAAATAGTCGGGACACGTGATCCCTCATGATCACACGTAAACAAGGAAAATCACCATGATATACCAATAACTACACCAACATTTCGGAGGATCTTAGTTTAAAAAATAAATAAATAAATAACCAAGGCAAGAAGGATACATGTAGTTTAGAAGGCTACTTTTGTACCCAATTTGCTGCAAATGGCCCTTGAAATGCTCCAGATCACCACTATATTATAATAGCTCCTATTTAATTTAAATCCTCCTGCCTAACACATCTAGGTGGCAAAATAGGCATAAAAAGATCAACTGATCATTTAATTTGAAAAAAATTAAATAAAAGTGTATTCAAAATGATATATCCTGCAGGAGATTTGATCTGTTAACGTATAAGATAACAGCACTTTGGGAAGTCCTACTTAATTTTGCGAGTGTGCAAATCTTACATTTTATCTCCATTTCTTTGGAGGAAAGTTTGTATATTTTTCAGTTTGATACAGGGATGCCACAAATATACAGAATGCAGTGCCATGAACCGCAAGTATCTAAAGCCAACGAGCTAACGAGAGCCATCAGGTGAGATGCACAAAACAGATCCAACAAATATAAGCAGAGACCACATGTTTATGTTTGCATAGGCCCAACCGGTATCCTTTCTCTGCGATCTGGCTTGACTTATGTACTCCCTTTCCAATGATCTCAAATGTTTCCAATCTCTAGTGATTGCAGGATATTGGCGCCATGCGGCTGTGTTAACTGCTGCCAGGTGGAGCCACACATATCTGCCGTTTGCTTGCTTATTTTTGTTTGTTTCTATTTGTAGCCACTTACCAAAGAAGAAGTTCCCAGGATGTCAACAAAAGTGCTTTGAACTTTGTCAAACGTATTCTCAAAAAGATTTCTTCAAAGTTGAGTTCCTGATCAGTTTATATTTTTCAAAACGTATTCATGTATCAACAATGTACTGTTGTGGCATGTTAAAAAAAACTTCAGTGTCCTGAAACTTATTTCATGAAAAGTCTTATAGTGTCTCTTATGCTTAAAGTAAGAGTATAATTCTCATGTCTGTTGAAATGAAAATCTACTAATGAGTTGATTTCAACTCCCAACAAGCTATAGGCAAATCATTCTTCAAAAAGAGAAGGGCATTGAGCCTAGTGGCAGGCTTCTATCAAACCCTACATTGATGAACCTCGACAGAAAAGGTTGATCGGCAAACCAGGCTGTGATCAGTGTCTTCATGTGTGTGCGTAATGAAATAATAATCATAAGCTGAAGATTGCACCGAAAAATGTGAATACAAACTAAAATGTACATTTTCCAATTTGAATATGCCAATATCAATACTGACTCTACCTCATGCTGCATATCTAACATACCTAAAAAAATGAAAAATGCTGAAAAGATGTTGAATTATGACGACTACTGAGCACACATCAACAAAAATAAATAAATATAAAAATATTTAAAAAATATTCAGTGGGAAATGTTTTATTTTTTTAAAATACCATACCTTATAGAGGAACATTGGTAATAACGCTGTAATAACATTATCTGTCGTTCATTCTTAATTTGGAAATGAATTAAAACATGAAACAGACAAGGAAAATGTCAACTCAGCACATATATATTTGTGTAATCAGAACTACAAGGCACAGAGATGGTTCACATTAAACTCTGACCGTGACTTTTCTTCGCAGCAGCCAGCAAACAGGCAATTTTTTGCCAAAGAAACTTGTTGCAAAGATGTTGCAGATAGATTTTGTGAAAAACTTGTGCGATTCCTTGAGGTTTTTGGTGGGCTGTGTTGGTGAGTCTGTGTTACATTAGCTGTGTTTTGGAGAGTTTTCGCCTGACGCTCACCTGTCCGTGGTTCTCATTACGACTTCATCAGACTTTCTGACACAGCCACTCTGTCTTCCAAACCCTACCTATTTTCTCTATGGGGGGATTCAGATTTATTTTTTTCTCTAAACAAATCAGCTCTTACTCTTATTGATTATATTGTGTGCTAGGCTTTCATCATTTAATCATTTAATGAATATATTGCATGATAGGCTTTCATCATTTAATCATTTAATGATTATATTGCATGACAGGCATTCATCATTTAATCATTTAATGATTATATTGCATGATAGGCTTTCATCATTTAATGATTATATTGCATGATAGGCTGACTATATTTACAAGAATGAGATGTTATATATTTATATATATATATGTGGAATATATGTGGAATAGGAGGTGGGAGCTGTGAGGCATATGTCAGGTAGTCCCTTATCCTCCAGCATTGCCAGAGTCCTGTCTGAACCACCAAAGTGTCTACATCTGGATTCAGTCCACACCATTATAAGACTGTATTACTTCAATTTTACCCAGACTCCAAAGTGATCAATATGTTATGTCAAATCTAGCTCAGATTCCAGGGCAAATTTGATGGTAATTCCACTGCAATTTTCTCCTTTAGCACCATCCTTTAATTCAAATTTGTGCAAATTGAAATAGTAAAAGGATAATAATTTATCTCGCCAAAAAGTAAATTTATTTTTGCTCTTCAATGAGATAACACAGCGCCGACAGAAATACCACAAGATTCCTTATCAAGAGTCCATCTAGCATATTTATGATACGAAAAATAACTGGAGAGATAAGTTTATGAATCACACCTCTTTACATCATGCATAAGTAGTGGGAAAATTGCATTCTGGTGATCTTGCATATAACATAAAAGGCAATTACATTTAGGCCAAATAAAATAATCCATTTGTTTCAGGTAACATGCCTGTAAAAAAAAATAGGGTTGGTAGATAGGGATTTCAATTTTTTGTTGGTGGAGGGAGAGTCAGTCGTGTTACCTGAAACAAAGGTATCATTTTATTTGGCCTTAAGCACACATTTCCTTTGGTGATCAATACAAGACACCCACCGAGGACAGGTAACAAGGATTTCCAATCTCCCGAACCCATCCCTGAGTTTACACGGAGACCATCATCAGCATCATCATCATCATCTAACACTCAGCTCCCATTAAACATCAGCGCATGACATCTCATGTCAATAGTAATAATGACTTTCTCTATTGTTCTGTACTTGACATGCCTTAATCCCACACACATGCAAATGTAGTTCTGGTGTTCAATGATTGGCCATGTTAAAACTTCATATTTGAACCAATGATGAATGATCTCTATCTTTAAATATACAACCATTTTGTCATATAGTATAAATATAATTTGTCATTTTAATTTGTTGGATTTGACACAATTTTTATTTTGATATTTAAACACTGCCAGGATTTAATAGATCATGACAAACTTTTTGATTAATTTCCTCTATAAACAGAACATCTAGAGAAGAGCATTATCTCTATGACAGAACTAGAATCCCCTCATCTTCTCATCTTGCTACATTCCAAGAGTTGAAAGAGTCAATCTACATCCCCTCAGATGTAGCTACAGTGAATTTATAGGCATCAAGACCTAAATACCAGAACCGAATAGGCCCAGAAATCTGTAGGAGTGAAACACCACCAGAAACATATCATAGGTATACTATTATCTTAGTTGGACTGAAAAGATGTGATATTTTTGTAAAGATTTGAAAAAAAAAGAAAAAAAGTATATTATTATCTGAGTTGAAACTAGAGTTGAACCTTTTAGTTCCATGTCCAAGTTGAAAGAGCGAGTCCATATCAACAAGCTCCGTCTTGTTAAATATTTTTCCGATATAAACACTCTCTAGTTGCTAGAGTAAACCTCTATAACTGCTCTCAGATCTGAATAGATAGGATAATATCAATAAGTTCTATACAAATAGTTTTCTAATTAGTGTTTATCTTTTTTCTTAATTGTTCGGAATCAATTCTGCATACAATGCATCCATTTTGTAAATGGACAGGTACCAACCCTTACAATACTAATGTAAAAAGAAAATTTGTTTTGCAAGTTGTTGACAGGATGAAGCCAACAATAGAGCTATTAAAATATCCCAAATGCTATCTCCTCATATTGAAACAGAGGGCTTAGGACACTTTGAAACACACTGCTTAGGTGCCAGTGGGATAAACATTTGCCTTAAAATATTCATATAGTACAACAAAGGGTTTGTATTACTGAACACATGGCAGCTGTCAATACAAAACAACTGTCTTAAATCTTTCCTCGTTAAACAATGTCCCAAGATTGTGCATCTTTGACGATACTTAAAAAGGTTGAGCGAAATTACGGAAGAGCAAGGTGTTACAAGGTCGTGTGACTTGAGTCTGACGGAAATTGTACCAGCCAAATTGCAGGTGCATGTTTAAATTGGGTTCCTCACTTGGAATTTGACAAATTTGTGAACACTGAAAGGGATGAGAATTGATCAGTGGTCATTTGCATTTGATTAGCTGGGTCGGAAATTCTTCAGAGCCGTGCAGCTGACGAGGGGAGCAGAATAAACATTGTGCTCGTTCAATAGGACTAACATTAAGCGCACTAATAACTGAGGACAATCCATCGCTCACAGCTGCTCCGTTCTCTCACAGGAAAAACCTTGTGTCCCGGGCGATCCGCTAACAACAGTCTGCACATGATGCAGACACCTCTAGGGATGGGCTGGTTCACGTGAAGGGGTGACAGGTCGGGCCGGGGATCAATCACCATATTGCACACCTGTGCCCATCATCTTGTGATTGGCTGTCACCTGCATCGGTCTGCGGCGATGAAACCCATGCAGATAACAGCTCATATGTAGGCGTTTGCCATCAGATAATATTTCTTGCCAAAGCTTTACGTGTTCATATGAGATAAGGGTGGGCAGCACCTGTCAACCCTGGTGGTAAAATGAGACCCAATATTGACCAATCATCATTGATTATTTCTGCAGCTGCAGGTCTACCACATGTGTTGGAGCTTTACATCCACACATGTAGTAGATCATAAACTGTCCACAGATAGAAGAGCTTGTAATGGACCTCAAATTTACAAAAAGAGTTCAGTTATGTAGTGTGCCAAGGTCATCTAACATTGCATAAATGTTATGGTCGGAGATTCAAATTTCAAGGAAGCAAACACTATCAAGTGCAAGATGTGTCCCAAAGACAAGGTGAATGAAACTAGTGCATGCCATTTCTGAAATAGCCATTTGGAATGAACACACTTAGATGTGTCAGTATGCCATTTGTCTGCTCAATGGCATAATAGCTTTGTCCTAACTTCAGAGACAGCAGTATTTGTCCTTTCTTTGTCCTTGATTTCAGACATGGCAGCACAAGACCTTTTTTACTTTTGGATTCAGTTACAGCACAATTTCCTATTAATGAGTTTAGATAAGACAGAAGATTCTTTCTCTGTTTCTATTTATTAGATAGGTTTTGACAACAACTCAAAAAACTTGAACTACTAATTTAAGAGAGAAAAAAAGTAACTACGGCTTTCCTTTTCCACAGAGCTAAAACTTTCTCTTTTCTATTTTAAGGCTCAGAGACAGTAAATTATCATTGTCTGATTACTGTCCACAGAAAAGTGACAGAAGTTTACATCTCTGCTCTGAGGAATGCCCTTTCTCTGCCCTGAGACATGCCCTTTCTTTACCTGAGACATGTCCTTTCTTTGCTCTGAGACATGCCCTTTCTCTGCTCCGAGACATGTCCTTTCTCTGACCTGATACATGCCCTTTCTTTGCTCCGAGACATGTCCTTATTTTACTCTGATACATGCCCTTTCTTTACCCCGATACATGTCCTTTCTTTACTCTGATACATGCCCTTTCTTTACCCCGATACATGCCCTTTCTTTGCCCCGATACATGCCCTTTCTCTGCTCTGATACATGCCCTTTCTCTGCTATAGGATTTCAGTGAAAGTAACATATGTCCATCTATGTTGGGTCTTTGTTGGTGGCATCAGACCCAGCACCAGCGTGGTGAGCAGAGCATTGTAATAATAAGTTAGATCAATGTGGTGTGGTGTGCGACACGGCGTCAGGCGGTGTCCATGTGCCCTCCTTCTCATACTCCATGCTCATGTATTACTTTTCAATACCACCAGCAAACAATGTAAGCACAAGCAAAAAGGAACTGAGACAACTAAGCAAATACGTGCTGAAAACCTCCACATCTGTTGTATAACATTTTTCATTGGTCTGTCCAAGTGTGCCACTTGACAAGATCTGTGGGGAACACACTCTTTGCTGGACAAGGTTTTTCAGCAGCGCGTGATCACAAAACTTGCCTTTACTCCAATTCCTCACAACCGCACTTGATTTACCTGAATAACTCACAAATATTAAAACTAAAAGTAATATCTATCACCCTTGTTTAAGAAAAGTCTAAATTCATCATCGTCAGGTGACTCTCCGTCCCTTTTACTCTGACAGAGAATTAGGCGGGGCCTGCCAGTGGGTAAGGGCGAGAGAAGACGGGCAGCGCTCTCCAGACTTGTGGGATGAAGCGGGCGACAGATTGGTCTGCCACTACACATACAAGCTGTTGTCATGTTGTGCTGATCATAATCACTTCTCTATTGATCTCATTCACGGCAGACATTGTCTCCTAATTGACCTGCTTGTAATAAAGCTAACAGCAATTTCAACAATTCAATCAATTCATCACCTTTTAATATTAAAATAAAAATCCAAAATATTAATGTGATATATGGGAAATCATTTTATGTTTTCTCTGTGAAAATGTTCAGAATATGGCCATATTCTTCTGTCATGTATAAAAAAATGACATTATTTCACATTTTACATATATCTCTCTTCATTTCTTTGATTTGTCATTTTATTTTTTTCATGGTGGGAAATTTTTTTTTTTTTAAGCAGACAGATTTCCGGATGACATGGATCAGAGCCGCAAATTCCCAACAGGTGATCGCGTCCAATCAGCAAATGATTCAGGACCAAAGCGGAGTGGACCAGCGGAGATTTGTGGAGCGCCCATCTATCAAAGTCATTGTGGTGTGTACGGAGGAACAAATGAGGCAATAAGGTTGTCATCATAACAGGGTGTGTTGATGATTAGCTGGCGGTGGTGCTCTACACCTGAGTACATGTTGTCAGCCACTGATCTGTCACACGCATTGTCACACGTGCTCCCAGCCAGAAACACAACTCTCAGCCGACCAGCCAGTTAAATCTGTTGTGCGGGCACCATGTCATATTTATTTGATCAGATGCGGGACCAGTTTATTCAGCCCTGGCAAGGACAGCCATTGTGGACCTGTAACTGTTTACTGAGACACAGGTGCATCAGACGGGTACCCTTGCTTCACCGCAGCCACAGTACATTAGACAGGTCCCCTAACCTGTCCCCAGGCCACGCTGGCCGTCCATATTCCAGTGAAAGCTTTCCTTATGTATATTCAGCTTTGTCTGATGACAGGGTTTTGATCAGACCATGGTCTCAAGAAAACTTGATCCCATCAACATGATATGAACACTGTGCCCAAGTGCAGACAGGTGATAACACACTATTCTACGCACAAACTGAAAATCTCGCTCAATGTACACATCTTAGACAAATGAAATTTTTGCAACTGAAATATAACATACAGCTGATAAGATTTAGCATCAAACTGCTGTGTTGATCAGACACATTACAGAGAAAAGTTCTTTTGAATCTTTTAATCTGATGTAAATAATAAACTACTCATAAAAGCAGAATATCTCATTTCATCACTTATTCAGAGTTTCTGTGATCATCAACATAAAAATGAATGGGAGCCTTGACAAAGTCTCATGGGACATGTACCTGGCAAATGGAAATGGCAACATATTTCTCACCGACGATGATTAAAATCTCTTACATATGGAGAAGTGGTCAGAAATATATCTCTGTTAGGTGGAGAAATGGTGAGAGACATCTCTCTCAGGTGGCAAAGTGATCAGAGACATATCTCTCTCAGATGGCAAAGTGATCAGAGACATATCTCTCTCAGGTGGCAAAGTGATCAGAGACATATCTCTGTCAGATGGAGAAGTGGTCAGTGACATATCTCTCTCAGGTGGCAAAGTGATCAGAGACATATCTCTGTCAGATGGAGAAGTGGTCAGTGACATATCTCTGTCAGATGGAGATGTGGTCAGAGACATATCTCTGTCAGATGGAGAAGTGGTCAGAGACATATCTCTGTCAGATGGAGAAGTGGTCAGAGACATATCTCTGTCAGATGGAGATGTGGTCAGAGACATATCTCTGTCAGATGGAGAAGTGGTCAGAGACATATCTCTGTCAGATGGAGATGTGGTCAGAGACATATCTCTGTCAGATGGAGAAGTGGTCAGAGACATATCTCTGTCAGATGGAGAAGTGGTCAGAGACACATATCTGTCAGATGGAGACGAGTCCTAGACTCTGATTGACACAATTATGAAGGCAGTCACGCTGCAGATATCTCCTTTCAAGCTGACCTCGCTTACACCTTCAAGCATTGCTGTTGTCCACACCTCTCACATGTGGTCAGTCCACTGACCCAGACTTACACCTCCTGGCTGGACCGATCATCTGCTGCATCTACTGACCACTCCGCACGTCTGGACCTGATCAACATCAAACACCACCGGTCACTCATTGCTCACTAGGTCCACCTGTGCCACTAATCATCCTGGTCCAGCTGTTCCGGACCATTCCCAGGGCAGGCCTTGTTAAACAGCATTTGTTTTAGTTCCATTATAACCTTTAAATGTACCATGGGATTTTAAGTAATTGCAGAATACTTTTTTCTTACTTTCTTCATACTTTTTTCTATTAGATGTGCAAGATCTTACTATTGAATTTATATGTTTTTAAAAGGTCCATTTTCATCATATAGTGTTAATTTATCTATTTGTTACAAATGTTTGTTTTTGTTTTTTCCCCTACTGTTTTGTGATACTTGTTGCCTTTGATACAACTTCTTGAAGTTGGTCTTCTGTCCAAATATACGAATATGCCTCAGGAAAACTTTTGTATCTTATATTATAAACACATGGCTCAGCCTGAGACTGACCAAGATAAAATGCTGTGGTAGGGGAGCCACTGATGATGGGACAGAGAGACAAGTTGCGGGAGGCAGAGATACTGGAGAAGGGGCTGGCAGATTAGCGGCGATGCTTGCAGAGCCAGGGTGTCCAGGCAGATCACAGGGGATTGATGGTGGGGCTGATGGTGGGGCTGATGGTGGGGCTGGCTGGGGTTGATGGTGGGGTTGATGGTGGGGCTGATGGTGGGGCTGATGGTGGGGCTGGGATGGGGCTGATGGTGGGGCTGATGGTGCGGCTGATGGTGGGGCTGATGGTGGGGCTGATGGTGGGGCTGATGGTGGGGTTGATGCTGGGGCTGATGGTGGGGCTGATGCTGGGGCTGATGGTGGGGCTGATGCTGGGGCTGATGGTGGGGTTGATGATGGGGCTAATGCTGGGGCTGATGCTGGGGCTGATGGTGGGGCTGATGGTGGGGCTGATGCTGGGGCTGATGCTGGGGCTGATGCTGGGGCTGATGGTGGGGTTGATGGTGGGGCTGATGGTGGGGTTGATGGTGGGGCTGATGGTGGGGCTGATGCTGGGGCTGATGCTGGGGCTGATGGTGGGGCTGATGCTGGGGCTGATGCTAATGCCTCACACCTCACCAGCCTAACTGTATACACATTATTCACCTAACTTATTTCTAACTTCTTTCATGTCTCTTGTTCAAAGATTTATCATCTCAAGCCCTGATTTTGTAAATGAATAAAAAATTGATTTAACATGAACTTTGCCCTCCCACTTTGCCATCATGCATTTTCGCTGACCTTCACCCGAATTAGATTTCACTCTGGT
Organism: Amphiduros pacificus; assembly: GCA_949316495.1. NCBI lineage: Eukaryota > Metazoa > Annelida > Polychaeta > Phyllodocida > Hesionidae > Amphiduros > Amphiduros pacificus. The sequence continues at coordinate 35,030,279 of OX439001.1, forward strand.
CTATGTTTGAGCATACCAACAAAAAAAAACCCACTAACATACATTTAAATCTAAATTCACATGCTTTAAAAACTATAATATTAGCAATAAACTCCTCCCGGGGAGTGTTTCAAGGAGGTGGGATGGAAGGTGGACAGACCCAGATTTTAGCTCCTGCCAGCCAGGAATGCCATGTATTGGTGGGAGAAGCTCCTCATCAGGGCCTGTTACAAGAGAGCGCCTAAGCATAACAGGGGTGAGCTAAGAAAACAGGCAGATGGGGTCTGGGAGCAATCTGGGAGCCATCAAGCAGTGGTGAGAGTGCACCTGAGTATGCTAACCACCAGGACTGGAAGAACGGAATCGCTGGCACTGGAGGAAACGGATCGCTATACCGTCACACATCCGGACTGGACTCTGCTGGTCTCCGACATGAATTATCACCCACCACCAAGAGTATGACAAATACCAGGGTCCGTTTTTTTGTGAGGTTTCTTTGTTTTCTGATTTTTTTTTTCAGTTTGGGACTGGGTGGTTTAGACTAGGGCCTGTTTCTTCTTCCCGCTTCCAGCAGGAGGATACCCGAGGCCAGCCGGGGTACAGTTGTGTTGGCGCCAGCCAGACCTCGCAACACATGGGCGGCATACCCCACGCGGCAGATGGCCGACCTGGAGGCAGGGACCAGATAGCAATACACAGATCTGCTGGATCAGGTGTGCCGGCGCCCAGTCAATGCCCTCAATGAGGTGTTAGCCTTGCAGAACAACCAACCAATGAACTTAACGGAACAACCTCAACCTGTATCATAAGAACTCTCACAGTTCAGTGGGGTTGCAATCAAATTTTTTCAGGAATATCAAGCTTGGCTCGCATCATCTGGGAGACGTCATGTTACAGATTACACCATGTGTCAGGAAACTGATGAGCCCAGATGGAAGCAGAACAGATCTTGGTCAATCTGCGTGCCATCTCTGGAATGTATGTAGCACATCACTGACCAATGCTGACCACTCAACCCTCTACCCCCCCCCCCAATCACAGCGCCCCCACATGGTAGAAACAGCCTAAACTATAAATAAAACAATGCAGTCATTAATCTCTTTTAAAAAATATTTCAATACACACCAAGAAAATACTACTTATTTGTATTTTGTTAGAAAATGCTGGGCTCAATACATGTTTATACATTAAAAAATATTTTGACAAAGTCATGATGACATTTTATGTTTTCTGGGCCAGGAAATAAGAATGTTGAAAGTTAAGCTGTTGAAGGTCACAGTTTTGTACTTCTCACTCTAATCATTTGTGTCACTGCAGTGTTCAGAATACAGTCTTATATTGGTTCCACTTCAAGGTGGTCTTTCACATTAGGATCTCATGATATATTCTAAAGTGACAAAATAAACCTGTTTGAATTTCTCAAAATCAGAGTCAATTTTATCAAAAACTGCCGACCAGCAATTTTTTCAGGTTAAATTAGTCTGACATTTATCATTAATTTCTGCGATATGCCAGTGTATACTTTGGCTGTGTTTCCCCCAGTTTGTGTTGTGTTTCATGTCAATTGTGTCTGGACACTGGAGACAGGAATAAGAAGCAGGGCTTCTTGGGTGTCAGATCATTTAATTATTTGATAGTGACACTGAGGGGTCAGACATTTAGGGACCTCAGGGCCCCATTCAGGGATCACTTCATCGTCATATCCAACTGATATACCTGACATATATCAAATGCTACTTTCATTGTGTTTTCTCAAATATCTTATCAAAATTCTTTTTCTATATGCACAACGTCTTTTTATCACTTGTTATCACATGTCGCCTACTAGGATTACCTTTAATAATTGTAAATATGGTGGACAAACGGACCAGAAATGAAATTAAGATGATTTTGAAATTGATACACATTTTATGCATTGTTAGTAAAGTAGTGCTTCATATGTGTGTGTGTGCGTATGTGTGTGTGTGTGTATGTATGTCTGTGTGTGGAAAGCCTAGTGAAAAAAAGAAAATAAAATAAAGGCAGGAATGGGTGTGAGTGTCCTCCCCATAGCTTTGCGTTGGGATAAGGGCAATGCATCTATCTGAGAGTGACCTACCCATACCTGCAGGCACCACTTATATCAGGACCAGGGCCCTGCAGTTGTCTAAGAGTGCCCTCCCCATACCTGCAGCCACCAAGGAAGTCAGGGATCAAAGCCCTGCAGATTTCTAAGAGTGCCCCCCCCCCATACCAGTAAGGGCCCTCTCACTGTATAAACCACCTAACCAACCTGAGCCTAACTCTGGTGGGGCCCACACCAACCCTCCTATGGTAGCTAGTCCACAAACTCAAATATCTCTGCATGGTCCTATGATATTTCATTTTTTGTACGTCCCACTACTATGATGGTACATAACAAGTTTGCTTGCTCTGTCTTGGGACTTGTTGCTGGTATATGTATATATGTAAAGGTTTTGATGCTGGAGGCACCAGCCTGCTGCTCTGTGGTTCAGGTCTACTTGGCTGTGCGGTGATAGCATGGTCAGCTGGTGTTGACAACCTCGTCCAGGGTACAACCAGCCGGGTCAGCTGTGCACCACATCCTGGACAACCATCTCCACATATCCACACCAATATAAGTACCTCACTACCCCTTCTATCAAGAAACTCGAGCCTGGTGCATCATTTTATATGACAACTGGTTTTACAATAACTCTGCTGTGCACCTGGTTTCTATCTGCATTATTAATCATGTTCCTGCAAAGTAGTGCATACATCACACTGGGGAACAGCTTTCCCATGTCCGCTTCATTAGGCATGCATTGCCTGTAATAAGATCAGTTCCAAATATCCACTTTACATACCGTATGATACTTCTATCAATTCTAAGATCTACACAAACAATTTCAAACCAACATGAACAAAATAGACTGAGAAATGTCATGCTTTGGGTATTACATGATACATATATACATGGATACATACTCAGACAGGACTGGGTGTCCCACACTCTGGTAGGATGGCATAACATGACTATATCCATACACAGACAGGACTGGGTGTCCCACACTCTGGTAGGATGGCATAACATGACTATATCCATACACAGACAGGACTGGGTGTCCCACACTCTGGTTGGATGGCATAGCATGACTATATCCATACACAGACAGGACTGGGTGTCCCACACTCTGGTAGGATGGCATAACATGACTATATCCATACACAGACAGGACTGGGTGTCCCACACTCTGGTAGGATGGTATAACATGACTATATCCATACACAGACAGGACTGGGTGTCCCACACTCTGGTAGGTTGGCATAACATGACTATATCCATACACAGACAGGACTGGGTGTCCCACACTCTGGTAGGATGGCATAACATGACTATATCCATACTCAGACAGGACTGGGTGTCCCACACTCTGGTAGGTTGGCATAACTTGACTATATCCATACTCAGACAGGACTGGGTGTCCCACACTCTGGTAAGATGGCATAACATGACTATATCCATACACAGACAGGACTGGGTGTCCCACACTCTGGTAGGATGGCACTGATCTCTGGGATATCTGAAGCAATTCTCAGACAACTGTAGTGATAGTTGAAACTTTCCAGTCCCATCTAAACTGGGCGGATTTGTTTGACTCCTTAGAAAACCATAATTAGGACCACCCATATCAAATGACTAGAGAAATAAATATCTATCAAAAGTTCATTAAAAAAATGGGATGCCTTAATTCCTCAGTCAGACCTCCTGATTATAAAGTAATTATGACTGAAGATTACATATCATCTGCATGTATTTTGATACGAAATTGATGTTTACTTCAAATCAAACAGACGTTGAGATTTATCATTCTGCCTGCTTATTTTCTCCAAGTTGCCATCGGTTTATGTTATCTTATAGGTTATATAGAAGAAAACAGAAGGCAATATATTTACACCCAACTCCCTTCCCTGTATACAACAATGAAGTGTCCATGTCTGGATTGTGATCAAGTCCAGAGCTTCCTGACATGTTTGTCCCATTAAGGCCTGTTGTTTCTCAAATCCCTTAAAAAAACACAGCAGCTTTTCAAAAGAAATCATGTTTAAATTCTTATGCAATATATATGTATATAATTATACAAATATATAAAAGTATATATATTACGTGATGTACATGTCATACATGAAATTAATATTAGAATAATATAATTGAATTTTGATCATATGCAGATGTGGCCAAGCCTCATATCAATAAAAGATTAGCTCCCAGTTCAGAACACCGACAACAAATTAGGAAACTTCATGTTTAAATACATTCAAAGTTCACTTCACCATTAAAGTGTCATCTCCAGTATTCTATGAAGTAGTTCTATGGCAATAACTTGTCCAATTTGACCAGATCAGAGCTGTGTGTTAAAATGACTTGACCATGATACAAACCATTCTCCCCACTTGACATGAGAGGCGGTACAGGCTGGACCATCTTAGTATCAAGGGGGGCTCATTTCTATCCTGCACACACCCAGCTTCCGACACGGCTCTCCATTACTTGATTTCAGTCAAATAAGTGATATTTTTAAAAGCTGTGTTGCAGAACTGATTATCTTCATTTCAATTTCCACACGAGAATTTATGAGTATGTCCTTGCAATTTTGAAATATGTAGATTACAAAAGGGTATGTTTTCAATTATATCCTGAAGTGTGTTAAATTTAAAGTAATTGAATGAGTATTATTACATCACAGACAATCTCCCGTAAAGATGTTTTCAATTTGTAAAACCACTGCCAGATTTGTATTACTTAACAGTAAATTCTGTGACACATATAACATTATTTCATATACAAATATGTCTTTTGAAATCTACAACTTTTTTAATTTGACAAATAATCTTAACAATGATTTTTTTATATCATTTACAGAACACAAAACAATTAATAAGAATTCAAAACATTCACTTATTATCTAATATCATAATTAACCAAGTCAAAGCAGGTTCTTTCACAATTGTTATGTAATTTGCCTGGCAAAACTGTTAGTTTTCAAGACATATCCTACTCTAGGATTCAAAAAAATGTTTAAGTCAACACACAAAAGTTTTTGATTACCTCCGGTTTGCATTAATAATGAGGATCCAGAAGTAGTAGTTTTCTAATGGTCTGACCCGTATCAAGCATTTTAACACAAGCCAAATGTAGCAAAGTTGTGAAGTGCGGGGAAGGGTGTTTCTTATTACTGGCGGTGGAATGCAGCCATCACGGTCATATCAGGAGCCGTGGAGAAAGTAGACTCAAGTAGAAATCTTATCATGACAGGTGACGGCACAAGTAGTCAAGTTCATCTTGTGAAAAGTTTCAGCCCACCCCTTGACATCGGGCAGATCTCCAGCCAGAAGTGAAAACTTTCAGCCCTCTTCTTGACTGGAGCCCAATTAAACATCTAAATTTGTGGCCGAATAAAAAAGTGCATGCTTATACTGATAGTATTAATAAACCTCATTGTTAAACCCTTATTATTTAGTGGAAGTAAATTTTAAAGTGACCTGGTTATAGATTTGCAAGTGAGAAGGTTAATGGAAGGAGGGGAGGCCCTCTTGACCTGCATGGAGAGAGACAATGGGGCAGGTCTGAGAGGGTGGGCATGGCAACCTGCATTGTTATCTCCAGAACCCGGATCACTTACACTCACACCACCAGCCAGCCTTCCTGCTCAACTCAGCTGCTTCCTATTCAACTTTAGGCCCTGCTTTAATCTGCTCAAGTTGTCTGCTGATAACAACTTGATAAACTCTCCCAGGGAGGGCGTGTTCAACTATATTTTTATTAGAATTATAATATGGAGGCGTTTGTAATCCATACTTTTTATATCAACCTGAATAGTCACACATATGAACAATCAATCTTTCCACACAATTCCATATTAAATAACGAAATACTAAATATATGAGATGATACAGTGCAGACTAAATCCCTGGATGACCTTTTGGTTTTTTCTCTTTACTATTATCAAGTTACCTAATTTTTCATTTTATTTGTCATTAGGAAAAAGATCAAGGAAACAAGAAGAGGCTGCTTGTCATGACCTGTCACACCTCTGGCAATATTGATTTGGCCCTGTCACACCTCTGGCAATATTGATATGGGCCTGTCACACCTCTGGCAATATCAATATGGCCCTGTCACACCTCTGGCAATATCAATATGGCCCTGTCACACCTCTGGCAATATCAATATGGCCCTGTCACACCTCTGGCAATATCAATATGGCCCTGTCACACCTCTGGCAATATCAATATGGCCCTGTCACACCTCTGGCAATATCGATATGGCCCTGTCACACTTCTGGCAATATCGATATGGCCCTGTCACAATATTGATATAGGCCTGTCACATTTGCCATGTCCATCTCTGAGATACATTTATCGGTGGCACTCCACGGTGTCATTTGTCAGAGTTTACGGGGCTCGGGATGATATAATTCTGCATCCTGCAGCTTAGCCGGAGACACGAGAGTCAGATCCTGCAACTCTCCGACAGCAATTTGGCTTTGAGCCTTGACCGTAGAGGTAAGCAGTGCTAAGCCTCAGCACGGCCAATCCTGCCATTCCCTACCTATCTGCTGCCGAAAACCTGCCACTCCCTGCCCGAGTGTCAACAACTAAAACACTGCTACACCTCCCCAAACTGCCATAATGAGCTCCGTCAAGCATATCAGCAGGACACAAGCCAGGACAGCACCGCTATCCCTCCGAATCATATTCACATCACAGGGCAATCTCAGCAGCTCCCATCTTTTGTTCATGTCAGCTTCTTTCTTATCTATTACAAACAAGCTGCCCACTCATGCAATATATTCACCACTTTGCAGTTGAACGCTTGAAATATTATTATGCTGGGTTATTGTCGAAACGTCCTCCCATTAGATGAGTTTCAGACAAAAGTGTGATGTATGCACAGATGTATTTGTATTTAGGTATATGGGTGAAATCTATCAAAATCTTGAAATTTAGGGAAAACAATATTCATATGTTGACCATATACATTGTATATTGTGGTATTAAAGTGGAGTCCAATCTCTGCCTTGTGCCAATACTTAACACTTCCCATCTGTGTCCAAACCCAGGCTGGGGTCAGGTGACCTCCCAGTACCACACCTGTCCTCCCAGCATGCACCTGCTGTGCACACCACCTGTCTGTCTGTGTGTACTTCCTTTACATGTCTGTCTGTGAGTCTCTTCATGACAACCGCATGTCGTACCCTGGCGACCATGATGATAAAGTTTTGCTCACATGCTTTATTTTAATAACAGTACATGCATTCAACTGCTTTGATCTAGTCTATACATGTCCTTAACAAGCAGATTAATCAATAGACAACCTTGTCCATCTTTGTTAATCATGATCAATGAAAGTATTTTGTTGACTTGGCTGGTGACCTATATTTCCTTACATATTTGGGGTGATTGCCAGACTGCCCTTCTTGCATGACACACAAGATGAAGGTTTTCCCAGTATTCACCTGCCCTTAACTATTTTACTTCCTATTCCAATCTCCTCCAATATACAGATGTTGACATTTATAAAATTATGTTTGCATACGTTTACAAAATAAATTGAAATGTAAATTAACATGGAATTTTATCTTTGTACATATCATGTAAAACCAAAAAAAGAATGTTCAATATCACCCACACTTAGATACAGCATATTCAGCATCGCCCTCTCTATAATTCCCTTTGTTCAGCATCACCCACTCTATAATTCCTCATGTTCAGCATCACCCACTCTACAATGCCACATGTTCAGCATCACCCACTTTATAATTCCCCATGCTCAGCATCACCCACTCTATAATTCCCCGTGTTCAGCATCACCCACTCTATAATTCCCCATGTTCAGCATCACCCACTCTATAATTCCCCATGTTCAGCATCACCCACTCTATAATTCCCCATGTTCAGCATCACCCACTCCATAATTCCCCATGTTCAGCATCACCCACTCTATAATTCCCCATGTTCAGCATCACCCACTCCATAATTCCCCATGTTCAGCATCACCCACTCTATGATTTCTGATCATCATTCTGCAGCAATATTTCGTAATTTTTTTAGCCAAATTTAAATGTGAATTCAACATGCTTTCATCAGAGATACTCAAAATGAATAAACTTTCTTAAGATTATGACATATAAGGCATTTTTTACACAGGCACATGAGGCATAGAGTGTGTTCTAACAATGTATGTGTAGAACATAGGGGCCATCAGGTGTTGTGTCTCCCTGGACAGTCAATAAGTGTGAGAACTTTCCCCTGTAACAACATCCTACCAATCATCCTTCCAGCAAACATTATTACAACACAAATACTCCCCACACCGTGCTGATAATCAAACGTTTTTCCTTTATATTAAACTTTGCATCCATTTCTCGCTCGGTAAGATTTTTTTTCTATGCCAAACAAATATGTAGTCAAGAACTTTAGAATGAAATGTTTGCATGCCCTCAGGTGAGATGTTGGGACATCTTTACTTTTCACACCTTTCATGTACATGCCTTGTTATTCACACCTTGGAACTGTAATTATACAAACAGCAAACCTGTGCAAAAAGCCGGGTAATTCATATGCTGTAAAATGTGTGAATATATATATATATATAATCATATACACAATTGATCTTACAAATAACGTATTATGATGCAGGGCTTCACCTTAAAACTTTGTATTACAGGCCTCATCTGGCCAATAACAAGAGTTTAAAGCCAACTTTTAACATGTGTACAAAAATGCAAGATTTTCTTGGTTAAGTTTTGTAGTTAAGTCTGGAAATACCATCGTGATGAAAATTAAACTTGCACCAAGAAAAGTTCTGAAACAAATAATAATTTTAATAAACATATTGAGTAAGAAACAAAAAGTCATGCTTGAACAATAGTAACTGTAAATATACCAAATGTTCTGTACATATACCAAATATTATGAACATGTAGCAAATATCATGTATATATACCAAATATCATGTACATATACCAAATATAATTATTTTCTTCACCTAAACCCATACAACATGCTTTCCATTTTTCTGGATCCTTTATCTAGTGGGTGGTTCAAACACTCCAAAAACTTGAAGATAAATAAAAGTGGTAGTTTTGAAATGTTGCCTCCATGTCACATGCAGACTGCATATTCTCAGGAGATGGTGTGACACTATAACACTGCTTTGTGTAATCTTACCTTCTGACCTGAGGATGTTTAGCAATCAGCCCTTCTGTCAAACTATTGTGGACCATCATTTAGACTGTGTGCATGTAAAGTGAATCTGTACCATAAACATTTCTCTCATCAAAGTTCAAAGTGATGCCATATTTTCTTTGTCTCCAAAATAGAGAGTTTGCTTAATTGAAATATATTTTTGAAATAAAAACAGTAATAATTGTGAACATTCATAAAATAATCCCAATTATTTTATGATAAAGACCAAGGTTTTACTCATGTTTGATATTATGATACAATTTTAATAATATGAATCCTTTATACCACAATACACTTGCCTAGTTCCTGATTTTAACAAACTTGGAGTTAAATAACCTTGTTATCTTATTCAAAAGCATTGTATTCTATATTGATTCAGAAACTAACCGAGAAGAGAAGAGGGGATGAGACATGTAGCCCATCTCCTTGTTCCAGTCCAGGCTATTTATAGAGCAGAAATTAAAAGAGAAGAGAGGAAGGGATGAGACACGTAGCCCATCTCCTTTTCCCAGTCCAGGCTATTTATAGAGCAGGAACTAACTGAGAAAAGAAGATGGGATGAGACACGTAGCCCATCTCCTTGTCCCAGTCCAGGCTATTTATAGAGCAGAAATTAAAAGAGAAGAGAGGAAGGGATGAGACACATAGCCCATCTCCTCCTTGTCCCTATCCAGACTATCTATAGAGCAGAAACTATCTGAGAAGAGAAGAGGGGATGAGACGCGTAGCCCATCTCCTTGTCCCAGCCCAGACTATTTATAGAGCAGAAAGTTTTATCTTTCAAAGTATGCGTGTGATTCAGTGGGAATACTGCATATGTCAGGGTCCCCACTGGTGTCAACTTTAAAAGATGACTTCAACAATGCCTGTCAGAAAATAAAACATTTTTTTCTCATGTTTGAATGTGAGTCGGGAGTCATTTTCTTTTATCACAAGGACAACAATTTATGGCACTAATGTTTCTGCTATATAGCGGAATACAAACTATAATAGAATCACCATTACACACTATATATCACAACAGATGTGAAACCTTTTTTGTCGTATATTCTTGCTAAAATGTTTATAGTCACCCAGTGTTTTTTCCTTCATAAATTTTGTGTTAAGAGTATTATATCTACCGGTATTTTACAACACTATTCACACTTACTTATTAATAACAGATATATTACTTAAATTTGGCAAAAATATATAGTTACAATGTCGCATTAATTAATTATTATGTTCTTAAAGATCTCTATAGAAAAATGAGATAATCTAAATTGCGATTACATATTTTCCACTTGTCGTTGTACCATTTTCATCAAAATTATTTTTTATTTCAAAGAAAATATATTTTTTTCTTTTAACTTTTAATTTCAATTTTCTTTAAAAAAATTAATATGACTTTGTTTTCTACCCCCTCCCAATATAAACTGGTTGCACTGATAGCTGCCTATTTACTCTGAGTTTTGTATTTTATATTTATCATTCAACTCCCCCTTCCCATTTGCTCAGCTCTTTGCCAAACCATTATTCCTTCCTTCGCACATCTTTACATTAATACATAGCAACTTTTGTTTTGCCTGCTTGAGTGGGGATTAATTGGACTAGCGGAGGAATCGAAGGAGCTTGCAAAAAAGTTTAAATTGGAATCGATGAGTATGACACGTAAGAGTGGAACCCTGGATTGTGGGACGATGCCATATGTAGCCTCCTGCCTAACTAATCTTGCTATATGCCACAGCACACGGCCAACCATCAAACAAAAATCAGCCACCCTTAAACAAAATATGAACACTCCATGGTAAGACATAGCCTGGCCTGTGTGCTTTAATTAATTAGCTTTGGGGAAGTCAGAGACTTTTCTTTTTTGTGGATTAATATTGGCAGGGGAAAGTGTACGGGACGTATTTTCTACTCGTGCTTGCCTCATTTGAGGCATTTCCAAAGCAGTTGCATTTTTCGCCTCATACAGGAATAAGTAGTTGGTAACATTGGGACCTTTTGTTTAAATTTTGGCTGGTGGTGAATGGTATATTCCTGTGCACAAGTGTGTGCTTTCTCACACCTGTGCAGACAGATAATACCGGCCCCCCCATCAATAAGGCCCTTCTGCACATGCGCCAAACTCCCGTTGCCAACTCCGCGAAAATACCGCTCCAACACCAACTGTCAATTTCCCGTCCTCTATCACTTTTGTATGTACAGAAAAAAAACTTGAGAATAAAAATGCTGCAACACAAGAGGAGCAACAAAACCATACTGTAGCTGTGGAGAAATCTTTACTCAAGTTTCTCACCGCTTATAAGCCTTGAGGGCCCTGACAAAAGTTGTAAATGCTTTCAGTGGCCTTGATGCTTCTCCAAAATATCAATACAACATAATAATAATATAACATTTTATATATATATATATATATATATATATATATATATATATATAAAATATATATATATATATATATATATATATATATATATATATATATATATATATATATATATATATATATATATTTAAATACACACACACATATATTCATTAAGTGGTCATAACATTGAAGGCTCTTTTTTTAGCAGGTGTATCAAAGAAAGTATTAATTGAGTATCTAATTTGTTTTGGGTGGGGCGATTATGATGCTAGAATATTTGTTTGAACAAATATAACTTGTTTTATATTATATATTAGTTGGAAATGGCTATATCTTTTCAGGAGTACTTGTTGCTGCAGTAGCACTACCTATACCTTGTCAGGTTAACATGTCACTGTAGTACTCCCTATACCTTGTCGATGTTACATGTCACTGAAGTACTCCCTATACCTTGTCAGGTATATATTTCAAAGCAGCACTCATTATACTTCATAGGAATACATATCAGAAAAACAATCTTTACACCTTGTCATGGTTGAATTTTATATCACAATCATTTTATAAGTGTTACCAGCATTACTGATATCTTGGCATTTCTTTTACCTAGTGAAAGTTGGATACAAGGTGGCATTCTCTGTATATGCAGTCACCATTGCAAGCCATTGAAACTGATAGCAGTAGGGTTTTCATTCCAAAACAATACCAAACCTTACGTTTTAAGACATGCAATGCACAGTGTCATCTGAACAATGGATTGCATACATAGAGAGTTATAGAAACGTCTGTGTTAGTGCTTTATGTCTGAGTTGCAGTTGGATGTTGCCTATACCTTGTTGGGGTTGGCTGTCACAGGTGCGATCCTTGTATTAGAGTCATAATGAGGGTATCAATAGGCCAGGCTCACTGCACCTGAGCTCCAACTTTACAATGCCTTCCCATCACTCAAACACATCCAACAGCCATGCTACTGCCCCACTCATTGTTCAAGCTCCTCATTTGAATTCGTCATTAGACTTTCAAGATCTGACTCGACTAGTTCAGTCCATGGTAAAAAAAGCAATGTTTAAAGATTAGTCAAAGACTTGATGACCATGATATTGATATAGATTCTATCCTGACCACTTGTCATTTGAGTCTTCTGATCACTGTTGTTTTTTTGCTGGGTTAAACTTCATCAATGCTGGACTCAACTCATTTTTGCTGGATTCAATTCATTAAGCATATCTGTCCATTCCGTTGGGTGGGATGCCTAATGGCTTTGTCGGGTTCATATGTAGATGGGAATGTGCATAGAAGTCTCCTAGTGGCTTTGTCTTAATATGTCACACAGAGTGTATTATGTGTGGATGTAAATCAGGATGTCAATAACTCGATAACTTAATAAATGTGGACAGAGTCTGAAATTTGAGGGGGGATTTTTTTTATGAAAACTTGCCTGCCTGAATCTTTCTTCATCCCTGGAGAAAATAATTCTGTGTTATGTAGCCCTGACAAGGTATAGGGAGTACTACTGTGACATGTAGCCCTGACAAGTTATAGGGAGTACTACTGTGACATGTAGCCCTGACAAGGTATAGGGAGTACTACTGTAACATGTAGCCCTGATATGGTATAGGGAGTATTACTGCGACATTTAGCCCTGACAAGGTATAGGGAGTACTACTGTAACATGTAGCCCTGACAAGGTATAGGGAGTACTAGTGCGACAAATAATGCTGACATGGCAGAGAAAATAATTCTGTGTTATGTAGCCCTGACAAGGTATAGGGAGTACTACTGTGACATGTAGCCCTGACAAGGTATATGGAGTACTACTGTGACATGTAGCCCTGACAAGGTATAGGGAGTACTACTGTGACATGTAGCCCTGACAAGGTATAGGGAGTACTACTGTGACATGTAGCCCTGACAAGGTATAGGGAGTACTACCATGGAATGTAGCCCTGGCGAGGGGCAGTAATATCTCCCAAACTACTCTGTTCTTGTCTGTTTGTCTTTCATGATGAATCATAAAAATCATAATAAAAAACATAAACATATTTAAACTACATTCAGCAATATTGCTGCATGACTTCAAAATAATCTTTCAAAAAGAGTAATAAATCTAAATTGAAATAACATAAATGAGTATATTTCCTGCATAAGAGTTGCATGAAATCAATGTGAACATGTGTGTGGTCGCAGGTGACATGACGCCATGCAGCGATCCAGGCTTCCGCCAAACCCACACCTGTGGATCAAAGGGCATTACTCTCGTAAAAGCAACACCTTTTATACATACATGTTCTGATAGACCCACAATTCTAATTTTTAAAATCCAGAAAAGAGAAACAAAAATGTCTCAGTTCTGGTTGCTGAAGGTAATTGATCACTCAAAGCTGCACTACCTGAGGTTTTGTCATTAAAGAATTTTCACATATCACATTAAATTATGAAAAAATTGAAGCTTAAATGTGATGGTAATGAGGTGCTTGGAAGTTTGTGGGGTGTCTATCTCAGCAAGATAGACCTACACTGATAATTAAAGATGTGTATTAAAACAATTGTCATTATCATATAGAAATGTATGATGCTATTTCTTTGCAGCTGAAGATGTAAAACATTTCACAAAGGTAATGAGTTCATATCATATGCAACTGTCATTTTCCCTTCCTTTTTCTATATTATGTGTGTATATGTATATATCAATTTGATTTTAAGTTTTGAACTTAAACTTTGAAGCATTTCATGAACAAAATTCCTCAAACCTTACACAGCAGGGTTCTGACTTTGAATTATCAGTGTAAACCATTCAATAAAAATGGAGTTATAAATTCCACAATTCTTATACACCAAGGAAAGGAATTTAATTTGAATTATCAGTGAAACCATTCATTTGCTAGTTATAAATTCAACAATTTTTATAAAACATTATATTTCCTTGAAATCATCAGTATAAACAATTCATATTGTTGAATATCAGTGAAAACCATTCATTAGCTATGATGTTGACTGGTCCCTGATAAAGCGACATTGTGTCTTGATCACATGTTGCTTGTCTGTGTGGTCAGTTTATCGCTATATTTGACTACCACATAGGGTTGGCTGGGGGAGTCAATGCTGGACCCACAAAAGATGACTTCAACACAACCCAGCTGCTGATTGTAAACAATACATATGTTTCTCTGGAAAATCACATGTATTTGTACCATATGCATGCTCAATAACAATATCAAATAATATAAAATTCATCCCAATAATTTGTGTTTTTCAGACAATGATTGACTTTTATCTGGGAGCAATATAACTTATTATATCTCTCAGCTTTTATAAAGAAATTAATGTTTTTTAAATGCAGTTTTCAGCCCCTTCTAGCTCATACTTTATGGAAAAAAACTGAAAAATGTTTCACCTCCAGCCACAGCAGTCATGACATATTATAACACTAAATCTTTATAATTCCTCTAAAATTTGTTTGATATATCTTGATAAGTGTGAAGTAACACCATGTGATGAAGAACCATGTTTAATGAAGTTGGCAATTCCTACCCATACTTTGCATGCGGTTATAATCTCACACTACTCTGGGATCAATCAGTGTCTTAAAGATAAAGCACACAGAATATGATAGCCATAATTATAATGTGTTCTTCTGTACAAGGAGATTGTAATCAGCTACACCTGTGCTGAACAACTTCCACATGGACAAATTTCAAACATCATCAAACTGACTCCAGCAATCAATGCCTCAATCTGTCTCCTTGTGAAGAAAACAAACCACACAGACTTCAATAAAATGCTCTGCTCTCTAAAATTCTCTATTACATCATTTTTCCTTCATAGATCCTTGCTTTGAAAATGTTCATGACTTGTTTTTTTTCTGTTTTTTTTTCAAATCTTGGAACATATTTGAATGCTTCAAGACACACCTACGCTTCACTCCAATATTTCTGTTCATGAAAATGATTTCTAATTCTGTGAATGTTATCACATTTTCAAATGGAATAAAAAATTAAAATTGACCTTTAACCATATAAAATTAATACAGATTTTTAAAAATTGTATTAAAAATAAAAAAACTTTCTGTTTGAATTATGTCTAATCACATGGTTTTTGCGAGGTCAAAACAGTTTGTTTCTTTAAAGTCAGCTGCACATATACATCTGTGCATCTCCTGATGTCACTTCAGTGTAAAGGGCCATGTTATATAAACACACACAGACACCGTACAATATTGATATTTACAATTCACTTTTGTGGTAAAGTTGACAGGCGGTGGCCTCAATTTCAACTCACATGTTGTGGCCATTACATGTATGGAGCGTTTTGACAAATTCCGATACAGTTCACCAGTGAGGTCAGAGCTTTGGTCACATGTGTTGTTTTATTGAAGTTTTGGTAACATGTGTTTCACTCGGTTCGATATCTGCGCTTTACGTAAAAATGTTTTGTCAACAAGAGCTCCACCTGGAGGTGATTGAGGGATTTGAAAAGGGTAGTGGATCACAAATAAAACGGCAGGTTTTACATTGAGAAGAACAAAAGGATGGATTATTTTAATTTTTTTTGAAAATAAGGCTAATCTTTTTCTATATGATAATACTTCTGTTCTCAATAGACACAGATTTCATTCAGTTTTATTTAGACACTTTTGACTGGTCCTGCAGTTATGATCTTGTAAAATATTCCTGTTATGATTGGTTCAAAATCAGGTTAAGTTGCTCATCATGGCATTTGATTGGCTAATAACAAAGTTAGGTTACTGACAACAGAATAAGGTTAGGTTAATGATGAGAAGCAAATAATCCAGTTACTTTATTGATCACAGAATATGATTGACTCTTAATCAGGTTATAGGCTAGTGTATAAGGTTATATGTTTGGTTCCTATTTAGGTTATAAGTAAATAGTTAGAGTAAGCAATTGGTTCCTAATGAAGTGAGGTTAGTGGCATAAAGGTTACTTACATAAAATGGCATCACAATCAGTTTTAGGTTAATGGTTAGAGTGTAAGAGTAAGACTACTTGATCAGGTAATAATCCTGGATTCTGAATCTGATTGTAAGAGTAAGACTAAAACTACTTGATCAGGTAATAATCCTGGATTCTGAATCTGATTGTAAGAGTAAGACTAAGACTACTTGATCAGGTAATAATCCTGGATTCTGAATCTGATTGTAAGAGTAAGACTAAGACTACTTGATCAGGTAATAATCCTGGATTCTGAATCTGATTGTAAGAGTAAGACTAAGACTACTTGATCAGGTAATAATCCTGGATTCTGAATCTGATTGTAAGAGTAAGAGTAAGACTACTTGATCAGGTAATAATCCTGGATTCTGAATCTGATTGTAAGAGTAAGAGTAAGACTACTTGATCAGGTAATAATCCTGGATTCTGAATCTGATTGTAAGAGTAAGACTAAGACTACTTGACCAGGTAATAATCCTGGATTGTGAATCTGATTGTAAGAGTAAGACTAAGACTACTTGATCAGGTAATAATCCTGGATTCTGAATCTGATTGTAAGAGTAAGAGTAAGACTACTTGATCAGGTAATAATCCTGGATTCTGAATCTGATTGTAAGAGTAAGACTAAGACTACTTGATCAGGTAATAATCCTGGATTCTGAATCTGATTGTAAGAGTAAGACTAAGACTACTTGATCAGGTAATAATCCTGGATTCTGAATCTGATTGTAAGAGTAAGACTAAGACTACTTGATCAGGTAATAATCCTGGATTCTGAATCTGATTGTAAGAGTAAGAGTAAGACTACTTGATCAGGTAATAATCCTGGATTCTGAATCTGATTGTAAGAGTAAGACTAAGACTACTTGATCAGGTAATAATCCTGGATTCTGAATCTGATTGTAAGAGTAAGACTAAGACTACTTGACCAGGTAATAATCCTGGATTCTGAATCTGATTGTAAGAGTAAGAGTAAGACTACTTGATCAGGTAATAATCCTGGATTCTGAATCTGATTGTAAGAGTAAGACTAAGACTACTTGATCAGGTAATAATCCTGGATTCTGAATCTGATTGTAAGAGTAAGAGTAAGACTACTTGATCAGGTAATAATCCTGGATTCTGAATCTGATTGTAAGAGTAAGACTAAGACTACTTGATCAGGTAATAATCCTGGATTCTGAATCTGATTGTAAGAGTAAGACTAAGACTACGTGATCAGGTAATAATCCTGGATTGTGAATCTGATTGTAAGAGTAAGACTAAGACTACGTGATCAGGTAATAATCCTGGATTCTGAATCTGATTGTAAGAGTAAGACTAAGACTACTTGATCAGGTAATAATCCTGGATTCTGAATCTGATTGTAAGAGTAAGACTAAGACTACTTGATCAGGTAATAATCCTGGATTCTGAATCTGATTGGTCCTTTATGAAGGTGTCCCTATCCTTTGTAGTAGAGAGGCATCATTTTGGTAACTTGTATCAACAAGGATCACATGACATGGATCAGACAAGGTCAATATTATCACTCCTGTGGTCACAGACTCTGTGGTACATGTAATCAAACACAGCACCTGCCCCCCCTCCTCTTCCTCCACCACAGCACCTGCCCCCTCCTCTTCCTCCCCCACAGCACCTGCCCCCCTCCTCTTCCTCCACCACAGCACCTGCCTCCCCCTCCTCCTCCTCCACCACAGCACCTGCCTCCACCTCCTCTTCCTCCACCACAGCACCTGCCTCCACCTCCTCTTCCTCCACCACAGCACCTGCCCCCTCCTCTTCCTCCACCACAGCACCTGCCTCCACCTCCTCTTCCTCCCCACAGCACCTGCCCCCCTCCTCTTCCTCCACCACAGCACCTGCCCCCCTCCTCTTCCTCCACCACAGCACCTGCCTCCACCTCCTCTTCCTCCACCACATCACCTGCCTCCACCTCCTCTTCCTCCCCACATCACCTGCCTCCCCCTCCTCTTCCTCCCCCACTCTATTACATAGAAAAGAAGGAGATAGAACTAAAAGATCAATCCTGTGATCATCTCAAAAGATTCTAGACACATTCTTCATACTGCTGTCAGTGTGGGGAGGGCTGTCAGTGTGGGGAGGCTGTCAGTGGGGGGAGGGCTGTCAGTGTGGGGAGGGCTGTCAGTGTGGGGAGGGCTGTCAGTGTGGGGAGGGCTATCAGTGTGTGGGGGCTGTCAAGGGGAGGCAGCAGTGTGGGGAGGCAGCAGTGTGGGGAGGGCTGTCAGTGTGGGAGCCAGCAGTGTGGGGAGGCAGCAGTGTGGGGAGGGCTGTCAGTGTGAGGAGGGCTGTCAGTGTGTGGGGGCTGTCAGTGTGGGGAGGCAGCAGTGTGGGGAGGGCTGTCAGTGTGGGGATGGCTGTCAGTGTGGGGAGGCAGCAGTGTGGGGAGGGCTGTCAGTGTGGGGAGGCAGCAGTGTGGGGAGGGCTGTCAGTGTGGGGAGGGCTGTCAGTGTGGGGAGGGCTGTTAGTGTGGGGAGGGCTGTCAGTGTGGGGAGGGCTGTCAGTGTGTGGGGGCTGTCAAGGGGAGGCAGCAGTGTGGGGAGGCAGCAGTTTGGGGAGGTAACAGTGTGGGGAGGGCTGTGAGTGTTGGGGAGGGCTGTCAGGGGAGGGTTGTGAGTGTTGGGGAGGGCTGTCAGGGGAGCACTGTCAGGGGAGGGCTGTCAGGGGAGGGCTGTCAGGGGAGGGCTGTCAGTGGAGACTGTGCAGCAGCCCCCTCCCCGTGTGCCGATGCCTGGCCCCTACCACTCACATATGGTGTCACTCAACTATACCTCCTGTGCACTGCTAACGAGAGAGCACGCCTTGCTTAGCTCTTTGAGCAATACACTATACTACTCAAGTCATACTGCTTAGCTTCAGCCCTCTCAGTGCTTCTTAAACCTGAATTATCCAACCGATTCCTTATTCCTCAGTGGAGGGTGATCAAAAGTAATTAGTAAATAATTCATATTGGTAGCTGCTTTGTCTTGTTAATATTATAAGTAAGAAATTGCCCATACCACCAGATGGCATCACACACGTTCTGTAACTATCCTGTGTTTGAGGGTTGATCATCTTCAGTAAGTTTGACAGCTTAAAAAAAGTTCATTACAAACCTTAACTATTCAAATATATTTTTCATAATTTGATTTGAAAATTCCATCACAAAGTCTCAGGTCAATATTCATTTGACCACTATAATAAATAGGTCAGGTCAAGTATCTTTGGAGGCTGCTATTTGAGATAATAAAAAAAATGACCAATTGTGAAAAACTGGACTGAATCTGGCCTAGGACAGACTAAAGAATCTGTAGATTATATCCACTACTGTCAAAATATCAAGAAAATTAGTCATAAAAGCAGATTTTTGAATGGAGGATGGTCTGCGGTGGTGGTAACCACCATGTGGCCTGCATTTCTGTTTGGGCTCGGGTCACACTGAGCGATTTTGCAGACTTGTAGCCGTCTGGCTGGCGCCACTAGTTATGAGTGAAACATGTGCACCCCATTGAGCCAAACATCTTGAAAACCTTACACCTTCAATTTGGATAACACATGTTCCTAGCTACATGCTCGGAGCAGACCCTGTCAAGATTTTAAAGGGGCTCACTTCACTGTGCAACTCTATGCCATACTTCCCCATCATATCTCTTGACTTCTTGCCCCAATAATCAATATAATTTTTTAAACATATCATTATGACCTCTCAAACCTTAAACTGGCCCATCTCAACTTTATACCAAAAAACGCCCCTTTTTAATATCTAAGAGAAACTGTTTTTATTTTCTCTCCCACACACCAGACATTCTCTCAAGTTTAATAGGCAAACAAAAATGGCAAGGGATGAAGGTGATAAATTGTATTTATGTTCTATTTGAATACCCTATTAGTTTGGCATGAGAATCTAATTATCACCCTCAGGCCAAAGCCAAAGGTGCTTTACTAGGTGGTGACTTACGACCACACATTTTATTTCCTGTTTTTGGTGGGGGTTTGAGAGGAGTTAATTATTTCTAAAATGACTACTTTAGTATCAATTAGTTCTTGGCCCTGAAATCTAAAGATAATTGACATTTCATAATATTTTGGTAATTTTCATGAACTTGATAAATTTCAAGAAGTTGAAACTCACTTATGTTTACTGTTTTAGAAAGCAAAATTCTTTATGCATCATTACAGAGGATTCATGCTCAGTTTTGTTCAATTTTCAGTGACAGTCCCTAACGTATCTATCTCTGAGATGTCTCATACTTTAGAATATGATCTTGACATATTCCATACCTTTTTGAGTGGCAATGGCTTGATGATGTTCTCAAATTCAACCCTGACTTATTATGATAATAATCTTACTTAAAAATTGTAACAAGTCATAAAGTTGGATGTAAAAATGTATGAAGATGGTGGGGCAATTTGGTTCTCCAGCTGGGTGACCTGACCCGGTTAAAGGTCAGAGCTCTGAAGTGGCACCTAGAGGCAAGTCTATGTACTAATCTGCCTACCAAGAGTGTCCACACAGAAAAAGTGAAAACAGCAGGCCAGCTGTGACATGTATGGCTTGCTACACCTTACAGGTGTTCATCCATCGCTATTACTGCCCACACTCTTGTTCATCCATGTCACGAAAAACACTATCGATAGGCTGTCCTCTACAAACATTATATATCATATACTTCTATATCTACTGTTAAAAACACACAAATCATAAAAATTGTTCTGTAGATGGCATTTTTTGTGGAGAAGACAAAGTGGCGAGGAAATGATTTTGTGTAGTGTGGCAAGTAGTGAAAAGTAGTGCTTTGTAGTGGTAAAAAAATATGAATCATTACTTTTGTTGTTCATGGTATATTACAGAAAGATAGCATGCAATTTATATTGATGATATATATATTGTAGGTAAAACCTTTCTGTAGGTAGAACCTTTCTGTACTAAACCTGGTGAGTCAACATCTCTCTTTCTACCATATATGGCAGACTCCATTAGCATTGTAGAGAAATGGATATGTGCCTTATTTTAGTTATAGCCATTGTTGCCAAAAGTGTCATAAAAACACACTTTCATAAATTTTTATTCACCTCAATGCAGATCCAATATTTATGGTCCACTGAGAAGTTTACATAACAACTTAGTACTTAATCCATTCTTTTTAGGTCTCTTACTTTTGAATTTGCAGTAAAAAAATGAAAAAAATGTGTGTGACTTTTGTCCACGAGTCTTATCTGTGTGTATCCTGACTGTCTGTTTAACAAATATCAGGATATTATCAAAACTACGGCAGAAGTCAGTAAGTGAGCATGGGATGGCGAGGTATCAGTGGTAGGAAGGATGACTTGATGATATAAAGCAGAACCAGGGTTGTATACATGGCACTTGTCTCCAGGGAACCGGGTTGAGCCATCCTCCATACCACTCCCAGCCTCCCAGGTTACCACACTTATCACCTATGTCACAACCAATATCTGCTCCCACCTCCTGATGCTGACCATCTCTCAGCCTATATCTGTCCCCACCTCCTGATGCTGACCGTCTCTCAGCCTATATCTGTCCCCACCTCCTGATGCTGACCATCTCTCAGCCTATATCTGTCCCCACCTCCTGATGCTGACCATCTCTCAGCCTATATCTGTCCCCACCTCCTGATGCTGACCGTCTCTCAGCCTATATCTGTCCCCACCTCCTGATGCTGACCATCTCTCAGCCTATATCTGTCCCCACCTCCTGATGCTGACCATCTCTCAGCCTATATCTGTCCCCACCTCCTGATGCTGACCATCTCTCAGCCTATATACGTCCCCACCTCGTGATGCTGACCATCTCTCAGCCTATATCTGTCCCCACCTCGTGATGCTGACCGTCTCTCAGCCTATATCTGTCCCAACCTCCTGATGCTGACCATCACTCAGCCTATATCTGTCCCCACCTCCTGATGCTGACCATCTCTCAGCCTATATCTGTCCCCACCTCCTGATGCTGACCATCACTCAGCCTATATCTGCTCCCACCTCCTGATGCTGACCATCACTCAGCCTATATCTGTCCCCACCTCCTGATGCTGACCATCTCTCAGCCTATATCTGTCCCCACCTCCTGATGCTGACCATCACTCAGCCTATATCTGTCCCACCTCCTGATGCTGACCATCTCTCAGCCTATATCTGCTCCCACCTCCTGATGCTGACCATCTCTCAGCCTATATCTGTCCCCACCTCCTGATGCTGACCATCTCTCAGCCTATATCTGTCCCCACCTCGTGATGCTGACCGTCTCTCAGCCTATATCTGTCCCCACCTCGTGATGCTGACCATCTCTCAGCCTATATCTGTCCCCACCTCCTGATGCTGACCATCACTCAGCCTATATCTGTCCCCACCTCCTGATACTGACCATCTCTCAGCCTATATATGTCCCAGCTCGTGATGCTGACCGTCTCTCAGCCTATATCTGTCCCCACCTCCTGATGCTGACCATCTCTCAGCCTATATCTGTCCCCACCTCCTGATGCTGACCATCTCTCAGCCTATATCTGCTCCCACCTCCTGATGCTGACCATCTCTCAGCCTATATATGTCCCAGCTCGTGATGCTGACCGTCTCTCAGCCTATATCTGTCCCCACCTCCTGATGCTGACCATCACTCAGCCTATATCTGTCCCCACCTCCTGATGCTGACCATCTCTCAGCCTATATCTGCTCCCACCTCCTGATGCTGACCATCTCTCAGCCTATATCTGCTCCCACCTCCTGATGCTGACCATCTCTCAGCCTATATCTGTCCCCACCTCTTGATGCTGACCATCTCTCAGCCAATATATGTCCCCACCTCCTGATGCTGACCATCACTCAGCCTATATCTGTCCCCAACTCCTGATGCTGACCATCTCTCAGCCTATATCTGTCCCCACCTCCTGATGCTGACCATCACTCAGCCTATATCTGCTCCCACCTCCTGATGCTGACCATCTCTCAGCCTATATCTGTCCCCACCTCCTGATGCTGACCATCTCTCAGCCTATATCTGCTCCCACCTCCTGATGCTGACTATCTCTCAGCCTATATCTGTTCCCACCTCCTGATGCTGACCATCTCTCAGCCTATCTCTGTCCCCACCTCCTGATGCTGACCATCTCTCAGCCTATATCTGCTCCCACCTCCTGATGCTGACCATCTCTCAGCCTATAAGCAGTTCAAATTTTGTCATTTTTATAGCCCATAGAAAGTGGTACTTTGCTCATTGAATTATGCCAAACTCTGATACCTGAAAATTACATTTCGAGTTCACATTTCAAACTTTCAAATGACATTTTGATTTTTGAATATGTTTAAGGGCAAAATCCTCTTTGAAATTGCAAAGTTGTTAAGAGGTTTCAATGATAGTTTAAAGAGATAAAATACTGATAGCATTATTACACATATTAAAATCAAATTAATAGCTGGTCGATAAACATGTATATTAAAAATAGAAGTCAAAGACTTGATGGATTATTCAACAAGGGGACAAATGTTAGCTGCACAGAATGGGTTTTGACTTAGATGGTCCGGGCCTTACAGGCATTCTGAATCACTATTTGCTAAACATGGCAACCCAGCTATCATATCATATTTCCCATGCACTATCTGCATTCTCCTCATCAAAATTCACACAATGGCATGGAGAGGTGTGAATCTCTTGTCACTTTATATGGCTGTATTGATATGAGAAACTTCCATAACAAGAGAAAACTATCATATGAAAGATTATTATAGGAAATAATGATAGAGATGAGCAACTTAACCTAATGATGCCTTATGAACGTATGTGATCTATGTTGATAAATCTACATTGAGAGATAAGAGTAACTAGAACAATAAATATGTTTAAAAAAATTATTTATAAAAAAATATGTTAAAAGAAGTTCTTTGTTTTTATATTAGTAATGATTCAATACTAATAAGCCTATATCAGGTTTGAAAGAGGTGGACACCACCAAATAAAAAAATTGAAAGGGGGCTTTTGTTTGTTTTGTATTAGTAATCATTAACCACTACTTAGGCTATATCAGGTTTGAAATAGGTGGATGCCACCAGTCCACAATGCCCTACTCCTTTTGAGGTATGGCTGGGAAAATTCTTTTACGTCATCATATTGACATGATAATAAGAAAAAGCAGGACACTGTCAGCTGAGGGGTAACTCACATAATATTGAGAAAATATTTTTGTCTCTTAAATTCATTTTACATTGATACAATTTAAACAGCAATGAATATGTTTTCTGAAGAATAAGTTTGCTGCAGCAATGAATGAGACGAGAGTGTGTGTAGTTTGAGAGCAGGTGTGGAGGACCCTCGGAGGGCCATCAGTGCTAAATGTCAGTCTGGCTGAGGGGATTCCCATAGACAAAGGCACACCTGGGCCTCCTGATCACCTACGTGGTGTCCCCACATCCCACCCTCCACTGCAAGATACCATATAGTCGGTCGAATAATGGTAAGCAAGTATTTAACTCCCTCTTTATCCTTTTATTCAAACCTGTAAATATGTGTAATTATCTTATCATCTTCTTTATACCATTTTTGTATATTTGTTTGACTTTACACCATCATTTGTTTCTTCATCAAAAAATGTCATTTAAATATCATCTTTATTTCTTATTGTCTCCTCTTGATTTTCATCTGCTCACATCCAATTTGAGATTAATTAAATCAAAAATCAACCATAAACAATACAGTTATGTCTATTTTACACCATTATCATTCTAATAAAAGAAAATGGTAATTAGAGAATTTTCAAAAAAGTTGGTTCTTCACCTGTAACAAGGATGGCATTTTTTTTTTAAACAACAGTATTTAGGTTTGCAAACAAATACAATTTAAACAAACCAAAAACAAAGGAATCCAAAAAGGAAAACAAACATGTATTTTGTTCAACAAGGTGTCAAAACTCTCTGAACACAGTGTTGTCAATTTTTGTGACATCATAAAAAATAAATTGTGACATCATTGTGCACAATATTTAAACAAACTGTGGTGTAAAAAGTGCATTAATTTGGAAATGTAAACACACTATGGCTTCAATGTGCATTACTTTCCATGGGCCCAAGACAGACACTCCACGGTGGCATCAATTATTCAAACCATATTGACCACTTAAAAAACGGATTTACAAAAGGCGACTCATTCCCCAGTGCTTCACTGTTCATAGAGTAACACAGATAGTCCCTAATGGAACAGATATCATAAACGAACCAACCATGTCACCAAAAAATGAAGATTTGATGACAATGGAGAGAATGAATAACAGTATTGTCTTGCGTTATTTTCTGTTGTGATGGAGCAACTCAAGAAAAGACAACTCAGGCATAACAACTTATAAGAAGGTCAGGTTTAACAACTTATAAGTAGGTCAGGTGGAACAAGTTTAAACTTTGGAAAATGGTGGTTCCTTATCTTTGGTAATTTAAGGAATAATATCATTAATATTGTATCACAAAGGTGTCAGAAATGAACACTGCATGCTCAATATCTATTTGCAACACTTTCTGAAGCTGTAAAAAAATTGTAAAATAACCGATTCACCGTCATCCTTTACTTAAAATTATGTGTGAGGCCCTTAAGAGATTTTGATATTTTTTTTTACCAACTTATAGCCCCCATGTTTTTAGTGCTTTCATAGCTTGAGTACCTCTATCACAAGTGATTTTGCTGATAATACAATAAGTGAGAATGCTTTAGCCCCCAATGCCCTATTCAGCTTTTTAATCCCCTGCTGGTTTCCTCTTAACATTTGGTATTTTCACAAATATTACTTGATATGAAATGTCATATATTGGTGCTACTTATAAATATTTCACAAGGTCACTGAGTGAAAAATTTAAAAAACTCAAATAACACTGTAGGTGGCAGCAATTTATATTTAGCACTGAAGATTGATACTTATTTGAATTCTATTTCTATCCACATTTATATTTCCCAAGCCATCAGATATGAGAGCAAAACTCTTCATAAAGCATGATTCTAAATATAAAGAGTTAATCATATTTTTATGATTCCAGCACCTGGGTTTAACTTATGCTACCAACTTCTCGCCAACTTTCTTCAATTAAATTAGTCTCCGTACATTTGGGGATCCGCCCAACATTACAGCATCATCGCTCTTGTACTCAGGTGATGATTTTAACTATTTCTTTGATCTCCAACGCTCATACTATTCAAACACAATAAAAGTTATGGTATGACATTACCATTTGCTGCAGCCTGAATACATGTAGTTTATAAGTTTAAAGTTACATTTTTTTTACCATATCCACTGACTCAAATGCAGCATACAAAGAGTCCTTCAACACAAATTCAACAACATTTCTACTTAATTTCTTTTCCTGTCTTGTCAAAGTAGAATGGACTGAAAAGCATCATTCACAAAGTTGGCAGAAAACCAGAAGTTTATTAAAGGTTATATTTGACTTACATGGAAAAGATGACAACCTTTCAAATAAATTCTCTGCCACACCCACAAAGCAAACTCAAGATTCTATTGAAACAAACATTGCTATTGCTTATATCTTTTTCGTCAATTACAACTTTCTTATTTGATCGATATAAATATGAATAAAAGTGTAAACTCAATATTTACCTGGGAATAAACATTGTTTATGTTAAATGGAGGTGTTTTTGTGATATTACTGAGAGACAATGTTGGAAAGTGCATATCTATGAGAAGGTATTGATTGAGGTAAAAGCTGGTGCAAGGTACACCTTGTGAGACATAGAAAGCTACTACAAAGTGCATAACCTACGAGATTAGTACAAAGTCCCGGCCTGCACAACCAATCTCCACCGTCCGCAGGTGTGGACACCAGGTGCTCCATCAGACGACCTTCATATCACCTTGACATGACCCTCGCATGACCTTGACCCTGACAACAGAGGCTGCAGATGCAGGTCCTGCAGACAATTTTCACACTCAGCCAATCTCATCAGAGTTCTAACTACTTGCAACTGGTGCTTTAATGACATAAAGTTGAGCGTGTTCTCGCCACTGACCATCCCTGCATATTGCATACAAATAGCATACTGTTGGTATCCTATTACCATATCTTCAAAATAAACTTAGAGTCGTTTTGTATCATGCTCCTGAAAACACAATGGCATAAATATATACTAGTATTTAAATATATATATACATACAGTTGAGTTGTCTTTTTTATTTGTGTGTCTGGGAAATGAAAGTCCCTTTCAATATTATTTCATTCATTTTATGACAAGACCTACATGTAGCAGATGGAATGCTGCTTAATTGAATTGTCATGTCACAGGTTGAACATGAGGTTAAACCTTCAGACATGGTCCTCAGCTCATATGAGAAATTGTAACATAAATGCCATCCAATCACGGCCGGGAATCAAACCAACAACCTTTGGATTATCACAGAGGAACTGGTGCTTATAAGCTTGTGCTCTAGCCATGCAAATTGCATGTTAAATGACATGTTATTATATATAAAGAGAAGAATACATAGCATGACATATTTGCAGGGAAAAAAGGCATTGCAAAAATAACCATATATATGCCACTATACTGGGGAAGTTAGGAAGGAGGACTTCATAGAAATAACCATATACATGCTGCTATACTGGGGAAGTTTGGAAGGAGGACTTCACAGAAATAACCATATATATGCCGCTATACTGGGGAAGTTTGGAAGGAGGACTTCACAGAAATAACCATATATATGCTGCTATACTGGGTAAGTTTGGAAGGAGGGCTTCACAGAAATAACCATATATATGCCGCTATACTGGGGAAGTTTGGAAGGAGGACTTCAGAGAAATAACCATATACATGCTGCTATACTGGGGAAGTTTGGAAGGAGGACTTCACAGAAATAACCATATACATGCTGCTATACTGGGGAAGTTTGGAAGGAGGACTTCATAGAAATAACCATATACATGCTGCTATACTGGGGAAGTTTGGAAGGAGGACTTCAGAGAAATAACCATATACATGCTGCTATACTGGGGAAGTTTGGAAGGAGGACTTCACAGAAATAACCATATATATGCTGCTATACTGGGTAAGTTTGGAAGGAGGGCTTCACAGAAATAACCATATATATGCCGCTATACTGGGGAAGTTTGGAAGGAGGACTTCAGAGAAATAACCATATACATGCTGCTATACTGGGGAAGTTTGGAAGGAGGACTTCACAGAAATAACCATATACATGCTGCTATACTGGGGAAGTTTGGAAGGAGGGCTTCACAGAAATAACCATATACATGCTGCTATACTGGGGAAGTTTGGAAGGAGGACTTCACAGGAATAACCATATACATGCTGCTATACTGGGGAAGTTTGGAAGGAGGGCTTCACAGAAATAACCATATACATGCTGCTATACTGGGTAAGTTTGGAAGGAGGACTTCACAGAAATAACCATATACATGCTGCTATACTGGGGAAGTTTGGAAGGAGGACTTCACAGAAATAACCATATACATGCTGCTATACTGGGGAAGTTTGGAAGGAGGACTTCACAGAAATAACCATATACATGCTGCTATACTGGGGAAGTTTGGAAGGAGGGCTTCACAGAAATAACCATATACATGCTGCTATACTGGGGAAGTTTGGAAGGAGGGCTTCATAGAAATAACCATATACATGCTGCTATACTGGGGAAGTTTGGAAGGAGGACTTCACAGAAATAACCATATACATGCTGCTATACTGGGGAAGTTTGGAAGGAGGACTTCACAGAAATAACCATATACATGCTGCTATACTGGGGAAGTTTGGAAGGAGGACTTCACAGAAATAACCATATACATGCTGCTATACTGGGGAAGTTTGGAAGGAGGACTTCACAGAAATAACCATATACATGCTGCTATACTGGGGAAGTTTGGAAGGAGGACTTCACAGAAATAACCATATACATGCTGCTATACTGGGGAGTTTGGAAGGAGAACTTCACAGAAATAACCATATACATGCTGCTATACTGGGGAAGTTAGGAAGGAGAACTTCACAGAAATAACCATATACATGCTGCTATACTGGGGAAGTTTGGAAGGAGGGCTTCACAGAAATAACCATATACATGCTGCTATACTGGGGAAGTTTGGAAGGAGGGCTTCAGAGAAATAACCATATACATGCTGCTATACTGGGGAAGTTAGGAAGGAGGACTTCATAGAAATAACCATATACATGCTGCTATACTGGGGAAGTTTGGTAGGAGGGCTTCACAGAAATACCCATATACATGCTGCTATACTGGGGAAGTTTGGAAGGAGGACTTCACAGAAATAACTTATATACATGCTGCTATACTGGGGAAGTTTGGAAGGAGGGCTTCACAGAAATAACCATATATATGCTGCTATACTGGGGAAGTTTGGAAGGAGGGCTTCACAGAAATAACCATATACATGCTGCTATACTGGGGAAGTTTGGAAGGAGGGCTTCACAGAAATAACCATATTATTACATGCTGCTATACTGGGAAAGTTTGGAAGGAAATAACCATTGCACATATTGGCATAATGTAACTTCTATTATGATGAAATTTGGAACACCAGACAGATGTTTTTATCTAGTTTTCATCTAGTTAACTTGGGCAGTATTTGTCACAAGTTTGGTGTTTACTTATGCATTTATACTAAAATCCTGGCATCTTGAAACAAGAATACTACATTGTCTGTCCATATAAACAAAATTGCCAGTAGGAAGATCTGCATGTGACACCTCACTTCTTCCAATACCAAAATTATGTTCAGAGATAATTAAAATGAGATTGTTACAATGCATCAATAATTGTATGTTAGATATGTTCCTGACAGTCAACAGACTTTTGTAATACCTTATCAATGATATACGTCATTCTTCGTACATTAATTTCAGATTTAAACTTTTCATCCCCAGCTGTTGGATTCATCCCAATCAGCATGTAAACATCTCCTCCCTGTATTACCACACAGCCCTGTAAGCATGGTCAGTTTACCTGCAGAGCGTCCCATGCCTGACACTCAGGCCCCGCAGTGTCCTGCACCTGACAGTGTTCCACGCCTTCTATGCGGCTGTCACTGGCAGGCCTGTTGTCCCACTGTGTCTTTGTGGGCCGTGCCAGGCGCACCTTGCTTGCAGCCACTACAAGCTATTTATGATGGCTCTTGCTGCAGAAGGGGAATGCTGTGAAGGGCTTCTGTCCATGACAAGAGCAGTCCGCCGTGCCTCCGCTGTCACTTGCACTATACAGAGGTGTGACTCACACCCAGTAAAGTTACAGGTGCTGGTGAAAATGATCTGGCTAACGTCAGGGCCCTTGGCACCCACCTGTCACATCCAGGTGGCACCACAAATCAAGTGGTCATCTTAATGCTATTAGGGTTGATCAAGATCTGCCAGGAAGCAGTGGCTAGTGATAGGAGCATGATCCCTGCAGCAGACTGATAGCCAGGTAATCCTGACCCCCAACAGCTACCCGCATCATTAAGATACCTGCATAAACGACCTACCTGTGGCACTGTCAACTCTTCAAGGTCAGTCCCCAAAAAAGGTCATTGTCATTGCTGGATGACAATATTTTACATTAAAACCT
Source organism: Amphiduros pacificus (assembly GCA_949316495.1). Classification (NCBI taxonomy): domain Eukaryota; kingdom Metazoa; phylum Annelida; class Polychaeta; order Phyllodocida; family Hesionidae; genus Amphiduros; species Amphiduros pacificus. The sequence continues at coordinate 35,061,367 of OX439001.1, forward strand.
CTTTGTGATCAAAGAGTCTGTAAACGGATTCACATAGAGATAAAAAAATAAACCTTGCTTGTTTTATTTTCTCTTCTAATTGGTCACAATTAGGATTGGAAGCCATAATGGACATTTCTTTGTTAAAAAACAGAAGGTTGGGTTCACCTCAAAGTGACACTTTCACGTCTCTAAAAGCCATTTAACCAAATCAGATAAGTAAACAAAATCTACACAATACAATTATGTTAGATTGGAAACTAAACATATGCCAACCTAAGACATACGTGTTTGTATATTAGACAATAATTGGGCCCATGGCTTGTCAATTATAGGAGCTCCATTCAGATAAATGCAGACCTAATTCAATGCCGGCCACTTTATGGGACAAAACCAGTAAATATGTACATCACAAAACCCCGCAATTAGTTTTGTTGCTCTGATGTTTATGAAACTATGTAAATTGTGTAGAAATCCTTTGAAGTGCTGTCAAAAACTTCCTTATTAATTTACGCAACTTGATCAAAGATCACTTTGTTAATGATAACAACCAATTGTCTGTATCTGCCCGATCCGAAAGATGCCAACAACAAAATTAAACACGGTGTTCGGAATGTTTATGATTACAGCTAATGTTATCATGTTGTATAAGATGTAGTTATGAAATTCTAATTGACTGACAGAGGAACGAACAAAGACTGCCACTATCTTGTGAACATTCAAGATGTGCCGTGCACGTCATATCGGATACTTTCACACAGGGGTTCAAAAGCCTTGTACGTGTCACAAATAGAGAATTTACAGAATTTTCCCGCTGCCTGAGTGAAGCCATGCCTGAGTGTGGGATTTGTGACAGTCAGACGGTTCTGACCATAATTAGATATACACCACACTGCATCGACAGATCTTCTTAAATGCGTTTTTGTGTTTCTTGTCGCTCTGCCAATCTCCATGTGAACTCGGTGTAGTTCAAAATTTTTGAAAGGATAATTATTTCCAAAAAAGCACATTTCACCGAGCACCAAAGTCGGGGAGCTGCAGCTTTGGGATGTATGAAATTGGACATGCAGTCCCTGGATGAAAGATGGGAATGTATTAAATTTGAAAACTGCTGTCCGTCTCATCCTGGCACATATCAAAGCTGATATTTCTTGTCATCCTGACAAAATCCTGTTTGTTTTGCTTGTGAGAATCTAACCATTAAATACAGATGTTGTTGTCAGACAACTAATAATAGGTCCGAGTCAGAAGGTTTTTCTTTTTTTTTCAGAAAGTTTTAGACTTTTGGAGGACGCAGTGTAAACTCACTGGGGAGGAAAACGGAGCAATCTTGTCCCATCTGCGACTGTCTCGACTCATTTAGAATGCATGAATATCAGGCGTGGAGATGTGGCAAGTGGGATCTCCACGTCATTCACATCCACTATTGGTGGCGTGGAGGACCGGTGGAAAACTAGCAAGCCTGGGAAGGGAGCATGCTGGGTAAAGCTTGCGAGCATGACGTTGTTAGCGTTCGGGAGGAGGATGAGGGGTCGTCATGTTGTGTGCCGGGCTACTCTCCCAGGCCACTCTGTGACAATCACACTGCCTTCATTATGCTACACATAACTTTCCCACCAACATTCTGGGTCCCTGTCTTCCCACTGATAAGAATACTCTGATATTGTGAAGCTTGGTAAAGATAGTCTAATACTTTTTTTTTGTTTGGTAGCTTTGACTAATATTTGTCTATCTTAAACTAATTCTACAATGGCAGTAGTAAGCTGGGACCAGTGGTACACTCTCAGACAATACAGAGACAATACAAAGACATGGGGGCAGTAAAATGTGCATCCATGGTGTAAGTTTACTTACCGGTATGCTATTTTTCGTTCACATTCATAAATATGATTTTCAGAAAATCAGTCACATGACCTAGCAAGTCAAAATTTGGGCATAAGTGTGCATTATTTGAAAATACTTGAATTTAGACATAAATAAGGCTTATTCAATGACTAATTACTGGTCCAAGGTTTTCTCTATGATGCATTTTAAAGAGGCCTAAAACATTTGACATAAATAGGCCAAAAAAGATAAATCCTTTTATAATTATATGAAATTTTGTAATAATACAGGTAAAGGTAATACTATATTAGGTATTTGTATATTCCTGGAAATATGCATTCATTGCATATAAACTCATGATTATAATATATTGTCGAATATGACCTAATTTACAAACCGAATTTATAGTCTGAATGAAATAACAAGCTAAGATTCAATATAAAGTAGTGCAGCTGACATTGGCGTAATTATTTCCTGGTTTTTCTTGCTCAGAAATGTTCAAAACAACACAATATAAATGTTCATCCATAGTGGAGATGCAGACTCAGAGAATTCCACCACAATTTCTCATCCCCAGAGGAAGGCGAGGTCAGCTTCCTCAGCAGATATGAATTTTGAATGCTAATGTGCAATGTGTGTGGTTGACTATTTCAGTAACTGGCCACGGAAGCAGGTGGCGGTCTGAACACAGTTTCATTAGCTCACTATTGTCAGGTGGCCTCTTAACCACGAGACTGTTGACCCTTTCTACTTTAGCCCTGAGTAAAAATCTATCACTTTGCTGACTATTCACAGTGCCCACTATGGGATTGTATGGGCACCACGGCCATGTCAATGACTCCACCCCTTAATAATGATCATTGCGACATCAAACTTCCATATTTGTCGTCAATATTCCTTGCCACACAAATAAAAAATAAAAAATGTCCCGCGGCGGATTTCACCATCCTGAACAAAAACTTTCCTTTTAATCAGCATTAGAAAAATGTAATTTCCAATCAAAAGAGTGAATGATGCAATCGTGTCTGGACACCTGGTGCCCAACATGAGAGCCGAGTTTTCTCGTCAGAATGGCAAGTTTTTGCCGATCCCCTCTTGATTGCCAGCTCCGATATTTGCATTGTAGTGTAATGAATTAATGTATAACTATGGCAAGTGGTCCCATCGCTGGGCTCAGCTGCAATTAAAGCTCTGTGAGCAGGGTAACAAGGTTTGTGTCCGAGGAAGCAGCTGCGAGCCGCGCCCAGCTGGGGATACGCGGTCCCCTCAGTCTTACTCCATAAACAATACTCCTACCTCATCCTACAGCCTCACACGGTAACATTAAAGCCAGCACATGTAACTACACCATACAGTGCCGAAAACATCTTGTTTTCGATCTGGAATATTTTTTTATCATTTGGCAAATATCTTCTTTTCTTGTTTTGTTTTATTGTGATTTGCAAGATTTGCAAAGTAAGCAGTCTGTAAAGGTTATACATTATCAAAAGTGCCATTTTGAAAAGACATTTGTCTGAAGAACTTGTTACCATTTTCAAGGATGAAACCTGTTTGTCACTCAAGATTGTCATATATTTTGTCATAACACATACAGTGAGTGGTCTGGCATTCAAAACGGTCAACCTGTTTGTCACTCAAAATGGTCAACCTTTTTAACACACATGAAAGCAAACATTTATGTGGCTTTAAAAGTGCCCTTGTCTTTTGTCACAATGTTTTTCACAATATGGAATATCATAACTGAGTAATCTTTATATATTAAAGGAAAGAGCCCTATCAGGACAGCCCTAAATGAGTCTAGTTTACTAACTAATATGAGAGTTGTCACACGTGAAGTACTATACATGCATAGTCTGGTACTTGCATAGTGGATGGATGTGTTATGTCTGGTCTGTACTGTATTTGCACAGTGCGGTACTTGCATCATTTATGGATGTGTTATGTCTGGTCATATTTGCACAGTGCGGTACTTGCATCATTTATGGATGTGTTATGTCTGGTCATATTTGCACAGTGCGGTACTTGCATTGTTTATGGATGTGTTTTGTCTGGTCTGTACTGTATTTGCAAAGTGCGGTACTTGCATCATTTATGGATGTGTTATGTCTGGTCATATTTGCACAGTGCGGTACTTGCATTGTTTATGGATGTGTTTTGTCTGGTCTGTACTGTATTTGCACAGTCCGGTACTTGCATTGTTTATGGATGTGTTTTGTCTGGTCTGTACAGAAGCAGGAAGGGACCAGTCGAGGTCCATGAGTTATGTTCCGGGTTGGCCCTGAAAGACAATGTTGTTACCAACAAATGTTGACCTACACTGTAATCTGGTGTGTGTCTATACAAACAAATCAGGAGAGTTCAAACAAATCACATATACTCCCCTCTCCCAAAGCAGAAACACATGCCATGCTTCCCCACAAGACAGAAATAACCCCTTAACAAGGAAAGTTTAAGTGTCAACACACTGGTGTCTATCTGGACCATAATTCTGGGTGATACTTGAACAAAATAAATTATCTAAGTGTCAGAAGAAATTATGACCGTTCTTCTTCTCATACTCATTCTTAAATATTTTTTTTTATTGAGGGCTTGAAATTCGTGCATCACAGTCATGTTTTTTTAAACGGCACACTTAAAGACATGACAATATTTTCCCATGGCCCATGACCCACGGCCCATGCCCCGCATCAGAGCAGTCTGGTGCCCGGAACTCCAGGTCTAATGCCCAGAACTCCAGCTCTAGTGCCCGGAACTCCAGCTCTAGTGCCACTTAAATATCTGATCAAATCTGAACCCGGAGTTGCAAAGTGCTTGGATAACGTAAAGATCCTGGATGACATTTCTGGATCCGAATCTTTCTCAGAAGGGATTGGTTGCTGTCATTCACTAATACGGAGGCAATCACTACGATGGGTTTTATTAAGGGCTATCTATGGCATCTGATTGCTCATCATTTGATTGCAACCTTTATTAGCATATAGAACAACATAAAATCTTGCATCCCAACTACATGCATGATTCTGTGATATTCCTCACTATTGAGGACTCAGTCAGATATTGAATGGGAGAATTGGGAAAAAGGAGTTGTATGTGCTTACCTGTGTTACTGTCTCTGGCAGGAGCTTGGTTCGTATTGGGAAACATCCACCCAGGAACCACAAAACCACCTGAAAAAAGGACAACTTAATTTTTTAAAATTTATCTGGCACCCACAACATTTATCTAATTGAAAGAAATTCACTATCCAATGTTGACATGAGTATATAATTTTTAATATATTTCCAATTTTTTAAATCTAAATTTTAATCTAAATTTTTAATTTTGCAATAAAACAATATCTCCATCAAAGATTTATTGTTTGGGAAATCCTCAAGTTGTATGTGGGCTGTTATCTATTGTAACAAATTATATATATATATAAACTTAATGAGATATGTCACAGTCAGATCCTAATGGGTAATTGACTCGTTATATATGAGTGATCCTCCTTACAATACAACCGTAAAAAAATAAGGATTTTGCCCACTCATATATTTCAAATCTATTGATATGTATTAAATCACTTTTAATATTGTATAAGATAAAATACTTGGATAGCGAGCCTGCAGGCCATGATATAAAACATTCAGTTGTATTATGATCTCTGGACATTGCAGAGCAGCTTTGTGGTCAAGTCTCCCCTACTTTTAACCTTGGGAGATGATTGCTCTAACCCCTAGGTGGCAGCACATGATAAGTCATCCTGGTGCCACCTAGTTGTAGGTCTAGAAGTTCTGAATGCTCCATACCTTCATCTAAGTTATAAACATAAATAGATTACGGGCTACTGTGTAATCCTAAACAGACAGCCTTAACTTTTCTGATAAATACCAGCTGACTGTTTACCAATATCAAGTGGGATGTGTTTGGGAATTGGGGTCATACTTAACTCTGTTCTTGGTATGGATATAAAGCAGAGTCCCATTTTAAACAAATTCCAGCAGAGCCCATAAAAACGATGACATCATGGGGAGGATCTATTTCATTTTTTCGCAAACATGTTTATTTCATCTGTTATCTGGTTTTCGTAATTTAACAACAATTGTGTGACATTTCAAAGTACGGAAGGAACACTCAACGTCTTGTGTGGTATGAGAAAAAAAAAAGTAGTTTTGAGTGAGGTGGTTGTTCTGCAGCCTGCTTGTGTGGCACTGCCTTTGGTGTAAGTGGCAGCCCACTGCTGGTTGCAAAGGTACCACGAGAGCTGCCTGCAGTTTATCACTACGTAATGAGGAAGCTAACTCGTTTAGCGGACACCTGGCTGGTGCATGGCTCTCCAAAAACCATCTGGCTTGTTTAACTGAGTTCACGACCTAGTCAGACACACTGGGCATTAATCGCTGGCTGACACAAACCACACCGCCACTTTCTTGCCGGCTCTGGCTGATCCTGTGCGTTCTTTTCTTCTTGCCATCACGGCAAATCTCGTAGAGGCAAGACGGATAGAGGCAAGTGGCCCTGTGGCTGTGTGCAATGAGGACTAATGCCAGGCCATGTACGATCCACCCACAGCTACAGATAAATACACTTCCCTTTCCGCCACGCTGTGTTGTATCAACTGTCTGTGAGACCTGCCCAAGTGCACCATCAAGTGCCAAGCACCTCGTGCCACCAGGTGGCGAGTCCATATATATATATATATATATATATATATATATATATATATATATATATATATATATATTTACATATCTGCTGTTCTCATTCTAAAAAGGTCACTGTTGTTAACATAAAGGTCATTGCTATTCTAGTTACTTGTTGCTTATGTTTGAGAAAGAACTAAGACATCTATTAGATAATTAAAAATAAAATCTATTTAATTTCTCTGTATCAACCCAAAAGGTCAATCTTAATGTCACAGGAAAAGGGACAAGAAAAATAAATGGTGAAAAGTTTGGTATGACTCAGCAAAGTTATCTTATGTGGTCAAGTACAAAATCTAGCCAGTAATCCGCCTCTGAAGTTCTACCTATCTCATACTACAAGATAGATATGAGTTGTACTTGTAGTTCACACCTGGCACGAGGGCACAAGCAACAGATGTACATAAATTTCAAGCAGGTGAGGCAATGACAAATGCCAGCATTTCTGGAGGTCTTATCTCTCGGCACCAGATTAGTGGGTACTTTATGACAAGCAGATGGACCTACAAACAAGACGCACTATACACAGTTTAGGATGGTTCACGGCTTAAGCAATGCACACCAGATGATGACTGTATCTATCTTAATGTGTCAGACAGGCGAAATGTGGATGATTAAATAAAAGGAGGCAAGCCGACCACACAATCAAGTAATATGTCACACTGTAATGTCTATTTGAGATAAAACTGTAAAAGCGCCTTTTATTTATAATCCGATTATGATAGCAATTCTCATTTTTTTTTAATTTGGTTTTCTATCACGGTTGGAACCTTCCTCTGATCTTATCACATATCTCTTAATCTGTGAGCAGACTGATATTGACCTATTTGTTTGTTTGGGGTTTAAGTTAATTTCAACAATATTTCAGTTATTTCCTGACAAGACCTAATTGTAGCAGTTATAGTGTTGCCTCACTGAATTGTCATGTCCAGTCACAGATGATTTTCGAGGACAACAGTTAAACCCTTCAGGCATGAATCATGATTTCAATCCATTCATATCCATGAATTGAATCCACAACGTTTGGAACTGGTGCTAAAAGACAGATGAATTTTTGCTAATAAACTTGGGCTCAACTGATATTTACCTGTCCAAGGCTGATGATGATTTAGCCTAAACTGAGTCAGATTTTTCTTGATTATGTTCAAACTGAGACTGTACCCTGTGAATCATGATTCATGTTCATACAGATATCAATCTGATACAGACTTTTATTAGCATTTTGCTTTGTGCACTGAGTGACCAGTGTTATTCACACCTATGAGACATTCACACCTGAACTGCAGACATCCTCTCAGGTTCCGACCCTCTACCTGTCATCACACACATGTTCAGGTTCCTAGACATATCTCATTAAAGAATATATATCCCTTCATATTACTATCTACTTCCTACGTCCCTCCATCCCCATCCACAAAGGTATATCTTGCAATTGTCATGTTATGCTAAACTTTACATCAAGTTATGGTTTCCATTCATTTTTTTTTTGTATCACGTAATCTTGATATTTATGATAAACTTTCTACATGTCAGATTGCAATATTGCATGCTAAATAAATCAAATCAAACCAATTTTAATCTGGGTCGAGTGAAATTAAAGAGGTAAAAACCTTTGGTACAGAAGAAAGTATTTTAAAGTATATCATTCAGTTACAGTACAGATAAGACTTTTTGCACATCTCGGTGTTGCCAATAGAAACATATGTTTGCAGCAATGACATCCTTTTATCATCATTAGTAGCTTTGTATCTTCTGACATCTTCCAGATGTGCAATAACACACATCAGTTTTTTTGTAAATGGCAAAAAAAAAAGCTTTTTTTTTCTGCACCATACTACCCCTAATAACCTCTCCAGGCACATCTTAAAATGTGCATACAGACTGCCTAATCCCTGTGACACGAGAGCTGACCCACCAGGGACCAAAGACAATACTCTAAATGCTGACAAGTCAGAAGCCGGAACATATTGATATGGTGAACTCAGCACTTAGCACGACCAGGAGTCTCAAAGAGATGTACTGTTCACACGAAATGTGAAAGTTTTGAGACCATATAGATGAATATAATGTATTTGTCACATGTTCCTTTGTTCTATTTTTATGTTATTCCGTAGACAATATTCATCTCAATTCCTATTGTGTCCAATTGAATATAATCATTCGGAACTGAAAAATGCCAAATATATGCAATATAGCAGGCATATATATACTATCACTGCTAATCCTTACGTTTTTGCACTCAAGGAATCAAACATCATCAATTTGTTTGCATATGATTTGGTGCCAAATTTGAATTATAATAATTATAATAATTTGATTTCTAATAATCTACAAATGTTAGAATACATGTGTATTCATATACATAATATACACAATTTTGATAACTTAAATGTGAAAAATATTTCCATACTTTTTATGAAAAATCTACTAAATTAATGTGGAGATGAAATTTGTTTCCAACAGCACAGTATTATTATTTTTAAAAATTGTTTCTTGTTGTTGAGGCTATTATCATCATACTTTATTTGCCACAACAATGGAATGTTCATTCAGAATTGTTATGCTAATAAGTAAGGATAATGCCCCAAATCAACCTTTTCAGGATAACATAATCTTACATAACAATGGAAAACCTAAACTTTGCCATTTCCCGTTGACATTTATATAAGAACTTATATTGCTTGGTGAATACCAAGATTTTTCCACAAAAGGAATACTCAGTTTGGCAGATGTGGCCTGGGACGGTTGTCAGAGACCAGTCAATTCACCGGGGCAGGGCCACATGTGTGCTTGAATTGATGAAAATATGAAATTTTCTGCTTTCAATATCCATGTCGACAGAACTGATCATCTGATGTGCCTTGGCGCAGCTGCACACTTGGTAAATTCAATTAGATGTGTTTACCATCCATACGCTGCTACACGGCATCCTCCTCGCAAACTATTGTGTCTGACAAACTTTCACATAAATGGTTAAGAAGTCTCATTTATGGAAGAACATTTCAAGAGGATGTTGCCATTATACCATAAAGAACAATCTTTCTTCATGTTTTTTGTGTTTTAAGATGATTTTCAAAGTTTTAACTCGGAAAAGGTGAGACAGAAGTTGCAGCAACATGGCCAGCATGGCAGCAGCAGCGTTTGGGCACAGACTGGTGAGTGCCCATCTGCCTGCCTGGCCTGGGCTGTCCCTCATCTATTGTTTTGGAGCCTGGCATGGTGGCGGGGCAGTGGTAAGGGCGGCTGCCATGGTCGACCAGACCTTCCCTCGGGTGGCCACGATCCTGTTGCCACTCGACACCAACACCTGAGTCTTCACTGTGGCAACTTTCCAGGGAGGACACTCTCAAAGAATGAAGGCCACTCCACACCAACACCTGTGTCTGAGATGTGGCAGCTATCTCAGGAGGACACTCCAGAAAAATGATGGAATATACACCAACACCTAAGTCTAAGTGTGCCGACTTTCCAGGGAGGACACTCCCAAAAAAAGAAGCATTATACACCAAAGTCTCACTGTGGCAACTGTTAATATAAATTGCAGAGCACTATTTTGTCTGACATTGCACATTCCCTTCTTGTATGATACCCATGATTAAAGTACTTATTAAAAGGTGAAGGCTTTAATAAACTGCTAATAATCAACAGACATTCAGATAATTAAGCTTGGGATTAACAACCAATAGTTCCCAATATATTATAACTTCTGCGACTTTTAGCTAATAAAAAAGTGTGACTATTAAACAGACTGAGAAGGTAGAGAGAAGAATAGTGGTTTGTCAGGAAGAAGTGAACATGGGCAGAATTAACATTGGAGTGACCAGTGAGTCATCTGAGTCACCCCTGAGTGTCGTTACACTGAGCTTGGATGGTGTTTGTTATTCCGGCGGAGTTTGTTATCACTGATATAGGATTGTGCGTGTATTAAGACCAACGAGGTCCACAAATCCCGCCTCATCTTAAGGCTCTCTCTGGCCGTGATGGATTGTTCTCTTATACCCAATAAATGTTCACTGGCTAAATCAGAAAAGCATTAACCCTCTGACCACCACTAATTAACACTGAATCCAAATTTTGGTCAACAAATAGATTTTTAACTTGAATTGTACTTTTCTTATGATCTCTTAGTCTTGGGAAAAAACATACCGGTAATATTATTGCATAATCAGTGCTTTTTATGTATTTTTTCAAATATCCTGAAATCTGACTCCAATCCCTCACAGAATATGGGACCCATAGTGCATGAAAAGAAAAGGATCATATGGGAAGGAAATAGAAAAATATTTCAATTTATTATAAACCTTCAATGCGCGAGACGTTCCTAAGAAAGAAATCATTAATTTCCCAAAGAGTTTCTTAAGATTCTTGGAGACAATCAAAAGTGGTAGAATTTGAAGAACAGAAAGGTATCATTTTATCAAAAAGTTTTCAATATACTGTTTATGATACAAATCCTTGTAGATAATCAAAAATGTATGTATGCAAGAAAATGGCTGAGGTGAGTTGCTGCATTATGGTTAGTGCATTGTCTTGGATGCTGTAAACCGGAGCCCTCTGGAGTGCCCTTACTTGTCCTGATACACACTGGGACCTCATTAAAACACCAGCTCTAAATGAAGTGCCTCTCCTTGCCACCAGAGGGCCCATAACCATGTCCATATCTGGATGTTGTCATGGTGTATATTGCACCAGTTCTGTCTCCCACATATACTATCATATCCAAGTTACTTTGAGGCAGAATATATATTATTTAAAAGAAAGAAAAGAAAACTTTCCTGTCATTCAACACTGCTTGATGAATCTGTTATTATCTCTCTCTTCAAACATTTGGCCTTAAAAAATTCTAACTCAGAACAAGATATTTTCCAAATCAATGTATTCGTTAAGAAATTTGGAATTAAAGCCCTGCCTTTCTGTATGTAACTGCGGGTTTTAATATTGATTAGATATTTTCATATCTTTCTCTCAATCAATATGCGAACTGACCAGCACACTTATCAACATGGGAGTCTTTTTTGCAGGTGTGGAAAAGGTTATTGAGTTCATTAGCAGGTGTAAAACAGTCCAACCTGCTATTTTCAAATAATTTTGTTCTTTCGTGAACCCTTTGTTAATTAATCACCAGGTGGATCTTAGAATATGAGCACCTGCTGCCATCTGTTGAGTACTATGAATCTTATTTGGGAAACATTTAACATCCTTAGAATTATATAAATCAAACAATATAATCCTTCACCATGTTGATGATAATGTTAAGGCTTCAGGATTTGTTTTAATTTGATTTTTTAAAATCATTTAAAATCATTAATTATTAACACAGTTGCATCAAATACATTTAAAATGCTTTTAAATCCACAAACATCTTAATGTCATTGATTTAATAACATTAGAATCATCATGGAAATGGTTTCTACATTTGTTATCACATGTGTATATCAAAGATAAAGCTTATAAACAGGACAGAGAACATCTGGAAGGATTCAGTATTAAGATATAGATAATAGAACAGAACATGTCACCTGTGCCTCTGCAAACTTGAAAGATACCGATTCCATGATAATGTGCAAATGTTACTGACGATACATTAGTCATAAAACCACTCCAGGAGATCCCTTTCCCTATAAATGTGCTCTTATGCTAAAAAGCCATGATCAAAACAAATGCATGACACAAGTTATTTTCTTCACAATAACAGAAAACAAATGTTTGCCTGCGTACCATGGTGGCTTTGAAGGCCTTATGAGGAATCTGATTTCAATCAGGTGATTGCTGGTGGCAATGTACGCCGCAGCTGATCCAGATCATCACCCAGGTGCACCATGGGAGGTGAAATCAACAACGGATCACATTGTCATAGCAACGCAAATGTGACCTAACTGAAAGTTGTTAAGTTTGGCACATGCTTCTCGTAATACCATGACATCATGGCAGACATGTGTAGAATCCAAATCTTCACGTTTTTTTTTTTTTAATTTTTTTTTTTCATTTCTCACAAAGTAATTTTATTTAACTGCTGAATGGAATTGTCATAAAAATAACTGAGATCAGATTTATAGGTCTTATCTTTTTATTAAAATGCGGACAAATCTAATAAAAAAAAATCAGAATACTAGTCTCAATAAAAGCTGAAATTGTAAATATAATACAAGAAATTTCGTCAGATAAAAAAACAAACAAATATTAGGGAACACCTCTCAGTTTGTTACAATAAAAGAACTGATTGTGAAGAGGGGACCAGTTATATTGAAGTTTGGCGTTAGATTTGCCATCTGGTACCCAGTCACAGATGGTGCTTGACAAACAAACGTAATCACATCAATGATTTAACTCTGCAAATCAAGCCCCTTGTTAATGAACATTACAGACGAGAGAGATGACAATGAAGGATGCGGAGAACAATGGGATGGACATCTTGTGTATCACAATACCAAGTGGTCTCCAGCTTAGATGAGTCAACTACTTTAACTCCTACTCACTCTCAGTCCAGTCAACCAGCATATTTCAGCATCAACATCAAACCGCTACTGTTTTCCCGTAATAATTGCTCGATCGTTTAAAATAAATAATCAAATTTGAATCTTCGTTTTGTGTTTTTAATGTGACCACAGTGTTCACCAAAAGTATTTATGAATTCAGGCCAAATGACTGCTTTTTACATTAAATAATACATGAATACATAGAATTTAATGCAAACATTTACATTCTAATGGCAGAATTGTCACTTTTTACAAACACTATGACCATATAACAAGGAGTAAATGCTTTGTAAAAATCAATCAAGAGTTCTTTAAGCATACCACTTACAAATATCCATATCACCGTTAAATATATAGTTACATCTGCTGCAGTGAAAGGCATGCACTCACAAAAACAACAGACCATGCATGTATCAAGTGAAGACTGCAATCAGCATTCCATCCTGTATTAAATAGCTGCACTGTTAGCCAGTCATGTCAAATCATGTTCATGCATATTTAAATATTCACATCCTTTGATTTATGGTCACTTTTTGGATTAACAAATAGCAATCTCCCAAATCAATTATTAGTCTGTGTGAGTTAAATGAGTTACAAGGATGACAACCACATTTCACATCAACCTTAGCAACACCAGAAACTGAACTATCAGTTTCGAAGTCTGGTGGTGCATTCAACATGTCCATTACTGCAAGCTATCAGAACTCATCCTTCACAAAAGGCAAATGAAGTTTGATGATTCCATGATATCTGAGATCAAATCTAATATCTAATTGGATTAAGCCATTCAAATGGATTGTCCATGTAGCACTTACTGCACAATGAGAGTGCTGATTATTTAAGTGTCTCAGGAGACTGCGCAGCCTGTCCATTTCTACCATTGTCTTGTAAATATCATAAATGAACACATACAATACAGTGGCTATGTCAGTATAGAGGAGATTCCTGTCAGGTTCCTGAGAGGGAAAGGTTATGGACAAAGTTATATAAAGAGTGATTCTTGAATGTCAGATCCTAAACCATCCTCCATGGAAAGTGAATCTTGAAATCCAAATTCAAAACCATCTTCCATGGAAAGTGAATCTTGAACTTCAGATCGTAAACCATCTTCCATGGAAAGTGAATCCTGAACCATCTTCCATGGAAAGTGAATCCTGAACCAGCTTCCATTGAAAGCCTTTATCTAAGGGGAAAACCTGGTTATGCTTCAAAAAAGGCAAAAACATTTAGTGATAACCATAGGTCTTTCATTTGGGGTGGTGGGGGTGGGGGGTGTGGGGTTGGATGTTTCTGCATTGGTCCAGTTATTTCCACATTTCCCCTACAAAGTGAACACAATGCCTGGGGTACCAAGAGCCTCTCCTATGGGAAATATGCAACTGAAACCTATGATATCATGCCGCAACAACGGGATGACACAAGCGACAGTTACCACTTTGAAATAACAATTCTGTAACCATGTCCATGTCCACCGTTTTTTCTTAGATGTACAAATCAATGACAACTATTGATTCTATTGAAATATTTTCTGTGTGATGTTCATTACAAATTCCTTTTTGCAAAAGTAAGTTTTGCAGGGCAGGATGTGAAAGAAGCATGTGTCGTGCATATATTTTTGCTCTTCCACACCACTGAGAGTTGCAGCTCATTACAAATTCACTTTGAGGCTGATTTAGCATAGAAATGACAAGAGTAGCAGAAATGTAAATTGGCTATTGTGCCTGTGTTTGGTGAATTCAGATATGAAGTTTGTCATCAAAGCTGCATCTTAAACTGCCCCTAACATGCATTAAGATTCATAACATGCAAAAGGATCTCGCTAAACGCTTGAAACAAATTGTTGTAATTTTGTTCTCAGATTAATTTGCATTTATAGCACCTTCATGTTACACGATATTGACAGAATTTTTCATTTTTTATTTGGATCTACTTCAAGTTGCATGAAACGTCGATAAAATAACAAAAGGGTCTCATTTCCGGAAGGTGATTAGAATGAATTACATAGAGTAATTACATAAATGGCGCATCAAGAATTCACTGCAAGAGGAAGGTTGGGTGACTATAGCTGATATTGAGAAAACACACTAATATATCACAGAAACTGATGGACATTAAAGAGTTGCTTGAAGTGAGTTTGACTGGTCTACTCTCAACCCTATCAAGACAGGTGTAAGCAGCAAGGAGTGGGAACCAGACCAGATGTCCCCGACGTAGTATCTACTCCTTGCCAACATCGCGCTGAATTATGAATTCTTTGCCAATATTTGGCCATTCTTGTCTTGTGTTCGTTTATATCGCAGGCTTTTTTTTCATGCCATACTTTTAAATCTTGTGAAAAATCTAATCTAAACTTACAATTCTGATAATTGATATGATTCAAAAGTTTTCACCACATAGTGGAATTGTATATTGCTTGGCATGTGGCAAGCCACCATATTTGGAAACTTGCCTCTTTAAAGTTCTTACTTAATTTGAAGTTTAAACTTAAGTTTATAACTATTATGATGGGAGGAAACCTGAATCTGCCAAGAAAATGCAAGAAGTCACTTAATACCAAACAAATGAAATTTCATATCTACTAGTACTTTTGCATGAGATGTAAAATCTCACAAAAGAATCAATTATTGTCAGATAGATGGCAGGAAAAATTGCAAGCTTTTTTGTAAACTTGCGTCAGTATTTCTTGGATTGTCAACATTGTTTGTTTGGATATTGGCAAGTGAGGATAATCGCGTATCAGTTGTCAGCGGCACATCTTGCAGTTCCCAGGTACTACCTCACAAACCAAACTCAAATCTCCTCAAACATGTAGCAACCCTCATGATTAACATACCCTCATATCTGCAATATTATGTTAAAAAATATGAAGTATTATTATGATATGAATGTGATGTCTTGAAAAAATTGAAATGGATTCATTGAAATAATTATGAAAACAATGCTCTCATTTTTATATTTATCATAAATATATATATATATATATTGTGTGTGTGCTTACCGGTAATTATTTTTATACACAAACAACAACATATAAATGTGTGTATATAAATATATATACATACTTTTCTTTTTGATAGAAGACATCTATGATTTTGTGTCCATTCAAATAGTATCTTAAGCAAACAGAAAATCTTTGGGATTCATTTTCATGTTTAAAAATACATATTCATTAATTAATCAATGCACCTGTAGTTTTTGTGCATCAGTAAAATCTGTCTTAAGAGCCTGCATTTAAAGATGGAAATAATTGTTATTTCCAAAAAAATATTAAAAATTCTCATCGAAGCACATAAGATTTCAGGCAAACCATTTACTTTAATTCTTAAAGCATCAATTAAATATTTTAACAACTAATTGCTTGAGGAATTCTATGAAAGCGCACAGATGACAAAACTATTGGAGCTTTTATGTTAACCGAGCCAATAAGCTGGGAGAATGTGGTAAGCGTGGTCCACAAGGAGGTACTCAGCAACCCATCCCCCTCTCAGCAACACAAAACCTATATTGATTTTTTCAAGATGGTGTTTGTTCGTGGATGGTAATTTTCATTACAAGCTGTGCCACTTGTGACCAGTGTGTTGGTTCCCATGGTGGGCTGGTACCACACATTACCCAAACCTACCCGCTCTACACAGTTTTTCCAACCAATCAAAACCCATCTCTTTCATAATCTTTTATTTGAAAAAAAAAAAAAAACTACTAAGAAGGATTGTTCATATATCACAGACATTCCTAAATATATGATGCGAGTTGTTATCTCTGTGATGGATCTTAAGCTTTGTAAACATCCATAATTTACAAATAGATTACAACAGCTTGTTTGCCCAAATACATCTGTTACTATGACAACCACCTGAGGCTGGATTCCTTCACAGTACAGTCCATGTGTTGCCACAGCGACCATCCATCTGTGACGCTGACGAAACAAACGCAGGTCCTATTATGGAATATACGCGCTGCTTTTTGATGTTGTGGCTAAACATACCGAACGTCATCCAGCGCCAGGTACACGACGTCAGCTAATAACCTTTGTCGCAGATGTCTGTTGCACGTGTCGCAACCGACGCCATGTGACGCCTCTCTTCTCAACGTTCCTGTAACATCTTTCAGCATGAAATGTACTACTGTGTGTAGTTTTCATTGAGGCAAATAGATGAGGTGTTACACGACTGATTAGAAGAGATCAGCACGCAAGCTGCCGACGTCTACAAGCTGTCACTCCTATACTCTATGTCAGGATTTCCTTTTCATTCATAAAATATTGACATCTATCCTCATCCATTTATCTCTGTTACACAGGAAATTAGGAAAGGTTGAAAAAATCTCAAGCACTCGGTCTTGCTATTAATAATTGGATTATGAAGTGATAACACTGTATGTATAGCTCAGTATATTTCATTTGTATAATTCATGAAAGTGATATATGAGGTATACTTAGGATATCCTCACTAAATATATCTAAATTAAAATTGATAGGTCTCGCCTCCACTTATTATGCCATTGCGTAATTATCTATTATATTCACTACAGACACACTCACTCTCCAGAAAACATATCTTTTTATGACCTCTATTCTTATATATGTGAAAGTATCCTTATCCTTTGATTTTAACGACAGATCTTAATACCAATTTAAAACAATATTCTTACTTACTTGACCCCACATAAATACTATATTTGCCATACATACGCTTCTGAAACACTCACTCTCTGATCTAAACCTCTCATCTATATCAACAATCACAGGTAACACATGTACTTTTTTTTTTCAGAAAAATCAGACAACATCTGCAGTTAAACTGGAACATCACAAAACATGCACAGCTGTGTAATAATCAATTTAATAAGCGAAAGATACATTGTGACAATAAGTCATTATGCCCATGACAATTTGTTATGTATTAACCATAATTAACCATAAGTTTAAATGACACCCCACCCATGCTTATCATAACTAGATTAACAAAGGCATCTTTCGTTATTCTCATTTTATTATATGTTTTCTCTTTTTATCTTCAATACTGACTGTTAATGAGAAAATGGAAATTTGTCCGCAATCTTACACTGCATTCCATCTCTGTGAAAAACCGATGCTATTAATCTATTGATAGCATTAATTTATTTCTAAAATGTTGCTATAGTGGTTCGTGGCTAAAGTATAAAGTATGTTTGATTGCAGGCTGACAAATAGAAATAGGAGTGAAAAGGTTCAGACTTTGTGATAAGAATAAAATGTATGTAATTTTATTATTACGGTCAAGCGGCCACATAGATCTGATTATTTTCTCAATTATGACAATCAAGTTGGTCTCCAGTGGCAATTAAGCACTTGTTGACTGCTGCCCTTCCCTCGTAATGTTAACACGTCGGCAACAATCGCCACGGTAACAATCACCACATACTTCTGTTATTAAGTAGCACAATGGTCAGGATGCAAGGATGGGCTAGATATCTCCTGTGGTATATTCCATACAATATATGTTCTGCTATATAATTAACTGGAAGACAGATGCTGCATACAGTTGTTGTCTGCAGGGCCTATTGAGCATCGCTGTATTCAAATCAGATGCTGCACATGAGAACAATGATAAGAAAAAAAATTCTATGAAAAAGTGTAAATTTCAGTTTTAGATTACTATTTGGTATCATATAGAATTTGGCTTTTTTCAAAGTTTTGAACATATTTTCTTATTTTCATGAATAAGATAAAAGTGTCATTGATATGTGTTTATTTGTTTCGAATACTCATGTTTCCATATATTTCATTTTCTCATGTGCATTATAATAAAAGATCATGCAGTCATGTCACTGTGTGGTGTCACTGTGTGGTGTCACTGTGTGGTGTCACAGTGTGGTGTCACTGTGTGGTGTCACTGTGTGGTGTCACTGTGTGGTGTCACTGTGTGGTGTCACTGTGTGGTGTCACTGTGGTGTCACTGTGTGGTGTCACAGTGTGGTGTCACTGTGTGGTGTCACAGTGTGGTGTCACTGTGTGGTGTCACTGTGTGGTGTCACAGTGTGGTGTCACTGAGTGGTGTCACAGTGTGGTGTCACTGTGTGGTGTCACTGTGTGGTGTCACTATATTGTGTCACTGTGTGGTGTCACTGTGTGGTGTCACTATATTGTGTCACTGCTTGGTGTCACTGTGTGGTGTCACTGTGTGGTGTCAGTGTGATGTCAGTGTATGGGTGTCATAGTGACAACAGTACTCTCACAATATAGTGTCTGTGGTGTCATTGCAGTGTCATGGTGTCATACAGTGTCACAAAATGGTGTCACAACATATAGTGTCATGATGTGGTGTCCCGGTGTGGTGTCACAGTGCAGTCATTGTGTGGTGTCGCAGAATGGTGTCAGCATGTTGTCATGATGTGGTGTCCCAGTGTGGTGTCACCGTGTGGTGTCATAGTGTGGTGTCTTAGTGTGGCACCTGTTATCTCCCTCTGGAATATCATCACATCACAACATTTCCTGCTACTTTTTTTTTTTTCCTCCTGTTTTGATTGTTTGATTAAATTTGATGAAGTGGATTCGTTTATCCTCAAACCACCTTCATGTGCCCCCAAATTGACACTTTAAATGTATAAAACCTTGAGAGACAGAATTAATTGTGGAGGTTAGCCATAGAATGGACAGTCAGGGTATTTTGCCATTGGTTTGATGATGTGATGAACTCTGTCATTATCTAATTATAGGTCACAATGGCAATGAGCGACTGAAAGCAACAACAGTCACACAGGATTAGCCTCATCAATTACACTTCACATTAGCCCCTCCACTGCAACAATATCATCACTTGACCCAGATGAAACAAAATGGACGAAATGGGATCAAATAATTTTATAAAAACATCACCAATGTATAAATAAGACCAAGAAAATATTCGCAAACAAAATCATAATTTCATTATCTTAACAATTAAAATATAATGAAAAGAATTAAAGATTCTAAAAAAAAGCAATATTTTGATACTATTATGCAAACCATGAGCATGATCAATTCTATTTTAAGATATAGGGTTGTACGGGTACATGAAGGAAACAGAAGGCGTCCATGAATCATTGTTTCCAATATTCATATTGATAATTTGATTTCTGTGTAATGGACAAGTGTTCATTTCAGCCAGCCTGTGCCACCATCCTTTGAGACTGGCTGCATTCCATGTGAGAAATCACCACAATTGCCACAACATCTGGGCCCCAATTTATCCTACCTTTTTTAATAATCCTGTAATATCCCTTAATTTAGGGAAACTTTTAATTAATAACAATTTTTCATTGGTTAATTCCAAAGGAAAGCAAATGTTGTTCTGCATGCTTTGTTGGTTTTCTTGAAAGATTTCTTAAGTTCAAATTCAAATCTTGTTGCTGTAATAACTAAAGCTTCAATTTGAACCATTTATTGATGTCTTGAGATCATATTTTCATTCAAAGAGCAAAGCCAATATTTGCATAGGATCCTAGTCATATTGAATGTTGACTATTTGAATAAGATGCCTTGAAAAGTATTAACAATTACCTATCCTATCAGGTAGTGGATTTTGACCATTTTGGGTGATACCAATATAGACCTTATTGTGTGATGAAAGAGTGAACCTTTCTGAAACATACAAATTCAAGTGTATTTTTAAAAGAATGATTTACATTCCATTCATAGAGATATTATAGCATCTAAATACTATAATTCATATTGTTTCAATAGTTTAAATATTGCCCTAATAGATAACTATAATATACCACCAAAATAAATAATCACCTTTCTTTTTTATATTCACTAAAATGCTGCGTAATCTTTTATATAATCCAAACTGGAGTGGGCAAGAAACACTCTAAAACTCATCACACTTATTGTTGTATTTGTGCAAGAAAGCAGACCCGACCGTTGTGGGTAAACCAGACATGACCTCCTGCGCCTGGTGTGTACCGCAGGGATCTCCCGCCTGCAGGACCTGGTACCATCTGCAGCCACCTCTGTGGCCCTCAAAGTCCGCCCAACAGTGGCAAACATCTTGTGGCCTTCTGGTGGAGGCAGGCGGGTCACCCCCACAAGCGTTCTGCATCTAGCTTCTGTTAGAAAGGTGACAGACCTCACAGTTTCCGTTTTTCTTCATAAGAAATATCTAAGATGCATGATTATCGATATACATTTTAATTTTCTTCAAGAAATCAATAAATATGGTCATATTTTATATCAGGTAAAAAGGTTGCCTTATATCTCATGAAAATATTTACATTAAGATTTACCATGTTAACTTAGTCTTAATAAAAAAACTTTTATGTATACGCTCAAGTAACTAAATGAAACTTTATTTGCAGGGTAAATGTTGAGTTAAAAAATAGTGGCAACATTTTGTTTTCTGAAGCCTGTCATGTGCCTGCAGAGCTGCAGGAGGGAGCATCTGCAGCAGACTTGTGTGGCACTCAGTTCCCCTGCAGGCCCCGCCAGCTGCCCAGCCACAGGGACATGTCTGTGCTAATCAAGTAAAGGCTGTCTGACAATGTCCAGTGCTTTCTCGCACACTGACCCTTGACTGGCCACCATATGGTCTCTCTCCAGCCTCCGCAGCAGCATGCGAGATGAAGCCCGACAGCCTGCTGTCAAAATACACCCAGAGATGTATCATAAATCTGCCTCTGATGGCTAAAAAACCAACATGTCTGATTAAAGATATTGCTAGGCTGCGTTTTGAACATTCCAATACACGGGAGATGGTAAATACAATCAGGCACAGAAAAAATTTCCAAGTGGATTGATTCATCCAAGATTTTATGGCGTTTAGTGTGATGGAATTAGGGTGAGCCAGCTGTGCACGTGTGCGTCGGGAGCCGTCAATTCCCTTAGCCAATCAGCGACAAATCTCCTGGGTAGGTGGAAGTCGGGCGCAGATTGATGCATTATGTGGTGAACACCTGCCCCCCTGCTGTGTCCTGCATCCTGACGTGATGCTGCAGGCCCAAACCTACTGCAGGACTCACTGCAGGACCAAACCTATTGCAGGACTCACTGCAGGACCAAACCTACTGCAGGACACACTGCAGGACCAAACCCACTGCAGGACTCACTGTAAGACCAAACCCACTGCAGGACTCACTGCAGGACCAAACCTACTGCAGGACTCACTGCAGGACCAAACCTACTGCAGGGACAAACCTATGATGTACTGTAGGATACCTATCCCATCGTAGGACTCACTGCTAGGCCAAACTTATGACCTATAAGAGAACTTTTTAATAAACTAATCTTTACTACTTGTTTCTGTCCCTCCTTTTAGCTTCACTTCATTCATATCTGCTACTTACTACTGTTCCTCCTAATTCGGGACTAAAAACTGTATCTCATCCCTACTAATGGCTATGATAAAACTAATGTAATAGCTATATAATTCCAATAATTCCTTCTGTTCCCCAATATGTCATTAACAGGAAGATTATCCGGAATACAGATTTAATTTTCACAAATGCAGATATCTGCTGTTGTTAAACTTTTTTGAATATCATATTGTATTCTAAACTTGTCAGATATTTCATGTGGAGAACATCATATCCATCTCTAATGCAAAATATAATGACAAGATACATTGTCATTATCTGTGTTTTTTGAAGAATGGACTCTTCACAAATATGTGACATTCACAGATATAATATATGGCAGATCCATCACTGCCTCCACATCTTTCATATCAACTGCCAAGCGAGCAAAAATAAACCTGCTATGCCATGTGAAGAAGACAACCCACACACTTCACATTCATTTACGTGGGCAAAGTTTACCTTAAACCAATTCGCGAGCAAGAAGAGCAAAATTAGGATTTTTCTCACATAGCCGAGGACGATTCAGAAGATGGAAAGTCGTGTGGGGCCCATAACTTATTTAACGTCATAATTACCGTCTAAAATTTGATGAAGGAGTCGGAGGGAGAGTTGGCATAATTCAGTTATGCAGTGTTCATTACACATAGACTAATGCGACGTGACACAGGGAGTATGTTCGCCTCTGGTTCCATACCATCAAACCATGCTGCCTTAAACCCACTTCGCAAACACTACTTTCTAATTTGACAAAATCTTTAACATATGTACAAAAAAAATAAAATTAAAATAAATAAAATCAAAAAAGATGAAGAAACTTTTAAATTCTTCCTTGGAGAATCATGGGCTGCTCTTTGTGAGTGATGAGTTCATCCATATCTTGACTTTATTAACATCATGAGTCAGCATTTTCTGCCCTGGGGTATTAACCCCGGATTGATGTTGTTTGAGATCTATAATCTGCTAATAATGGATCAGAATCTTGGCAGAGATAGGGATCTATGGCACCATATGGTAATGTGAAGGAATGTTTGACAATGTGACTGAGTTTGGTTGCCATGGCACCGGGGCACCTTATGGGTGTTGCCGATGTCCCCCTAGTGGCAGCTATGACAACATGATGGAACATTTCCGACTCACTCTGCCTGTAAATCTGCCTGCCGAGATCCCTCGTTGGTTCAAAGCCATAACCAGCACGGCCCTGCCTCGCGTATAGCACTCACAAAGAGGATGCCATCGACTGTCACTTCCTCGACACTTTCACACATTTTTTAAAGTCTCAAATGACAAAAAGATAACATTTTGTAGTAGATCAATCACAAATGTATTGATCATGGTCATAGTTTAACACACAGATTGTATGTAATGACTAAAATGTATGAAATCGTACAGAAACATGGCACACGGATGGTGAACCCTCCGTGGAGCGTGTCTTTCGGGCAGGACCTCAGATGCTATATCTTTTGTTCACATCTCTGGTCGTACTGTTCCTACGGGGTGCGACATCGGCAAATTGGGTTTTGCGAATTACGCTCACATTTGGGGATGGCAGCTGCGCTTGTGCGAGGTCTATTTGTAGTATGATGTAAGCACGGTCCCTGCAGTCCCATGTATTAGGTGCACATTAGCTCACAGCGCGCCCTATAATTTAATTTGTAAATGAGGGCGGTGGTTTACGGCGCACTCATGAACACCTGAGCCTGCACCCTCGAGACTTCACTCTGCCGCCCACTCCACTACTTAAGCCTTGCCAGGCACTGATTTATGCCTTTTCTTGACATCAAACTTGCGCTGTCTTGTTCCCTCCGAGTATTACAACATATTCTGTGCTATCCTCATTCGGTATTAGGTGGCTCATAACATTTGCTTTGGTAGCATCTTGGCAGAACACACAATCTGATACCATGGCTGCACAACACAATCCCAATATACCTCATTACTCAGTATCCTCTCATGAACAAATGTACATATCTTTTTTATGTAGCAATCACGGATCTGGCTAAACTAGTAGATGCTTATCTCAATGCATTTATAAACCTCTTTATCAAGTTTATTTTTTATTGTTTTCTCATCAAACAATAAAACCTTTTTGGTTTTATCCAATTTTCATCATGTAAGGTTATGTGGTAAAATTTATAACTTTTTAAATGCTTATCATAAACTTAAATACTTGCAAATGAAAAAGAAGTTTGGCAAGAGTATAATAAGTCTTATCTTAGTATGATTTAATGTATAAAACAAAAGAGATACCCACTAAAATGTAGCCACTAAAAGACAGCTACAACCAGATGGCCACTAAAAGACGGCCACTAAAAGACGGCCACTAAAAGATGGCTACAACCAGATGGCCACTAAAAGACGGCCACTAAAAGATGGCCACTAAAAGATGGCCACTACAAGATGGCCACTGAAGATGGCCACTAAAGATGGCTACTACAAGATGGCTACTACAAGATGGCCACTACAAGATGGCTACTACAAGATGGCCACTGAAGATGGCCACTAAAGATGGCTACGACGAGATCGCCAGTAAAAGATGGCCACTAAAAGGTTTACCATAAGCCGTTATATGAAATCGTGGGTCCGGATAATCTGCATGGTGCTGCTAACTGTTATTGATCAGACTAAAAACAAAAAGCTTTGTCAACATATTGTTCTGCTCCCATGTAAACCCATTCAAACATTCCCACATGGGAAATCTCCAAAATGTTCATGGATATTTGTTTCCACAACAAAAAAGGTTCAAAGTGTTCACACCAGCGAGTTTTTGTTTGATTTGATTCATTGTCCCAGAAATTAAATATTTCATGGCAGACCCCTTCTTTTGTGTGAGTGATCTAGTAGTAATTTCAGTGTTGAACCAAACTGCGCGTGTTCTTTGTTTTAAGTCAAATCAAACCCAACATTGCCAGGCTGAATGAAGTTCATGCCTGGAACACATTGTTAATAAATTCAACACCTTCCAATCCCATTGTCAAGAGGATGCCACAAAAGACAACAATTTATAAATTGGTTTACACATAGTTTTACAAGTGAACGATCATCATAAA
This sequence comes from Amphiduros pacificus, assembly GCA_949316495.1. Lineage (NCBI taxonomy): Eukaryota > Metazoa > Annelida > Polychaeta > Phyllodocida > Hesionidae > Amphiduros > Amphiduros pacificus. Next base: position 35,086,687 of record OX439001.1, read on the forward strand.
GGCTAAAATATTTATGTTTTATATGCACATGTACAAATAAATATCAATTTATTTTGTGCATATTTTCAATGATATAATTAAAATATTTTCACAAATAATAAAGAGAATATCGATTCCATAACATTGGCAATTGAATATAAAGATATTTTTCAGGAAAAATGTTGTTGCGTGGAATGTGTTAACCGATATCCATAGTGAAGGCAATTTAACTGTGTCATCTGGTAAGACCTATTTGTCATAGGCCTATCTCAGTCACCATCAGACTTCATCCCTGCAGGCAGCGCCCCCTAGCTTCACAATATGTTGCATTTTCATCACATAATGTAACATGAGTAATTGTTTGGCCAAATGTCAAATAATTTGAATAAAATCTTTGTAGTCAACTTTCACATAGTTTGTTGAGTTAAATTTGGACATTTTTTTTTCTCGGCGAGCCTAAATACAGGAATTCCTGGTCTCAAAGTAATTAATCAAGCCCACATCTGAGCGAGACTTTATACATATCTTAGCAACATGTGTATGTCCTAACATATGTCTTTATGCTGCTAATTAACAAAACAGACATCAGGAACTACAAAAAGTGGTAATGTACAACATAACATAGCAGTAATCTGGTAGGTATGCTTGACTCCGCTAATTAACAAAAAACTAGCAGTTATACACAATGACAATGGACAATATAATACACTATGCTATATGCACTAATATGCATTATCTTTAAAAAAATCACTTTATTAATTAAGTCCACACAGAATTTCACTGTTCAAAATACTAACAATACATCCGGAAGCAAATAGATAGTGCTGTTTATTTTTATTTATTTTTGTTCATTTTAGTAAAGAGAGAATATCTCATGACAAGAATTGGTTGGTTATCACAGGAAAACTGAGAGTAGAGCCACTTCTTTGTGTTTTATTGATTGAGCATAACTGGTCAATAAGGTAGCTTTTAGGATATCAAATGCTGTGGACAAATTATACAATGACCTCAGATAATCTGCGGTCACTCACTGTTCTGTCTAAAACTTCTAGCAGGAAATGTGCAATGGCAGAAGACCTTCTTATTTACAAGTTTTAAGTTACTTCCAGAAAAAGATAATTTACAAAGAAGACATTCTTGTTGAAACTGATAAATCAACATATTGTGGACCTTTATGGAATCATTCTGAATGATGGACTGGGAAAATTTGATGCTATCTCTTTAATCCCTATCAATTTTTTTTTGGCTGTACAGTTGGACTGGGTTATCTCTTTGGGACTTCTCAAGGCAAACAATACCCAATAATGTAAACTCACGAGACAATGGACCTCAGCGATCAGTGCATGACAAAGACATAGAGCATATTCCCAGGGTGCCCCTACTGACCTGTCAGTCATTGACTGCCGATGGCAAATATACCCAACATGCTCTGTGCTGTACAGAGCTGCAAATACATAAGAGCGTATTACCAAATAAGAAGACGAAAAAATCTATTTATCACTTTCTTGCAGGATATTAAAAAACATGACCTAACTTGCAGCATGTATTGCTTGAAGTTCTTTAAAAAAATTATTGAAATCAATACCTCACACAGGAATTGTATTGATTTGCTTAAGATCTCTGAGGCCAGATGTGATGGAGTCAATAACCTCCGTGAGGACATCTGCAAGCTATGTGATCAGACATGTCATGATTTTGGGCCCCCTACCTCCCTGAGCAAACACTCAACTCCACCAGTCATTAGCTAATGACTTCTCATTAATTCATTATACATTAATGTTAAATTCAAATTATTTGCTTTTATCCATTCATCTCACAAAATATTTTTAAAATCTTTTTTTAATATATGGTAATGAAATCTAGACATTAAAAGGGGATTTCATTAAAAAGAAACTGTTATTGCATAAAGTTTTCCCCTTTAAAGAGTTTTAATCTTTTATGAGAAAATAACTACAAGAGGATTTCCTTTTTGGAATTATTTTCTCTTGAACGCAATATATTTTCTATCTAATGAGATCATGTTGTTCTTATGTATGCATAAATCCCCATAAAACACAATGTCTCATGTTCTATAAATCCTACGATTATCTCCATATTTTACTCCCATCTCCTTCCACGGAATGAAACCATCCGACACAAATCTATAAGATTATTGAAAGCCTGCATCTTTCTCTATGATATATGGCAATTTTGCCCACTTACAATACTAATCCTTGCCAAACTGGGTCACTGATCCCTAAATACTGGGAGAAAACTTGGAAGGTTAAGAAGATCAATGTTCTTTAAATCATATAAGTGATAATATATTTCCATGATAACCACTCAGAATAAAAAAAAGTATTCTGGTTTGCTGCAATAAATAACCTTGATGGTATGACGGAAGAATCTTAACAGAGGGCAGCACTAACAAGGTGTAAGATTGTCTTATCCACGGAACCCAATATACGGGATGTTAGTTAAACTGGAAAGATGTGAAGAAAATGACCAAAAAAAAATACTGAATGTACCAACTGTGAATGTTAAATATATATACAAGATGAAGGGGATATAATCAAACATTTTGGGAACAATAAACTCTGATGTAATCCGCTGTACGTTGGTTATGTTCATCTGATGTAATGTACTACTGTCTATATACCAGTATGTGCAGCAAACAATTCTGTTCATTACAAACACCTTTTAGGGTGTTTGAAAATTAAGCAACAATGCGGCAAGAAATCGTCAGTGAATAAAACATGAAAGAGGTCTTAAAGTTCTTGAAACCAAACTTCAGACATTTGTTACTGAAACCATTTCCTTCTTTTGAGTAATATCTATATATGCACACCTGTGTAAATGAAATAGATACAGACATATTTGTCAATTTTTATACCCTCATCTGCTCATATTTCACTTTTACTTTTTCTTCTACATTGTTAACTAAAGCAGCTTGGTTTTTGTCAACACTTGATGTGTTATACTTGTCTTTTATAATTCCATGACGTGTACTCCCCTTAAGAGGAATCAAGCACTTTCCCAACCAACATTCGGCCATCTTGATTTCTGTTATGAGTGAACTCAGTGAGTACATTTCAACACATTAACTCCCTATGAAACTGACATCCTACCGGACTACTTTCTATATGACATCTCCAGAAAAATGTGCACCACTCCAGTAACTGATTTTCTTTGGCTTATTACAATTCTCTGTTTTATGAGTTCGAGTTAAATACATAAAATGTGTATGGCCATTATATGACACACCTCATATTCAATATAAATAACTACATGCTAACCTTATATACCTACCTACAGAGAATCAACTAGAAAATGGTTAGATTTAAATAAGAGATGAGTTATAGATATTTGTTTCTTTTGATCTATTTGCATTACTATTGATATCATCTTAGACAAACATATTTTTGGAAAATTTTACTCCACAAATTTAACTTAGGCTGTTGTGTGAAATAACTGAATATCCCTTTATAAAATAACTTGACAAAGTGATAAAGATGTTGACTATTTGTGTGATGTATCAGTGAGAAGTTCATACCATACTATTCAACATGGCTCAGTGGGTAAGACATCTGTCTCCAATGCTAAAGGCCTGGGGTTCGATTCCCACCAGGAACAAGTACTTTTTTTTTTTATTCATGCTGAAACTGAAATCTTCATTTTGAAGTTTTATTTACGCAACATGCACATCAAAACATATAGAATTGATATAATTTTTGTTATGATAGAAATTATAAAAATAACATTTTTATACAATAAACAAAGGTGAAATCTTCATGTTGGGATCTTTTTAGAGCAAAATGAAAGTCAGAACACTTACAATGTATTTTTTTTCCTGGAACAATTGGAAATGGAACAATTTCAATTTTCATACAATGCTGTGACTCCAAGTTTTCTACAGTACTGACACAGGGTGATACATGGCTCAGTGGTTAAGATGTCTGTCTTCTGTGCTAAAGGTGCAGGGTTCAAATCCTGGTATTATTTTCATGCTGAAGGTGAAATCTTAATATTGGGGTTCTGTTTGAGTGATATGTTCATCAGAAAACATAAATTGATTTGTCTATTGCAAATGCAGATGAATATAAAATAATAAAAATGACTTCATACCAAAGAAAAAAAAAGATGAAATCTTTATATTGGAGTTCTTATTGAGTAATTTGCATATCAGAAGAATATAACTTTTATTATTTTATTTTGCAGACAATATGAATGATTTTTTTTGCCAACATAGAAATATAATAAAATAGCTTTATGCAGAACAAAAATATGAAATCTTCATATTCCAATTTTATTTTAGTTCAGACAAAAAAGAATTATAACATGGATCCAATTTCAAGATTTTATCATAGACTTTAAACTTCGAGTAATAGTTCCAAGTGTTTCAGCACTATCATGTGTCTCACAGGTCTGATGATATGCTTTGACCTTTTCTCATGGCAAGATTGCTCACTCAACATTTAGTTTGGATCCAAATTTAAAAATAAACATGGACTGTGCCTATCCAAGGTGTTGTTACAATTCATCAACCCTTTAAACATACCTGCAAACAATGCTCATTTTTAAATACATTCAATCAGATTGGTATATTATATATTCCAAAACAATATTCAAGATCGTCAAAATGTGGAGTTGTCAATATTTGACCATATCAGTCACTGACAGGATGAAAATCAACAGGTCACATGTCACCTGTATGTGCATTTCTTTTGTCCAGTGAGATCAGCCAACAATGCATGCACTCATATGTGCAAAGATCACCTATTGGAAATGGTGTCAATGTCTCTAAAATAGTTCTCTAGTTTGACAATTGTTTAAACACTATTAACAATAAAGAATTAGAATGTCCATATTTGAAATAAGTTCAAATATTGCAATCATTATTTAAATTGTCAAATAAAACCACAATTTGATTAAAGAAACATGTGTAGTAATAATGCTTAGATGTGTGTTCAGTGATTTGCCCACTATTTTTGACATTTGAAAGTGACCACACACCCCACTAATCTGAGTTCTAATCTCAGGAAGAAAGTGTTCCCAGCAGGACGCCAGCTCATATTTTTAATCTCTACCTACGGTACCCTTACCTGAGACTTTCCTCTTTTTGTCAGGTATGTTGGCTTAAGGGAAAAACACGTAATGCTCTTTCCAACCAGAATGATAACAGGTATCTACTCTACTTTCCCATTTTTTCCACATTTTTGCCCCTCCTGTTCAAATAATTACCTCCCCTTGAAAGATCACACTTAAATAGACACACACTATGCACGAAAATAGACATATGCTTCAAATGTTTTGTGCTGGAAGAAAATCCCTGAAAGGAGCAAACGATCGGCACAAAGAAGACGTGTGATAGAATGTAAATGGTGGAGGGTTTGCATTGGAGGTGGTTTGTGTGTTGCAATCTCTGTCTCTCTAACCAGACGGGTTTGAGTGTTTGCTAGCAGATTTGATGTGACACCTGTTAGGAAAAGCTAGTGTTTAAATGTAGTCTCAAGTGCGTGTGACAAGTTGGCCATTTTGAAAAAAGAATGAAAAAACACACATGCACAAATGCTCTCTGCCACTTCCCGCAAATTATCTATGCTTGACAATTTTTTTCTCTTTTTATTTGTATCAATATATAAAAATATTGTATCTAATATTACAAAATGCCTCTGATATGGAAGGTTTTTATTTTCACCAAAAAAGTCCAATAAAGAATAAAATATTTCAGATTTTTTTTTTCTCATAAATTTATCTTTCTCCCCTTATAATGGGTGCAAATTAAATCTTAAACTTTTCTCACAGTCACCATTTAGAACATTCCTTTCATTCAACCTGCATATTAACTTTTGAATTCATTTTTCCAACTGAAAATCCCCTTAATTTGTTTCCTGAAATTCCCCACATTTCTGTACTCTTCCTTGTTTTGTGCAAACCACATCTGAACAGTATGCAAGAATTTTTTTCTCACCCTGGCTACAGTCATTAAACATTTACTGGCGGGATGAGTTGGCTGGCCCGCATGATGGTCCCCTATCCACCGCAATTTGAACTCATCCTAAATTACAATATACTGGTGCCCTATCATACACCCATGACTTATGTCCGTATTGTCCACACCATAAAACACCTAAAAATTGCACAGTGCCTTTAATGAAAATCCAGACATTATCAACTACAACTTGACCCTCCCAATGAAATGTTCATATATACATTTCTATATATATGTTAGTATTTTGACTATCCGATTAAGCTATGTTGGTGCCAGAGGCCACTGAACCATCATCAACAGACAATTAAATGCTGTTGAGTTTTGCACATATCCTTAAGCTATGGCATTTAGATAGATAATTGTTGTATGGGGGATGATAATGTTTTAACTATAAATATACGCTCAAAGCATTAAAGTTCGAGATGTTCCTGAGACAGTCACCAAATATTTCAACAGTTATGCAGATCCTCACCGAGGAACAAACATGATATTAAAAGTAGTAAATAAAAGTTTTTCCTATATTAGTTTCAAAGACCCAACATGCAAGAAAATATACCATAAACTTTTTCTGTGCAAAAGATATATTGTATACTCTCCAAAAAACATAAGTTTAAACCTATAAAACATATATTAAAAAACCCTGAAAAATATATAAAAACTAAAATAAATGTGGATTACCTGATGATGTTTTAGATGAGTCTAGAATGTGAAGAAGACTGAGTTCTGGTGTTAGCTGGTGTATATTAATGCATAGCATTTAAAACTGGCTGTGACATATACCCTTGCTGTCATGGGGTGGTTTGTGAGCTTGATGCCGGTTCTGAACCCATCTATATGTCTCACTCTACCACATCCGGACATTCTCCTAAAAGGTTCCTCAGGGTGCTTACCACTACAGTTTTATACATACTTCTGTGTGAAATGATTTGTTGATAACACTCAGGCAGAAAATTTTGTGAATGTGTAATTCCTTTGCTTTATTTATGGTTGGTATGTACCCAGTATTTAATTCTATCTGAGAGGGTAGGGGCCCATTCTACCATTCATCATCAACTTTGAGGGTGATTCTATTAATGTCCAAAACTTTCTAATGCATTCTGACAGTTGGTCAGAAATCGTCAAAGAAGAAGAATGAATAATTATATGTTGATAATTTATATCTTTTCTGTTTTCATGGTTTCATTCTTGTGAATTTTTTCAGTTTGCCTTTGCGGACACTTAAGACAACTTAATATTAAACTCAATATTAGTCTACACAGAAGAAACATCAAGTTATTAATTGCTTACAGCATTAAAAAAAATCCTTGATTTTTTTAATACGGTAAACAATTTATAACTTGATGATGGCTTGCAAGAATCACATATGAAATAATGATGGGTATGTGGGTAGCATCATCAGCAACCTGTCACCTTAAGGCCACACTACACCTCTGGTGTCTATATACTGATTGGTCAAACATGAAGTCACAATCTCAAAGTGTGTTTGTGATTAAAGGTTAATATCATGATTATTTTCTTCGTTAAAACTACCCATTTTGTGGAGATTTCATTATATTTACCAAAAGCTACTGGATACAAAATTATATTTCAATGTAATGACTGTGTGACTGTAAACAATGTATAACAATGTGTGACTCATGTGAAACCATATACATGACTCAAGTAAAGCCATATACATGACTCATGTAATGGCTAGATACATGACTCATGTGAAACCATATACATGACTCATGTGAAACCATATACATGACTCATGTAATGAGGAGATACATGACTCATGTGAAACCATATACATGACTCATGTGAAACCATATACATGACTCAAGTAAAGCCATATACATGACTCATGTAACGGCTAGATACATGACTCATGTGAAACCATATACATGACTCATGTGAAACCATATACATGACTCAAGTAAATCCATATACATGACTCATGTAACGGCTAGATACATGACTCATGTGAAACCATATACATGACTCATGTGAAACCATATACATGACTCATGTAATGAGGAGATACATGACTCATGTGAAACCATATACATGACTCAAGTAAAGCCATATACATGACTCATGTAACGGCTAGATACATGACTCATGTGAAACCATATACATGACTCATGTGAAACCATATACATGACTCATGTAATGAGGAGATACATGACTCATGTGAAACCATATACATGACTCATGTAATGAGGAGATACATGACTCATGTGAAACCATATACATGACTCATGTGAAACCATATACATGACTCATGTGAAACCATAAACATGACTAAACTATATACATGACTCAAGTAAAGCCATATACACGACTAATGTAGTGGCTAGATACACGACTCATGTGAAACCATATACATGACTCAAGTAAAGCCATATACATGACTCATGTGATACCATATACATGACTCAAGTAAAGCCATATACATGACTCATGTGATACCATATACATGACTCATGTGATACCATATACATGACTCATGTGAAACCATATACATGACTCATGTGAAGGCCATTGGACGAACTTTAAAACAGCAATACATGACTCACATGGCGGCATTATATCATTCATATATAATGGAGATGAGTGCCTCATATACATGCAGCAAATGTTTCATATATCTTACCTTGTGATGGTTGCCTCTGGAGAAGATTATTCATCCAGTCTGCTTGCTGTGCGAGATCCAGGGTGAGGCCGCAAGATTACCCTCCAATGTATACCTACGTATTCCACTCACTCAACTGTCTATGGTGATTCTCCGATATATGTATTCCCTTATATTCCGTCAACTATATGTGGTGAGTCTCCGATATACACATTCCCATATATCCCATCAACTATCTGTGGTGATTCTCCGATATACGTATTCCCATATATCCCGTTAACTATCTATGGTGATTCTCTAAGATATGTATTTCCATATATCCCATCAACTATGGTGATTCTCCAATAAATGTATTCCCATATATCCTTCAACTATCTTTGGTGATTTTCCGATATATGTATTCCCAGCCGTTCGTGTGATTCTCAAATATCACTTTATAAAATTGTAAGTCACAGCCTCATGTGATGCAGTTCAGATGAAGTCTGAAATGATTGAAAACAAAACCGTGGTCAAAACAGGATAAAAGTGTCTGCCCTTACTACCAGTATCAACACATATATCCTATTGTCATGTATAAGCATTCAAGTAGAACATTTTTTTTCCTACAAGTCCCTGGATATGATTTCAATATCTAAAATATATCCTTTAAATGCTTTTTTGATTTGAGAGTTTTAATGATATATCACAGAAAGTGTAAGTGAGCTCTGTCTTTGAACCATCCTCTACGAGATCCTGTGTCAAAGTGGGGTATGAACCTAAATCCCTCGTAACAATTTGGTAAATGAACTTCCACAATAGTGTATTGTTAAGGCTCTGACTGCCACAGAGTAAACAATCGTCTAAATTGCATTTTTTGGTCAATAGCATTTACGTTAAATGTATGTAAAATATACTGAAATTGTGTAAGTTCAACAATTTAAGTAATATTAAATTTTTTAACCAAGTTAAAGATTAATATCTAATGGATAAGAAACAACAAAAATAAAAAGACGATTTCCAACATAATTTGCATGTGCATTTGAATGGTTAATAAGCATGAAGCAGTTATTCCAACAAATACGCTGTCAAAGATGTGAACAGCTTTCGGTCAGTCCTTCATGGAGGGTCTCTTTCACCCTAACAAAACACACCCCAGGCCATGTTTTTATCTAATTTAACTATTCCTTACATTGCCAAGTTGTACAATTGCTCTCCACAGGTCAGCAATGTGCACTCTGCTTTTATTTACCCTGAGGTTCAGGCCTAAGCTTGTAATAAGATAATTATACCCCCTTAAAGTGGACTCATGATTGCTGGTTTTAAAAACATGGCTCTAAACTCAAGTGGATTAGGTCTGTCCACTATTTCCTTTCTATTTCTGTCAAAACATAATTTTGTCAATTGACGTAAGTATTTTTGGTTGGTTGATATTGCAGGTATACACTTATTATTGACCCAGCCAAAGTAACACTGAATGTGTCACAATGTTACAATCTTAAACAGCGCCGTATTGACTTAACTTAATTACAAGAAAGTGTAAATAAAGAGTAGAGCGAAACCACAGGCCGAGCACGATTTCGAAAACAGGTACAAAAACGCTAACCAATGGCAGCTAGACTTTAAGCTAGGTGTGCCACACAATAGTAATACAAGAACAAACACGAGGCACTTAGCGATACAGAACGACGTGCACATTTCTATACCTCGAGAACCACATCTAGCGAGCATCCCAGGCACCCATAGCCTAGCTCATCACAAACTCCCCGCTTGACAAACTTCCCGCCATTGTCACGATGCCACTTACTGTTTGCACATATAGATACTTCACCAGGGAGATACACCGCTGAAACATGACCCGGTATTGGTTCGTGGATTTGCTCGGCAGAAATGTCTATTTGAGTCGGTGATTGCCTAAATGTGTTTGCCTGGGCGACATTTTTCACAGGAATGTGTATCTATTTAATCTGTATGATAAACATGTCTCCTATCTGTCACTAAATTCTGAATTCTATCCTCACACCATGGGAAATTTTTAAGTGGAGATTATATCTGTTTCAATTATAGTAAAATGGATCTATTTTTAGACATTAATAAACACCAGTATATCACAGACTTAATTGGTATTTGATTGACATCTACTGGTAATCTAAACCAACTTTCTATTTTTGACAGAAAATATTCATTCTATGAATTATATATATATATATATTAGGCCTTGACATACACATTGGCCCGGTGGCCCGGGGCCACCAGATAATCTGTTTGGGCCAATGAATGCTCTGTTGTAGTGGCCCAGTTGGGCATCCATATTTTTTGTCTTCCATATTTGTGTCTATATATATATGTATGTATGTATGTATGTATGTATGTATGTATGTATGTATGTATGTATGTATGTATGTATGTGTGTGTGTGTGTGTGTGTGTGTGTGTGTGTGTGTGTATGTGTGTGTGTGTGTGTGTGTGTGTGTGTGTGTGTGTGTGTGTGTGTGTGTGTGTGTGTGTGTGTGTGTGTGTGTGTTTAAAAGCCCCAAAATATATTTTGATTGGGGTCCATTTGCCTTTGATTGGAGGTCATTCAGACATTTATACTTGTAAAAATACCTTTTAAAATATTGTATTTATGAGTTAATCATGTATTTTTGCAAATAACAATGATGCTGTGCATTGTTAAGGGACGACCCTATTTTCTTTTGCCCACCCATATCACTGCTGTACATCTGATTGTGGATACAGTGTTTCTAGTGTTCAGACATGACATCACTTCTGTACATATAGAAGAGGTGTCCTGTTTTCACTTGTTCAGCCATGACATCACTTCTGTACATTTAGTAGAAGCACCCCGTTTGTTTCCCATGACATCACTACTGCCTATCAGATAGTGAATATTTTATTTCTAGGACCACCATCCCGACCACATATTCCCCATTTCTCTCAAACAATACTCATTTTTTTTCATCTATCACTAAAGTTTCTTGTCCTATTCTGTCCTTCCACATAAAATGGCTGATTCATAAATCCACACACGAGTGAGACTTACACTGAACACCAAACAAATGATAAAAGTTAACTGAATCACGACTATAATGTTACCAAGCATTACTGAAAACAATGAGTAATTTACTCGCTTTTTCTTGTTATTATTCATATTTCAAACCTTAATTGACATTCCAGTATAAGCATGTATGTATGCATATATATATATATATATATATATATATATATATATATATATATATATATATATATATATATATATATATATATATATATATATATATATATATACACATACTTTTTATGTTCAGCAAAAAAAAAAATTGTTGAATACAACAGTCTATTTCTGAATTGTCAACAAATGTTCTTTTCATAAGATGAAATTGTTTTCATAACTACTTTCTCCCCAAAACAAGTTGTATTTCTAAATCTCTATCTCTCTTGCTGTCCCCCTCATCTGGTCTCTATCTGTCTCTTTTCTGTCTCTATTTACATTTCTCTCTTTCTGTCTCTATTTCCATTTCTCTCTTTCTCTATCTTTATCTGTCTCTATATCTCTTTTTCTGTCTTCTTCTTTCTCTCATTTTTTTCTCTCCATATCTCTCTCTCTATCTCTATCTTTCTCTATTTCTGAATCTCTAGCTTTCTGTCTTTATCACTCTTTGTCTCTCTTTCTCTGTCTTATTTCTCTCTATCTCTCAATATATATATATATATATATATATATATATATATATATATATATATATATATATATATTTATATATATATATATATATATATATATATATAACCATATCACAATATTGCAGATATGATATTCTGATTGAGATATTGGACTTACCCAAGGCTTGAGGGTGGAGATAGGTGGTTGGCCTCTCTGGGCTAATGTGTATCATCTGAGGCAAACAGAGCAGGGCACACACTGCCAATAGCTGGCCACATCTCGTCCTCTTTGCTCACCACTTCTCTCAATGCCAAACAAGACTTCAACATCAATCGCCAGCAATGAACCGTACAGCACAAAGTGGTGGCAGAAGAAACTGCCGAGAAACAGCCACCGAGATTTGCCCTCAGACTCTGGCATTCACTTGGTCAGTCTCTTGTACCGCTTTCCTTCCAAGCCACATAGTCAACATTTGTTCACGCCCGGCACACTGACGCAAAAGGCTTTCTTCATGTTTTCGCTGGAGTCTGTTTAGTCAGGGTGAATTGTTCATTGCACAGCCAAAAGTACGGTTTTCGCACAATGTTGATTCATCAAAATGCTTTCACGGGCACCAAAGTTGTTTTTGTGTGATGTCTGTCAATATAGAAATCACTGACCATTCCCACATTTGTTATGATTTGAGGAAGTTTTGAGGCAGATACAAATGATAGGTTCTGCCACATTAATCAATGCATCTTCCATTCAAGGAAGAAAACCCCTGGATTGATTCCAATCATCAGACCTCTACTAGAACTGGATAAATAGAAGTAAAAACATGAAGTTATGTCAAAATCCCTTCAAGCTATATTACTCAAGCCCTATAGGTTAAAGCAAATAATAGTTCAATCTATATTAGGTCATGCTAAATCAGTTAAAATTATATCATCTAAATCTATTTTGGTTCAAATCAGTTCAGGCTATAAATCAGTTCAGGCTATAAATCAGTTCAAGCTATATTAGTTCAATCTATATTAGTGCAATCTATATTAGTTCAAGCTTTATTAGTTCAAGCTTTATTAGTTCAATCTAGATTAGTTCAATCTATATTAGTTCAATCTATATTAGTTCAATCTATAATAATTCAAGCTTTATTAGTTCAAGCTTTATTAGTGCAATCTATATTACTGCAATCTATATTAGTGCAATCTATATTAGTTCAAGCTATATTAGTTCAATCTATATTAGTTCAAGCTATATTAGTTCAAGCTATATAAGTTCAATCTATATTAGTTCATGCTATAGTAGTTCAAGCTATATTAGTTCATGCTATAGTAGTTCAAGCCAATAGCTGAGGTGAAAAAGTAGTATATGGATTTAACCCATTTGTGTCTATAATTCAGTGTTCTGAACACTAAGTATTAGTTAAAATATAACAATGTGCAGGTACACCAGTATGAAGGTATAAGTGTTATCAAAAGTCATTTGGAGACAAATCACTAATTGAAAACATATTGAAATTGGTATTTTGGGGCATTGTTTTAATGAAAGTCTCATATTTCTAATGATTCTGCTGGGAATAAATGACTTTGTACATTTAATATTCCTCCATGTTTAATATTAATAATAACCTTTTACATTTACAAAACATTAGGTCTTATGGGGATAAAAGTGTGTAACTTTTACAGTTTCACAGTTTTAGCTGTGCCGACATTGTTAGCAATGCTCATGCTGTCATTCTGAATGTCTGTTTACTTGTATGTCCATCACCCACTTAGCTATATATTGATGATTTATGAGATAAATCCTACCTATTTTCCATGAGGCTGTCATTTTTTCTTTTTCTTAATAGTTTCATACTTTCTCCACCTTTTACCTTCATTTTGATCTTCCTTCTAAGTATGTACATCTCAGGCTAGTTAAAAATTCCATCAGTGACCTAGATCTGCCACCATATCTTGAAACTTTGGTTCTAAGCTTTTGGGAAACAAATTGTTATAAAATCATGATGTTTATTTGCCATCATGCTGTTGCACATATTTCCAGTCATACATTATCTTTATATTACAATTATATTACAATTTTGCATGACTGCATATTTTTTCTTTCTTAAAACCCAACCACTAACTGTTTGATACATATTCAAATTATACAGATTATCAAATCAATAAAAGAAAGATATATTATATTCATTTCTTGATTCCTTATCAAAGATGGTGGCCACACTTCTCACTCTCATATCCATTAATTCGAACTTGACTTTATTCCCCGTAACAGAAAAATTTGGCACAATTATAGAGTGACTCCAGCCTGGCTGAGAAAGGTAAAGGAAACACACAGATGTACAAAGCAAAATATTCACTTCTTCTTACATTTTATGTTTTGTAGAATACCAAAAATGAGCACTGCCAAATAGCAATGACATATTTATTTTTCTATGCTGTTTTCCCTCCCCCACATTTTCAACTGGTTGCTAGTATTACATGCAAAGAACATGAATAAATACAAATGGTTGCATGAATTCACTCATAAAACTGTTATGATAGTTCCCACTTTAATTGATAAAGAAACCCATTTTGGCCATGTCTCAATACAAAGCATGTTTGTGATAGTTGTAAAACAGGTTGGTGCTAATAGCTTCAGGCTGCTGAGTCGAGTCAATACTTTTGTTGCTTATACTTTAATCACAAAGCCAAATATTCCATTAGTTGCGAAAATGTACGAGATAAATCACAGCTAAAATTTCTTACAAAATGCAAATCTGGAAATCTGGGTCTCACGGTGAAATATTTGACTACGGCTGGGGCAAAGTCATTTACATTTATTACAGACACTTATGTGAGAAATATTTCATTTTAAAGATAATTATATTTGATAAGTAATGGACTGTTAAAAGTGACTAAAACATATTTAATGCCCACAGATAAGTTGAGGAAAAATTGTTGAGGGTAAAAAAATGACAAAAAAGCAATGAATGACAAAAATAGCAACCAAAAAAAAGACAAAAATAACGAAAAAAGACAAAAATATCAAACTTTGCACAAAAATGTAAATTGTTAACTTATTTATATTTGTACCAAAAATTCTTATTTATTTACCATGAACTTAAAATGTTGTCTACTTTCAATAAAGTCAAATTCATGTTTTCAATAATGACAAATTCATGTTGTTCAAGTGACCAGTTTGATAGATTCCCCAGCCTTTCCAGTAACCATATCTATCATTCCATACTTATTTTACACTGTTATTCGATGTATATTTAAACCATGAAATATTGTAAATAAACTTTTGAAAAGATAAAAATGCTCCAGTAAAAAGAGGTGTGGCCAGAAACCAATGTGTCTATTTAAGTGTTGTGAAAATAAAAAATGAATTGGCCAATTTTGTTTGCTGTGCAAATAATTGACAAGCTGATTCTGTTGCTATTCATAACGTCTATTTATTTGTTTGTGATGCGACACAACTTCTCCATCGATTGCAGTGCAATTATAAAATGCATAAAGTGTCCAATGCAATTACAATTCAGAGCATAATGGAACTTTATCCAATGATTGCATTGGGGTATGATATGATAGTGACAGACCAGCATATATGAGCAGGCCCCTTTGGTTGCAGTGTGGGTACATAAACTGCACAGTAATTTATTATCACACTTTAGTGTGCCGCATTGGTTGCAGTGCTGGTATATGGACTGCATCATAGGGAATCTGAAAAGCTAAGATAATGTCGAAATTGTGTGAGCAATGCAATGTCAATTCTCCCATTACTCATATACAACTAAAGGGATGAAAGCTTAAATCACAACCCAATTGGTTGCAGTGCAGGTATACAGTCTACACAGTAAATAATTATCACACATGGACATGCCCCTTTGGTTACATTGTGTCCATATATACCAACTAGTCTCTGAATATCACATGTGGGCCCCTTGGTTACAAACTGATCACAACACATTGGTGTGCTCCATTGGTTGCAGTGCGAGTATATAGACTGCATAGTAACTGCTCATCACACGTGGGCATACCCCCTTGGTTGCAGTACGAGTATATAGACTGCATAGTTACTGATCACAATGAGCTGGCGTGCCCCATTGGTTCAATGTGTCTGTATATATACCACATAGTCTCTGATCACCACATGTTGGCATGCTCCATTGATTGCAGTGTGGGAATGCAGACTGATCACCACAGATTGGTGTGCCCCATTGATTGCAATGTCGATATACAGACTGATCACTAAACATTGGCGTGCCCCATTGGTTGCAGTGTGGGAATACAGACTGATCACTAAACGTTGGCATGGCCCATTGGTTGCAGTGTGGGAATACAGACTGATCACCACACATTGGCATGGCCCATTGGTTGCAGTGTGGGTATACAGACTGATCACCACACATTGGCATGCTCTTTTGATTGCAGTGCTAGCATACAGACTGATCATTAAACGTTGGCATGCCCCATTGGTTGCAGTGTGGCTATACAGACTGATCACCACATATGGCATGCTCCATTGGTTGCAGTGTGGGCATACAGACTGATCATCGCACGTTGGTGTGCTCCATTGGTTGCAGTGTGGGTATACAGACTGATCACTACACGTTGGCGTGCCCCCTTGGTTGCAGTGCAAGTATAGATCACAGTGAGGGACAGGTGGTTGTATAGTGCCAGTGCACCTGCCCCGCCTGCCATGGGACCTACCACCATTCATAGCCTCATGAATTAATAAAGGTCCCTCCGTCTTATGTCGTCAGCACAGGAAGGAAAGCCTCCCCTGCCGAGTCAGCACTCGCGCTCCCAAATTTCCTACCGTACAAATGGCTGAGCAGGTCTTGGCGGCTCGCTAAATGCAAGCCTGCTTTAATAAATTGGTACAATTTCCCCAGCACGGTGGCATATAGCACAAGTGTTGACAGGCCTGGCTGGGGTGCAGGTGGTCTGCTGACAAGTTTCGTTATCGAACAATACAGCAACCAGAAGTTCTGTTGCGGCAGACCACCTGTTCTGATCCCCACTTCCGAAGTCCTGCCACTCCAAAGGTGAAACCCATAAATCTCTGTACATTATATGACACCGCCTCTCTTATTTTCGGAAGATGTCTTTTTATGATGCCAGATTTTGATGATACTGATTTATGTGGGAGGGCCTTCCGGAGGGCGTAAAAACAACAACTGGCAAGTTTTGGATGGGGACAGAAAACATGGCCCCTGACTTCCTGCAGGGAGCGGAGCACTTTTTTTTCTCAGCACTGCAACATGTGCTGCTCACAAATGGTTCATTTCCTCGTGAGAGCAAATATGTGATGATCTGATTACAATGGATGACGCGTCATTCTGACAGACAACAACGGGACGCACTGTCGTCCAACAGGTGAATATTGGTGATATAGTACTTCCCCCCATACCGTGAGTTATGGCTTTTGGAAATATTAATTCTGCACACAAAAACAACGAAACTTGCCTTATAGAAACCCAAGGGAAATGTGTGTAAGCAAGATTGATGGCAAAATAAACTTGCATTCGGATTTTGAAATAAAAGTGTGCCTGAAGTTCTGTCTTCATATCACTGAAACTAATCCTCTATGTACCAATATTAAAGTTTAAGCACACACATTAATATATAATGATGATTTTATTCCATCTGCACAACTAGTCCTTTTCTAATTGGGATCTAGTCATTGATAATTCTAAATATAATTGTCCAAAAACAATAGAAAGCTTAGCCTTCCTCAAGTCTTTCCTATTATTGATTCCACAAATAGATACTTCATACAAATTGTCAGTGGTGAAGGTCAAAGGTAAAGGTCAAAGGGGAAATCTTGATTAAATGATGATTAGGCATGTTTATGAGTCAATGTCAGCTTGAATTAGTAACATAAAGTCACTACTCTAACTGGTTGCTGAGATATGCATGGACAAAATATTTAAAGTCGAGGTGACTGCTTGAAGGTTAAATGTTGTCAAATGTTGAATAAGCATATAGGAATTAGTTATTTTGGCCATGTTGTCAATACAAATTGTTCAGAACTATCAATTAACCAAAAAAAATAAGGATTACAAAATTCTTATAATTTTCAAGGTCACTATAAAAAGGTCAAAGGTCAAATCTGAATTAAAGTATTTGGGGGGGGGGGGGTAAGTTGCAGTCTATAGGTTGCAATGCTGTTTTCATTGAGGTCATTGTGTCTAGGTCAAAGGCGAAGTTTGTATTAAAGTATTTTGAGAAAAGATATATATTAAGGTGATCTGGGTTCATCATAAGAATTTTTACTAATATTGGTTGCAGAGATGGCTAGACAAAATGTGACACTTGCCCATCCATATGACCTCATCCCACCTGTAGCAAGCCACAACAATATCTGGCTGGCCATAAAATATAGCACTGCCCATGATACACATTCTGATATTTTAATATGTTCAACAATGCTGGGTAAGCCAGAGGACAACAAGGTTCAGCAGGAGGATATCAATGTTCAGCAGGAGGATATCAATGTTCAGCAGGAGGATGTCAATTTTCAGCAGGAGGATATCAATGTTCAGCAGGAGGATGTCAATGTTCAGCAGGAGGATGTCAAGGTTCAGCAGGAGGATGTCAAGGTTCAGCAGGAGGATGTCAATGTTCAGCAGGAGGATATCAATGTTCAGCAGGAGGATGTCAAGGTTCAGCAGGAGGATGTCAAGGTTCAGCAGGAGGATGTCAAGGTTCAGCAGGAGGATAACAAGGTTCAGCAGGAGGATATCAATGTTCAGCAGGAGGATGTCAATGTTCAGCAGGAGGATGTCAAGGTTCAGCAGGAGGATAACAAGGTTCAGCAGGAGGATATCAAGGTTCAGCAGGAGGATAACAAGGTTCAGCTGGAGGATATGGAGATAAAGTAATGCTAGGTCAGTAGGAGGGAAGGACTGACAGAGATTAAGACATACAACTTGCTTTGGAGAGAAAGTACTCACAAAAACGATTGCATCTTATGAAAGAATGTATTGTTACAGTTAGACTTTTGTTTTCAACAAAATAACCATTTTTCAACAAACTAATTTTACAATTATTGCAGCATTTAGTAACCTTTCTGTAATATATATGGACAAATAATCTTATATAATCTTATTGTGCTAATGTCAAGGACTGCAGCATGTTGTAACCTACCCATACTTGTACAGGGAAATAATTTCTTTCTGAAGAATGACATCTATTTTTAAAAATATATATGCATACATGTATGTGTTCCCATATTAAATTCTAACAAAATAGGAATGTTGTTTTCTCCATTACAGCAATCATTATTCTTCAAAAAGTCAATGACAGCACTCAACACTTTTGAATATCCCAACAAGTTTTTCTTTTAGACTGTTCCATGTATTCCATCCATACTGTATAGATATCTCCCAACAAAGTGCTGCAGGATTTTTTATTCAGACACTTTTCATTTACCTACTTCTGAAGAAATTACTTTATTGACAGCTGTCAAAATTCTGGGAAACGTGACAATACAGAAACACCTGTCTGCACTTTTAAAATATTGACAAAAACCATAAAATATGAGGATGGTGAAACCAGTTCTTAGGTATTTTTTTCACAACTCTATTAATTAATTTCTAATGACTTAGATGGGAATATATTGACGAAGAAGCATCCCACATCTCGGCCCATCTTCCCCAAACAATCTTTGAGAAAAGGAGGGAAAGAAACAAACGCAAAATTACAGTGTAACGGAATGATAAAAATTGCGTAAAAAGACTCAACTTTGCAGACAGGAGTTAGAGCTCCCACGGAAAAATTGACGTCCAAATTGGGGGTGTTTATTTCTACCTATCCAAGTGTGAAACTGGACCTCCGTGAGAGCGGAATTATGCCAAAAGGGCCGGCGATTTCTTTCGGGGTCCGAGCGCCTTAATAAAAGGATCTGGCAGGGATTCACATAACCTGCAACTGCAGGTGCCAAGTTTGTAAAAACAATGCCTCGCAAAGTCATGTCAATTTACTGCAATGCCATAATAACCCCACAAATCCAAAAGTCCATAAGGTGCACATTGTACCTGCCCGCAATTTTCTCACACATTTTGGCAGCAAAAGGTGAGCATAATAGTGAACCCAATACAATTAATCTGTCTCGAAATTAAAATTATGGATATGATATGAAGAAATGCAAACACAAGTGGTGAGATTCCCATCTTTTCGCACCACTTTATTTATCTTATATATGTCTAGCAGAAAATTTGCCTCCTCATGCAGAGGGGATAAAGAAAACATGTAGAAAGGGAGCTGCTTCGGAGGCCACTCCTGGCACATCATAACCACTGGAGCATCTTATCTAATAGAAAAGTCCAATTATTTGGCAGGAGCAGTGTCGTATTTGACATCCTTGAAGATACACTTGCACATCCACCATTCTTCTAAGTGCTTAATAACACTAAAAGCATTGAACTTTTTTAAACTGAGCACAAAATTTCACAGAATTTTTACGTAAAAAAAAATTGTAAAATTTTAGTCAATAAAACCCTCTTTATCTTGATATTGTTTTAAAAAAACCATTTTGCTTCATATGATGCATATTTATTTTAAACCACAATTGGCGGAAAAGGCCTTTCACAAAATATGGCATCTTGGGAAGCATGTTTGATGTATTATCAAGATGACCAGTCAATCTCTGGTAAGGCCTGATACGGAGCTCTTTATGCCATTTTCTTTCACTGTGTTTTGGAAGCAGGGCTTTGAACATCATTGCGGGTGTTACTCCGTATTTAATGTTGGTGGATGGCTTTTGACTGGCGCTGGCTCATATAGAGGGGACAGACACGTAGCTTGTTACTGGTTGGGGGCAGATTGCCGTCACTGCGGCCTGCCCAGTGCTGATGCGATCCCCGTCATCTCCTGGGAGCCTGTATCGGTGATATCGCTACGACCAACTCTGATCCTACGTTGTCCTTCCCTCATGCCCAACACTGATATCTGCGCCACAGACAGGACTGCCCGACCCTGGGTGCGACCTTTGACCCAACCCCTGTCTATCGTTGAATACACCTGGCAGCATCTACCTATATAGAAAAAGTGGCAGTGGACTGGTGGCGCGGCCTGGTGGCAGACCCGAACCACCCACAAGCTCCACCCTGTCCTCGGCGTTATCATCACGAGCCATTGTCCTCATCATTATGGGAATTGTGAAAACTTCCCGGGTGGCAGCAAAAGATAAAGTGGTATCAGTTCAGACAATAGTTATGTATATCAACCGTCCGAGCTGATCTAAAACAGAGCCGACTCCACGATGTCACAAAACCGCAAACTTCTGGCTCCGTGTTGTCATCGGTACTCCCAGATAATCAGAAATCAGCCACACTAGCAGTGTAGCATGACCACTCCTGCTGATACTGCACAAATGCCTCATGCAACAAAATAAAGTCAGGTCTTTCAAGGTCATAATGATTTAAATCGTCAACAGTTTATCTCATGTTATGCAATGTTTCAATTATCTATTCAACAATAAAACATGATATGTTTACCTAAAAATCCACTGATGTTTCTATTGATGAAATGGAAGCACATTAAAATGGGAGACAGAAAGGTCTGACTTGAATCAGTGTGGGCACTTAAGTCGTTAATAGTCAAGAAGACCAAGGGATATTTCGACTGTGTCAGCATGTCACAAATGGGTGTTAAATGTGACAGCAAGACTAAGACAGGTCCTGACCTGAGCAAGAAGATCTTAACTGTGAGCAAAAAGCATGAAAATTGAGGCACTGGATGTTCCAGGTATATGACTATGCAAAAAAAAATCACTGATTGAATTCATCTCCTGGTACTATATCTTACCTTTTAATATCTGGAAAATGTCATGTAGTAGTTTCAGAGAAGAATGAGGATGATATATTTGCTAAGCTGATCAGAGTTCCTCAAATTATTATTTCAAATCCAAAATGGCAGCTACTCAGTCATCAACACCTTTTTTTCTAAAAGTTTCAAACTGAGGCTACAAAAAGACGACAAGAATGAGGCACTGGATGCTCCAGTTGTCTGATTTTTTCAATGTATTGTAGCCCTAAAAAATTATTGATAGTAATTAGATTATTTAACAAATCATTTAAAAAATGAACAAAATTTGAGCCTTATGGAAAATAAATAGAATTGATCCTCTGGGAAAACATCTTTCCTACAAATAGCTAAGAACTCCATCCAGTAGATTCAGAGAAGATCAAAGTTGGTGGACAGAAAATTCCCTAACTGCACAAGTTATGCTGACTATGTTAGCAAAGCTAAAAAGATCCTGACTGCAGGAGACACACAGATCTTGATTGTGCAAGAAATAACCACAAGTGTCCTACCTGTCAGCAAGAGGAAAATGGTTCTGACTATGTCAATAAGAGATTTAGGAAAGAGTCAAAAAGGTCTTGACAGAGTCAGCGAGCCAAATTGTGGTCCTCACCAAGCTAGAACTACATATGCAGGACCCGAATAAGCTAATGTAACACATCGCAGTCCTGACTAAGTCAATAGGGCTAAATAAGATTTTTTACTAAATGAGTAAATGCTTTTAGTCTGAAAAAAAGTTTCATTGGGGAAAAAGGTTCGTTGGGAAAAAATTAACATGTATGAGGGCCTACTAATTTTTTATTTAAAAAAAATAAATTTCATGTTTTGTTTTTCATGGATAACAGATGAGACCATTTCTTGAAAACATGGCAGTATTGCTCGTATCAATGCCGTCACATGCCATCAGATGTAGTACTTAGAACCTGAAATCCTCTCCATGCCTCAAATCTCTACCAACATCCCCCAAATCCCCGCCACCATCCTTAAATCGGCACGGCCATTATAAATGCTATCTGCAGTGACAGCATGGCATCCCCGGAGTCTCATGTCTGCTATCAAACTCGGCAAAAAATGGCCAAGGTGCCCCCGCCGACATAAAAACCACAGCATGCAGTTACCTGTGTATGGCTAGATAAAAGCAGAGCATGGGACTAACTGTATCAGTGATAGACAGCGGCGGAGAGGGGACACCCCCTCCCTGCCTGCTCACGGATAAACGTCACACCCCATCAAGCCAATGATCCACTGATCAAAAGTTACTCTCCCTTTCACTACCCCAGTTCATCAGAGTCTAACAAACCTGGCCAACTCAAACATGTGATGCATGTACATCCTTTCCAAAAAAACAAAACTATGAGCTTTCACTCGGTGATTGATACTAACAAAGTTTGAATGCTTTTGGTTTTCTCCTAATAAAAAAATTATTCTTTTTAAAAAAAAATGTAAATTACCTATCAGGATAAATTGCTGAGGGTTGTATTAATTATCAGCTGTGACCATACTTCTTATGTTCTGATTAACTGTGCCCCAAGTTCGGAGCCCATCCACGCGGCTCAAATCTTGGCGCTTTTTCAGTTTCGTCGGCCAAGACGCACAAAAGTGTGTGTCCTGGTGTTGGGTGATAACGGGCTTAGCTGTGTGGATGTGACTCCGCAGCTAACACGCAGGCATAAACAAAACCCAATATAGAAACTAACCTTGTGAGTTACGAGTAGGAGTGACTTTTTATTGTGTATCATACATGTTTCATAGGATAATCCTGCACTGTGGCAGCGCCTTGCTCAAACACCCATACATACTACCAGTTGCCGTCACACGCTCAGTACCTTTTTATAAATTACACGATATTATGGATGTCCGGTCAGGATTTTGAGGGAAAGGTGCAAAGATAACTTACATATTTGCTTAAAGGCAATGATAAATCTGAGGAAAAGTTTCAAAATTCTTATAAAGTTCAATAACTTATGTTAGTGAAATCATTTTATAAATTCCCATTTGATTGTCATATTCTTCAGTCGTCATTATATAAGATCCAGCTCAGGAAGAAAAAGTCTCTGAATGCACAAAAAGTATCATTTTAGTTAAAAATAAGTTTCAAATTTCTTTAAAAAGTTCAATAATTTGTGTTTCTTTCTAATTATTTTATGATTTTCCGACTGATTATCATATTAGTCATTAGTGATAATGTGAGATTGAGCCCAGTGGTAAGACACTCTTCTCTCATGCCAGAGTTCCTGGTTCTATTCCTGGAAGAGGGTGTTCAGGCATGACTAATCTGGTTAGCTGATAATATTGCAAATATGCCCACTTGAAACCAGTGCTCCACAACTAATTTATCAAAGCCTGTGGCTTGTATCATTATTTGTAGAGAGATGGGCACTGCATCCATGTGGCAGGCTTCTTTCTAACTGAACACAAAATGTCTGAATTTTGCTATAAGGCAAAAAAAAAAAAAAAAAAAAAAAAGAAACAGAATGTAAGATAAAAAAAACTTGGTTATCACAATAATTGGTGAAATAATATGACTTCTCTGCCAAATAATGTCCTTGTCATATGCATCTGTGTGGCAGGATTCTACTTTAACACAAATTGTCTAAATTTGGCCGAATAATAGAAAAGAAAAAAAAAAAAAAGAAAATAAAATAGAATACTGATAATAGACGTAATGAATAAGAATGATTAGATGAGATCATAAAACTTGGAAATAACAAACAATTGGTGAAATAATACAAATGAATGATTCAGTGTTGGCAGCACTGATCACAAACTGGTGGGGGGGGGAAGGCATGCAGCCAGTCAGGCAGAGCGGATCAGTAGTCTTATCAAGCCACGGCAGCTCTCAGGGAGGGCGCGAGCTCAATACACCCCCTTGATCACACACACTCCCTGCACGGCACGCGGACACACAGGCATAAAGTGTCTCACAGAACCACGGACATGACAAGTCCCGATAACAAGCCGACAATAAACTATACAACCGCAACCAGTTGCTACATGCTTAAAGCACTTCACACAAAACATTGGCTGGGTGTTACCTTCCTTCCTCAACATTGCAATTTAATCATTTTGTCAATTTCTTGAGAGAAAAAATGTATATTTCCAGGGATGGAAATATGCAATTGATTATTTTGTTCTTTCTTTTTTATTAAATTATTTCAATATTTTGGCTGATGTGATCAGGAGGGTTTTGATGTTAAGGAAGAGCGTGTGGCAGTGGGAGGGTTAATAGGGTTGGGTATCAAGGCAACCAGGTGTGGCCTGAGTACAACACAGTGACTACGCTGGCTTGGTGCAGATAACCACCCCATACACCCAACTAAATGACCAAAAACACCCGCAACAAAAAAAACGAGCTGCCTTTCATTTTGGTTACTAAGCCTCTCTATGGAATGGCTTCTCAAAGCTACACTAACTATTACA
The DNA here is from genome assembly GCA_949316495.1 of Amphiduros pacificus. NCBI lineage: Eukaryota > Metazoa > Annelida > Polychaeta > Phyllodocida > Hesionidae > Amphiduros > Amphiduros pacificus. The sequence continues at coordinate 35,112,092 of OX439001.1, forward strand.
GCCAGGCAGATCTCTGCGACGCCCTGATTTCAAGACATCCATTGACAACAGGGTGGTGATTAAAAGAAGACTAAGCAGAAAAGTCGCGTTCAACACTCTCCTTGTGTGCCAAACTTTCCTGGATCTGACAAGTGACTGTCAAAAACGGATCAACATGAGGCAGGAGTTGTAAAAAAAAATGTTGCATACATGACATATGCAAAAATAGACCTACAAAGAGAATTACTTTGTGTTGTGCAAAATGCTTACATATTCTTCTGAAAAGGAGTTATTGATAAATGTTTGTTTACATTTCCTATATATCTCAAATCAAGTTTGGTTCACACTTTTATTACAGAATTTGTTCCATTCTGCATTTGAACATACCCATTTAAAAGATAATAGATGATAATCACTATTTTTAATTATTAGTCGCAAAGATAACTTAACCTTCACATTAATCAGGTCTAATTATAGTCTTTGATTCTGGTCCTTTTCACAAATATCTGTGACCTTTGACCTCAGCATCACATAATTCATATTCTAAAAATAATTTCTTAAAACAATAGTTATAGTTAACAAATTCAAATCTAAATCTATAAAAAAAACATGTTTTGAGAAAAATATTGCATTTGGCTGTGTTTTGACTGATGTTATTCTTGAAGTCTTTCATAAATGATTGATGTTACTCTCTCAGTTTTTCATGAATGTGACAGTTAATCTTATCAAGCATTAACTATTTGATAGGTGAGAATTATGCTGCGAATGACCTTCTGTTTTGAAAATGCTAAACCCCCATTTTTCACGATAGCAATAATTAACGCACCCACAGAGTGCCGATGGAGGTCTTCACCATGGGGGCTAGTAAACGATTCACCTGGTACCCTCACGCCTTATCTAGCAAAAATCAGGCCACCTAAACTGTTTGATCGCTCAGCGGCAGGCCATCACTTCACCTACTTGCTCCCATTTGTCACCTGCGTATCCAGGATAAATTACACAAATTTCTCTGGATTGGGTTACGGCTTGATGACCCATAAGCTGGGGACGGCATTGATACGGCAGTATGTGGTCATCCTGATCAGCCGTCACTGTATATCACACAAGCGGCACCGTCACATTTGTTGCCACGACCAGGCCACTTGCTCTGCTAAACAGAGGTAGTTGATCCTCTCCTACTGGTCTGAGTGAAGTCCCTGCTTTGGAGGGTGCAGGCTGGTGCGATAGAAAGGAATGTCATTCTTCTGCGTCGAAGCATTTATATATTTCAAACTAACCTCAGTAACAGAGGTAGTTGATCTTCTACTACTGATTTGGAGGGTACAGGCCACTGCAATATAAAGTTTAGGTACTCCTATGTGCTAAAGCATTTACAGGTATATATTTTAAACTAACCTCAATAAAACTTGAATTGTTGTGACAACACTGAAAAAATACCATATTTAACTTTTAATAAATTAGTGAAAATCATGTTGTTTCTATGCTAAACATTGTTTTAGTGATTCAACCAAAATTTTAGATCAGTTCTAAAGTTTTTTAATCAAATCAGTGGTTTTGTTTTTTAAAGTATTTTTTTTTTTTGCTCATGGAAATCTCGTGTTTGAGACAGTCAAACAAAACTGAAACAATCCCTGGTATCTCTCTGCTCACAGAGAACCAGCCTGATCTGGCTTTGCATCTATTCAAACTTTTCCAAACAAATCATCATTTTTATATTCAAACTTAATAGCTTATCTTAGCCATACTGCTAAACACTCATCGGAATGTGTGTGCTCTGCTCGGATGAAAGTTACGATGAAACGGGCGAGACATGGTGCAAGCAACGATAAGAGATATCAGTGGTTGACACAGGTTTGGGGCCACGCCCCCCTAACATGGGGGATTCTCCTGACGCTCGTCTCTTACACGTCCATCGGGAGAGGCCAAAGTTAATCACGGCAGCACACTCTACAGCGTGCGCGCACTTGTGTTTCACAATGGACACACCTGACCAGGTTTTGATACTAATACGAGCACTGTCAGAAATATATCCTCGTCAAATGCTTCTGTTCATTTCTGATATGCCTCCCATGTTAATATCAAATCAATTCCTCTTTGAATATTTATCCATTTGTTTCTACAAAATTATTGAAGTCATCCCTGAAAAAGATCATTCAGAGATACAGTCAAGCATGACTGCAGTAGCAATTGAAAAAAAAAGCGTACTAAATTCTGCCCAATTTTTAAATGAAAACAAGATACGTGGCAGTTTGCTGTTTTGAGAAATGGTATCGGCACGAAGCAGTGATGTCACGGCTGCAACTTGTTGGGGCTGATAACACTGCATAGGGACACCCCGCCAAAGTAAAAAGGCAAAATGCATAACTGAGCCACACCACTGGTCCAGTGTGATAAAGGAGCGAAAGGCATCGCTACAACTGCGACAGCATTTTATAGCTATCCTGGTCAACACTGAATATAAAACGGCTGCAAACTTTAAAGCCTGAGCTCTTTAATCTACTCTTAGAATACATGATACCTGACAGTGTGTTTCAAGACGAGATCTTCTGAACTACACTGCCGCAATTCATGAAACTGAATCAATTTTATTACTTCAAGAAACTCCTAGTTTAGAAGGGAAAGAAGGATAAACTTTTTGTTTTGATAAGTGAAAAGTTTTTTTTTTTTTTAAGTTTTTGCTTTTGCGTTTTGAACTCTGCTTAAACATTACCCTGAATATTGGTCAAAGGGGGTCCTGTTTTACAATTTACATGATTATTAAATTAATAAATCAATTTAATTTTCAGATGATTCTCAGGTCAGCCACTCTTTTATTGCCTTATCAAATTTGCAATCATTTAACAATATCTTTTGAGGGCTGGTTGCAAAACAAATTCATTTCTAATTTTACCATCCACTTCTTTGACCATGTTTAAACCAAAATTGAAAATGCAGGTAAAATGAAAAACTGAACCACTTGTCCAAATTAGTGATTAAAAATAAAACATTTTATTTTTTCACACAAAAGAACTTTTATTTGGTACAAAAGTGCACTATGAACAAGAATCTATGTACATTAATTAGCTGCATTGGATACGAACATGGAATGAATGTGCATAACAATTTCTCTTACTACCAGGACCAGGGAACCATTTACTTCTATTTTTCAGTTCCAATTTGCCCATAGCATCGAGTGGTGCCATCTTATATAATTTACCAATATATTTATTTTGGTCAATATTGTGCAGATATTCCATGCGAAAATGAAGAATACAACAGAAAAGAGTGATTTAAACATTCTTCTTTGAATATTTAAGGACACGATACAAAAAACAAAAAATGCAAAAGATATGGCAATCATGGTAATGTGAAAGTAATCAGAATAGCTTTTAAATATTTTTAAATGATATGATTACCCCGTTCCCCTCCCCCAATCTGTACAAATAACAATCCCACCTCACCCGCCCCAAACACACCAAAATCCTAGTGTATATGGCAACATTGTTCACAACATGACATGCTGAGACATTTTTTTCGTCAAGACAACATGTATGTTTGGTCAGTAATATTGATTTCAAGGAATTATACCATTTGAGGACGGAAAAATAAATATGTCTATATACATATACAATATGCCTCACTTTCAGAATGTTCCAGAAATATAGGGTTGTCTCAATGCTCAACTCAAAAACACCTGGTTATTCTGTGTGAATAATTTCAGAGAGTATTTCCCTGTTAATATCCTGCAAAGAATTGTTTGAAATCTTGAATAAGCTAGGTAATCTGGACATTACATATCCCAATATTAGACTTGATTGAAATAATGACTTGAAAAAAACTGATTCAATTTCCAAATTCTTGCCTTCTAACATTCGAAAACATTTAGAACTTGCTGGAACTGTGGGATACCATTAGATTTTTAAGTTCTTTATGTAAAGACCCCACTCTTTAATGGTTATGCCATTTCCCCAATCCCTTTTATTCTTTCCCCTCTCACAAAAAAACAAAAGAAATCAAAGATCCATGACATCCATATAATTGCAATAAGACAATTAAACATTTGCATGAATGTATTCTTTGGTGAAGGAGTTTTTGCCGGATCAAATAGCTACCAATCCTAACAGTACTGCATTACTTTTCTCTGATGTGCAACTTGTCAAATTTCTTGTCTGGTCCATAGTAGACATATCAGTTTTATTGAAATGTTGTAATGATCTAATTTGCATTAAAACCAGACTTCATCATCTTCTACAGTTTGGGGCATAAGAAGGATGTTTTCATCACCACAGCCACAGCCACAGAATCTTGGATTCCGTAAAATCCCCAACTTCTGGTTGAGATCTTTTATCAAACATAGAAAGGCAGAATCTTTCTTTTCCAAAAATGCATTTAACTCCACACTCTGGCATTCCTGCAGTTTGTAGATGATCACAACCATATTGTCTATTGTATTTAACAATGAGTGAACTACTGTTACTATTTCTGTATAAACGGCCATGATCACTGTCCAACGTAGCACTCTCCAAAAATTTATAATGCATAATTATTTTCATTTTCAAGGAGATACATTAATTTCAGATCTACTTTAATGACAAGTTATAAAACAACAGTATTAGCCAGAAGTGTAAGTGCAACACAGGCCAGCGTTACATTAAATATGTACATTTTTCACAATTCATAATCCCATGTTATGCTGAGGATTTCCACCAATTTTTGGGGATAACATAAAGCATGAGGATTCCGAGAAAGAGACATATTTGATAAAACATATTTTCTGAGGCCTGTCCCATGAATACTTAAATACTAACCTATTAACTAATGCACGAAAAAATAATAACACATATGACCAGTGAAATGAATAGTAAATAGGTTCATATATATCCATAATATCACAATTTGCCAATTAGATACTTCCAGAAGTGTGATACTTCCAGAAGTGTGATACTTCCAGAAGTGTGATACTTCCAGAAGTGTGATACTTCCAGAAGTGTGATACTTCCAGAAGTGTGATACTTCCAGAAGTGTGATACTTCCAGAAGTGTGATACTTCCAGAAGTGTGATACTTCCAGAAGTGTGATACTTCCAGAAGTGTGATACTTCCAGAAGTGTGATACTTCCAGAAGTGTGATACTTCCAGAAGTGTGATACTTCCAGAAGTGTGATACTTCCAGAAGTGTGATACTTCCAGAAGTGTGATACTTCCAGAAGTGTGATACTTCCAGAAGTGTGTTCCATGTTTTCAGAGTGTACCATTCCCATACACGCCAACTCTTGCTCACAAACTAAGCCAAACCTATACAGATCAACTCTGCCTTTAGTATCGAGAGATTTTTCAAATAAACACAGGCCATTGGCCTCAGAGCTACACAGGCCATTGGCCTCAGAGCTGTACTGACCATTGATTTTATTTTAGATGTTTGTGGATATTTCCTGAAAATGCCTGCAAATATTGCTCCAAAAATGATAATTTTAAGAATTAGGCAAGCTTATCAGCTCAAGAACAGTTGATGTGGTAAAAATAATGTACTCAATATTGGGGCTGACTCCATCACCCCCACATTGCTTTCCAGAAGTCTCAAGCTGAGGCTATGTTAAGATTAGTAGAATGAGGCACTGGGATTTCCAGGTGTATGTGCATATGCAAAATTTAAAAAAAAATCACTGTTTGCATAAAGAAGGATTACAAATAAAAAGTGAAATATTAAATGCTCTGTACAGTAATCATATAATCTTGGCAATGTAAACTGAACGCATAAAAAAAACCTCTCTTGCTGTTCTTCTTATGAAGTCAATGTGTATACTATAGGGCCAGAAGTTGGGAAATAACTGAAATGTTGGTTTTTTTTGCAAACAAGAAACAAAGATTTACTTCCATTTGGATGGTGATAAGAAAATTTCCTTTGATATTATCAATATCTAGAATTTTTTAGGAAAAATAAACCCAAATATCAAATATGGTAGCCACTCAGTCACAACCATGTTCCTCTTTTAAAGTCTCAAATGAGGCTATATTGAGATTATAATATAAGAATGTTACACTGGATGTTCCAGATGTCAGATATTTTCATTGCATAGGTGGAGCCACATAACTGCATACTTGACAACAATCTTCTTTGAAAGAATAGAATAAATATACATTTCTATTTTATCCGTGGTGATAGCTGCTGATTTCTTTTTAAATTTCAACCCCTGAAATATCAATATCTTATCCACAAATAACTAAAAATAGCTTCAGAGGAAAAGATCAAAGCTGACAGACAGACAGAATGACAGATAATTCTGCATAATTAACTGCAGACGTTATACTGACATAATAGTCAGCACAGATAAAAAAATACCTCAATCTGCATTTATAACCATTTTAAATGAATACTCCTTTCAACTCTTTGGAATGCCCCTATAGCTGTAAAAGATCATGTGAATCTTGCAAAAAAATAAAAATTGTGGTAGTACTTGAAAATCTCTCTTCAGCTGATAAGGAGTACCACATCTTTGCATTACAGTAAATCACTGTTCTGTCTTTTAAAGTAGAAAAGTTTCTAAGTTGAGATCATTTATCCCAGCCATATCGCTGTACCATGCGCTGGAATGCGGTGGTGGCTTCCTGACGGTCATACTCCCTATCTGGGCTACTATCCAGTCTCGTGTTAGGATCGCTCATTATTTCACATCGGATTTGCACCAAGATGCTCTGAAAAATGCCACCAAACAGTCTCTGCTGCAGCAATGGTATTTAAAAATAGTTTGCCTTTGTTTTGGTAGGTTCTCCTTTTTATATGTATATATAATTTATATATTTATATATGTTATTTCTTATCATTAGTAGCTTTTGAACAGTAAAATAAATAAAAAAATTAATGTTGAACAATAACATAACTGAACTTTAACATCTCAGGGACCATCAGGGTGCACAAACAAATGTCGTTCTCATAAATTTTCACCTCCAAGTAAATATTCCAAGAAATATGTTTAAAAAAAATATTTTCAAAACCTTTTGTCTCTACACCCTGAAAATTTGATTGATAGTTTCACATCAAGAATGCAGTCACTATTCATAGTTGACACCAGGTGGCAAACATTAAATGAAACAGTGAAAGTGGCTCCCCCTGTCTGTTACTCAGCCAAGAGCTAAAGAAGCCTAAATATTATTTGCACATGATTTTGAGTAACAAGCAGTCAAGAATGTGGGCATAATTTTAAAGCAATGCATTCCTTTTAAACATTTAAAACATTAATTTTGAAACAAAAACTAGTTTGAGGTTGTGAATCATTGAAAATGCCCTCTGCTGGCGTGGATAATTCTCCTCATGTGAAACTATTCTCATGGCCCTGGCTGTCTTCACAACTCACCTCTATATCATTAGTAGGTCTCCACCCAGACTTTGTTAACATCTCCATACATACACTGCCACCTATTGTCACATGACCTGTCAAATAATGTTAAATCCATTAATATCTCAGGCACAATATAATAGTTTCTTTCATTATCACTCTGGCTAACCATGGATTTAGGCTCCTGGCTATATTATTATATCAATTTTAAGAAAGTGCTCACAATTCCTATTTTGCTTTCATAAAATAATCTGTACAATGAAAATTTCTTTTTTTTAATAAATTATTAAGGAATGCATAACGAAGAGAACACATGTTACACCACAGTGCAAAGTAAAAATTCTGTTTCACCTGAAAGCCTCTATGGACATATTTCTAAAGATATATATATATATATTGTTATATATATATATATATATATATATATATATATATATATATATATATATATATATATATATATATATATATATATATATATATATATATATATATATATATATATCTATATATATATATATTGTTATATATATTGTTATATATATTGTTATATATATTGTTATATATATATATTGTTATTAACATCTTGTCTTTGAAAGTGAGACATCAACTTTTCAGAAAATTGTTAAATTGTCTGTGGGGTTTCAATGAAAGTTGAGAGCCCCCTAATTTATTTAAGAATAAAAACTTTGACAAAACTGATCTAAATACTCTAAGGTTCTCATTTACTCCAGAATCCAGTGGACTTGACAATCATCTTCTCTCAATTTATGTAGCACATACTTTCTTCACTTTTTCTCCCAGCATTATGCTTGGCGACTCAAGATGGCATTTAGAAGAGTCCAAAAGATGACAAAGGGGTAAACGTCATATGACATCAGAGGTTTGACTGCTTTATAAAGGCATTTATCAAGATGATTTATCAAATTTTACCTCATTGTGCAAACTTGCAAACAATGAGATTGAGCCTTGCACGTAATATTGAATTAAAGTTAATGCTGTTTCTAAAAACAGTGGATTTTCAGGTCCATTTTGCAGGTGGATATATCAGGGGTTAAGAATTTCATTCGAAAGGTTTTTATAATTCCAAAATGATGGAATATATTTGTCCACCAATGCATGTTTCAAGGTAAAAAGAACTCTTATATTTTATTCTAATATAAAATTTGAATTTGAAATGTCTTTCCCAAAGTTAAGCAGTATCTTAATTAGGGATATATATTTAAATCTTATTAATGAACTCCTAACTTAAATTGTTCACTCTAATCATACAGCGGGAAAATATGCCACTGAAATGAAAGCCATACCTGTGAGAAATCTAAACCGCGGACGAATCACTCTGACAAAAGGTGGCGCCATTGGATAATCCGGAGGAAACTCCATCTCCATATAGACTACAGGCTGAAATAAAATAAAATATTCTATCTTATCTATTTGTTCATTATCGTGTATACTATTCAAATTGTATTTGGGTGTGAACACACTAATTTTGAGTTCATGAACACAAGAGGAAGCTGTGAGGATAAAGCAACACAGTGCTGCCCCCTTGTATCAGATTTCAGTAAACTTAACTGCCAAAAATGTTTGTGGCTGGTTTTGATAGGATAATCATTTTGATCTCTTATTAATCTCGACTTAATTATTTCATTTGACAGGTGTAAGTATTCAATACTTACTTCTCTTTTATATTGATTGGCCCAGCCTTCTATATCTTTCCAGAGTGGCGTTTCCTTGGGGAAATCTTTTAATTTTACATCCTGCAAACATTATAAAAACATTTTTGTAACTTGTAACTAAATAGCATTTCACAAGACTGAAACAGAGGAAATTACTAAGAAAGTAAAGAAAATGATTTGGAGCGACACTCACAAATGGAATCCTGTTCTTTCTATTCCAACAAATTGAATAAAGTAGTCATATTATTTTTACAGAAATATGTTGGTCATTTTTACTTGCCACAGCATTCCGTAATGCATTTTTTGTATAATTTTGAGGTGCATAGTTGCAACACTTCAAGAATTTTAGTGGTAATCCCATTAATTTTATGGTAAAATAAGTGAATGTTGGTATAAAATAAACCCTCAAACAGTTGCAATATTTTAGGGGAAAAAAATAAATGGCATTAGCATTGATTTCTCCAAAATAAAACTTAAAAATATAATTAAAGAAATCTGAAAAAAAAAATTAATATCTTATAAATTCTATGATCAGTCTTATATTATGATATAAGAAATGTACATATTGACATAAAATTTGGGATGGAACCACAGAGTTGAAACAGAGATATTTAAACAGAGATTGGAAACAGCAGGTCTGCCACTAGGTGTCAGCGTGCCGGGTGCACCATCCAACTGAGACATGCAACTGCTGCGGATCAGCGATAAATAGTTTTGCATTTATTACATAAATTCTTCCATTCTTGATGTCATTGATGTACGATTAACATAGATATGTGATAAGTGAGCAGTTCTTGTCATATTTTTTTGCAAAAAAGACATATTTATACAAATCCACAATCTAGATCTGGGTCAGTGTTATATGGCTACATGTAGTACTTACCGTGGCGACGGTGGCGCCGCCACAACATCGGTTCGCCTGAGTGATAATGCAGAACTTCAGCTTGTTTCCAATCTTTGTGTTAAATGTCTCTGGTTGAAAGCTGACTCCCATATCATATTTATGATGGATAGAGTCCCTATTCACAGTAACTAGATAACTTACCCAGATCATTAAATTATCTCCTCGGGGTGTTCCTTCAACTCCAAATTTCCCATCTGAACTTTGTAAATTTTTCAAATCTGCATAATAAATAGAAAATTTATGTAACAACATAAATTTGTCATTTAAAAAATAATTTTCCCTTTAAAATAGCATAATTTGTGATTATAAGTCTTTAATTTTACAACACCTTATTTGTCATTATCAATATTTTTATCATTTAATCATATTGATTAAATCTACTCAACATATATTTATTGCATGGACCTGGGATGAGAAATGAAAGATTAACAACAAGGCATTTAGGCATTTTTAATTGCACTTTCCCCACCAAATACTTTCTGATACTTTCTCCTCTAAGTCTTATCAGAGAAATTAGTATTGATATTTATAACAATTTAAAATACTAAGTCATAATATCTAGCATTCTGCAACTGCATAAAACATCCTGTAATTACAATATCTAGCATTAGTGACGGTGAATTCGAGGATTTAATATTCTAGACACACAAAAGAAACAATTCATCCAATTCCTTTTTTGTCTCAGAAGATTTTAACACAAAAATACTTAATTTTGTTTTATTATTTGGGTCAAAGATTTTCCTTTTTCCAGGAATTTCTTTCACTACTGTAAAACAAAGTTCTTATGAGAATGACTCACCTTTTATTATTCTGTGGACTGACGTTTTCTCAGCTTTCCCCGTAAAAAACCTTGCAGCAGCTTCATCTCCTCTAAAAGTATAAAACCATAAAAAAAATAAACATTAGTTTAAATCAATGCAATGTTATGTATTTACTTAAAGTGCAAAAAAGTACAGAGTAATTTTCTTGTAAAAATATGGATAATTGTTTCTTAAAGAGAAAATTGTCATCCAAATAATTGTTTCTTAAAGTGAAATTTGTCATCCAAATTATGAGCACTAAAAATCCCCTTTTTTAGTCATCTGATTCATGATGCACTTCGTTTTGTTTCCACAGGTTATATTCTCATTAAATGCTCACCTTTCTTAATCATTATACCCATTTCTTTGTGATCTCATTAAATGCTCGCCCTTCTTTCTCTTTATATATGGTTCTTTGTGATCTCATTGGTCCTAACATGCCCTTCTTCCTCTTTGTACATGATTCTCTGTGAACTCAACTTACCTTTTTCCTCTTCATACACTGGTTCTTTTTTTATCGCAACTCAACATTATTCCTCCTTAACACTGGTTCTTTTTTTTTATCTCAACCCTTCCTCTTTATACATGGTCCTTTTTATCTAAAATAGCTGTTCTTCCTATATTTCATGGTTCTTTTTTATCTTGACTCACCCTTCTTCCTCTTTATACACTGGTTCTTTTTTATCTCAAGTCACCCTTCTTCCTCTTTACACACTGTTTTTTTTGGTTTTAATCTGGACTCACCCGTCTTCCTCTTTACACACTGGTTCTGGTTCCATTGCTATGGCATCCATATCTTCCTCATCATAGTAGTTGTCTATCCCATCATCCACATCATCATCATCATCCTCCTCATCCATGTCATCCATATCCTCTCCAAATGCCTCATCCTCATCTTTGGGTTTGTATACAATCTAAACATACAAAACAAATTATATTATGAAAATTCACTTTGATTAATAAAACTAAAAAGTTGACTATTTCAAACAAAAGTAATCGCCATTGTTGTGTTTGCCATTTATGTTTGAATTAGTCAATCTGTTAACAGTAACTTGCAGAGATCATAAAATTTATGCAAACCCCAAACTGGCCATTAGGTATGGTGAAATATTGTGCCAAATTGGGTCCTACAAGCAGCTAGATTATCTCCATCTGGTGCTTATTTGAAATATCAAGATATTTTGAAAAGATTAATATCAAACTTGTCCAAGATATTGTTGTGGAAGATGTCCATGCTAAGCTTCAAAGTAATTGGAAATAAAGCATGATATTATTGATTGTCTGTTAGAATACAGCATTTAGATTACTAAAAACTGTAAATCTTACCACAACTTGTCTGTCCACAAATGCTAGGATATCAGTAATAGTTTTCTTTTTACATGAATGTACAAAGTCCTGGATGGATGACATCTTGTCCAGAACTTTCTTATGCTCACTCCAAACATTCTGAAACAGATTAAAGAAAATTAGAAAACATGACAGTTGATTAAACTACTAAATCCAAAACAAACATGGGGGTGGGAGAGCTCTTAATGGTGCTGGACGATAAATCTGCTCACAACAGAATCAGATGCTAAATCAAGTAATTCCAGACGCTCACAACACAGCCAGAGACTAAATCACACAGAGCTGGGTGAAATCTGAGCAGTGTCGTGTGGTGAACGATGACCATAATTAAAAAGTTGGGTTTTTTTTAAATTTATATTTCGACTGTCATACCCAAATTTTAAAGAGAAAAACATGCTCATCAGTTACACATATAAGCATAAGACCACCTAAAATGTATTTTTAAAGAGATTTTTGACCAAATTTAAACACAGAAAATATGCCCCAAGTTAAGTTTGCATAAAGAGGAATAATTCAGACTCGGGGGCACAAAAATTACTGTAAAAACATTACAGATTTAGTGTAAAATAGTTTTTTTGTAACACGGATGGTTCCTTTTTTGACAACCATTGCCGACAGGCAATGGTTGTCAAAAAAATGAACTATCTGTGTTATTCTGTGAAAGGTACGATCATGGGAAATGGGTAGTCATTTCCTGTGGGTTGTAATTCGGTTTTTTCTGTGGTCATAATTGTTAAAACAACTGACGCCACTGTGGAGTGTTCGTCGTGTGCATGCAATAGATTAGACTGGTGCCGCCCTCCATTCTTGACACGCGGTAGGGGACCAGTCTTGTATTCGGCGTATAAATACAAAAGAAAAGAAGTGTGTGATGTAAACAAAGCAGAACATTCAAAACTATGTCATCGTTTTCGCCCATCGTTTCATAAAATTACCTTTATAAATTGCTTGGAAATGATTCCCAATCGATAGAACAAGGAATTATCAGAAAGTTTAGTTCAAATTTGGTGTAAATCGGACAATTAGAACTCAGATGACATGCAAAAGTCTGATCGATGATTTGCGGTTAGCGCCTGAGCGATAATAGAGCAACTTACGTAATCGAGCCTGATAAGGCACATCTTTGCACTCAGTTGTGCTAGAAAATTTGTTCATATACCAAATTAAATGTTTTTAATAGATGAATAAATATTTTTGATTTTTGTTTTGTTTGTTGTAATTTTTGTTTTGTTTATTTTAATTTTTGTTTTGTTTATTTTAATTTTTGTTTTGTTTGTTGCAAGTTTTGTTTTGTTTGTTTTTTTCCCATCCGTGTTACATGTGGAGCACCACTTTTTCTTGTTTACAAAAAAGAATCACCTGGATTCGTTCAGAATTGGTGTGGAACAATGGTATGACGTCATACCATCTGGCTATGTTGCTATAATAGTCCGGTACTAACATGCTAAACTGGTCATATGCAAGTGTAGTAGGAGTAGTGGCAAGGAGGAAAGGGAATTGACAGCTGTACTATACCCAAAGCCATCGTCAAATTAGACTTGAAATCCTTTGATTTTAGAAATACCATGCACTGCCCATCCATTTTAACACACGACTCTGTAAGAACTCGACTTCCAGCAACTAACAGTCAAACAATTATGTACCGTTTAAATCAACATAAGATGTCAGCCCTGTTTGAAAACATTTCTTTGTTATTTCTTCATCTCGGCATCGTTTCGCCATTGTTTACGAGTTTGTGCAATCAGGTGAAAGTGGGCCAGTCTAATTATAGGAGTGACAGCAATGATCTGAAGCTCCACAACGCAGTGGTTCTTGTGTCGTCATATGAAGTTTCTCCCTTGGTGTTTCCATGACGTCATCACTTGGACTCTTCTAAATGTCATTTCACGTTGTCAAGTTTGATATCGGGTAAAAAACTGAAGAAAAAACATTACAGAATGCACACGGATTTGCATTTTTAGATATTATGAATGGGAAAGATAGTAGCATGGGTCAAAACGGCAACAGTCAATCGCCGGAAACTTCAATATGATGGGCAGTGCGCCGTGTTTCTAGAAACAGTGGATTTCATGTCTATTTTACCGATGGCTTTGGGTATAGGCTGGGCCAAGTGACACCGACTTTAATCATATCCTGCATGATAAAAGAGAACAGAGAAGGAATCATACCCATTGTTCGTCTTCCTTTTCCGGGAAATTGACGTAAAATGAAAGTCCATTTGGTTTGCTGAAATCAAATCTTTTTTCCTCTTCATCTGACAAAATAATATTCCATCCTGCTTGAGCTGCCCATTTTTCACAATCAGACTTAGCTGTCTGAAAATCCATTTTAACTAAAGTGTCTCTTGTCCAGCTAAGTTTTTCTCGGTGCCAAACTTCAGGTAACACTGCAAATATTTCCTCATTCCATGAAATTTTTTGGAAATTTTGCAAAGCTTTAACAAAGACGTGTTCCCGACTGTTTTATTCAATTTTTACGCATTACAGAATGATGTCCATACCCGTCAAAGAATCTAGATCATGGTCAAAGTCTTTGACACACTCACTTCAGAATGACATCAATTTGCCTGAGAGGTGCGTAAAATAGAGTCAGGAGTATTTGACAATTTAACCAATCATACGTCAGATTGAACGCGGTCTCGGGATTGATGTAAATAAACAAAATGGCTACTAAAACAAGAAATTTGCCGGTCTACTAGAATTAGATAAATGAAATACTTCAAAATAAGGGACATATACAATGAATATCCAGGCACATAGAAGAAATATAAACAGGGGGGTAAAGTCTACTATTTCACATGAAGCAGTGGTCCGACAAGGCTGGAAAAGACCACGAGTATGGCTGAGTTTGGGGCAAAGTTTATCAGCTGCAGTGATGCTGAGGGTTGTGTTCATGGTGTATGGATTGTGGCAGGATGCTGTCATGCAAGTTAAATACACTGACGTGGACTACTTTGTCTTCACAGATGCAGCACAGTTTTTGGCACAGGTAATCACACTTTTTTGCTCCACTGCTTGTCCAAGAACAAGGGATCATAATTTTTTGACAATGATAGGCAATCATTGTCAAAAAAGGAACTATCTGTGTTATTGACGTGTAATTCTGTGATCGGTAAGCAATGACAGGCAATGATTGTCAAAAAGGGAACTATCTGTGTTATTCTGTGATCGGTATGATCATGGGAAATGCGTTGTCATTTCCTGTAGCCTAGGTTGTAATTCGTGTTTTTCTGTGGGCAATATGGTTCAAGCAACTGACGCCACTGTGAAGTGTTCATCGTGTGCATGCGCTATAGACTGGTCTCCTGCTGAGTGTCAAGAACATCGTGTGGATACACAGAGGGTGGCACCAGTCTACATGCGCTAGCGTATGAATATGTTCATATAACAAGTAAACAAAGATAAAGAAGTGCATGATGACAAAAAGTGGAAGACGGCAATATCGTCATCGCCCATCGATGTGTGAAATTATCAGTTCACATTGCTTAGTAATGTTATCATGAAATTCTGATCGATAATATGCGTTCCTATAACTTGTAAACAAAGATTACGAAGTGAGTGATGACAAAATGCTCATCTACAAGTTTACTGGCTCGGCAAAGCCAATAGGCATCCCGCCGAAATGACAACATCGTCATTTGTTGTAATTTTTGTTTTGTTTGTTGTAATTTTTGTTTTGTTTGTTGTAATTTTTGTTTTGTTTGTTGTAATTTTTGTTCTGTTTATTGTCAATTGTGGTTTTTTTTTTTTTTTCTCATCCGTGTTACATGTGGATCACCACTTTTTCTTGTTTTCTGTGGGCAGTATTGTTCAAGCAATTGACGCTACTGTGGAGTGTTCATCGTGTGCATGCAGCAAATTCCAATTTGCACATGCGTCCGTGGATGAATACATTTCTATAACATGTAAACAAAGATAAAGAAGTGTGTGATGACAAAAAGTTCAATTTGAAATGAAAACATTATCAATTAATATTGCTTAGAAATGCCTTCTAATCGATAGAGCATGGAATTCTGAGTATATCCAATTCAAATTTTGTAAACAAAGATATAGAAATGCGTGATAACAAAATGTTCATCGTAAGATTACTCGGCAAAACCAATTGGCATCCTGCCGAGATGACAACATCATCATTGCCCATCGCTGCGCAAAATTATTATGCCTTCCAATCGATAGAGCATGAATTTCTGAGTAGATTTAGTTCAAATTTGGTGTAAATAGGACAATTAGAACAGATATGACAGAGGAAGACAGTTCTTTGTATTCCATTGTGCTCAATCATATACCAAATTAAATGTTTTTGTTTAGTTTGTTGTAATTTTTACTTTTTCTTGTTTAAAATCAATACTTGTTTGAGAGTCATTTTGTGTTAAATTTGAAATACTGATATAATTAGCAAATTGTTTACTTGGTTATCAGGAAGATTCACCATATGAGAGACTGACATATTAATAAAAAAACAGAAAAGTTTTGTGTTAAATTTTATAATTCTGATGAGAAATTTACAAATTATTAATATGATTTTCAGGAAGATTCACCAAATGAAAGACCAACTGATAAATAAATAACAGAAAATTTTTGTGCTAAATTTTGCAAAATTAATAAATTGTACGCTTGGTTTTCAGGAAGACTCACCTAATTTACATGTTAAATTTTAAATTCTGAGGAGAAATTAACAAATTGTATACTTCGTTTTCAGGAAACTCGCCTAATTTATGTGTTAAATTTAAAATTCTCATGAGAAATTAACAAATTGTTCACTTGGTTTTCAGGGAGACTCTCCTTATGAGAGACCAACATATCGCTACAGCCCAATCCTGGCCTGGCTTCTCATCCCTAATGTGATATACAGCCCAATGTTTGGCAAGGTTCTCTTCATACAGTGTGACATTATGGCTGGAGGATTGATATATCTCCTTGTCAGACAAGCTGGAAAAGACTACAAGACTGCTGTGTACTGTAGCTGGCTTTGGTTGTTTAATCCGCTACCTATCACAGTCTCAAGCCGAGGGAATGCAGAGTCCATAATGGCCGTCATGGTTCTTGCTTCCATATATTTTTTACAAAGGCGGGGGACAATAGCGCTGGTAACATCTGCTGTATTATATGGAGTCTCTGTGCATTTTAAAATATATCCCATAACATATGCACTTCCAATGTACTTGTTTTTGGAAAATAAAAGCAAAAGTACATTCAGGATATTTGGGATGGATATTTTACCAAATTGGGAAAGACTGAAACTAGTTATTATATCAGTAGGAATGTGTCTCCTTTGCACAGGACTAAGCTATCATTTGTGAGTATATATTCTGAATAATTTATTTTTTACAGTAAAGTAAAGCTAAAAAAGCACCTTGGTACAAAGTGCATTGATGAATAAGAAATATTAAAACATTTATTTGTCCATTTCACAATGATATACCTCAAAATTGATAACAAAATGGATAAAAATAGTCTGCTACCCAATTTTCCCTGCCTCAAAAAAAAAAAAGGTCTGTAATAATACCCAAACAAGAAATAAATATTCTTAATTTTGTTGTAGCTTCAAATATATATTTGCTCCTGAATAAACATGACCCTATGAGGACATTTGGGATGGCTATTGAATGAGAAATTCAGCTGCTGTTTGGCCCAATTTGGTCACATATATCTTGTGCATGGCACAATATAATCAAAGGCCCCCTGGTGACTTTAACATGACATTTATGTTTGGCCCAATAAATTCTGCTATTATATGTTATCACAATAACCATGAAATAACAAATAATTATATTCAACTTATTTTGAGGTTCAAATTTGCATTCCCCTTTATTGCAGTTATGGATACAAGTTCCTGTATGAGACATACCTGTACCATATAGTGAGGAAAGATACCCGCCACAATTTCTCGGTATACTTCTATATGTTGTACCTGAGCAGGGACTCTGCCTACTCGGGGATGCTGGCACTGGCTGCATTCATCCCCCAAGTCATCCTCCTCATCATCATCTCTGTCAAATACTACAAAGATCTCTCATTCTGTTGCTTTCTCCACACGTTTGTCTTTGTGGCCTTCAACAAAGTCTGTACCTCCCAGGTCAGTGATAATAATTCAGTTTGGTTTGAAGGTTTTACACATATTTATTTTGAAACATTTAATGTTTAATTAAAATTAATTATCAAAACTGGTTACTTCATAAAACTTTAACTGTTTTTATGAAATGAGAAATTAAGTGACAGTTTACGTAAGAGAGTTGAAGATAACTACATGTATTTATATTTTCAGTATTTTCTATGGTATTTGTGCCTGCTGCCAGTCATTGTACCCAGACTCAAGATGTCAGCAGTGAGAGCAGTTCTCCTTGTCATTCTGTGGTTCCTGGTTCAGGTCAGTTGATTGCCACAGAAAACTGAGATATCAAAGTATCACATAGACTTCTTCATCATTCAAAATTGATTAATACGTACCATTTTATTTATTAAAATGACTTCCCAGGCCTTAACATTAAAGATTTTAAGGTCGCTGGCCGAAAAAGGGAAAGTGTACTCAAATCTTTTGGCACTTTCTAAAAGTAAGACTTAAAGGATGATATTTATATTTTTATTTTTTGAAATTATGCAATATATTTATTTAATAAAATTTGCCACAAAATTGAAAATGCAAAATGTGCTTTTTTATCCTTTTTTTTATTTATATATTTTTATATATTGTGATTTCAGGTTTTATGGCTCATTCCAGCCTATTATTTGGAGTTTGAAGGAAAGAACACATTCCTGTATATCTGGGCAGCAGGGATATTCATGTTCCTGTCTAATATTACTATCCTTTACCAACTGATTAAAGCATATCTCCCATTGCAAACACTGGAGATAAATAAAACAGGGCAGTGCTTGGAAAGATGAGATAGGTTCAGATTTTATACTGGACTAATCAATGGGCCCAAAATGTAGTGCCTTTGGTGTCTATTTAAGCAATTAGAAACTTGTGGATGAACAAAAAAAGAAATACTGCTTTACACAGAAAATTACGAAGGCCATTTTAAGATTAAATGGCAGATGGACTTTTCCGCATACCAGAAAAATGAGGGCCATTATAAGGTTTATAATAAATGAAAACTAAAATAAATTATATTTATTGACAATTTGTGCATTTCCTTTATTTTTAGTATATGATCCTGATACAAATTCATATAAACCTACAGGGTTGTCAAAAAGTTGTTTGATAAAATCGTTACCTAACAGCCCTGAGGTTGTTGGACAGGTAGAGCTGCATTTCTGACCACAAATAGGAAGCAGTTCATATCAATGCATAGCAATGACCTAAATACCTACCGGTAGGTATCAGTCAAGTTCATGATAATTTGGCTTTATAATCCTTAACATTCATGGACAACCAGTATTTTTTTACTGGTTTGCTTTGTATTTTTTTATATTTCTCAATACGTATGCTTTTCCATTATTACATACACTGTATGTCAATAAAAAATATAAACCCCAGAATTTAATTTCTAGTTACAAGATGACAATAACAGCACATGCATTCACATTTTTGTGGGGCTTGAAAATTTACTTTATGTGGAGTGCATTGCATGGATTGTTCCCTTTATGATCAAAAGCATATTTACTGTTCATATCAAGAAAATAATCTTGTATTTCTGGTCATTAGGCATTAGAGATTTTGGGAAGAAGAACAATGTGAAAGTTGGCCATTACTGATACGTTATAGAACTGAACAAATGTTCTTCATGTACAAATTCCTGATTTTGTGAATTTATCATGAAGTTTGCTATATTCCTGTCATTTCTATTACACACTTAAAATTAATTGTGATGATGTTAGTATGGTAATGTTTAGGCACACATACATTACAAATGAAATATTCTCAATATCAGACTTTGATATGTATGGTAAACATCATCAATTGATAGTCCTATATCTATATATTCTTACAAAATATCTGGTACGTTTTTAACCACCCCATCCTAATATCAGTGGTAAGATATTAGTTTCAACCTCTTTTGCAGTGCTCCTTGCTCAGTATTTCGCTCCCAATTTACCAATGAAATAATTATTAAATAATACATTAAATCAAATAATATGAACATGCAGCTTATATTGTGTTGCCTCCATATACACAAGATGACCAATGAAGCCAATAAAAATCCAGAAACAGGGAGTAAGTACTAGTATTAACCACTGAGCTGTGCAGCAAAATAATGGACTATTTTTATTTTCATGGTTGAATTATGCCTTCATATGGTACACGTCTTTCATTACCAGCAGCAGATGAACCATTTGAGGCTATTTTCAGCATCGATGACTCAAAAGTAGGTCAGTAGGTGGCCAAGCTGTATAATACATGAGCATGTTGCAGCAGCTGATCATGTGATGAACTTGCTGAGGACACTAGCTTGATCACTCACGATTCAAAAGTAGGTCAGTAGGTTGGTGATATATTATATGTCGGCCTGCTTCAAGCTGCTGTATAGAGTAAAGATATCAACAATAACTAGAATATATTGTACTTTAATTCACACTCGTCATTAGTGCAAAGGATGGGATCTTATTACCGGCCAACTGACTCGCAGTTGCCCAGAAAACAAAAGATCATCCCTCCTCTATGTCCCCTTGTGATATTACAGTTCTAACCTGTTATCACCAGCAACCAAAGGTAAAATATCATCTCCAGATGTCCCTGAGATCAAATAATTTTATGTAATAACTGGCAATGTTTGGGTGCTTATAAGCCAATTTGAGTGGTTATAAATGTCATTAATTGTTGAGCTTGGAACCCTGCTTGAGATGTGGAGAATACTTCTGTAATTCTATTGATTCCAGAGCAACAGACCATTCAGAGATTCACACTTTTTAACCATAACTTTGTGCATATTTGAATCTTTCTCTTAATTATTCATTTATTGAATTTATTCATTTATTAAATATTAAATTTTAGATTGAAATTTACAATAAAAAAGACATATTTGAAAGCAACAATTAACATCCACATTGTGAAATCTGAACAGGGCAGTGCATCCATCAAAAATAAATAAAGCACTATTTTACCATCACACACAAATGTAAAATCATTAAAAGGAAAATGATTTGTTCCAAACCCATATTGATTTTTTTGTATTTAAATGTATAGCACCAGGTTGAGCAATGCTATTCTTTTTAAAGGTACATTGGAATACACAATTTATGCATTCTATAGTGATACATTTAGACCATATATATTTATGTTACACACATAAATTTTGTGTTTAAATATTTTGCTTTTGTTACTGTAAGAGGAAAGTATCTTTTGCTTATCACAGTGAATGCACTGATGACTGAGTGAAATGTTTGGCATTATTATTATCTTTCAGCAACCAACCATATTCTAGTTTATAGGTGTATATATATATATATATACCGGTACATACACTGTTCAGATATGAAGCTGACAATCATAGAATTATAGTGTATAATGTTTTGCTAGGGCATACAAACTTAAGACAGCAGGGAAAATGGATTATTGCAAATTTATGCATATTTCTTGTAGATCTGCTATTATAATAAACAAACTTATTCTTAAGTTTAAATGGCAATTAAAATTTGAATATGGAAAAGTTTTAAAATATTCTTTTATTTTTAAGAGGGCTTAATTAAAGCAGATCATACTAATAATTTCATTGGTCAGATGACATTTTTTCTTGCCATCTCTGACAACAATCAGAACAATAATAATATTATGAAAGTCTGTCTCTTAAATGTAAGCAAAATTTTGTCTCGTAATTTAAAATCTATGTCATACTCCATGTTAATTTTATTCAAATTGAAACAAAATACAAAGAAGGAAATTTTGAAGTGCCATATTAGCTAAATGCCATTTAAGGCTAAGACCACATTAGCAATTTTTTTTTTCCTGAACAGATCTCAAAAGGAACAGGATGACAAAAGAGCAAATATTAAGTGTAAAATTGAGTCACACTCCACAGCAATTTTTAAAGCTTTTCTCCAAGCAATATATATCACATGACATAAAAGAACGATATAGAGCCCACAAAAATCTGCAACCGTGAATGTCTTTATTGTACATTAGGTTCAAATTTGAAACAGGTCAACTCTGAAACTATTATGCCTTTTCCAAAACTGCCTCACAGCTGAAGAAATCAATGATTCAGTATCATCATTCCATATTTTATGTCCACAAATGTAAAAACTCCTCAGTAACAACTGTTTAACCATATAATACATGTACACTGGGACAATAATATTTACATTGCCTTAGTTTTTGTATGTTTGCACACACATTGGAAGGAACCCACGCGTCAGATTTTCAATGAAAGAGTGCAAACTTCTTGGTAACTAGGTAACAGCAAAATACTTAGAATGTAACACAGCTGTATTTTCTGTGACGAATAATGATTCAAAATACATGTTAATGTGAGTAAAATTTTATTTCTATAAAAGTTTCCCTCCCATTGAATGAGAAATGGCCATTTATTAAATGTATCATATTCATTTGACTGTAACCAACCCTTAATGAACCTTTTTATGCTCTGAGGGTCCTATACTGATTTGAGGAGGGGGCTGGAATCTCAGTCAACATATTTATGTCATTTTCTCAGAAAGTATAATCAGAAATCTTGATCCATCCCACTAGGACCTTTTAAATACTCCCTGGGCCCCCTCTCCAAGATAAAATAAGGCCCACGTTTTGACAGATGTAATCCTGAATTTGTCCTACAAATCAAAAAATCAAAACTGAGAGTAATATAATTATTATTGCTCTCAGATCAAAATTGAGAGTAGAAGAGTACATCCTTGTGAGTAGGATCTGTTTTGCTGAGAAAAAAAAAACATTTATATGATTTAAGTGACTTCACATTCTTTCCAATGATACTAAACACAGTCATAGTTAAGATTGATGCATTCTTTCAAGGAATAGTTGTAACATAATTTAAAATGTCTATTTTGAGAACCAAGTGACTGAAATAGTGTATTCAATTTCTGATCAAAAGCCATCCAATCTGGTTTGGTGAAGATAAGCCAGTGGGACATTCCTGGCCACGGTTGGCTGCCTGGCGCGGGTCAGGCAGAGCGGGAAAGGTTTTGTTGTAGATCGAGGGCACCTGTTGTCTGACCTAGTTTTGATTGACAGGTAAAATTAGTATTCACACAGTTCGCGAGTCTGCCGGTAGGGGATAGCATTATTGACCAATCAGGTTCGTTTTCAGCTGGTTGAGTGCGGTACAGTTTCGGTTGACAGTCGCCATTGTGGAAGGAAGTGGAATCGTAGAAGCTCAGTATGTAGAACACTTATCATTTATTCTATCAAATATATCGAGATCGTTATCTGAAAGCCATGTAAGATGGCGTCGATACTTTAAGGGTTGTATTTAATGGGTGATTTAGAAGATCTATTCGGGTAAATACCACGCACTTGCTGTTCGAAACTGGGTCTCGAACCGGCAATGAAAAACATGAAAGAAGTGCAACAAGGCCAAGCCACGCAAGAAAGTGAAATCGGCAAAAGCAATTGCCTGATTGTTGGCAAAATCGCACAATTTGCTTACATTTAACATTATTTTCTGAGTAGATTTGACTGATACATTGAAGTAGTTAACCAGATCTGCGCAGAATAGGGGAGATATCTCAAAAATCGCGAACATCGTAAAAAAGCATGCTCGTCATGATGCTGCATACAAATGGCTGTCAAAAAGGTGCATCTTTGCTTGTGTACACAAAGGTGAATGTAATATCCAAAGATAGCGTGATTTTAGAATTCCATCCAATCGTGTACATGTGTAAATCCTGTGAAATAAAGACGTAAATAAAATGAGACATGCTGGCAAAGTGGTCTCTTCTGTTAAATTTGTGACCTGAGATGAAAGCACAGGGAGTGCAATCATTAACCAATTTGCACTGGAGATGATATCAGTTCTAAGTTATCATTCTTTTGGTGTAAAATTAAGTTGAAAGATCAATCACTTATTGGAACAACCAAATTGTACCCAAGAAAATGGTCATCCAATGATATTTTCAGGGAGAGTTATTGTAGCCTTGTGTAGAAATTGTGAGTGATAATCAGTTAAATATTGGGGAAGGAGCCAGCGAAAAGGATACCTCTTTTGGATAGAATTTCCAGTATGAAGTTGAATTTTTTAAGAGAAAATGATTTGATACTCAACATCATGATGAATAAGACTTCAGATGGAAGAAACTTTGACTACAAATGTAATAAGAGTTAAATTTTTGCTGGGTAAACATCATGGTTTTGACCATTGAACAGGGTTAGTGTTGTGAAAAAAAACCTTTGATTAAGTTATATTAAACTGGAAGATAGATTGATTCATTTATCATTTACATATTTGACAGTCTTATGATGTGTGAGGGTGTTACATGGAATTATTTGTCTTAAAATTCTTATGAATTCCTTGTTAAATTCTTTTTATTCTTCCATATCATGGAGAATTAGAATTTACGAAGCAATGGCAATTTACTTTACTCCTAATAAAGCTGTTATTTACTATTTCTTTTTCAAACTTGTTATTAGAGTTGTTAATACAAGAGTGGAAAACATCTTAAAGCAAGCATTTATTTTAGTAATTCATCACTAAACTTATAATTCTGTCTCCAACTTCAGGTTGCACTACCGTAGATGTTATAGCCTAAAAAAGGTAAGTGAAAAGTAGGGTCAGCCCAAGTTATGAAAGATTCTGCTACAGAATGGGTTTAACAAAGACTTTTATTATTTGCAGGTGACTTGATAGTGCTTTTAATAGCATTTGAACACTTTTAACAAATCATTGTGTGTGTTGTATTTTGCCTTCAGATGTTGTCAAGTGCACCAGTCTTTTGTGAAGCACTGTGGAAGGAGGGCAGACATTCATAGTGTTGTTTTTATTTGGCCTTAAAGTGATTAATTATTTAAACATTTAATTACCTTAACTTTTAGATAAAGTGTTAACTTGAGACTTTGAATAAGCCTGCTAAAAGTATCATATTTTGAAAATTTTGCAATTTGAAAAATTTCTAAGTGAAAAAAATATGAAAAACATGATTTGTATGTATGAACAAAAAGGAGTGACATCTTCACCCTTGCAAATATGACGAATCAAAAAGAAAAGTTCAGTAAATGATTGGAGGTTATGAATGTCTGCTCACAAAACCCTTTGTTTTATTGAGTGTTGCACTAAGTAGATATCTTATTCTATTACTATATTGATATATTGTAGAAATGTTCACTTCAGTTATAGTATGAAAATCAATATTAGTATCAACTGTTTTGATAAAATCTCATTCAAATAAGCTAAACTGTTTAAAGATTTGAAACTTAAAGTTATTAAATGTAGACATAAATTGCAGTGAACATATCTGAGCTTTTGTTTGGTGGTAGTGGTGTGATTTCATTAACAATTTTTTTATATTTCGATGACTGTACACTTCATTTGTCTTCACTTACTTAGTCTGTAGATTAATGTATTTTATTTGATGGGTATTGTGTGGGGTGAAGTTATGCATGACACTGTGTTATGGAGAGTTGTGCAAGTGGACAAAAATCAAATTATATAACAGTATTGGAGTAATTGTGAAAATAATTTATATATTTTAGCATATGGAGGAGTCAGAGTAAAACAGTAATATATTTGATGAACAAAGATCCACACAATGCTGTATATGCATTGCATATTAGACAAATACTTGCACATTTTCCATTTTGTTACAAAGATTATGTATGTGGACAGTTTGTAATCAGGATTCCGGTCATGTCTGCCCCAGTTAAACATGAATAAGTGAACATGATAAATGATTTGTCAGCATCTCTGACACTGATATTTCTCATAACCCATGTATGTTAATATTTGAATCCTGGTTGTAATGTTCAAAAAAACTTTGATTTTCTATTTGTCATGGCATTTGGTGATATTTGCTGTTTACATGTATAACACCCTGTAATGTTGAACTCACAACGATTGTGAACAGTTTTATTGACAAGACAGTTTTAACTTTCACAAAGCTAATTAACAAGTTTCACAGTCGATAAATAATTATTGACTATCCACCTCTCTTTTAAAGAAAAAAATAGTTGTGACTTCAATATTTTGAAATGGGTGAAACATTTGAATTGAAACTGAAAAGTGTTGCAATTGTTTATGCCATGCAGAAAGATGGTTACCATGTGTTTCTATCTTGTAACATATTTTGAAATGTGATCAATTAAGCCAATAAGATAATTATTTAGAGTATCAATTAAAAGGTACAAACTTTTGCAGCACTTTGATATTTAAATAGTCATTGGTACTTTTAATATTCCTATTACTGTTGCTAATTGGACTCAGTCTCAATATATTTGTCCGAAGTGTGCTTTTCTTAGAAAATAAAACAATCTTTATGAGTAGTTAATGAAAAATGCACACTTTTCACTACGAATTGGGGCTGAAAACCAAAAATCTGCCTATATATATATGTACATATTTGCAATGTTACACAATTAATTTTTTATTCCATGCTTACCACACATTTGACCTCTAGATATTAAGGATGTTTTTAACCTAACTTCAAAATATCAAAATTATACCTCACAATACTTGTACATGATCTTTTTGACATCCTGCTAAACATTTTTGACAATTAACCCCGGTTGGCTTTGGAGTGTTATGAATTTTAAGAAAGGAGTTCACGTAGGTGAAGTTATATGGTCATACATATAATGTTGCTGATGAAGCTCCAAAATTAGAAATTTAACACAGATTTGCTGAATGTGATTGTATGGGGGTTGTGAGGTATAAAGTTGAGTGGGTGTTATAGTGGCGTACAATATTGTCCCATTCTTCCATCATTAAGGTGAACTTCCTATAAACACGTACGTACAAGTCTGTAAAGCTCAGCTAGCGCCATCTGTTGACAAATGAACAACCAACAACCTGGGCGCAGAAATCCTGCAGGTGAGATGATTAGGCCACGCCCACACAGAGTGAAAACCTTCGCTGGTTGTTGTCATACCTCGTTGGTTGTGAAATCTTGTGATTGCGGGCTGTTAGTTAAATTATATTATGGCATCTGTGGTTGAGTAAATTACTTTTACAATTTCTGGTGGAAAGAAGTGAAATTGGGAAGAACAGTGCTTGCACATGGCTAAAGAAACGTTGGAGATCAGAAACTTAAACTACATATTGTAGAGATTGTCAACCTCCAAACAGATAATGAATTTTCAATAAAAAATTTTCTAAAATTAGAGAACTTGGTGAATTTATTTGGATTTTTATTACTTGTCAAATGCAGAGATTAACTGGTGATATTACTCAGCTATGAGACCACATGTTCTGTTAGTTGGACATCTATTTTGCATGCTACATGATGTATTTGCTGCTGCAGTCTTCTCAAACAACACAAACATAAATATATTTAAATCCCGATATAGCACATTCAATTTTGTTAACAATATGCCATTTTATTCTTTGGGACCCAAGTTTCCCTGCTTTATTACACACTTCACTGAGGAATGTATAAGTTGATATGAGAAGACTTCAGATGATAATTATCAGTTTAGATTTTTTACATAAATTTGATCGTAGTTTTGTCCCTGTGATTCCACATCAATACATATAGATATTATACTTATAAATGTACCTAGCCTAAATGTGGTATGGTTGTAGTTTCTTAGTATAACATAATCCAATATATATCTAACTGTAGTGTAGCTAAACAATATTTATTCAATTGTTGTGCCTTAATGTTGTGTGTAGTTCTTACACATGGACACAGAATTTGTAGCCTGCACACACAAGTTGTCAGCATTTACACAGGAAATCTATTTTTTAAATTTATTGTGTTCATGAATAAATCAAAATTTTGGGAGGGGGCTGTGGTTGACATTGAAAATGTGCAGGATGAAAATTTAAGCATGTGTTGTAAATTGTAGTAGACTTTTTTCACTAGATATGTTGTGTTTAGTGCACCGAGTAATTTATAAATGTTCTTAAAAACTAATGAATACTTTCACTTTCAGGTCGACACTTTGAGTAAATTCAATACATAGACATTCAGGATTAATATACTCAGCAGATATAAGCAAATAA
Source organism: Amphiduros pacificus (assembly GCA_949316495.1). Lineage (NCBI taxonomy): Eukaryota > Metazoa > Annelida > Polychaeta > Phyllodocida > Hesionidae > Amphiduros > Amphiduros pacificus. The sequence continues at coordinate 35,140,152 of OX439001.1, forward strand.
TAGAAACAAGTTCACAATCTCAACACATCAAAAATAATTGATTTAATCTAATTCTCTTCAAAATTTATGCCATGAAAACAAATTGATAAGTTTTTTTAGAATGAAGAAGTCCAAATTGAGATTGGATGGCAAAATGTTGCTGAACTGTTGACTGACTGAATGTTATTGGTGTGTTGTAGTGATGAGCTTCTATTACCCGGCGGGCAGTGGCATTCCAGGCCAGGAGAAGCCTACTGCTGCTATGTATGGGGGCCTCTATGCACAACAGAGCGGAATGCCCCCTGGTGGACCCTCAGGTCTGAGGGCTACTCCTCCGTCAGCTTACACCCACAGCCCACAGGCTTTTGGGGCTTCACAGCCTATGGGAGGGTCGCCATACCCACCCACATCTTCTCCATACAGCCCATCTGGGCTGGGATCGGCATACGGAGCGCCACCTTCCATGTACCAGCAGGCAATCCCCGCGTACCCACAGGCCACACTGGCATCACAGTACCAGAATGCCGCTCTGCAGAGCATGAGAGTGCCACCGGCTACCACAGCCCAAGCTTATTTGGGGAGCTCCCCTCACACCGTGCCAGCAGGGGGCGCTGGTCTTTATGGCGCAGCACCTGGACATGCAGGCTTGTATTCAGGGTTCGGCACATCTGTTGGCGGTCAGATGTATGCGCCTTCTATGCCTGGATATCCCACCCCTGGGTCTATGGGCAACCCGCTGTCATCCTACCAGATGACAGGAGCCTCACCCATGGGCCCGTCTGCAGCACAACTCGGAATGTCTGCGGCCACAGGCCAAAATCCCTACCCTGGCGGATCCATGTACAGCAGACCCATTCCCTAATCGGAGCCGATTACGGTGTGGGTCTGTGCAGAGAATGACTCTGCCATGTATAGACCATGTACAGATGAACTAGGATGCAACATTTTCTGGTTATCATTGCAGCTGGACTGTAAAACACCCAAGCTGCAACACAAGACAAGCACCTAATAAGAATCGGGTGTTTGATTTGAACCAATATGGATAATAGACTTGTGTAACATTATGTTGGTAAACTAGAATACTACTCCACGTTAATCATTTGAGGAACAATGTTGCTAACATTTTTTTATACTTTCAACGTGCTAAATTATTATTATTAAGGAGGACATTTTTTTTTTCAAACACTGTAAATGTAAGAAATTATAAAGAATCATATAAAAAAATTGACATGAAAGCAAGATGGGTAGGGACAGGAAAATTAAGGAGTGAGATGTAGAATGGAGTCTTGAACACATAGTGCAATTATTGTAGCATTGTTTACCAATTAGAAGTTATTTGTAGCAGCTGTAAATTTTTTGTATAAAACGAAAATATATTTTCAAGAGTTAACTGGGATAATAGAAATACTATCTTTTATGAAAATATCAATGGAACATGCCTTTAGTGCAATAATTCTCTGAAAATTTCAGTAGAATCGTTACTTAATTCACATCTTTATAAAGGGCAAACATACCAAACTAAAAGTTCTTTATTTTCCCTTGGGATTATTTTCCTACTCTGGTAAAAACATACCATGTAGAATTCTGGCAGAAATGTGAAGAAATCCATGTTACTTCTTATATTTTTCTAATTATAAGAAATGATCTTTCTCCTGGTTTAATGAAATGCTCAGTATTGCAAGTGTCATGACAATCTGTGACAACCAAATTTAAGAGCTCCGTGAAACACCCAATATGCAATTTAATTTCATTGTTATTTGCCACTTGTAAGAACTTTTACCTCAATTGCTCAATATGGTATGATTACTTTTAAACATCAAAAACCATTTCTTAATCTGTTGGAGACTACCTTTTACCAGAAATATCATTGCACTTTCAGAGGGTTATTTTAATCATGGGTTGAAATACAAACCAGTAAGTGCAATGTCCTGTACTTTTTTTTCCTGCTGTGTCTGAAGAACGCCATTCCGAAAACCAACAGTGTCAGTCATCAATATGTATATTTGTTTATATTTGTTTGGGGAAATATTTGAGGATTGAATCCTATTTGGGAATATGATACCGACAGTGCAATAGGGGTAGTGTACAACATCCAGTAGTTATGCATTGTACACTTTATATTACATAAATGGAAGACGTAGCATGGATGTTTGTTAGCATTATAACACATAACATTTTTGCTCAATATGAATGGCTATCTGAGTTGTGTATAATTGAGTGCTGCAGAAGTAAATCACTGCATGTATCAAAGTCCATAGCAGCTACAAGTATGAATACTTTATGTTAATACCTGGTGTTAGAACTACTTGTGAGGGTGTTCAAATGAGCATTGTTACAACATACTACACTCTGCTGCTGGGTGCTTTTTCAATTTAGAATCACAACTTTGTCACAATTACTATAAAATGATAAGCAGTTGTGGTAGCATTTTGTAACAACCAATTTGCTCATGCATCAAGAAATTTTATTCTCACTTCCATTTAAAGCCAAGTCATCAAAAAAATGCCAAACAATGTACATTAAACCCTTTATGATTGAGTTGGCACAAACGGGGAGGGTGGGTTATGGGAACAGTGCCATGACAAACCTTATTGCTAACAACAAGCAGGAGATAGAGTACAGAATGAACAAGCCAGGAAATTATTGGTGCATTACAAATCTATCAATGACCAGAATATAGTTTCCAAGTTACCACTCTATAGACTCCCAAAGCTATAGAAATCGTAATTCAAATGGTTAGGCTGCATGTCACTTGTATGTACTTGATTCTACAAACTCTACCATTCTTGAAGACTTTGATTTGGGAGTATGGAAAACACTGAGTAGTATGTGTAAATTTATATCACCAGAGTATGTTAATATTGACAAGTCTGCCTATTTTTTTTTTCTTTGGACATTTAGCTCAAGTGATCAATCTCTGTGAAGAATTTCTTAAAAACTATGATCTATAGCAGAATTGTTTGAAATATGCAATACCAGCAAACATGAATCTTTCTCAGAGCTTTATTGTGAATACAAAAGCAATCTTTGAAAACAATACCAAAACCATCTCTCTATCACACTATGCATATAGATGTAGTGAAATTCTGGTATGACAGGTTATGTATGCAGGTTGTGTGTTATGTGCACATGTACTGATGATGCAAGCAGATCTGGGGCACATATGTTGATGACAGATAAGTGGTGGAAAGTTTAGTGTGTATGTGGGAAGTCAGGGCAGACAAGTTTGTATTGGACCATTTCGTGTAATCTATCTCGTTTATGAACATGGTGCTAAACCTGTAAATAACAGAGAGTGAGAATCTGTAGTAATGGCTATGTCACATACTTGTATGCGATCCCAGTGAATCTCAGTAACGTAATAATCTCAAAATTCACAACTTCTTGCGGGGAGATAACACAGAAGCTTCACATCACAGATTGTACTCAATATTTGGCACAACATGTCTGGTATCTCCCTTCTGGTAAAGCAAGTGTATATGGTAAGCTTATGTATACCACTGATGAGTATAATCTAAGCAGTTTGTAAAGTGAAATGTTCAGGACTGAGTGGTCGTGTGCAAGGAGACCTATTCAATACAACCTTGTTGCCATACTGGACTGCCACATTGTTATATATGAAGAGAAAAAGGCAGGTTTTGTAGTTCTTATAAAATGTTTTATCCAAAATTGAATTTGGTACTTTTTTCTACATTTATATATTTTATCATTAAGGTTTGATGCAAAAGACTGCCAGCTGTAAGAACTACAAAATTGTGCATTGTAAATCATGTCTTACTATAGACTGCTAAGTGTATTTCCATCATGTAACCATACTAATTGTTATGGTCAGAAAGGTTTTATCGCAGTATTTATTCAAATTGATTTCAAGACTGATTGATGTTGATTCCATATAACTTATATCAAACCTCTTCTCCATGAACTGATCCGAAATTGTTTCAAACTTGGGTGTCTTACAAAGAAAAAAGTGGTCGTTTGTTTGTTTTTTGGCAGTCAGCTTTTGGGGGACAGATTGGTATATAGACAAAATAAGTTAGTTAATTTTTAAAATCCTAGAGCTATACATAATAGCAATTGAACAAATTTATTAGTAGGTTTGTTGTTTTGCCCAAACTCTCCAGAGTTAAGGTACTGTGTTGAGAGTAGGAAATGTAAATAGTAATTCATTTAAATACTACAGGAAGAGATGTACAGGGAGAAACCATTGTATACTACCAATAGAGATGCTGCCGTTTTGTCCCAGGGAGCTCTCTGTAAATCAAGTAGGGGGAAATTGTGCAGCTTTATTGGCTAGGCATATTTTTATTGACTTGTGATAGCAGGGATTATTTTGAAAGGTCAATAAGGTGATTTGATAACTTTTTGTAGAGTAATTTCTATAGTAGATGTGAAATGGAATGATCGTGTGCTTGTTGACAAAGTCTTAAACAGAAAAAAACAAAACCACTGTGCTTGCATTAAAGCTGACTAGCCCATATAGTGTGACTTTACTAAATCATTATCAAACCCATGACATATCTGTAACAAAAACATGAGTTCTTGGTTGTTAAAATTATGATTTAATGTTAAAACACAAAGTTTTAATTTTATACTTTTTAAAGATTATTTCTGGTAGGTTGGCCATGGTACAAAAGAGCAGTTGCAAAGTTTAGAAATTGTAATTTAATTTTCCAATATACTCTTGCGTGTGAATATATAGAAACAAATGACATTATCAAAGAAATCTGGGAATTGTGTCTGTGTCTGAATGAGGCATAAAAAGAATGTGCAGAACAGTTGAGTAAATTGTACTAGCCAAACCCTATGGGGAGAACTCACTTGTGTTAAGAACCTGTAGGGATTTTTTTTTTCAGTTCAACTTTGAGTTGCATATTACTTACATTCAGGGCCAGACTGACCCTATGCCACGAGTTATGACTAGTTTAGATATTGTATATATTTTTCTATGACACCATTTTGTTTTACGTGTACAAGTATTTTCGACATTATATAACTTGTATGTCACCTATTGGTTCCAGTAGGTACTAAATTAATATTAAAATGTTTTTACTGGCATGCTTTTTTGCCATGCTCAAAATCCCAAGTTAAGAGGGATATTAATAATATTAATATATGGTATTGTATATTGTAAAACTCCATTGTTACTTTCAAAATAAAACCAGCAACTCTTCCTAAGTGAAGTTTCTTGTTTATTCTATTTACAGGGGTAGAGAGCCTTTTTAGCTGTACTGACTTTGCTTAGTTTATACAGTAAGAGGGAGCAATTCTCTGTCGTGCTGTTTTGTTTTTCAAACTCTCATTCTCCTGGAATGACTGGTTGGATTTCATAGCTTAATCATATGTAAGATGTAGTACTGTCTGGAAATGAATCATATTTTTGTAATGTGAAACTTTTTTTTTTTTTCTTTTTTTCATCATATGGCAAAGAATGAATTATTTTCACATGCAAAGACACCCGGAATATTCAGGTGCTCGTTGAAAACTGGATATCTTTTAAGATTAATGGAGAAGAGTCCTGCTTTGGTAATGGAGTCTTGAGAGAAATTAGATACATTATTATATCACATTGATTGTTCTCAATTCACATTGCTATGTTGGTACTCAAAATTATCATTTACAAAGCAATTTCCAGAAAAATGTTCTTAAATATAGTAAATTTTAAAAGAAAATGTTAGTCTCCTCTTCAACTGATCATACACATTCAATCATTTGTCGTTTGTCCATAAAGATTACAGTTCTTGTGAAGTTTAACTATGATGGCATTGTTCTCCAGATGTCCAGTTGCACAGGTTCGGATAAATAAATAATTTCAACTGCAATAGAATCCAGGAGAATAAAGAACAAAATTTTCCTTCCTATTTTGTCCATACTGTAGTGCCCCCTGTCCAAAAATTTCCACTGACAGGTGGCAGCAATGTATCACATGAAATGAAATTGCACCAGAATTTTTCATTCCACATGGCCAAATTGCTTTATTTTATAATTCTATTTGCTACTAATATTGCAAATTATTTTTTCCAAGAAATTTTCAAGGATAATATCCTTCATAATTTAGCTCAGTGTAGAAATCCTTGGATTTCTAAAAACAAGTAACATTAAATATTAGCCATTTGTCATTTATGTAGCACTTACTCATGCATGACATTGTCAACATTGTGCATACACACTATATATGCTTCACATGATATTCTGAAATGATTACAGTATTTAAACTTATTTTTATGTTTTCATTTAGTAAACTTTGGTGTTAATTGATTTTATCTGAAAAAATAAAAGTACTATTGAAGTACACTTCAAAAAGTAAATGTGGGTACATTATCAGTTATCATTAAAGGCAGATATAATTACGATCAAAAGTGTTATTGCAAAACAAATGCATTATAATTTTAGTAGGAGATTTTGCCGTAACTGAATTTGAGTTCAAAAATGTAAATATTTTTTTTATAAACTGTACAAATAAAAGAACAACTAAATTAGTGAAATATGACTGGCTTTCATATTTAATCAGTATCTGAGTTTATATACATAAATCTCATAAAACTAATTAATTTGTTTAATTTCAATAGTTTAGTTAAATCACTATTTGCTATGATAATAGTGGAGTGCAATTTTCCCCAATTATAGCTCTCAGGTTATAGAAACTAATAAATTGATATTTCTTCAGAAAAACGTTTGGCAGCTGTACTAACTATCGCATCAAAATGGCAATTTTCATATTTGAAATGCACATGTGCTTTCCAGTTTGTGAAAGCAGACACAAAAATTATCTTGAGCAAGCCAGCGCACCTGGCGGGGGGAGGGAGAAGGAACAGCCAAGTGTCGTCCATATTGGACGTTATTTCCATTTGAAAGGAGGTGGAAGGAAGGAGTGTGCTCACAGTTTGTGCCTGATCGAGCACGGGGTGAGTACCTAGCGTGGATATATACTCATGTCACATGTACACAGAAGAAAGGATTAAAACCGACGAGGATTTTACTCAGAAATTGGACGCATAGCGTTGGTTTGCATTGAAAAAGACCGGTTGATGAAGCAAAGGTTTTGGTCCGAGAACACACACAAACACAGTGGCAGTGCAATACACATGAGCCGCTAGCCGTCAGATTTGTGGCGACTTGAGACAAATTCCTTCTGTAGGCTGGTGGCGGATGGCGATCTGCACCATGTTGGCATGTTCACGGACTTGATGTTGGTGATTTGCGGGAAAAGAACAGGGTGAGTGGTGTACATATAGGGTGCCTCTTACCAGAGAGGTGGTCACAGTGCTGGGTGCAGAGATGGCAAGACTACTTCCATGGCTGCTGCTGGCAGTAGCTCTGCTTCAGCTTTGTCAGTCCTTTATGATTCGCCGGGTCATCGTACCCCACACAGCCGAACCGGGCTACATTGTCACATCTCTTGTCTATTGGGGACAGCATTTCCGAATGGACGGTGGCATTTCAGGAGAATACTCCACTTTTTTCACTGTGTTATCCAATGGTGATGTCGTTACCAGCGCCGAAATCACCTGCCTTCTTGGCAAAAAACTATCTCTCGTAATTAACAATGACCTAGCTTCCGAAAGTTGGCAAGAATCTATTCATGTCGAAATACAAGATGCACAAAATATTCTCTTATTCACAAAACAGATTTATGAAGGCCATCTCCTTGAGAACCAACCCCCGCTTTCTAACATACAGGGGCTTGAAGATATATATGCAGAAATAGGCAATGGACATAAACGCATCCAGTATCAGATGATTTCAGGCCCAAACGACCTTTTTGCTTTCAATAAAAGGCTTGAAGATGGCCAAGAACATTTAGAAATTGTGACAAAGGATTCTTTAGATCGTGAAGATAAAGATAAATACATATTAACAATAAAAGCATGGACAGACTGTGGCGATGATGAACCATCATATGCCAAAGCCATAGTACATGTCCTCGATGAAAATGATAATATTCCAAAGTTTGAGAAATCGCTATATTATACAAGTATAAAAGACACTACAGCACCCTTGACTACAATCTTGAAAGTGAAAGCTGTTGACCCAGATGATGGAAAACTCAAATATGTTATGGAGCCTCACAAGCTGTTTGACATCGACCCAAAGCAAGGCTCCATCATTCTGAAATCCAGAAAGGAACTGGAGGTGCAGAATTACAAGCTCAAAGTTTATGCTGAAGATGAGGGGGGTCAGAAAAGTGACCCAGTCACAGTGGATATTGAAGTGAATGGTGCACTTCTGTTTGAACCCAGAGTCCTCCATCATATCCGACACAAGCGGGATACCAATGTGCATCCCGAAAAGGAATTTGAGGTCCCAGAAAGTCGACAAGGAGAGTTGATACGACTCAACGCAAGGAGTGATACTTACAGGTACTACTTCAAGGATCCAGCCCCAGAAATGTTGGAAGTAAACCCCAACAGTGGAGCAATAAGTTTGCAAAGAGGCGAACATTTGGATTATGAAAGCCAGAATGAAATTGTATTTTCGGTGGAAATTACCTCAATTCGAGACCCTACAGGTAAGAGGATACTTTTTTTAAAAAGAATTTATATTGTCTTTATATATATATTATATATATATATATATATTTACATAAAATTTATCACGATAAAACCTATTTTAGGAAGTAATATGTGGATTGTATAATAAAAGACGATTGTTTATTCATGGTGAGTGAAGCCCATGCTGTAATGGGCATTTAGCATGTTATATGGGTGACACCTGCCCTGGTGTAGCATGTGAATACATGAAGGCTCAGTCAGGTGAAGTGGACAATAGACATATTATTTACACAAGGACAGATGGTATAATGAGAAGTCCCATCCAATGCTCACAGACTTACCAGAATCATTGATCAAGCTCTTTGTAAGCATCTCATAATGTTTATGATGAAAATTATATATTTTTATTCTAGAACTAGGGACATTGTAGATGTATGTATGCTCTTTATGTTTAATGATGAATTATTTCAATATAATATTTAAAAAAAACAGGGTAGATTGCATTGAGGATGTTTCAGATTGTTTCCGTGATTCCAAAGTTGGCATTCTATGGAAACATGACTGAGGCACTGAACATTCATGTACTTCCAGAATGTAACACAAGAATGAAAACATTTTGCAGTAAATAATGGATGTGCAGAGCTTGAGGTCAGCTGAATTCAGAACATTAGAACTGGGCCTCAGTAACTCATCTAATTGGGTTACATCCAGTCAGAAACGTCGAACACCAGCATCCTTAGCCATAAAAGAGTGCCAAGTCATGAAATTCAAGCAGGTTGAATTATGCATCATCCCACCTTCATCTTGATCTAATGGATCTAATATTCTTAACATGGTCTTTCTGGTGATTGGACAATTTCATCACCATTGTAGAGTGTTTTATCTGTTCAACTATTATAATTTAGAAAAATATTGATAGAATTATGATAAGATTATCACATGTGAAAATGTCTTCTTTTGTCTGTAGTCTTTGTCTATTGTTATCATGAATAATATCACATCCCGAGTTCATAGCCTGTAGAAAACAATTATGCACATTCTGAACATATTCTGAATAAAGACATGAACTTTTTTATATATTTTTCAAAACATGTTGCCAGGCACATTATTATGCAGGATAAATGACAAGCCAGATTTGATAAGTTCCCAAGTACAAGTCTTCATCCACAGTACTCCTGCTGATAACAAAGTATCAATGAATGTTCCTTATCAAATTCATTGTGCTTATCACCAGACCATTGTGGATACAGACAGGTCATCGTGGTCATATTGGGTGGGAGGAGATATATTTATCAGATTTAAGTCTGGAAGCCGGTATGCCCATAAGCATGTGATTTATGACGGACAGGGGGAAGCCCTTTGTTCACATCAGATGGTATTCCTAAAACTCTCCAGATCTGTGAGTGTCCCTGTTATTGTGATCCTTTCAAACTATGATTTACAACTTGTCACATTGCGAATTTGATCGCTCCATCCTGGTTTCATGAAGGAAGCTATTCTTGGAGTATTATTGCCAGGAAAACAATGGAAATACAAGTCTGAAATCAGAACCGTGTTGTTACACCATATTTGGGAGTACATTTGCATGTTGCGTTCGATCTTATTTCATGATCTGTCATGTTACATTATCATGTCGTAATGACCAAAGTCCCTGATCAATTTTCTGGGCTTGCTCAATTAGCCTGATCCATTTTAAGCAGAAAATGTCAACGTGTGATGGATTACTCAAAAATCTTAAATTGTTCATAATAAAGTGCTTATTTTCATATTAAACATTGAAACTTTATTGAACAAATCTAGCTTTGTGCTGAATGTTCAGGATATTTGAAATTGTCAAAAGTAGTATTGAAAATTAAACATGCAAAAATCCTTGGCCCATTATCATGATTTTTTGATAATTGTTGTGATTATTTATTTGATAGGAAAACAATCAAATTGGTTTTTTAAATTAATTTTTTTTTTGTCCTCCTTTTAAAAGTTGATGAGGTTCGTTTGTGTTATCAGAGGCAGACATCTGGAGTCAGAATATTTTGACCTGGAATGTATCCATAACAGGTTGGAATGAAAAACACATGTGTTCTCAAAGCCAGTACACCAGTCTGAAGTTATTAACATCGGAGCACAGCTTCCATACATTTGTTGTATATTTGGGCTCAAATCAATATTGCATGCAGATGTATGAAAAAAAAAGGTCTGATCTCGGGTGACACATGTATGCTATGAACTTGATGAGTTTTTGTGTTTTTTATTACACTTTACAGTCATTCCATTCCTTTTATATAAGAAGATAGGGAAGAATATGTGACATAAAATCCTGGGCATAAGTTCTCTAAGTGTTTAAACTTTGGAGAAATAGATATTTTTCTGTGAATGTGGCATAGATTTTCATTGAGAGCAATACACAGGGTAAATGAGTGCAAATTTCCCTATTAATATAAATTCATGCTTTAAAAGGATTTTATAATTCAGCAAACAAATTTGAATGAGATTTGTAGAATGAGGTGTGTATATATAGTGCTATATCAACCTCCTGGCTTACTCTAAGCTCTGACCCATTCTGTCTCCAGGGTGACAAACATGCCTGAGAATGCAACTGTTCCCATGGTAACTTATCAGTTCACCACAGACATGCAGTTTCATCTGTCCATTGTCTGCTGGGAGGTGACCATTCAGTGTGGCAGTCACTGTGGCCTGTGGATGCCAGGATGGTCTGTTGCCACCTCTGATGCTCATATATACATACATGTACCATATAGATATAGATAAATAAAAGTTAGTACATACAGTCAATAAATCTTCAGAATATGTGAAGTTAAATTTTACTTTGGTCAAGAAGTCATTGAGAAAGCTTTTGTCAAGAATATATTGGGTATGAAGATCTGTTCTAAAGAAGAGGGCCCTTAAAGTAATTTCGCAATCATATTGAAATATTTAAGACGATCATAGATCTTCTTGGTTTTTCACAGAAAATGTCAAAATGTGACATTCCTTGAAAATGCACAGAGATGAATAGGGAGAATGGTGTCTCTGGGGAGAGGGGGCCGGGAGGCTGAGTCTGTGCAGATGTGGCAGACTCTGACATCCCTGTATTCATTAGGTGCAATCAGATAGCCTGTGGTCATACTACACTCCTCAGTGCATTCCCAGTTCCTCATCACACACGGTGCATTCAGACAGGCATATTAAACAAGCTATTTCATTTTTCTTCCGTATCCAGAATTTATACACATAATGTTTTAATCAAATATGCTGGTTTTGATTTTACCTTATGTTTTGAATAATTAAATGAAATATTTTGTAAATTAAAAAAAAAAGTATTTAATTATTATAAAATTCTTGGCATGCATATAATGAATGATATGATTGTTGAGGTATTGTTTGTGTTATGATTAAGGAGTGGGATATAGATGGCCATGAGGAGGACCAGGTGGGAGGGTGATGATGGAGTGAGGGTCTGGCAGCTTCATCCCTCCAGCCTCCCCAGCCCTGACATTCTCTGTGGGCCTTGCCTCTGTCATCACAAGCCCCGGGGAAATAATAATCAAGCAGGGTTTTCCTCAAGTAGAAACCTTGGCAACAAAAGTGACATTTGGAAAATTATTTGCCTTGGGCAATAACCTGAATTCAAATTTGTTTTTTTTTTAAATCAGAAATTTACAAGAACATCATCTTGTTTAAATTGATTTCCATGCATGTCATAAATGGATAAAGGGCAATTAATAAACATAATTAATCCTACTTTGCTATTGTGCTTCACCGCATCAATATAGCCATGTCTTAATAAAGTTAATGAGATATGACCTGTATTGCAGAGGATTAGATCTAGGAGCAGTCTGATATATGTAAGTAGTAATAGGATTTCCCTTTGATGTTTAATATTTCTTATCATACTTACTGAATAAGGATCATTACGTAGGTCAGCTTTGATGGCAGCTGATCCTTATTTATATTACTGGATTAGACAAGAGTGAATGGTTTTATCTCCTGGAATGTATTGATACCATGTGCAAGATAGATATTATCATACCATATTAAACATTTTGTGACAGAGAGACAAATTTGATATATAACACAAGGATTGAGTTCATCTGGTTAATCAATGATTTTTACGAACTTGAATAATGCATGATGGCAAATTTCTCTTTTGTTTAGTTTATATTTTATAGGCATTTGATTGAAGAGCTGGTCTTGGAATTTTAAGTTTTTTTATTTGGTATTGCATGACCTAGAAGTGACTAAGGGGGTTCAAATGACACAAACAAATTGCTTCTTGATGACAGTAAATGAAGCAGAAATGCACCATAGTCTCAGCCTTTTATCGTCAGTTTTCATGTCTAGCCCTCCAGATTATGTGTCATAATTAGTTTGATTATAGGCGCAAAACATTAACTAAAAGGCTTAGAGTAATCAGGTATTGTAGAAAGGCTAAAAATGCAGCTGGATTCATGAATGAAATTTTTTGTCAGGATCGTATTGAGATTGCAGTGTAACTTGATGTCGTTTTTGAGAAAATGGATATGTCTGGTAAATTAATAGTCAGGGAGTATCACCATTGGGCATATTTATCAATATCATTTATGATTTGATAGGCACTCTTAACTGAGTCACAGTCTGAGTGGATTTAATGGTCAGTCATAACTTGGTGATCTAATATGCCCAATTGATTATTCAGTATTACATATTTGCATGCTATTTACAGGCAATAAATCATCATTAAAAGCCAAGCTATATGTGCCTCATTGATCCAGTCTGAAATATATGCTATGCTGTTATTAACCATGTTAACTCCTTCTGTCCCACCAGGCTTATTATATAACATAAAAATGACAACAGCCAGATGGCTACAAGAAAACCTGATCTGACACTTTGACACAAATGGTGAAGTAGGCATTTGAGAGTATCCTTATCAGTTGATATATTCAGTGACTCATGGGAATTGTTTTCAAGATGCAAAGTGCATTGGTCTGCTGGGTGGCGGTAGTATATAGATATTCCATGGACATTATACAGGTTAATGAGCGCCATGTATTAGTAATGAGCTATCAAGCAGACTCTCTCAGACATGGAATAAGTGTCAATATCTGGTTATCACACCTGCCCCGGATAATTGAAATGTATCTGGCAGGCATTGATGAGGTTTGGATGTAGGTTGGTGATGCTGAATCATATGAGTCATTAACACAAAGAGGCCAGGTGCTAAGCCAAGCTTCCGGTCCCATACAGCGAATCAAAGGATCAGGCCCAGAATTACAATGCTCTAATATTCCACTCGCATGTTTTCTTGTATTGTTTTGGTATCCATGGTGAATGTTTCTTGGAAAAGGATATGGAAAAATTAGGGTTGTTATTTTGATATAGAATACTCAATAGGTGGGTCTATGTATAAGAATAGGTGGGTCTATGTATAAGGATAGGTGGGTCTATGTACAAGAATAGGTGGTCTATGTATAAGAATAGGTGGTCTATGTATAAGGATAGGTGGTTCTATGTATAAGAATAGGTGGGTCTATGTATAAGAACAGATGGTCTATGTATAAGAAGAATAGGTGGGTCTATGTATAAGAATAGGTGGGTCTGTGTATAAGAATAGGTGGGTCTATGTGGCCATAGTGATGTGTGGGGTCTGACCTGGGGTCAACTATATCCTGAGAACAAAAATGGACTTTGAAACTCTCTCTTTGTAAATTGTTATTGAGAAAGACCTTGTATTTATCACTATCAATTATACATCTTTGTAAATGTTGACAGGGCAAATTCAGGAGTCGGGTATAATTCACAGCCTGAGGTTTATGGTGTGTTGTCTACTGTGATCACCACAAATTAAATATACATGATGGTGTTATATATTTGTTTTGAGACGCATCATATTCATCTCTTTGCAAGGCTAATCACAAATACTAAAGATGATAATCAAACATGTCTATCGTCTAGTCCAAAGACAAATAACTCTCTATATTCATGATGCTATCATGATTGCATATTTAAACTTCATTCCAAGGAGGTTGATTCTGCAATCTGTAGTGTTTTGCATTAAAGGAAGGCACACTTTGCATGGAGATGAATGGTGAATATGATGAGAAGTTTGCAGATATAGGCAGTGGCTGGAGCCTCAGGGCTGCATTATTCATGTATATACTCATATATCTGTGTTCATACAAGCAGAATACAAGTATGACCTGTCCATATTTACATACATATGGTCAGACCACAAGACTGTAACCCACCCTCTTGTAAAATTCTACAACTTGAAATTTGTGACTGCAAAAAAGAAACAAATTTTTATTTGAAACATTTTTTGTGTTTTGGTGCTGTCATGATATATCTTATTTATAATATATAAAATCATTCGCAGAGGATAGGTCTTCATACAAAAAAAATATGACTTTTGACCAAGCGAGACATATGGACACTGGATAAATTAGATGTGAATTGGTGGTAGACAGGTGTGTCTGGTGTTGATGGGCAGGTTAAAAGGGCCGGGGATGGGGAGGTGAGTCAACAACAAAAACAGATCCACAAAACTCAAGTGCTGGTAGTAATCGATCCATGTGGCTGAGTGGGTTGAACACCTGACACCGCCAGCCACCATGTGTCAGGTGTTCAGTACTTTGCCCAACTATCACACGATGAGGTTTATCATAGGCAAGTTGTCATCATCAGGCACAAGGACCCGTCTGCTCCAGACACTTGTTGTTACTATGGTTACTCCATCTTATCTGTGTTCCTTGGTAACTGTTTTTTATCCAATTCTAATAATAAGAAAGTAAAATTCATTCTAATCTAATAACTCGAGAAACTTTTGAATCATAAATGAATATGTTTTATGCATGTTAACCTAGAGTTTTCATCAGTGACTCAAGTCATTTTTTGTTTCCAATCATCATGCCAGGAAGTAGTTAGACTCAATTATTTGCTGCAAGTCTTTGTCTGAAGAAGCGTACCTGTGAAGTGACTTCCATGTATATGTGAGTGAATCATACCGAGATGATGTCATGGCCGAAAACTGTGGAGTACTGCTTCTGTCAGATAATCACAGTGATAATCTTGATAATGGGAAATAATAAGAAGATAATCCCAAAGATTTATGACACGCTACCAGTCATTGATCTAAGAGTTTGTTGCCAAGATCTTATTCACTTACATAAGATTATGTGCACAATACTGCATATCTTGAACATGTTAAGCTTTGCTAGATGATAGTAAAATGGATTATAAAAAATTATATTTGATATGATATGATTAATGATTGAAATGAGGGGCAGGTGGCGAAGTATATGGGGGTTGGGGGGGGGGGGGGGCATATTGAACCAGACACAAAGTAAGGTCAGGCCAGACACCCAGGCCTGAGTCATCAAGCTGGGATCACAGTGTAGGGTCATACCAGACCTGCAGCAAATGAACACTTGTGCAGGAGGCCAGAATTCTGCGGCTGGGCTGGAATACCAACAAGGCTGTGCCTTGTACAATACCTTCACCTTGTGGTTCTTATGTGAAGTCCACGAAGTTCTAAATAACTACATATAAATGTACATGTATATCAACAATATCAAGTCTATTTTATTTCTAAATGTTATAAATTCGCACAAAAAAAAGGATGGGAGTCACAGACTCTTTCATGACTTTTATCGTGCACACTACAGACTTGGCCTTATGTGATAATGTAAAGGTTATGACTTATTATGTGTATGTTTATTGCATTTAGGCATGGATACAGGTTTTGATCCCTTCATTGTGAGCAGTTTAATTTACATACATGAAAAGTGAAATAATGCATTAATTTTTTTAATATTTATGGATGTTGTAGTCAGATATGTTTAAAGTCACATGCTGAGTAATATTGACATGTTTTGTAAAAAGAACTGTGTGTTACATGACTTTGCATATACCACCTAATAACAGGTGTTAACTTTCAGTAACTCAGTTACCGAATAGTAATACATGTATGTAAATTTGGACCAATGTGATATATAGCTTTCAAATGGTAAAAGGTACACAGGATTTTAACATGTGATCACAAAAACACTGCAAACGTCTGATAAAAATGTTTGCTTTTTCATAATTGCTTTTTCACCAAATTTTGTTTGTCATAAGAGATTTGAGACAATTTTTTAAAAATTAACAGATGCTGACATGATTGTGTTCAAATGATAAATTGTTTTAGGTTAATAAGGTTAATTTTAAGAACCACCCAAGTGTCAGTTTCAGTGGATTCCGTTTACACCCCTCACGACAGGGTACATTCCATTCTTGATTATGATTACAGTGCTATTTTCCTACTATATATATATGGTGCATGATGTTTAATAAAATGAAAGGGGGGCATTGGTCACTTAAAGTAAGGAATGTTTTAACAAAGAGCCCATATCGTTATCATTATCTACAGGTCTTCAGTTTTATAAAGGAACAAACAAAGTTAGTATAAAGTACCAGTATGAATCAGGTATTCATAAAGTATTTTGAAAATGAGTGATTTGAATGTGATGTTTGGTTGGGTGCCAGGTTAAAGCATCTGCTTATTCGTCCCTGAGGATATGTGCTTGAATACGACATGCTTCCTCTGAAGGACACATGTCATATTTCACTCGTCATATTTCATACGGAATGTACACATGTACGGACTCTGTGTTAAACTTAACCCGCTTCTGACCCCAGTGCATTCTTCTTGGGTTTACTCGCTGACCCTTTTCTCTCCGGCAATGTTCACATTTCAAATAAACATGATAAGTAAAGCATCACATTGGTGGTGCCAGATCTCTTGTGTGAGGTACGGGTATTATGTATACAACTGTTAGGCACCGTCTCTTGACATGTTTGAATTTCCATTTGGCCAAGAGGCATACAGATCGTGGAGTACTGATGGTACAAAGTGTAAGACTTCACATTTGACCTTGGGTGCTCTAACTGCCGATCGGCACGATAGCATTCAAACTGGCTGAGCAAATTTTAAATGTTTTTTTCTGTTGGTTATGAATAGTCATGACATGTCAGTTCAGATAAAAATGACTATTTTTGTATGATACTTTGAACCGAAAGGTTTGTCAGTTAAGATAAGAATGACTGTTTTTGCATGATACTCTGAACCGAAAGGTTTGATGTTCATAAATAACAAACAGTCTTGTTTGATTTGAATTAATATCAGTAAAAATGTCTCGAATCATGACAACAGCATTGCAATTTATAACTATATATTTCATCTGCATATAATGAAAGTCATTTTAATCAGAAACATGAAACTTCATGGAATCCAAAATACTTGCAGCTTCTGTAATGTGAGAGCTATGAGCTTTATGTTTCACTGGAAAAAAATCTTAACATTTTGTTGAAAATTAAGATTTCATTTCTCAAAGTTATATTTTCTGGAATGAATTTGACAGAGATGTTTACTGTATCAAGAAGTTAATTGGCATCTTTGTCAATGGTGGGGACATTTAAAGCTTTCTTTGCAATAAAAATAGACAAAAATATTGAAATTAAAAAAATGTAGATGTCACATTTTGAATAAAAATTTACAGATTCAAATAAAGCATATAGCAGAGATTGCTTGTTATTTGACAGTTACAGCCTTTTGAAAGTTCTTGTTTTCAAACGGTGTTGTCAGGGTCACTAACTTGTACACAACTTTTTCATGCAGCAGTAACATTGGTGACCTGCTGAGCATGCTAACTTATGAAAGTCAGCTTGGTGACAAACTGTCTTGTACATACAGGTTCAAACATTTGAATTGTAAAAATCCCCTTTATGATAATTAAATGGTTATAATCAGGCCATTCATCTTGTCTAACAGGATCTGTCCCGAGTGTTTGCCAAGATAAAAGAGTTGTTCTGGGACCTTGTGTCAAATTCTACTTAATATTCAGGGGTCTTATCCTTAGTCCCGTCTCAATAGCTTCTTATCCACCATATAATTACACACACAATTTCTATACAAACATTTCTATGCAGAGTAGAGACTGTTACGCAAAAGTAGTTTTAAAACTGTTAATAGACAAAAAAGCGCACCTAGAGGTGTTGGGAAAAGTGTTCACTGTTAAAAGATTATTTCATAGTAAGTTGATTACAAAAGTGTTTGTTGCTTTATTAAACTGTGAGAATGGGGCTGTAAATCACTGCAGACTCATTCAAATTGGAGTGTAAAAGAAATATTTTTATTAAAGGTGCACTTTATATTTTGCGGTTAGAATGGTTACGGGTTATAACATGTGCCCTCATGGCACTGCTTGCAGGCAAATTGCTGAATTGACTGGCTTTTTGTTTGGTTTGATGGTTGTCATTTGAGCATTCAAATAGCATGGAAGTTTTTTCTATGGAAGTTGAGCGTTTGGGGTTGTGTGTTGGGGGTAGGGTGGGAGGCTAGGGGTGATGATAGCAGATGGCTGGCACGCTGGGAAGCCCCTGGGTTGTATTGCTGCGTCAGTCCTTCTGCCACTCTGCACTTCGGGCCCACACTTCATGACCTGCCTGCCGCTGACAGCCACACACTCCAACCTGAAGATCCAGCTTCAACAACAAAGTTAAAACACTTTTCTTTCTCAAGAGCATGAGTTAGAATAGAATAAAGAACATACACATGGATACTACTGAATTAGAATATGAATGACAACTCTTAAATCAGATTTTCTGTGATTGAATGAACAGAAATCCTTGAACTTTCACATCAGTGGGCACATGCATGGTACATTTAGTAGTGTATTTTGCTAACCAGGGACTTTGGAAGGGGATTGACATTTTGTACAATAAGCTATCCATATCTGTATATATGACAACAGTATGTTCGATAATTCAATCCTGCTGTATGTTTCTTGTGTCTGCACTATAATAGCATTTGGCCTCATCTCATGCAGAAAATACCATTCTGTCCACCAGCTTAGAACCTTTTGTGCTTGCCCAAATTGTTTTTCGAGCCCCCAAGCATTTTGTACATGACAGCTTCTGTGCAAAAGGTAAATTAAAGCAAGGCATTAGTGTTAAATTAGTGGCTGGACCCGTGAATTGTCACATGCAGTATTTGTGTGTATTGTGTTGAGTTTAAGCTCATTATGGCAGAATCTGATTCGGTGATGCAGACTTGACCACTTCGCTCCTCATTATTCTCACTAATAGTTGCCCAAAGATATAATTGTCAACAAAAAACCTTTTGCTATGAACCCCTGGCATAGTGTGAATTGAGCCAGACACTGTTCACACGGTATTAATTAAAGTGTAGCTGAGGATGCATTGTGGGTAGCATACCGGGTGATAATAAGAGGAAAAACAATGCTAAATCCATCATATTTACACTTGTACTTAACAGATAGACAATGCCAGAAATATTGCATTATTTACAATTATTGCAATTTTGGTTATGAGAAAATCTGGCATAATGATATAATAGTTTCCAAAATCGCAAATCTCCAAATGGTAGATAATATATCAATTATACTTGCACTACTTTTGCGGAGATATTGTTTGTACTTGGGATTTGTCCATGTGTGCTGGGGGGATTTTCTGCTACTTGTGGAACTTAATGATGAGATATTACAGATGATAATACATCATATAAAGTTGCCTGTCACCCTCACATTGCATAGAAACCAGCTGCTTCTATTGACATTACTCACTACACAAAAGCAGAACTTCCATTTTTGTGCTATAGAAATATCAACCTGAAAGAAAAGCTGACAATAATATATGGCTCATCTCCGCACGCACATTCTGCGCCAAAAACTCTCAATTCATATACTTGACATAATGAAGAATTTGATCTCAAGGGAAGTGCAGTTTGGAATACAATAGTTATAATCTATGCCACGTGAGATAATTGAGACATGAAGTCGCAGCGCTCGGAGCCAAATGCTTCCTGTTGTCCCATCTGTTGTCTGGCCTGGGTGGTGTCATTGGCACAAAATGTTTGATTCACATTAATTATGCATAGGCAAACTGATTCAGAATGAGATTTTCTACAATAGCACGAAAAAAAGGTGGCAATGGGATTTGATCATTTTCACCAAAAAAAAAAAGACTGCAGAAATATCTACAAAAAGTTTTGACTTTGGGACTGACTGACGACCAGGACAAGCATTGCAGAATTATGACAGCTTTTTTTTGTGTCTGCATCTCATTGCTGTTGTACGTGGCATATGATGATGCATTTTTTGTGACCTAATAATGACGCTTTGATGTGCTAGATTTCATTCTGTTTGATGGAATGAGGAGAATCATGAGAATAGGACAGCAGATAGCAGCGTAAGACTCCTCATGCCAACATCCCATCAAGGTCGTTCATGTCTGGCAGCGAGAACTATCATTAGTAAGCACCCCTCATGTGCTCCGTTCTCACTCTACAATCTTGTCCTCTCTTCAAAAGCAAAACTCTATTAGATAGGGCCAGTAAGATGCCATAAACATGATAAAGGGGGGGAGGACGGAGGAGAAATGCTACAAATGTGTCATTGAATGGTGTAAACCTAAGTAATTGAAGGGGGTGATTCGTGATTGGTCAGATTGCCATGGGAAATGTTTTTACAATTGTTTCCACTTTTCAGCATACTTGAATTTCAGAATAAATATAGTATAGTTGATTGCAGTGATTCCCATCATGATCACAAATTTATATGATTATTAGTTGTTACCCTTCAGAGCAGAGGGGTATTGTCATGGTCATGTCTGTGTGTCTGTTTGTTTGCATATTTCTTGAATGGTTCTTCAGATAATTCAACATGTACACCAAACTGTTGGTTGTGGTAATGCTTATTTACATTGACTGGTACCATCTTGTATCATGGATCTTTTCATGTCTTGCCATAAGAGAGAGGTGTGGTGCCCAGTCAAGACGTTCACTGTCTATGATTGGATTGCATGTATACCAAATATAAATGTTAATTTTGACAATGTCATGCATGCACTGAGATGTTAAACCTGGGTGCAAAGTGTATATTAGAAAATGAAGATGAGGTCACATTCATCATTGATGAAAGTGTACCTACGTGCCTCTTTGAAACAACAGAGCTCAACCCCAAGGCAGCTTTGCTCTGCTTTCCTGAAGTCTGCATTTATTAATATTTCATCTCAAGTAATCGTCAGTAAAGGTTCTTTTCGTGCTATTTTGGTTAACACACTGAATAGATGGATGGAAAGTTCTTTCTTCTCATTGGTTCAAAAACATCAAAAGGAAACATTTTTTCATGATAAATACAACAGATAATCTATGATTTGGGGTGAAAAAAGAAGTGATATGATTCATATATCTTTGCACATATAAAGCAAGGTAATGAGGTAAATATGTTTGAATTATATTGAATTTGCTATATGTAAAGTGTTAATAGATATTTTGAAATCCATTTAGAGGGTCATTCATTATGTTTTTGCTATTGATTAATAAAAAGTGAACTGGGTCACAATATAAAGGCTTTTAAATCTGAAAGCATGTAAATAGTGGTTTCCTGACATGGAATGTACAGATTAGCTCCAACAATAAATTGCACTTGCGAAAATAACATAAAAAATCCAAGAGGAATCAGTGCACCAGGAATGGCATATTTCCGTTGCAGCATTTAGAAAAGGTGGATTTGTTGCAGTGAAAATAGTACAGAGTTTTTATTTATAAAGCTTTGAACTTTCTGTCTGTGTCTTGAAGATATTACAGACAGAGATTAGGAGAAAAAATTATTGAACTTTTATAAAATGCTGAGACAAAGATACGTACCAAGATAAAGGACTGGTCAGCCAGCTTGGCGAATTACAATACTCTGCAGCTCAGTGCAACGGTCTGCAAAGAATGCAAGGTAACAGTAACATGGTTAAAGGCACAATCATTGATTTGCAATGCCTGCGACACGTTTGAAAACGGGAAGAGAGACAAAGATGAAAAGACGCTGTGTTGTGAGGAGGACACAAGTAACAGGAAAATAGGAATTTCTGCCAGGATTGAACAGCTTGACAATATTGGTGAGATATTGAAGACAATATCCAGATTGTTCTCAGAAATGTGCTGGACATTGATTGCAAGACTTCAGGGACGGTAACAGGAGTGATCGCTTCACATCGATTGCAGTTGTATAATTTTATAATACAGATATAGTGTAATAATTAAACCACTATGGATCACAAGGGGAGAAGCAATAAACCTCTGCAATAATATGGTGTCAAAGTATTATTTGTTCCTCCGAGATGGACTTGACCAAATGGTGCCATTCAGAGGCCAAATGCATTACCAATTTACCATATATATATTAATTTAACCAACAAACTGGAAAGTGAAAGAGACAGTGATGTGGCTAAAAAAAAATTACCATATATTGCACCATGCTCATGTTTGCTGGGTCAAATGAAAAGTCGTGCTGCAGGTCAAATAAGGATTATTGACCTTATTTTATCATATATATGTGTGAGGTCCAGAATATAGATATTTGAGCTTTATCAGCATAATTATAGGAAGAGTGAATTGTATTTAAGTATGCATTTGTTTGATAGTGGTGATTGCCATGATTAGATGGTCAGAGGGTGGCTACTGCTCAAAGAGATAATGGCCTAAATATAAATGATGACATACATGGGTGATGACCTGGTGAAATGTAATCATACATAATGCCCTGGTTAGGACAGAGCTTAGAGTAATATAATATATATATTACTCAAAGGGCAGAGGTAGAGAGGTTGTGAGCTGAGCATATTTGTTCACACCCACAAAGCCTGGTGTATTTGGGAAACATGCCTCAGCATTTCTTATTTTCTACATCTTGAAGTTGGCTTGGCAAAACCATTAGGCATCTCACCTCTTGTGTCAGTGTACCCCTCATTGTTCTTAAACCAGGGCTTGACATACGCACTGGCCCTCTGTTCGGGCCACCAGATCCTCTGTCCGGGCCAGTTTATGCTCTGTTGTAGTGGCCCAGTTGGGCAACCATATTTTTGGTCTTTAATTGGCCCAAACTATCTTGATTTTATCATTCTAATCCTGAATAGATATCATATCATGATAGACATTTGATTAGGACAAGTATCCTCCACTCAGACACACATCCTATTATCCTTAGAAACTTCGGGCCACCACTTCTCATGCTCTGGTGGCCCAACTGGGCAACCAACATTTTTCTCTTTATGTCAAGGCCTGATAAAACACTCATGGATAATGAGTTAAATTTAATATTATTTTTAAATGAGATCGTCGTGATAGTTTGGTGACATAATTCATTGCTTGCTTTAGGATTTGTTGGTTCTGATAAGATCCATATCAGACATATCAGAGCAGAAGAATATTAGTTTCCATTCTGCTTTGTTGCAGCCTGTCTGACCATGTGGGTTACTGTGCACAGATAGAAACTGTAACTACATGTGTCATGCTTATTACTGAATAGACAACGTCCCTTTCAAGTTGCCACAAGTATAAAATGGGATGAGCGATCTTCTCTGGATTGGCATTGATATGGCTTGTCATGTTTCATATCAGACCCTGATGACCCAGATCAGAATTCCTTAAGTACTGCTCACTCACCCAAAATGCTGGTCCCTTTCATGAGTGTCTGTTTCAGAAGCTGCCATCAACCGGTTGTACATTTCATTGATAAATCTGTTTGCCTTGGCACAGGCTGAGTAAATACTTGAAATAATTGAAATATCCTGTATTGAGTATTAGTGCAGAAAACAGTGGTTCTGAAAGAGATAGCATATCTACAGCGCTCGACCAAACACTTAGATGCCTAAAAGCCATTTAAAGGGTGCGTTTAGTTCTCCTTGAATGTATTTAATAGAGAAGCTATGTTACGGATGTCCAGTTGAATGACAGATTTCGGATGAAGACTTGTATGGAGTGAAAGACACAGATTGTCTCAAATAGAACTCCGCACGGATGAATGACAGCCACAAAGTTCACTGCCTCCGTGACTGGACAGGTCAAACAAATAATGCACACTGCAGCTTTTACAATTGTGAAAAGAGTCGTTGCATGATAAGGGAAATGTTGGCTTCACTTACCATCAATGAGACTTGAAATAACCTTTTGTTGTGATGATTGAAATCAGAAAATAATTTGTCAAAGGTCACATGCACCTGTGTCATGTGTAAGGCTAATTGAATATCATTATTTTCTTAGAATTACAAATTGCACTATGGAATACAGCTGTATAATATTTGATGTTGAATTTGATTTAAGTTGTGACGATTCCGTTCTTCCCATTTATCATCAACAATTTAGCAATTTGTGGAAAAGAAAACACCTCCATATATTCATTGGACTACAATGCTGTCAAAGAATACATTTGTAATTTACAGTATAACTTGACAATAATGAAGATGGAGTGGTTATCTTGTACTAATGAGATCGGAACTTCACTAGAATGGATCTATTCACACACTGCGAAGGTCGATATTTACAGACATTGATTTTAGGCAGGGTTTGGGTGATCAGGAGGTCATGTATTCTTTAAAACTAATAATGGCGAGGCTTGAAGGGAATTTGTGTAAACTCATTTGTGTCTATAGTAGTTGCTGCATTTGTGTCTATATTAGTTGCTGGACGGGACTAGAACAGCTTCTCCGTTCTTCATGGGTTAAACATAGTAAAAGTATAGTAAGAAATTTACAAATTAAGTTTTATTAGGCTTGTCTTTCCTTTCATCAGAGAGGGATAAAAGTGAATTAGAAATGCCCTCAGTTGGGGGAAGAGGTTGGACGTACCATTAAGACCTCCAGTTTGCTGTTAATTTTTTTGCTTCACCTCACTTTGTCTCAGTTATCCCCATCGTGAGTACACTCTCAGAATATAAAATATACTTACTTTCTCCTGCTGCAAACTTCCTCCTTTATATTCAACGTCTAAGGTTTTGTGTTGACCTTAAATCATGTTCGGAGAGAGTTTATTGCATTGTGATTACAAATACTACTTGGACATGTTAAAAGCAATATATTGTACTACAACCAGAATCTTCATGCCACCTAACTAAGTTAATCAGTAGGAGCCAAACATCTACATGGTCATGCCTGAACATGATGAAATGAGGTCACTTACAATGATTGCTTGACCATATTGTGTCATGCATAAGGTATGTATGCCCATGTAATATGCAACAGCTGTGCATGGCCATATAAGGTCACATGATACCATGTTTGACCTTATTTTTTCAAGTTTATGCATGACCCCAAAGATGTCTGGCCCCAACTGTTTATGCAAATCATCATCGTCAACAAGAAAGACACAGCAGAGAAATGGGTTAGGGTGAGTGCAGAGTGAAGGCAGAATATAGGGGAGGAGGACCGTGATGTGGGGCTCCATAGATCCTCATTCCGCGGCAGTAAATGGGACGTAGGGTGTGTGACAATAGAGGGGCATCTCAGCAGATGTACACTACGTTTATCTCCCAAGCACCCGGCCTGCATGCAGATATTCATATTATCACCTCACTTAGGTCAGCCCATTGGAAAGGAGCACCTCACGCCATCAAGGCTCCGATTTATCCTTCCCATCATTCTACTGTCTCTATCGGGAAGATGAAAGCGGCCCACTCTGGGCAATCTGATTGAAGGAATTGGCACATGTGAAAAGAGACAGGAACTGCATGAATGACCAATATGCATAATCTGACGGCTTGCCCAAACTCTATTTATCTGTGCGCAGGAGGCTGTTGTGAAAGATGATCAATTCTGGGCGTGCCCCCTATAGTGATGGGATCTCTTCTTCCTGGTGAATCCAAGGCAGATGCCGTACAATATAATGGAACATTTCCGAGGCCTGTGTGGTGCATAGCAATATCACGGTGACCTATTGGTGGTTGTCTCATGTGGCAACAGGACAAGATAAGACCTTCTCAAAGGGCACATGGCATAGCTCGGAGGCCCTCAAAAGGTCATTATGTTCCTGTAATAGGCAATACAATGATGAGGTGGGCAACAGATGTCAACCCTGGGCACTGATTAGTTTGACATAAACTATCCAGATTACTTACAAGAGGTTTAGGAGATTAAATATTAATTTGGAAGAGTTAAACTTCAAAGATAAACACAGTGCTTTCAGAGAATGCATTTAAGTTTCAAGATTTGTCATTTACGTGCAAAGATTTGCCTTTTTTAAGGCTTTGTATGTGTGCCCTTTTCTTTTGGAAAACCTGATATTATTACATGTTACTACATTAAAGATGATGGTTTAAGTGATTTCTTTCAGTGTGATTGATATTCAGTGACCTCAAATACCTTCAGAAGCATGTTTAGAGGAACAAAGACATTTGGTAGAGAAAATAGAGTAGAGCTCAGATGGTTATAGGGTTAATGAGGTGTGTGACTTGGTGACCAAGGTGAGATGGACATCGCTAGACAACAAGCTACCAACCTCTGAAGCTGTGCTCAGGGACACCCACAACTCACAGACCTCTATAAATTGTGATTAGTTCAATCAGAGGTCGTTGAAGGTCGTGGAGGTGCAGAATTGGGGACGACTTTGTGCTGGTAGAATGTTCATTAGTACCGAATTAGACAGCCATGAAGACTAATTGACAACCAAATGTAATGACCAATTGACAAAAAAGAGCCATAAAAAAGATGAAGTTCGCAAGTTGAAATTGCCGTTTCACTGTTGCGGTCACCTGGGCAGGACCTTGGAGCATTTTGGCAGGTGTTATATAGGTAAATAGCCCCCACACTAGGACTGCCCCCACAACAAAAAGGGGTGAACATAAAAACCGCACTTCCTGCTGGACAAATGGCAAAAACACAAAAAACCTCATTGAAATACTTGCCCCTCTATTGTGGGGAATTTTCTGTCATTTTCTAGCCATTTTTGTGAATCGAAACAATTTAGAGCACCTTGATGGTCAGCAAGTACAAAACCACTCATGCCTCACCTAACTGCAGGTCAATTTGAATGAAAAATATTCTTGTTTACATCTATGTGCAGTGATTTACAGGGGCAATAAGATTGCTTTGATGGTGATTATGATATGCGATGAGATCGAAATATCACTGCAGGGTTCTTAATGATATCCACATCAGAATTACTAATATCCAGCCTTGGGCAATCACCTGTAATTGAATCCTACTAAATCATACGTTTTATGATCTCATATTGCAGAATAGACTTTTATGCCCCTCTCATTCATAAAAAAATTTGGCATTATATGCCTCTCATTCATAGAGAAATTTGGCATCATCGATGGAACTGAAAATAGCAAGACTGAGATCTGAATCTATAAGACTATAGACATTATTAATGCTGAAATGTGTAAGAATTATCTAGAAATATGATATGATGAGAAATATAATTAAGATTTTTAAGAAATGTAATAAGATGAGACAGATGTAAATAAGCAGATGTAAATAACCAAAAATATCCACAAATTGAAATATATTTAAAAAAAGCTAATAGTAATTCATTTTACATTTGCCAATGAAATATTCTCTTTCAATATATCAGGGCTTCTTTTGTGCAAATGTTTAGGTTAAACTTTACTGAGACACCTGAAAACTCATAGATCGGCATAAGATAAATAGTAAAAACACAGTCAATATCCTTTCTATTGAAATAAAACAAACTTACAGACATTGCCCATATATGTGACAAGCTCAGATTCAAGAGGCTGTTTTATGTATGACAGCAAGTAAATGTCTTAATATCAGAACTTGGGTTGACACAGTCAACAATGTCCACAAAAGCTGTTGATTTGTGTAAAGGTGCCTGCAAACCACAGCATCAGAATTACTTGAATCGGGGATTGTTCGCATGGACGCTGGCTTCGGGTTGTGAAATTCAGCTCTATGGTTCCAAAGCAAACACAGAAAACTGGCAGTATTTGCAAGGGATTTGCTGGCATAAATTGCGCATTGTGGAGGGAGCTTTGGTTCTTTTAAGAAAGGCTTTCTGGCTTTTCAGCATGGATGAATATGATCAAGTCTCCCTGAAAATGGCTTTATGCTTCTAGCGCTCTTATATAAACTAAAGGCGTTAATTGAAGTCCTTCTTTGGTAACAATCTTAAGCGATCTTTGCTCTTTAAATATTGAAGTAATCAGGAGGGAAAGTAGCTTTGTCTCTAATTGACATGCATGGTCACATTATTTTGAGATCAATCACTGAACGGTCAGCTCCTTGGTACCAGTCAAAAGGGGGCCCCTACCTGTGGAAAACGTCAATGTGTATTCTATAAAGTGCCACTTTTAAAATATTTGAGCTGGAGTGTTTATAAAAAGAATAAGGAGAAGTGAAGAGTTGTTTCAGTTTTGCTTTATGTTTTGACAGGACTTGTGATATTACTCCACCCCAGGTCAAGTCCGGTCAGAGTAAACATTGCGTAAAAGCTTCATATTGTAAATGATAGGTAGGGGCTGGTGTGTAAGATATGGCTCATCTTGACTTTTTTTTCCTTTTTTTTTACGATGAGCTGCCTTTTGATTGCCATAAGCTTATACAGCACCTAGAGGTTCTTATTTGGATCTTGGTAATGCAGGCTGCAGTTCCTTAACAAGTTTTCTGCCATGTAATCCCATTTGCGATCACAACTGCAATGAGATAACTTTGAGGTTGGAGACCAGGTAAATTGCCTCACCTGGTGCGCTCGTCGGGGGATATCAAAGCTTCCTCCAAACCCGTCGCCAAAGTGAAAAGGGGAGCAAATGGACAAGATGGGGGCATTCTGGGTGGGCAGTCACGGGGAAAATTGGAAGGCGGCTAACACAGGGACCAAGAGGGGAGATGTTCAGGGCAGTGTGATGAATGACGGAGGATTCACATACTTGAACTGTCACTTAACCTCATCAACACGCGGCCAGGTGCAATAGATTCTGCCTTAAATGAAGGCACTGGACACTTGCTCTCATGATCAGGAGCTGTAGCACCCTTAGAGGACTGGTCAAGGGTACTTCAGAAAGAGATCACAGTTACAAACTTCTATAGATCACGTTTTTGATGCATACATGTACCTCTAGATCTTCTCGTTTGGCTTATAACCAGACAATTGGGAAAAGCATTTGGCTTAAATCCAGACAAAAGAGAATTAACTGGGATAAGAAAGAATGAGATATTCATGTTCGGTACTCCAAGACAGATTTACACTTGTACTGGTTTTAGGTGAATTGTATTCTTATCATGCTTATTGTGTGTATAAATGTATATGATTTGAATACATGGGTAAAAAAATGCGACATTTTGTCTGCCCAGTTTATCGTATTTGAATGAAACAGAATCAGTTGTTAGAAAACTGAATCTGGTTTTAACAGACTTCTAACGGTTTCAAGTTTGAAAAAAAGATAGATAAATAAAAAATTGGAAATAGATGTCGTTTTGCTGTTTCATGCAGTAACGCTTCTTTGAGGGCTTTTCTTGTGAAAAGATATTACCAAACAAATGGAACTCAAAATGCTTAATGTGTTAGAACAATTTTCTTTTGAATGTTTGAAATGATTGCATTTTAAGGGGACAGTTATTGGTCTCTCAGAAACTGCCATTTCTTAGGGCCCCATTTCTTTGCACACAAATGATACAATACTGGTGCCACCTGTTGTTGGCTAAACATGACCCAGATATGTTTGGTGGCATTGACAGAGAGGAATCTTGGCTCCCTCATGCAAGATCATCACTATCTTTCACCCCAGGGGACACATTGACTGCATAGCAGACCTTTAACCTCATTGCCGACATTGCAGGCCTCGGGTTCTGGTACCAGGGCCTTGATCCCTCATCTATATCAGTTCATCTTCTTTTGATGCAACCCACATGATAAACCTGTAAAAAAAATGTGAAGAAATCCATAATTATATGGTCCATTTCTGTGATAAAAAGTGTATAATATCTGTGATGTTTTGGTCGATAAGTAATGATAAGATGAAGTTTTATGGTGGTTACTTTTGTGTTTGACAATTCACAGCTGTTTAAAAGATCATGCATGTAAATATTTGACATATCCCAAAACACTGTGGAGGGGCTGCTGGTTGGTTTCATCTTGTCACTTTCACTGATGTGTCAGTTGTGCAGGGGTTGAGGAAAGGGTAAATGAAGTAGGATGGGTGTGGCCCTGCCCACACAAATGTGATCATGCAGGGCTCTCCATTATTTGTGTAGAATATCTAAATATATTTAAAAGAAAAGAATTTTCACGTTTTTCTTCTTCAAAATTACGTAGTTTATGTTATTGATCATATTGTGTTTATGAAACTGAGTGTTTAGAAAGAAATGAGGTTTGTAATGTTGATTCTGATCACAGAACCTATTTAACTAACAATTACTGCAATATTTGAGTTATTGGTGCATTAAAAGCTAAATGTAGGATGATGAATGCACAGCACAGATTATATAAAACAGAGTATCCCTGCGTGAGCTCACATAAACAGACTTACAGACAGACAGGATGAGGTAACGATGTCTGGTACCCCATCATTAGGGGGAAATCCCAGGCAGCTTCAACTGGTGTTGATCACAATTGCATCATGGTTTATTATTCTTTGTGTGTAATACTGGCAACGAGGCATCTCAAGCAGAGTATCAACTCAGCTCATCTCCTGGGGATAAAACGTGCAATATAAAGTAAAGCCTGGTAGATTTATGCCGCCCTGAAAATTCATTTTCTTTATTTATCACACATTTTATAGGCAATTTCTTCGAGCTATAAGCATTGATATTACACATATTATAAAGTTGTCCTGACAATACAATTTTTCTAATCATTGTCTTTTTTATTATTTCCAGGTAAGAATATTTATTCTTTGAAGTTGGCTTATCAAAGTACTATTAATCAGTAAGTATGGAATGGATTTATATTTGTCTTGACTATAATAGATAAACAGATGCAAAATTTCCAATTTATATTTGTGATTTGTTTTGCAACCAATCCATGAAAATTATTATAGTAGGTATAGTGATGTTAATGTTAAGGATATCTGCCTACTCGTGTTCCTGTGAGCATCACATGGATTCAGATGCCTGTGATGGTGACTGAGTAGGTGGTTGGGAATGCATGTAATAAATCTTGCTCCTGAGATGTGGGGTCAAATAACAAGGATATATGCAACTGTTTCTGTTGAGCATAGAAAAATAGTTATGAAGTTTTTGTTATTAAACTTTGCATAGAGCTGATGAAAAAAAATGGTTTTGAAATATGCAAAAAATATGGTAAAAGATAAGAAAAGAGCACAGTGTGCCTGAAAGAATTCAGAAGAGTCATTTTTCAAGGAAAATGACCATTACAAATGAGTATTGACAAAGACTTGTAAGAAGATCTTTTGCTAATATTTGATGGAGTGATCAGTGTCCTGACTTGCACTCTTTCTCATGCCACGCTCATCAGGTTACAATTAAAATGTACTGATCTGTGGTCAGTGGCATCTGACTCTTGAGGATAATGAGGGCAGCACAGTCTCGCATGCTCAGCATTCCTCCCTGACACATCACCCTTGCACAGTCAATGGGCTGGGCTGGGAAAGTCAATCAATTCTGCAGGGTTTTCCTGGATAACAAACAGATATTGATCTTATTGTTCTGCAGTTTTCTCCAATTCCTTGAAGAATAATTCTAATTTAAGAGAAATAATACCAGGAAAAACATTGTCTTCATGTGTATTGTGTATTTAAAATTGATATTTTTCTATTGGACATTTCTTAATAATATTTGCATTTTAATTATGGAATTTTAGAATAGGTATACTTTTTAGATTTTAAATGCATTCACTTATTTCACCTTCATTATATTTTTATACTTTAATTTAAACTTTAAATAACTTTAAACTCAGGGTGACAGATGATAATGATTGGACACATCAGATTACATATGTAGTGGCTTTTAGTGTTATAAATGGAGGTTGAGGCTCATGTGGGATTGTTATGTCGGTGGTCCAGTGTCAGTCATCTTGGTTGGTCCATTTGCTGGCTTTTATTCCCTGCTAGCATGTGATACACTCTTACACAATAAAGTCAGATCTAGTGACACATGGAGCTGCAAGTTTGACACCACTCTGGGCTGAGAGGGCAAAAACACATTAAAGTTTCCCACACGAATAATACGCTTATCAGCTATCAAGCCATGGGGGTGGGGTGCTCGTGTATGATATCAGTTCCAAGCATTTTACCCCAGGCGGCCCATATTATTATGATGTACAAAACTAAATAAAACCATCGGACCCTAAACCTTTGGTTATGCCACTTGATTAGTTGGTGTACTTCAATCAATTTTGTCAATATTCTGGTCTGGGATAGAAACAGATCTTCAGATTGGACTTCATCTTTGCTTGTTTGTGGAAGTGCAAACAGATTTTGAGATTATTTGCAGCTAATCTTGCTTCAGTGATCAACCAGTTTACATCAGTGGGAAAGCAGAAAAGACCCCACCAGTTAATTTGCTTGAAGTGTGGCTATAAATAAATTCCTGAAAATTGATCACAGTCCGGTGAACAGTTTGAAAAAGCGGGAATGATTTTGAGTGGGAAGTGAACATGTGTTGGTCCTTCTCAATCTGGGAGAGGATTCAGCCACAGACTGCTAACACGTGCCGAAATGGGGTGATCAATTTTGTTTTAATTTCATGTGAAAATTAGGAGAAAAATATGGTTTTCTATCATGCTTTGGAAAGATATATTTAGATTATTTGCATTTCGAAAACAAAGCATTGAGTGTATTTTTTCTGGTAGGTGGTCAGGACAAATTTACTTAATGCACTGTCTGTGATTATGGATCTTCTGTCATAAAAACAAATGCCCAATGATGAAAAATGAACCCCATTTTTCTGGTATATATGATAGTATATATAAAGACAGGCATCAACAGTGACAAGGTACACGACTTTCATTTCAATTCCAACAGAAAAAACGCATTATGATCAATGAAAATCTAATAAGTTTGACACAGACTGCATTGTGATGTTTTTTTGATTCCGAGCATGTTGTAGTTCTGTGGAGAACATGAGCAAGACAAAGGCGCACCAGCCACATCACGTTCAGACCACGTTTCTAATGTTTGTCCTTTAAAATTCAACAAAAAAGATGGACAAACACGCAGGCTCGTTGGTAGGCGAGGTTCATGACGTTGGTATTGAGACAGCATCCGTAGACACTGCTTAACCAAACATGGTCATGCAGTAACAGACAAATGTAAATCAAAAAGTTTTAATCTCTGGTTTAAAGATGTTTTAACTGGACTGTTTGATAGGTGAGCCAGTGCAGAAGGTTAAGAACAGATGGGGTTATCAATAAGAGAAAAAGAAAAACTGGATCAAATATTACTTAAGCCTCATATCTGTATAACAAAAAACAATTCAAGATTATAAGCTGTTGTTTTTGTAAAGAATATGGAAAAGGTAATTAGGTATTGCAGACAAGGTGCTTTGAGGACACCAAGCAACATTGCAATCTGAGGTAGAGATGAAGATTTGCTTGATACATTGTGTTTACCTCCGAGTTGGTCTTCTTTGATGTAAACGTTGTCCTGTAATCATACGAAGTGAACTTGACTAGTGGAGACCTCCTGACTGCCAAGTATGCCTCGTGTTGCTATGTTACAATTATGGAAGGACATTGCTGTGAACAGGTGACATCAAATCAAGACTATATGCGAACCTGATGCTTGGGTCCTATTTCATTTTATGATTCACTCATTTTTGGAATTTTAATGAGATGTGTCCATAATATTTGTCAGTTTCTTATGTGTAAAAAGTTAGTGGGAAATAGATTCAGTCAGAAGAGGAAATTTACGAATAGCCAAGAATGTCAGAATAATTGTCAAATTTCACCTACAGAATGATATATTATTATGACTGTGATCAACATTTCCTCAAGATTTGTCACTTTGTATATGGGATACTATTAAATAGGTGAGGGCATTGGGAGAAAAACGTCAACCTGAGCACATCCTTTTAGCAAAAATGATTGATTAACATGATTTTAATCAGTTTTTCAACAAGATTTGTCAGATGTTTACCAATGTTTACGGAATGACATGGAGGTAAGGTCACAACACAAAAATTGTGGATTCACAGTCTTCCAATATAAGTATCAAATTCCATCTCCAAAATGTTAGATTAATACGATTTTAATCACATTTCAACAAGATTTGACAGTTGTTTAGATTTGTTGATTACAGCATCCATATATCAGCTTGAAACCATTTACCATTTAATTCAGTCTCGGCAGATGAAGATAAGATTCATAGATAGATAGGGCAGCCATGACAGGGTCAGGCCCACAAAATTGTGTCAGACAAAAACATGACAGGGCCAAAGCCGAGGTGGAATGGAGGGTTGCACCTTGTACCCTGTCAGCATGAGTTATCTTTTCAGCCCCGCCCAATTCTCACCACTAAATCAGATACATCTTTATATAATGTGTTGATACAGGTTGTGGCTTTTTTTTAACAGTAGACGTTTAGTACCAAATGCCAGTTAGCAAAAGATGTTTGGGTCCAGAATACACATAAACACATGAACACACCCTTTGTTTTTATGCTGTCTGGCTGCCAGGTGCTGCCATCTGGGAGTTATTTCTTGACATATCCAATATTATGAGAGTTTGAAGATCATGTGTGGCCTGAAATCTGTCAGCAACTGTGATTTTAATTCTTTGTTTATTTGTAAATATCCCACAGGTTTCTATTTCTTTTACAGAATGTGTTTTTCTGAGAAGATAACAATCACATTGTGGTGGTTTACAACGCCATCAATTCTCATTTAATGGATATTTTTATATGTACAAGCCATCCTTCTTTATGTTGTTTATTATTCCAATAAAGATGCCACAGATATTTCAACTTACCAAGCAAACCAAATATTTTATTCACAATGGCAAAATCAGCACAGTCAAGTGACATATATTAAAGGAGGTCTTCCTGAGAACAAGGCACCCACATTCTTATCAAGCCATGATAAATCCTTTGCATAATATAGAGTAAAATAGAATAATATAGGAGTATGTTTTTGGGGTAGATCTCAGTAATGGCATTTGAATGTTTATATATGGGATGTAATGACAGGTGAAGATGTGATTCACTCAGCCAAGTGCCTTTGTCACATAAACAACCACTGTCTCCACTCTCTCTGCCTGTAGATCGTAGTAGAGATATCACAAAGAGATGCCTCAATGCTTCCTACGATTACACATATTACAAAATATGCCCGTCTCATATTTATATTTTTTTGAGAGTTCAAAAATTGGTGGTAGTGTGTTACAGTTTGTTAATTAAATTTTCTTTTGGAATTTGACTCTGATCAACAGGTTGGAAAGGAAAACCATATTATCAGCTTCCGTGTAGGTTTTGGGTTTCAAAAAACAAAACAACATAAAGTACAAAAAGTGTTTGTTTTGAGTAGGTGAAGGGATGAGACCTGAGAGGCGTGAGGTGGGTCTTGTTTAGACATCCGTGCTATGTTTTTTGGAGGTGCTGAGCAGTGGTGTAGAATGTTTGGTGTGGTATAACAGATGTATACACATTACCAGCATTCATGTCCTGACCAGGCTAAGTGCTCCTCAGGACCCGACCCATCTGCACCAGCTCATCTGTCTTTTCCTGATCTCATGAAGGTCTCCTTGCCTTTGCGCTTTCGAACTGTCAAAATGTGGCACATAAACAAAGGCAAACTGTTAGAAGTCATCAGTCATGTAAATGCAACACATGTGGTTAAAAAGAAACCAAAATTCAAAGATGAAGTTACTAACATTTCCACGTAAATATAGTTGTTGATAATGAATTGTGATACTGTTATTATAAGGTTGATTAAGAGTGCAGTCAATATATTTTATTTTGTTGAGATAAGATGTGTGATTGCAAGACAACTATTTATGCAGAGTGTTTTATGAGTGACATCTATTGGTGGGAGGCTACTGACCTCTGACCTCATATGACCTCACATGACCCAGAGTCTCAAGAGTTTTGACAGGTGCCCACAGTATTTTGCAGGTGTCTGTTCAGGGATGAAAACTTCATGTCACTGCTAAATCCATTATACCATTTGTTGTATTTTGTAACTTAAAAATAATTTGGACATTTATTCAGGCTAGAAATGTTGATCACCAATTAACTTAATTTGTAATCTAATATAACATAAAATAATTCAAAGTTTTCGCCATCACTGATATTGTTTCCAAATAAAATATTGATGAATAGAATTTGATGATCATATTGGAACATGTTGATTTGTTGGCATTGCCATAGCTGATGATTCAGTTGGTTGTCCAGTTTTTCTGGGGTCCGGGTTGGACAGCCAGGACACATGGAGTCCTGACATGACTTAGTGACCACAGAGTGGCCAGCGACTCTGGCCAAACGCACACATCATGATAACATGGAAGACAGACTTTAATATGTACAGAGCTCTTCTGGTGCAAGTTAACACCTTCATGATCACAAATTCAAATGCTGTGAAAATATAGATCACTGCATC
The DNA here is from genome assembly GCA_949316495.1 of Amphiduros pacificus. Lineage (NCBI taxonomy): Eukaryota > Metazoa > Annelida > Polychaeta > Phyllodocida > Hesionidae > Amphiduros > Amphiduros pacificus. The sequence continues at coordinate 35,176,931 of OX439001.1, forward strand.
TGGATTTATTTATTTGCACAAGTGATATCTGAATATTGATTTGTGGGCTGCTTTATCCAGATAAACTTAAATATGTTTTAAGAATAGATGTTGACTGTCACACACCATTATTTAAAGAGACCTCTTGATTTAGGAGCTGTTACTAATAATATGTAAGAAGAAAGAGAATTATCGCTAGATTACAATGACAGCAACTTAATTCTTTGCTGTGCAACTCAATACTGTATGAGGGTATTCAAAAAGATAACCAACACAAAGGAAAGATTTGTGTATATTATGTTCCTATCAACAGAGGTTTTAGATTTTGTCAGGATTGTGCGATCTGAGAGTTGAGTGGCTTTAGTATGAAGACGGGAGGAGGCGATGGAGATAAACAGACAGGTATCAGGTAGCCATTACACGCTGGCTGCGTAGCCCAAGTCACCAAGATTTCTATTTCATTCACTGAAATTTATAGCTCCATAAGACAAATGGTTTCTGTTTAAATGTCAAGTGTATGGTCTCACTGTGCGTAACCAGAGCTCAGAACCAGCCAGAAAAATGTCACAAGGGAAATAGTTATCACGATAAATACATTTTTTCGCTTGGAAAAATTGAAAATATGTTGAAAGATTGAAGGAATTGTGCTTTTTAAGGTGAAATTCAAAGGTAGAATATCAGTCTGTTTTGGAAAGAACAAGATGCAAATATGGTCATCAAACGAGAAAGTAATTCCCTTTTTTGGATTGTAAAAGAAAAAAAGATTCAAAGCGTCACTTGGTAAATTAATGAAAAAAGTGTAAGCAGAAGAATTCATCAGCAGAGAATGTGTAGTCTCGTTGATTGCATCACAAACAAAGTTCTCTTTAGTAATTATCAAACTTTTTTCACTGCCCAAAATAGCAGAAAATGACTTTTTGACACGAGACAACAGAGTAGAGACCAAGTGGTTTTCAGATGAGATCTACTTCCTTCAACCAATTATCACTGAAAATTGTTAGTTTGCTTGACTGATGAAATAACACCCAACAACATTGAGTGGCGCATGTTGCAATTTCAAAGTCAAACTGGTGCGTAATTCAGACAGCCCCAATCACATTTTGTGATAAATTGCTCTCACAATATTGTATTTGTGGACATTATCAGTGGCAGATGTTTGGATTGCTAAAACATAACAATGCAAGGGAACAAAAGATATATATTCGCATGTTTTTGAGCTTACTCTTTTTAGCATTCTCAGAAAGTTTTGAATGTATTTTTGTAAGAAGTAAAAATAAGTAAATTGATGCATCCCAAATTAAGAGTTATATATTTATTCAGATTTCTAAAAAAATAAATGTTTGCAATTATTTCAGATATATCTATGTTGTGAAAATATTGATTTGTGAACTATTTATGAATAGTAGAATAGTAGACAGTTATTTGTATTGATATACTACAGTTCAGCTATTGAGAGCTAATTAAGGTAACAATACAGTGGCAAGTTTGTCTGTGTTGTCCACATTAATCATTTAGTACTCATAGCAATTTATAAATATGCTGCATTCAAGGACAGTGTTAAAAGTTTAATCCAGTAATGAGATGTGATATTCAGTTAGCATGACCAGATCACATCAAACACGGTCAAAGACTGCGCTCAGTGATCCGTGGCAAAGGTTGCATCAGTTACAAAATTATAGGTAAGTTAGCAACGAGATGTTAATGATGATGTTGTTCTATTATTTACCCTTTTCCCAGTATGTTATGCTTATCCATTTATCTCATCACATTGCCAGTATCAGTTTACTACTCCAAAATTGGGAATGAATCCAGATTTATTGACCCTTTTTCCTAATCCAGTGAACCCATGTCATGATTTGGTTTGAAAATGAAAAGAAATTCCTGATAATATTTGGCTTTTCAAAGTTTCTAAACCACTGGCCTTGGGGCAAACACAATTTCCTAATAAAAAAAGTCATCATATAATAGGGCTTCTGGAGAACTAGGCCAGTGCCTATCTTTGTATTTGTTTTGTGGAGACAAATTTATGTCTCGTTTATCTTACCTTGCAACTAAGCAAACTTATTCATGTCATTTTTTCCCAACTATTTTTGGATTGTCTTGATGCAGTAAAGGTTACAGAAATATCAAAATAATAAATACGCAGAGTGGGTGCATATGTGCTGTTATGAATACAAATGTGAGATTGTGGCCGTTTCCTGATAGCCAGAGTTGATGTAGATGATAGAATCAACAATGGAATATTGTGTGCACAAACCATGCCATTTGTCAGCGATTGATGGCTATAACCACAAAATATGTATTTATGGTGAAAAGGTCATTGGGGTCGGCCATAAAGAGAAATGATGTTCAGTGATGGGTAGGTTCAAATTTAGATGTATCATGTAAATTTGGGAGGATGCACTCTTCTGACGGGATGCAATCCAGTGCCACTGATGGAGAGTGATATGGAAGGTGCACACTTTATGCAGTGGCTGAATATAGTGCCACTGGAGGACTGTGATTGGGAATGAGAAGATTCCATGTGTGGTGAACATTCTTAGCCGAGATAATGCTGATATAATGTCTATAAGATGGGGAAGCGGGTGATATTATGTGAATGCAAACTCCTGAAGATGGAAATAAATATAACATGACACAAGAAATAGTCTTTGTACTTTTCCTAACTGGGTGTAGATGTAGATTTTTGCTGCGTTTCAGATTAGTAGTTGTCATATTGCTGTTTCAGATAGACTTGAGGTCATCTTGTTGCTATTATATGGCCAATGAAGACAAATATCATCATTCCACATAAGTCACTTATTCTGTATTAAGATATATAGATCCTGATTGTATACAGCCAGGCACACTAACTATAATAGGCTTTGCTGGTGGGTGGGGTTTGGTTGGTCAACAATTATGGGTGAAGGCTGTGAGCCTAACTAATAATGACTGGCTGGGTTGCTGAGGCTGAGAGAGGGAGACAATGGCCTGTGTCATCCCATGGTGAATGCAGATCAAGGAATCCGTCCAGGGTCATTATGCCCCATTCTGTGGTATTAGGACTGACATTGTGGGGATCAAACACCCCCAGAGGTCGCGAGGTCATGTGGTACGAGAATGACAATAGGTGTGGCCCGGTCTCCCTGATCAGCCAGCCAGCTATGATTAATCACCGGACACACAATGGACGATTGGCCCAGGTTAATTTATGGGCTCATATCCGCCTTGATCCTTGAGACAGCAAAGGGACAGGACTCAGCCTCCTGGCGATGATGATATATATCCTCCTAATCAGTACCCTTGACTTGCTGGCAAACATTTGACTATGCCTAAGCCGGGGTTATTAAATCTTCACTATCATCTGCTCTGTTTTATAGCATTTGGACATTCCCAATATTTGACAGGACACAAAATCGCTGTGAAGGAAAATAACAAAATTGCAAATTGTGCTTTGATTTGAATGATAATCCTCCGAGATTAGTGCTAAATATTACTAAATGGACAGAGATTATCAGTCCATAGGGTGTGGTAGGTGGACTCTATTGTGTCTGACTGACATCACTTTGCAAGTAGCATTTGGCAAATAGCTATAACTGCTTTAATCATATTCTGAGGCACATAATCACAATGCTTGGAGCTATTATAGTGCAATAGTTTAATGTTATCACACACATTATCTCCTCCCATTTAATTGCGATTCAGATGTGTTATGATTATTGTTGCCTAGTAATGACTCAATCATGCATAAACAGGTAATAAATGACCTCAATGAATGCCAAGATAGCAGCCCATATATGCAGTATGTGATTAAAAATATACAAAAATTCTTATATTTTTTATTGGTTCTATTCGTTATTTATTTTTTGGATCAACACAGGGTTTTTTTTACGTTATTGTTATTTGCAAATTAAGCGAGGCCATATTATGTGATACAGTAGCTTGTATATTGCCCCATAAACCTCAGCCATTGTGGAGATCACAATGGTGTAAATGTTGCAGCCTATTTCCACATAAATCTGGGTAATAATGAAGGTTTGTGAACCAGTTCTGACAAAGCTATGCCCACAAAGCACAAACAGACTCCCTAATGATAGAGTTCAAAAGCCAACTATTTGCTTTCAAACAATATCTCAGTTTGTGTACCAAATTATTGATATTGTATTGTGTTCCTTTAAGAACGGTGTATATGGCGCCCTCTGGATGCACTGAGAGTAATAACAGAAGGCGGCTAGTATTTGTACGACACATTGGTGATTACATAGGAACATTGATCTGTGTACCGTGTGTATGAGAGTACATTACAGCAGCGTATGTAATATTACCTTGAGATATGGGCACTTGGCCAGGTGTCTCAATCATATGTCAACCGGTAGATAGGTGCGTATCTTAGATCATATTATCAAGGGTTATATGCCACGCAAATGAAAATAATCAAGTCTAATTTATTGACCATATTCAGTTTACAATCTCTTATTTGGGTATATATAATTAGAAGGTCATTTAAAATCATGTGTTACACAATAAGTGTTACATTAGATAAATTATCTATCGATTTATATGAAAGGTCTATTTTGGATAATGGATGATATTTTCGGAAATATCACAGGGCAGAGATGCCTGTTTTGCTTCATTTTGTTTGTGGAATAAGAGGGACCCTCAAGCGTCATGAGCAAGGACACTGACCTGTTGCTGTGCGCCACAAGTATGAGGGACGTCTGATAGAGTGGTAGTCATGATAGATGAGCCTCTCTCAGATACACAAACATATTAACCCTCAGCTCAGACTGATAGCTGTCGTGTGGCATCTTTAATCTCACTCTCATCATTCCATCCCTTCCTGCTTCATCTGTCAAAACATTGGACGGTCTGTGGTTTCTGTCATGCCCAAAGAGCTCCTCTTTTACTTCATGCCAAATACCTCCCCCTTCACTTCATAGATCAGTACACTTTTAGTTCATAAAATAGAACTACTCTAATAGGTTAAATCATTTAAATCATGGATTAAGTTTGGTTTACTCTAATTTTCACTGTGCAAAGTGATATTTTGTCAATACTGCAAACAGCATCGGCGAGATGTAGGCATCAGACCGACTGTTCTGTTGTTCAGTGTTTTGTCATAAATATTGTAGCCGTGCCGATAACGTGTATATGATGGAGATATGATCATTGCAGATTCGTTGTCGCAGTTTGCCGTCCTTTGGGGCACATTCTCCCGGAGCCTGTATTACTTTCTCCAAGGAGATTTGCAGCATCACTCAAATGAGTGGTGGGAAATGTCAAATAATACATCCCTCCCCTGATGTATGGTGGTAGATCCACCATGATACGCTACAGCTTACACACAGTATATCAATAAATACATATATATTGCAATATATAAATACATATATATATATATGCATATATATGTGTGTGTGTGTATAAGTCAAAGAGAAAAAGTCTGGTTCGTCTCAAAGTTTTGTGTGTGTGTGTGTATATCAGTCAAGGAGAAAAAGGATATTCTGTCTCAAAGTTCTAAGCAGAAAAATCTATAATTCCCATTGTGACAAAGTTGGGTGCTGGTGTTGAGATTTGAGAGCAGGGTTTCTGTCTGGCACAATACTGCTTGATTGAGGTATTGGGCATTTGAAATTGTCCATATCTAATCATAGAAGGCGGACTGAGGGTTCTGTTATAACTAATGATGTCTCAGCGTCACCTCACAAACTGTAACCGCTCAATCCGATTATGAAATGACTGTCCTCTGAACAGACGCCATTCAATCAGAAAATCATCTTATCTGGCCCAATTCCTGCAGATTGTTGCATGCAATAACATTATAGACAAGGTCAAGTATGAGAGACACATTTTCTTGTGACACTGTAGGAAATGAGATGGGTGATGAGACAGCATTAGCCATCATATTTGCTGAGTCATAGTGAGACATAAAATTATAGATAGCATCTAAAAATTGTGGCCACTTTGTTAGCAAGGGGTAAATAACTACTTTAGTGGCTAATTTGACCAAGTTGAGGTCAATAATTAGCACAAAAAGGTCTTGTAGTGTCCGGCTAAGATATAGATCAGTGTTTAGTAGGGGGCTGATGATGCTTGGTGGAGAGCGGGATCTTGCTGTGCTGGCCTCCTCTGCAAATCAATAGAAGAGAAATAGAGAAACACCTCCCTATATTATAGCACTGATCATAGGATTGACAATGCTGCCAGGCCCGCTCAAATTCGTATGAGATCCTCACTAAAATGACCTGCCAGACGCAGCTGAAGGCAGCATAAAAGGGGGTTAGATTTAATGTGTGCTGTATCGGAGAGTGGTACCTGCAGCTGCAACAGATGGGACGGGGAATATTGGAATGTTCAATCCTGTCAGAAAATATCAGATGGTGCCAAGAAAGACATGATGAATAATAAGATAGAAGATGTAGTTGCTGGGGACAGCGTTTGTCTGTGAGAGATGTGTTTCCCACGTCTGTGTGATGTGACTGATGTCACAGACACTGTTTGGCAGTTTTATCGTGTGATATTGCAATATGAGATGTGTCCATCTCTCACATCGATACATGAATTCACCATATTTAGATATCTGAAGGAGCAAAGAGAGAAGCTACAAAGGCACAACAGAATAGACTAGCATAACATACAGCAAATCGACTGGTTGTGCATGTGCATCATTTTACCAAGTATAACCCATTTGGCGAGGCATTCCATCAGGTTTGTAAATGCCTGGTGATCATAGGCTACTTGGTAGTCATTGGTCAGCTACCAGTTGTTGAAGGTCACATGATGTTCTGGCACCTTAAACAGGAAGTAGGCCCTTGTTCATTTAGTGAAGTGGACAGGACAGGAACACTGCTTAATTTGTTACCATGACAACTGACATTGATCACATGACTGCAGGTGTCAAGGTCGTGTCGCATGCCAGGCTCCTGATGCTGTATGGTGGCATACATGTGGTAATATGATCTGCTTGGAGCATGACCTCTTCTGGTCATACTCAGTTACAACAAGAGTTCTCCATTGTCCTCATTATGAACATATTTAGCTGAATGTACAACATGTTTGACCTAATGAATAATTCATATATAGAGACACATTTTATTAGTCAGTTTTGTGTTTACAGAGAGTTACTAGTGGGAAATGTAGACAAAGTAACTCATATTTAATCATATAGCAATGGCCAGCTCTTAGTATCATGCTGCATTTCATGAATATAATGACAAAAGAACAAGTGCCACATAAAATTAATATGCAGCAAGATTTAATATTATATATACTATCAGTGCACGTCAAAATGGATATGAATTGGGGAAGACAGTGAAAGCATTTACACACATGGAGGCAGCCAGACTGAATGGGTCTACTATAATAGTGTAGTATTGGCAGGGCCATGGATCCCGAGCGAGTCCCGGCGGCCATTACTCCGGTCACACACAGTTTTAATTACAACAGGCAATCAGATTAGTCCTCCATCATCCCCGGCCCTATTTGCTCCTCTAATGAAGAATTTCCCCTATTCGCCATTATCTATTCCACCAATTCCTCCAACCCATTACGTTCTGTGGTCTGCTCTAAGCAAGTTGTGAGAAGAATAACGTCGCATAAAGTCTTCAACAACCAAAATTGCTTGCAAGTTAAGAGCGCATTGTATTTGTCTCAAAATTGGCAATTTTGAGTTTCTAGTCCCCCATAAGCAGTACTGGAAGGAGGGCTTTGACCTTTTAACTTGTTGTGCAACATTGACCCAGGCTCCCAAAGCAGAGACATTTAGCAACCTTTTAGCAGGTTGTAGGGCATTGGTGGACCGTGTTGATGAGTCCTGTGGTGGTCATTGTGGGGTGGACCACAGCTAACACTACCCATTCTCACTGATTGCAGTGGGAAGTGTGCCCATCTCCCCAGATGAGACTTCACACCTCTCACCAGAGGGCACTGTCCACCTATAAATGTGCCATTCTCATGCAGGAACCACAGTTGTATATGTTGTAACTTTTCCACGAATTGCCCAGTGACCCAATCAGCCACTTGGGAACATTTTCATATTCATGACCCAGATGATATATTTTCAAGTTATACTCAATTGCATATGTTGACTATTTGCAATATTATATTTGAATATTATGGATGTGAATCATATATATATAAAATAGTGTAAGATAACCAGCTGTAGATTGGAATAATAGCTCCATTATGATGATGATGATTAAGTGAGAACTGGGGTGGGTGGTGGAAGAGAATGTTCAAAGGAAACATTAATATCTGAGTTTATCACAGGGGACTTGTAAGCGGAGGAGTGAGGTATTGGGCTTTAGGGGGTTGGGATGGGAGAGGGGTGCAGTATGTGGTATGTGGGTAGTCATCATACTGGTTCCAGTACTGGGGAATTATATTGGATCATATTGTGTAATACACATCCATGTCTGGGATGGAGGGCAAATAAAGCAAAGGTCATCACTCCCCAGCCAGACTGTATCCACCAGACCCAGTGACATTAAAGGAAAAGCTCATCTAGAACACAATAATTTCATTGCGTATAATTTTCAGGACTGATTCATTGACAACAGTTAATATGTAGAAATGGAGGCTAGAGTTATTTTAGTTTTGGCCTAATATTTTTTAGCCTGCTCATCCTCAAATTAAATAGGAGTCAAAAGATTGAAGTTATTCACATAAAGTATGATTATACTCATATTATTTTTTTATTGGAAATATCTCAATAAAGGAAAGCAGTGTGGATTTAATAGTAATCAATTCATGCCTGAGTAAACGTTGTTCTGAATGGGAACAGATTGCTCTAAAGTGCTCGCATTGAAGTATCCGTTTGCAGAGAGTGCTTGGAGAAAGGAAGAGGAGGGATTGTTGACCTTACATATTGTGTCCACATTGTTACACATAATATAGCAATCAATAAAATCAACTCACTGATCTGTCTGATAAATAACTGTGTAAACCTGGCTTATAGACAGCCAATAACCGTTCAATATCCATGGTGATGTACACTAATATCAACCAGGTCCAGTCCACTGTAATCTTCAGGATCAGAATGTCAGACAGAAAGTTTTTATCGCTTTTCTCATTAAAATGAAATGAAAATGAATCAGCCTCATGGCTATCTAGGCCACCAAGAAAATGAGCACAACCGAAAAGGTCACCTTGAAATATTTGCTTTCTTCTAAGTTCTGAACTAAGATAAAATGTATACATCAGCGTAGAATTACACACATTATTATTTTCTTGGAGAAGGCCAAATGACTTTTTATTTGGGCTATGTAGGTTCAAGAAAAAGAACTTAGAAATGAAAAAAGAAAGGTGACAGATTACTGTGAACAGTATAAGGTGAGAAACCAGATATGGAACTTGCAAAGTAGTGTTTGTGCCAAGCTTCATGTAGCCACACAGAGACATATATACTCAAGAAGACTTTGAGTTGCCTTCTGAGAAATGCCATGTGTGACGTCTGAGGATAGAATATCAATGTGTTCGCAGGCAGGAAATATCTGGGGTGGCCTTAAACACAAAGTGCCACTTATATGCCCTCTGCATATCTCACATATTGAGTGAATTGTTCTGATTTGTATTAGGTTATGAAATATATTAGGTGACAGTTCGAAACATTTCTCAGTACAAAGTTATAGATCTTTAAGTTCCTAGTGATATATTATGACTTAGGTAGGCGTTCTGCTCAGATGTCTGTTGTTGGCAGTAAGAGCAGTTCTCATTCAAGCAAAATCATTCTGGAGCCCCGCCCTTGAAACTGGCCAAAAAAACATGTGCTAATATGCAGATTATTTTGTGGCTGAAGGTTTTATGAAATACAAGACATCAGACATTGGTGACTCTGTAAGCCATCCTAAGACCTCCCATGCGTGACCTTATACAATCACGATTACGTGAGCACAAATGGATGTTTTGAGTGAGTAGATAAGGGTGGAGCCAGATTGGCAGGGACTTCTTGGCTGACCAATGATTGCTGATGGTGAAAGTGGGGCCAGTCAGATGCATGTGATCAGTAGGCTTTGATCTCCTTGCCGCTCTCCTCAGCTCAGATCAGGTACAGTCTGCTCAGATCACATCTAGGTCTGCTCAAATAGGGTAAACTTCCACACAGACCATGCTGTCTCAGTCTGCTCAGATCACGTCTAGGTCTGCTCAAATAGGGTAAACTTCCACACAGATCATGCTGTCTCAGTCTGCTCAAATCACATCTAGGTCTGCTCAAATAGGGTAAACTTCCACACAGATCATGCCAAGTCTGCTCAGATTATAGGAAGTTTTTTATGTCTTTTATGTTTTTAGGGTCTGTGTTAGTTGAGTAAATGTATGATCAGTTTTGTGAATCTTGCTCATATCTTAGAGTATATTACTCTAGGCTCATATCAAGTGACCCATGCTTATATCAAGTGAATTGTGCTCATATTTCCCATTATCTGGAAATATCTAAATAGTTAAATTTTGGAAAAATCTATCTTGATTATGATAATGACTCAAGATTCAACGATTTCCTATTCTCCTCTGCTAAACATGACTCAGTTAATTTAAAAATATCAATCCAATATGATTTGCTTTCACCAGCAAAATTTATACCAATTTTTGAGTGAAAGTATTGCAATAAAAATGTCCATATATTTTGTGGAATTTTTACCGAGTCAACCATGATACCAAGGGGGGTGGGGTATCGATCCATCCTGAGTTCTGAGGAATTGTAGAGTTGGCGAGATGAGCGTTTATTGATGTTGGTCCCCGGTGGCGGTATTCGTAGTAAACACACTGGTGATGTAAGAAGACAGATAATGAGCTGTGAGATGTCAGCCGAGACAGGTGATGGACAGGGCAGCTAGCCAGACAGATCCTACTCCCATTATGGCCCCATACATCACCCTCCATGCACAACCCACCTGGACATACATGCACACTTAATGCATATCACAGAATGCTCCCAGCAGCTCATTCTCATTCATGCTGATGTATTACTTTGAGAGTTTTGTGGTTTTTTCGTTTAAATAAAATAAATAAAATTAGGATTGAAATTGGAAAATCTGAACATTATGGATTTGTAAAACTCTCTTTAATGGGTGGTCTTAGAGTAAATATTGAGGTACAAAATCAGCAAAATTGTGACCATGTATCTTTAGGGATGGGATGGTTTATATATATTTGGTGCCTCCATAATGCAATCTTTATTCAGTCCTGAGCCATATTGAGTTCAGAATAATGATGCTGGATTCTCCTATTTTATGGTTCATGCGATATATAATTACATGTTGTTTTGACATGTAGATGATCATTCCTAACTCCCACCCAGATGTAAAGAGGAAGGATGTGCTAACCACAGAACCCCATTCACACATCATGTTACTAATTATGCCTCACATCCCAATCCCATCCCTAACAACATACCACTAATAGACTGCACCACATGCTTCCTGCCACAGGCTGTAGTGTGTCTGGACTACACTAGGTGGCACTAACACCTGGGTACCTGCATCATGTCCATGGCAACAGATGGTGCTGCAGTTCCAGATAAGTTAAAACTGGGCAAAATTAGCAAAAAGTTTGATTGTTGTCATTTTAGATGAGTAATTGTACAATGAAAATAAATGTTTATTTCTGGATGGCAAATCACCATTATAACTTGTGTGTAACCTCATTTTTTCAAATGTTGGAAGCTGATTTACGTACAGAGTTAATAGATGGGGAGAGTGGAATGGTTACTTTGATGGTATTTGAGTATTCAGAGCCCACCTATAAAAGACCTTTTGGTGCATGTAGGTTGTACAGCAGGACTGCACTAGTGTGGGAAACACTTGCATGTTAACTGCAGTCACTCAGTCTCAGGTCACTCAGGGTTAATCACGTCCACTATCAGTAACTAACTTTTTGCATCTTTGATGAATGAGATGTTTTCCCAAGGAAGAATTCCTGGAACTACAAGGTGCCACACATGTAGGGAAACAAGCCAAAAGGATTTGTTGTTGAGCATATTTATTGTTGGCAAGGGACTTTGCCCAACATCTATTATACTCTTAACTCGCTCGCTAATCAATCCACCAATGACTAATTGTTTGAGAAAAAAAGAAGAAAAAACTGGACTCCTTAATAGTTCATGTTGGGAATAAACAGCTGAAAAGCAGTTTTATAAGGGATGTATTTTCTTTGCATGATAATCATGTCTTTAAAAATGTGCTTATACATATATTATTAGTATAATGGAGGTTTGATGTTGGCTAGTGAAAGGATGGGTGGTAGCAAATATGAGGTACTCAGTGAGGGCATCTGGTAGGTAGGTACAGGCAGAATACGTGGTATTCAGTGAGGGCATCTGGTAGGTAGATATGGGCAGAATACATGGTACTCAGTGAGAGCATCTGGTAGGTAGGTACAGGCAGAATACATGGGACTCAGTGAGGGCATCTGGTAGGTAGGTACAGGCAGAATACGTGGTATTCAGTGAGGGCATCTGGTAGGTAGATATGGGCAGAATACATGGTACTCAGTGAGAGCATCTGGTAGGTAGGTACAGGCAGAATACATGGGACTCAGTGAGGGCATCTCTTAGGTAGGTACAGGCAGAATACATGGGACTCAGTTAGGGCATCTGGTAGGTAGGTATGGGCAGAATACATGGGACTCAGTAAGGGCATCTGGTAGGTAGGTATGGGCAGAATACATGGGACTCAGTGAGAGCATCTGGTAGGTAGGTACAGGCAGAATACATGGGACTCAGTGAGGGCATCTGGTAGGTAGGTACAGGCAGAATACATGGGACTCAGTTAGGGCATCTGGTAGGTAGATATGGGCAGAATACATGGGACTCAGTGAGGGCATCTGCTAGGTAGGTACAGGCAGAATACATGGGACTCAGTGAGGGCATCTGGTAGGTAGATATGGGCAGAATACATGGGACTCAGTGAGGGCATCTGGTAGGTAGATATGGGCAGAATACATGGGACTCAGTGAGGGCATCCGGTAGGTAGATATGGGCAGAATACATGGTACTCAGTGAGAGCATCTGGTAGGTAGGTACAGGCAGAATACATGGGACTCAGTAAGGGCATCTGGTAGGTAGGTACAGGCAGAATACATGGGACTCAGTTAGGGCATCTGGTAGGTAGGTATGGGCAGAATACATGGGACTCAGTAAGGGCATCTGGTAGGTAGGTATGGGCAGAATACATGGGACTCAGTGAGAGCATCTGGTAGGTAGATATGGGCAGAATACATGGGACTCAGTGAGGGCATCTGGTAGGTAGGTACAGGCAGAATACATGGGACTCAGTAAGGGCATCTGGTAGGTAGGTATGGGCAGAATACATGGGACTCAGTGAGGGCATCTGGTAGGTAGGTACAGGCAGAATACATGGGACTCTGTGAGGGCATCTGGTAGGTAGGTACAGTCAGAATACATTGGACTCAGTGAGGGCATCTGGTAGGTAGGTATAGGCAGAATACATGGGACTCAGTGAGGGCATCTGGTAGGTAGATATGGGCAGAATACATGGGACTCAGTGAGGGCATCTGGTAGGTAGGTACAGGCAGAATACATGGGACTCTGTGAGGGCATCTGGTAGGTAGGTACAGTCAGAATACATTGGACTCTGTGAGGGCATCTGGTAGGTAGGTACAGGCAGAATACATGGGACTCAGTGAGGGCATCTGGTAGGTAGATATGGGCAGAATACATGGGACTCAGTGAGGGCATCTGGTAGGTAGGTACAGGCAGAATACGTGGTATTCAGTGAGGGCATCTGGTAGGTAGATATGGGCAGAATACATGGGACTCAGTGAGGGCATCTGGTAGGTAGGTACAGGCAGAATACATGGGACTCTGTGAGGGCATCTGGTAGGTAGGTACAGGCAGAATACATGGGACTCAGTGAGGGCATCTGGTAGGTAGATATAGGCAGAATACATGGGACTCAGTGAGGGCATCTGGTAGGTAGATATAGGCAGAATACATGGGACTCAGTGAGGGCATCTGGTAGGTAGGTACAGGCAGAATACATGGGACTCAGTGAGGGCATCTCGTAGGTAGGTACAGGCAGAATACGTGGTATTCAGTGAGGGCATCTGGTAGGTAGATATGGGCAGAATACATGGTACTCAGTGAGGGCATCTGGTAGGTAGGTACAGGCAGAATACGTGGTACTCAGTGAGGGCATCTGGTAGGTAGGTACAGGCAGAATACACGGGACTCAGTGAGGGCATCTGGTATCTGGTAGGTAGATATGGGCAGAATACATGGGACTCAGTGAGGGCATCTGGTAGGTAGGTACAGAATACATAGGCAGAATACATAGGCAGAATACATGGGACTCTTAGCCATTGATCTATCCCCAAAGTCAAACGTGGTCACGTCGCTGGCTCTATAAATTGATCGAATTCTGTGGTTAAAAACAAATAAGGTCTACTTCTGCAACTGAAGGAATTGTGAAATTGCATACAACTGAATCTTTCTCTCATTCTAAAAGAGATAATTTACAGAGAAATGCTACATTTAGTGAGAATGTGGATCAATACCGGACTTTCTGTGGTTTGATCCTTTCCCTGTGATGATGAAGACTAAAAGTGCTCATCACAGAGAAATAAGAGCTCCTTTACAATACTGCATTGATCATTTAGCTGTGTTTAACAAGAGAAATTGTCCCCAAATCCATGAAAGGGAGTGAAATAAAAGATCACACGAAATAGCTGTGAGAAGTATCAAAATGGGCCATTCTTGGCATTGAAATAGTAAACATTTGAGACATAACAGTGCCAGCTGTGGTTCAATACTATTATCAGGGAGAGGTCGCCCGGGTTGAACTCATACAGAGATTATAATGATGACATGAGACTAAAATCACAGCCATGTCATTTAATCAAATCCGGTCCAGTGTAATTGGAATACAATTGGATGATAACAAATGTGTATTATGATCAGTTGGTGTCGGGTGGTGGTAAGCTGAGGAGGAAATGTTGGCCGATCCTCAGTATCCTGGTACACAGTGATAGGAGCTTCTAAGTCTGAGTAAGCGTATGCCAGGCTTAGACCAGCCAGGTTTAAGGGCCATGCGGAAAAGCCCGCCAGATACATGCAACAATAGTTGCCAAATTGTCCAATTAATTAACTGCGACATGGTGGAAGCCATCGTTCTGTATTCCCCACTCTGCGCCTATTTGCAACACTACTACATTCCAATTTCTGGCAATATTCAGACGCTGTAATTCCATATTCATCAGCATTTTATGTAAAACGTGAATTCCATGATTGCGTTAAAATGCTATTGAGTGGAGATGAGTCGTGAATTAGAATAAGATGACAGAGCGAAGCGGTGGAAGGAGATGTAGGAATTGTAAACTGGGGTTAGCATGCTGATTATGGCGAATCAATAAACGTCTAATTATAAAACCTGAGGTTTGACACAATGGGGTCGACAGGGACAAAATGTCAAATATTTCCGGTGAAAGTGGGGAGATTGTCTGCTAATGATAGGCTTATGAATGGCGGCGGTTTGCTTTTTGTCAGGCACAGGTAATGCTTGTCATACTAACAGGCCTGTTCCTTTCAAGGCGCATGTTTGTTATTCAGGAGAAAAAAAAGTTTCCAAGTTGACATAGTCATCTGTGTAAAGCATACGATAGCTTTCACTGAGGTTTTATCAGATATTTATCAATAGTGGTGGTGAAGAAAAGATGTGGCATCAAATGGCAATTTGTCACAGTTTTGCCATTGAAAGTCAATAGCGCAGCCAGGCACAGTTTGGGTATAATTTCAATCACACGATGAGATATTAAGCTGGTAGGAATTGAAAACATTTCTGAAATTATCAAGGATCGCATAAGAGCACTAGTGGGATTTACTTTAATATCATTCATGGAGTTTTTGATAGTTTAGGAACCATTAGTGTCAAGGTGTCTGGACAGAGGGAGGATTAAGATCCAGCAAGCTGTGGTCAGAATGAGTAATCTTGTAGATAATATGAGGTTTGGAGCCGTGGCTATGATGATGGTGTGGATGAGGAGGGTCCTCATAGTCTCATAAAAGATCGCTGAAAGATCACCACCCAATAGTTAGCTGTACTTTCCACTATTGATCCAGATTTGCAGGCATTCCAACCCTGTCTGGAACTGGACCGGACTCATGCCCCAGTAATTAGATTAACGGATGCAAATGAGAAAAGGGGAAAGGGGTTAGTGATGTGAATAATGCATAAGTTTTAGCGAAAGAAGTCTACACAGGCTCCAGAAACACTCTAAATGAGGTTTTTATCACATTTATACTGCATGAACAGTGACACAATCCCTCAGCTATAGAGTCTTGAAAGCTATCCCATCTCAGAAAGGGCTAGTCCAGTGAAATATGGACTGTTCTGTGTAATCCATACATTGATGGTGCAGTTGTGAGGAGTAGATTATATGCTGGTGTCTGGAGAAGGCCCAGGGCAGGCTGGCAGGCCTCATAGACAATGTGAGTGGCATACAGGTCTAAGGTTGAGGTGTTCAAAGCCTTCCTTCCATTCATCAGATCCCTGTTTTGTTGATTTGATTGGTATGTTGAGCACCCATTAAGGACCGAAGTTTTCCCCATTACTGTATTAGCCTGATTTATGGCAGGTGAGACCACAGCCATCTTGGGATATTAAATTAGTCACCAGTCAGTACAACAAATTAAAATTTCTTGCAATGATGAATTAAACTTGGAAGTTGCATTGTGTGGTATATTGCCAATATATTTCAAATGCCAATTCCTTTCATCTATTTGATTTTATTAAAATAAAAAGCTAGCATTTGTCTAAAGTCTATTACAGTTTACTTAGATCTATGAGAGTATTACAAAAAAATAATGTTACAAAGCTAAAATACTTTTGTGGATGAATGTTGTCACAATGGAATTAAATATTTTCTGAAAACGGAAATGTTCAACTGAGAATAATACATGATGGGAAGAGTATTTGCCTGTGGCTTGAGACATCAAGATGCTTGAGAATAAAGCCAAGCCTTGGGCTAGCTTTGTGGATGATGTCCGTCTCTGCACTGTGTGGTCTGACAGCTTCCTACTGTCCACATGGCCTCACTTTGATTCTGCCCAGACTTGGGTCATGTGACCTGCATCATGTGACCTGTGAGGGAGCATTGATTATGTGAGTGGACGGGGATAGTGCAATATTGTAAGTGATGACTTGATGGGCTCTTCATTATGGCTGCCTGCTTCTGGGTTTGGTCTTTGACCATTTAGAATGTCTGAGATGGCTAGACAACTAAGTAGCCAGACAAAAATGATTCATTATCTGAATTCCCAAAAGAGCAAATACACTTTGACATATATGCCAATTTTGCAGAGAAAATATCAAATAAACTCTACGTTTCAGATTGAGCAAAGTCGTCATATTGATGGAATTAGGCAAATTTTGAAATAAATAGATAGGATTTTGATTGAAATTGATCAGTAGGTTTTAAACAAGGGAATCCTCATAAATATAAAAAAAAGAAATTTATTGTGATGGATATAAATGATTGTGATATTTTGCAGTTGTGACAGATCAGTGTAGAAGCTAGACTTGCAGATCTAGATTGGTTGCAGAGAATCTGCCGGTGTCTTGGGTACCATTTAAAAGAGATCTTGTCACACTAAAGTTGCATTAGGTAACACACTACTGAGCAAGCTGGGACAAAAACTCTACGCGATTTTACCATCTGAATAATGTATGTTATCAGTTCTCTCTTGGAGCAGACACTTGTGAAGATGAGCATATATACAAGAAATATTTAAGATATTTTTAGATATTCACATCATCATGATTATGATATTTAACCATTCTTACTCTTATCATTTTATATAATACATGTTAATATTAAAGCACATTTGCTAACAGAATGTATGTTTTATATTTTCAGGTAAGAAATAAAGAGACTTGGTTCTTGACCTATTAGGTATATATATTAAGGTCTTCATTCTCTGCGGAAAATGTAAGATAAAATTTCCTTTATTACTTTCCTACAAAAAAACTGGTGAAATTGCCTGTATATTGAGCATGTTAATTTTGCAGATAACTAGAGTCATATGAGAAATCTGATTAAATATGTCAGCTATTCTCAAAACAGCCATGATACCTTATCACTAAATTGTTGCTTGTTCAATTGTTATTTAATTGCAAAAAGTGTAATTAAGTCTTTTCTTCGTAAAATTACATTTGTTTTGTGTGCCAATAAAAGAAGCAAATAGCCATCTATTTCAGATCTAGTTTGTCTTTAACAGAAATCTGAAATGAAATTAGCTTCATATCATATCATAATAGAACATTAGACATTTGGTTATTTTAGGTCAGTGAAAATCAATATGATAAATATGATGTTTCTACGAAAAAAGAAACGAAATATGTTGGATTCAAATGGAAGAAATGACGCTACAATCATGAGAAGGCAACTCAATGATCATCTGTATCCTAGAAAAGATAATGGGCTCTGAGATTGAGATGCGTAACCATGGCGACAAATAAATTGTCACCTGGGTATTAGTATTACAGATCTCCAGTTTCCGTGGGAAACATTAAGCAGAGCAGATATTTTATTGGGGTTGTGTCGTGAATCGGCCCAATTCTGCCTCAGGTTATCAGCGATCTCAGGCAGGAGAAGACGGCAAGAAATTACTTTGTCGTATATGTCACGATCTGCAGATTTGTGTTGCATTCAGCCAATTTACCAAACATGACACAACACAAGGACGGCACTGTTGTGGGGAGTTGCCATGGCAACCGGGGAAGTCTATCGCTGAAAGTTAGAGGATATGGGTGAAAGATTTGCAAAATCTGATGAGATTATCTGTGAAGCGGCAAGAAAATTGGAAGCGACTCGGAAAGGACTTTTGTCTGGTTATGGCTTCCAGGACAGCAATGCTGACATATGAGGTTGTAACGTGGCCAGATTCTCGCAGGAATCAGTCTCACCGGAACTCGCTTTTCTCCATGTGAGGATATTATGGGAATTTATAGGGTCAGCTTTAGTATATTGTGTAAGAGTCGGATGAGAGATGACCGTGGGAGTGAGCACTAAAATGAGGCAGTTCACTTAGAACTCAACAAAAATCACGATAAATCTAAATAGCGTTAAATTATATCCGAGTTCTTGTCTATATTAACCATGTGCAGAGAAAGACAAATAATAGTATGATAAATACAACACATACTTTTTTAAAACTATATCATAGGTGGCAGAAAGCTAATTTATATTGACCATGTACAATGAAAGGCAAGCACATAAATTATATCACTGTTAGAAACTTTGAATGGGTGTTTATAAATATAAGGAACAGACAATGATTGTTATGTGTGTGAACTGTGATTAATCATTGAGATACCAATAATTATATTATGATACAGATAACAATTACACAGATAACAATTCCACAGATTGATCTCTAGCGGATTGTATATCAATTTCCCAAGATGTGAATAACTTGTGCAGATTTCTGTATAGTTTTGTGTTGATGCTTCCTGTGAACACTGATGCAAGGGGGTTGTGTTATTGATTTTGCTACAACCAAAGACCAACATATTAATGTCTGTTACTTTTGTAATAAAAGTCTCCCGATAAAATATTGGATGAAAAAATAGAATTCCCTGGAGTTTGCTGTAGGTAATAGGAAGAAATTGGACAGAAAGAATAAGACGGAGAACATAATCTACGTCCATGTCCGAATGTCGCATCCCATTTTATTGCCACTGGCAGTAGCAGAACTTGGTCATCAGGTCACTCATCAAAACTTAACTCAGCCTGACGCTGTGTAATTGGTTTTGGTTTGGGATAAGGGTTCTCCGAAGACACCATTACCAGTTTAGCCTTCAAAGAAGTGGATGCAAACAAAAAATTGGATCTGTTGATTAGTGGGAATTGGTTTTGGGGGGCCATCGGAGACATTCGGCTGCCTGCAAAACAGAAGTGATCTTTGTCACTGTCTTATGTGTGTTTTAGTACACACTTTCAAGGCCTGTTGTTAGGCACATATGTGGTCTGATCACCCACATCTTGGCAGCATGATTTACACAAAGAATGCATTCCCCTGCAGCAATCCGGTGCTAAAATCTCATTGTCAGATTAAACATTTTTGCAGTGAAATCATTTCGACTCATATTTGCAACAAATCTTGTTTACCCAACAAATTGTCAGTGTCTATAAGTTCAGCAAATGTGGCCTTGACTTAAAACATCTTTGAATTGTCATTTCATGTTTTTATTGTTGACCATTTTGCATGATTTTAAGGTAGCCATTTTTGTGTGATATTGAGTTTTGCCATATTGTATGATAGCCATTTTATATATAAGTTATTGTGGTAATCTCTTCACATATTAACTATTTTGAATGAAGTCAGAAGTGTGTTGCCCACACAGAATGCTTCCTACACAAAATGCTATTGAATAAGTCTGGACAGAGTATAGATGAACTGTTTGATGCTATAGAATATGAAACGTGGAGCGACAAGACATATCAGAGAGTAACACAAAAGCCACAGACAGGATAGAGAGGCAGACAGTGGAAGCATATGGAACGGTACCCACTACCATATAAAGCTGATGTAGCTAAGATATAAACTGCCTGCCCCTCTCTCAACAGCCTCCCAGCCATGTCTACATTCTATGCAATATACTCACTCTCTTACACAGAAACGACTGCAATATAAACACTCAAATGTTTTTACTTTTTCTACTTTACTACTACTATAAATGAAAATGCATGACATGGTCGAAGAAGAAAAAAGGAAGATATAGTTATGTTGTATGTAAGTTTGTGCTTTAGTAGCCTCACAGATAGATAAAGTTGTGGATTCTTTTCTATATATATATATGTTTGAAAGCATTCTTTACCAGCATCAAAGGAAATGTGAAAGACATACAACAATGGTCATGTATTATTATTAAGAAAAGAATTTAATATGCTGGAAATTTGATACCAATTTGAATCCATTTTACTTAAATTGGATAAACTTTCTTGTCCTATTTTCCCATATTTTCTTGCCAGCCATCAAATCATCATGTTTTATAAATATTTCAATACCAAGATTGCATTTAAATTGGAAACTCCGAACTAAAAGTAGATTTGAAAAGATTTTTCTTTTTTTGGAACTGATTATATTACTATTATGTGATAATGGAACACCTGCCAAAGTTTATGATAGAGTTGTAATTGCAATGATGGTGGGGACTAATGATGTGTGAGACACCTGCAGGAGACAGCAGGCTACAACAGCTCCACCTACAGGCCAGCCACTGGGGTCCAGGCTATTCATGGCATATGATGGATTACTTTAATCCAGAGAAGAGCCAAATATTTTAGCAACATACACACAGAAATAAACTCATTTCCTTCAACAGTGTTTTGAATGCGACGTATCAGTGTGTTACAGAGGTTTATGTAGATTAATTAAACAAGATTCTTTAAGGTTGAAGGGATAGGATGGCTAGGCATGCCTAAGTGATGAAAAGAAGCCATTGGTTAGCTTAAATGTATGGTCCGCAGAAGGTTTGCGACTGCATCTTCATGACCCGAGCATACACATTGCACAAAGAGGATTTGCCGATACGTTTTTCTGGCCCAAGCATGCACATTGTGCACAGATGATTTATCAGTGCGTTTTCATTACACAAGCATGAACATTGTGCACAGTGGAATTGTCAATACATTTTCCTGACCCGAGCATGCACATTGGGCACAGTGGAATTGCCAATACATTTTCCTGACCCAAGCATGCACATTGGGCATAGTGGAATTGCCAATATATTTTCCTCACCCAATTATGCACATTGAGCATAGTGGAATTGCCAATATATTTTCCTGACCCGAGCATGCACATTGAGCATAGTGGAATTGCCAATATATTTTCCTGACCCGAGCATGCACATTGAGCATAGTGTAATTGCCAATGTATTGTTATCACCTTAGCATGCACACTATGCACAGAGAATCTACCAGTGCATTATCATGACCCGAGCATGCACACGATGCACAGTGGAATTGTCAGCGCATTTTATGACCCGAGCATGCACGTTGTTGCCCTCATTCTAGAGAGATAGTTGCGAGCTTGACATGCAAGCACATGCTACCTTACAATGCAAGCTTTACTATTTACAATATTAACTGCTCCCTCTGGAGGCAACTTTATTCCATCATGTAATTATTGCCAAATAATACAGCACTCTTGTGATCCTGTTTTATGGCCCATTGTGTGCCCTATTTCTGGGCAGACCACAGTGGGTAATTTTATGACATTTGATCTTCGTGCAGCTTTGTTTAAGTTTTGACAAGAGGCAAATTGCTCTCAGCAATAAGGGGGATATCGCCATGCATCACGTCTGCTTGCCTTAAACCATTCCCTGATGATGTATGTAAAAGGAGCTCATAGCAACATTACTCAATAGTGACACAAATGGCGGCCTTGAAACGTGTGTGATACTTCACAGAGTGCCAGTGATAACATCAAGATTAAAATATCTTTTCAACACTTTGTGAATTGCAACTCAAAAGGCAGCATGAATTCTGTTGCTGTAACAAGGTTTGATAGATTGAAATAAATGAGGAGAGAGTCAAAAACGAATATTGGCTCATTGTTTGAAACTGTCATGACACACTCAGTGTGATTTCCACATAAAAGCAATAAAGGCATGGGTGCTGGTTCTCAGTCTACAGACTGAAATCAGTCAAAAATGTTTTAAATTTACTATTAAACTCTATTATGGATGTGTCAAAATCATTTGTTTTCAGTCAAAAAATTTCTTACCACCAGCACCCATGTAAAGGTTACAACTTACAAGAAGACTGAATATATATATTTATATATAAGAATATATTTGAGAATCAAGCAAATTGGGTTCTGGTCGATGGATGAAGGTCAGGCACTTGGAAGGTTGCTGCTAGCTTCACAGTTTGGCAAATCAGTTGAAATGAGATTTGGGGCTTTCATGCAGCCCTTTTCACAAAGTGCTATCTGAGACATGAAAAGAACAAGATTTGGAAGATTCACAAGTTCTCAATGATAATGGAAGGGTAGAGCCAGCAAAGTGTGTGAGTTCTTCCCCAGAACTTTTACTTTTTCTCTTTGCTGCGAGACTGGATTACTGCACTTCAATATTCACACAGTCTTTTTATAAGGCCACGCGTCGGGCAAAGCATAACGATTTGAAATTGATTTTGCTGAGAAAATATGTCAGTCAGAATAATACATGGGACTTTTGCCTCTCCCTGGATTGATTTGGTTGCTCCCTGGCGTGTGGCCTGGGGGATGAGTGAGATTTGGGCAGAAGCAGTAGGAATCATTGAGTTAGGGTGGTACAGACTTGGCCCTAATCCAATGACACACACAATGTGTTACAGCCAGGAGGGCATCAATCTCAGGCCACCAATCACCACCACCTATAGACATAGGGCACAATGCACACACAATGTGTCCACTGACCTGCTTCTCTTGGAAACTGCCCACCTCCCATACCTAAGATACAGGGGAGGTAATCACGAGACCATTGCTAGTTATGGTTGACGTAAACTTAATTTGTATGAAACTTAAAATGTACCACAATGTGTCTATTCTTGCTTCTCCAAGAAACTGCCCACCTCCCATATTCTCACCCAGATACAGGCTTAGAGTAGTATACCTTAGATACAGGGGGGTAATCACGAGGCCATTGCCAATTATGTTGACGTAAACTCAATTTTACCACAATTTGTTTGCATTATGAAATGTTTTAAAATGAGTTCACAAAATTATTATTTTTCCATAAAAGATTGTGACATTTTCAAAAAGGTCATTTTCAATACATATAATTTTTGTCCAAGTCCACGAAGTGTTATTGTTTTTGTCATGAATTATGAGGAAATTTTTTATATATATATATTTTCAATGAAATTCTCCTTCAAATCATGGCTTCGAAATGAGTTGTGTATGTTGTTCAAAAACTCTAACTTCTTTAAAATATAATATCAGTACATAGAAGAATGAATCTTTCAAAAACACCTCCATACTTATATAATATTTGAAAAGACCAGGATATTCATTCAAAAGCATTGAGACATAAATCTAGATAAATGGAGTTGCAAACCTTTATCATAATATAAGTGTTACATCTGGTGCTGTCTTCTACCCAGTTTACCAAATTATTTATTAGCTTTAGGCTCCAATTATGAAGCAATCTTAGCATTATTCTGATGAATGGGTTGGTATTATATCAGCACAGAGGTGTCTTTGGAGACCTATTATGTCTAGGCTAGACATTATGTCATGCCTACAGTTTGCCTTCAGATAGATATATATACCTTGAGACTAGCTGTATAGGGTTGCCAAATAACTTAGCCAAAAGGTAATATATTATGCCATTTTGAAAATAGTGCGATTGCGGGTTTCCATCTTGTTTTCTTTAATGATCGGAGTTTTTTGTGCACTTCCGATTTTAATTGTGCAGTTCCGGTGTGTCGTTTTCCATGGGGCAGTATGGAGACCCGCAATCGGCCTATGAGGGCTTTTTTTATGAATCAAGGTAACAAATGCATTTCAGGTCTATTCTACTCATAAAATAAATATTTTTTTACTTGAAATCTTCACACAAACAAAATCTCAATATAAAATCCCCTCTACCTTATTCTCTCCCTCTCTTACGACTATTGAAAATTATAAAGAAATCTATAATATATATGTGTATTAATGTATCTTTCCACTATTAAGATATATGGTACAGGACTTACAAGTGGAGATAGCGTGAGCAGGGTGGGAAGACGGACAGCAAGCTTCTCCTGAAGTACAAGCAGAGGGTGGTGAATACAGTGTGTGCTCAGAGGGCCAGGAGTGTCTTATGACAGGCAGGTTATGTGCCATTCACTGGCCAGAAAGCTCCAGTTGAAGGGCCAGTTTGTGCTTGCCAGCTTGGGGTAGTGACTATACAAAGAAGGATGGGTTTTTGTGGGTGGCAGCATTAGGCAAATAAGCAAGACAACTTCATCTGTGTCATTAGGGGCCTGTGCAGCCTGCAGAGTGGATGGTCAGATTGGATCATGGCTTCAAGGGCTTTACCACCACAGTCACGCTCCATGAAGCAGCTCATCCATGCAGGTCTGGCTAGAAATGGCCTTATTTTACTCTGCTACCTCAAGAGCATGGCAGACAGTAGCCAATAGATTCATGTTCTGCACCCAATGAATCAATACTACCAGCATGGCCTCGTACTCTAACATGCCATACCTCCTGCAGCTGAGTGCAGTTTGGTCGGCTGCCACTAGATGGCAGTTGGAGTGCCACAGAACTGCACCATGTGAGGTCAACCAGATCTCTGGTAGTAATTGGCACATTGGACACGACAAGTGGCTGTTTAGTTGTACGACTGTCAGTCAATCCTGCTTCAGCCTGTACACAAACACTTGGTACACATCAACCGTTTTTCATCCTTTTGGACCCAGCTCTGACTTGGTGTGCCATGGACCAATCAAATTAACAGAGCTGCCGACTTTAGCCTGGCTTATCGGTCATTTTGGAGGCCTTGGATTATTAGGGTGGTCGGAAGTGGGGGTGTCAACATTGAGACAGGCTTTGGTTGGCTTGGTGGGCCATCAAGGACTGTGTGAGAGGAATTGTGAAGAGAGACTAGAAAAAGATAATGCCACACATGTGCACAAGTACCCACAAATGCCTACAGCCAGGAAATGCACAGAATTGCTTATGGCACACGAGAAGAGAAGAAAATTGCCTCATTTCCCTTTACTGAAAAAAAAAGTTGCATCCCATTTCTTGAGAAATGTGCAAGTCATATTTATAAGTCTTAGCTCTTAATATATATCATAAAATGAGCAATAGATGAAAATGAAAAGCTAAGACCGCCCATGAAAAGTTGAACTGGTGACCTATTTCCGAGCCTGTGTGGCCTAATTCTGAGCTGCATTGACTGGTTCCTGAGACTTCCTGTGATCTCTAAGAGGATCTAAGTTATCTGCAGTGTCAGCCTTGGGAAGGAACAATGGCCTTTTGAATCTTCACAAATTATGGAAGGTCACATATTGACAGCAAAGATACTCATCCGTGGATCTGTGCATCATATGCATAGAGTGTGATGCACAATGAAATACCCATGAGATATCTTACCATATTCTGTGGGTGACTTTGCATCGGTGACCAGAATTGTAAGCAGTGGTTTTCAGAATTCTGGATACATAAAGCATCTCAATATTATGAATAGAATTTAATACAGAACAGAACAATGTAGGTCATCTCCATTGACCACTTCCGTATGCAGCGCATCGCGCACCTTATAAATTCTGCCTATGTCGGCAAAGTATTCCTGTCTGAGAGATTAATATGACATTTGTTGATCACAGGCCAATGCCTTCGTGACCTGATTTGTAAATGAGCATCAGTGGCAGACAATTCTCGGCGGGAAAATGTGGAATATTGCAGCAAAGTTGATTCTGTTCCTCATTTTGCCTTATGTGAGGGTGGCACAGATCACATAGACATGCTCCCCATCCATCTCATGGGTCTGCCAAGTTGTCTGGTGCCACCTCTCTACATTATACAGATCAAGTGTGTGTGTTTGAGAGGGGACCCGTTGATGGAATTAAAGCACACTTTGCAGAGTGCATATCACTGTTGCTGATGAACACGAGAATTGTGCAAATCATGTGAGACTCGTGGAAGCCGCTGTTCTTTGGGGGGAAACGCCATGCATGTATGATTCAACCACTATTTGCGGCCATAAATCGGGCCGGTCTGGAGTGGTGCAGGGAGGCAAGATAGAGCAATAATATGAACCAAGACTCTAGCATTATTAGATGTTATATCCACCATTAAAGGCCTATATCAGACAAATCTACCCTCCATCAAATACAAGTAGAAAGTAGATTGACCAGGATTTGATTTGATATCAGTATGTAGGCTGGTGGTCATAGTTGATATGTTTATATAAGACATTAGCTGATGTATGACACCAATGCTTTGTGAGATCAGGCTATTTACGTCCAAATAGGCAAATCTCATGCGTTGCCCCAGTGCTTTGATCAAGGTGATTAATATGTGTTTCCTTGCATAAAAAAGGGTGTAGCAGTCGAAGAAATCTTGGGCAGAGCAAATAGAATGTTGTAAAGCATCCATTAGGCCCAGAGCTCACACCTAGCGGGCCGAGAGACAGATAGATCACTACTTCAAAGATACCATAATGGGGCTGCGTACAATCTTACAAATCATGAATTATTCCATGAATAATTTCTTACAATAACAGTGGTACCAGGAGCTTTCTCATGGCTTAAAGCAGACATTTCACTGAGTTGGTATTTTCTTTATGGTCCTCTAAGGCTATCTGTCAGGATCGTTTTGAGGGAAAAATTGTAATATGATCTTGTGTCCCAATTTAGTCAAATAGCAATGGGACAATTTCTAGGAAATTGGTCCATTGTGGAAAACATGGAACTCATGTTTACAGTCATGAAAGGGGTGATCTACATCCCCAACTAAATTATTTTTGAATGGTAGGTGATTATTTATTTCATTTACTGATTTATTTATTATAAACAGTATATTTAACTTTTATTAATTTCTATTGTATTTCTTGTTATATGATCATTTGCACACCTTTTGGGTATTGATATAATTTCCTAGAAAAGAAAATGCGTGTCATTTCTTGTATTTAGTTCTAATCTGAAATAATGATTGAAGATGAAAACCCCATTATGTATATACATAAGTGTAGAAAATCGTGACATGTTTATTTTTCGATTTTTTGATGGTTCAATTCTACAAAGCAGACTTGCACATTACTGTCAGATGTATATGTAGGTAACGGTGTAATAGGGGAGCACCTGTTGTGGTTTTGTTATGATTGTTCATTATCAAAGTGCATGGATTCCACCTGATTTACCTTGCACCTGACTCACCCCTCATCTCGCAATATCACACATTAACCACACTCCAAAGTGCAGTTAGGCTGCAAATCTCACAGGTACAATATTATAGTGATTAGCAAATGGAATTCATTGTTCAGTTCATAGTCATGAAATCACAATTTTGGTTAATTTAAAGCTAAATAAATGTGAAGAAAAGAAAAGACGATACTCACAGAGAGGTGCTCTCGTGGGAACTGTTTGAAGGGAAAGTTTATGCAGAAATGAAATATTTAGTTGGGAATTATAATGATGAAAAAGAAGACTCCCATGTGTGGTAAAGCAAAGTGGTTTGGAAGCTGCACAAGTCTGAATCTCGTGCTTTGCTGCTGTGGAACAATTTATACAAATTTAATGCTGCCAGGAGCCAGTGTTATGCATGCCTGTACTGTTTGAAAATATCGGTTTTTCTCTCAAGGCAATTGTGTGTACTATGGTTTTATCATCTATCATCATGGCTTCATGAAAGAATCTAATCATATTCTAGGAGTGCATATTTGTAGGGCAGGGTGGTTGAGCATAAATGGTGGATAACTCGGCTCATTTCAGCACATTGGTGAGGAACGGCAGGGTGGTTCAGTATATGGTTTAGATAGGGCAGGGTGGTTCAGTATATGGTTTAGATAGGGCAGGGTGGTTCAGTATATAGGGGATGTACAGGGTAGATAGAACCAGTTGGTTCAGCATACTGGTGAGATAGAGCGGGTACATTCAACATACTGGTGAGATAGAGTGGGTACATTCAGCATACTGGTGAGATAGAGTGGGTACATTCAGCATACTGGTGAGATAGAGTGGGTACATTCAGCATAATGGGTCGATATATTCGGTACATTCAGCATACTGGTGAGGTAGAGTGGGTACATTCAGCATACTGGTGAGATAGAGTGGGTACATTCAGTATACTGGTGAGATAGAGCGGGTATATTCAGTATACTGGTGAGATAGAGCGGGTACATTCAGCATACTGGTGAGGTAGAGCGGGTACATTCAGCATACTGTTGAGATAGAGTGGGTACATTCAGCATACTGTTGAGATAGAGTGGGTACATTCAGCATACTGTTGAGATAGAGTGTGTACATTCAGCATACAGGTCAGAAGAACTGGTACATTTAGCATACAGGCTGGATAGTGCAGATACATTCAGCATATCAGTTATAAAGAGCTGGTACTGAGACCTTTTTCCATCGCTGATCATGGTCATATCAGGTAGATGAAGCGTGCGAGGCGGCTGAGGTATTCATGGCATTCAAGCTGGCATAGACATGCATGGCATGCACAGTTGTTGCATTCTAATTCTTTGCTTGCCATCAAATATTCACAGGGAAAGCATGGTAAATTAGTAACAGTCATTAACTACAGATTTCCTCACGCCCCTGGCATTCTTGAAGGCTTATATATAAAACTTCCATTCATCTTCCATATATCTTCCATCATATCAGCATCATAATATCATAACATCATATCAACATTATATCAGCAATACCCTAAGTTTGAGGAGGATCAAGTCTGCGTTACTAAAAAAAATCATTTTTTTTATTATTAGATAATGAAAAGTAACAAAATATACTTTGATTGAAACATGTTTTTTTTGCAATTCATGATGTGTTTTTGAGTGTTGGTGCATATTAATATAAGAGGGAGCATAATGAGCTGCAGAGAATGCCAACCTTGACATGAGCTCTCATAACTCAGAATCAGGCACAACCTTGTTTATGGCAGTATTTCCAATTAGGGTTTTTGAGGGGCACAGCATTCCTGGACATAAAAACTGCCCTTGTCTCATTCCCAGGATTAAGGCAGATTCTAGAGCGGATTGCAAATTCATGCTATCCATATTTTATGAGGGGATTAAATTTGCTCTATTACAATTAATTAATTCTCCACCAGCTATTTCATCCCTGTACATGAGAGAAGATGTTTAATATGATTAGTTTATGCTGAATATGTCATATTTGATATAGTGTCAATCAGAACAAATATCCTTATATTTTATATAGCATTTTGTGTGGTAAAGTTTCTAAAAGAAGATATTTAATATGTTGAAGTAGCATTTAAGGGAAAAATAACAAGATGATAAAGACGGAAAAGTGGTTGTTGCAGAGGCAATTATAGGAGCGACAAAGATGGCAAGAAAACAATTAATCAGGGTTTGTCACCAGAGGCAAGTCTGCTGTGTCTTGTCCATTATCTTTGCAGCAGACATAATTGTCCATCACATACAGCTGACATTTTGTCAACTTCACCCATAATTGCTGGCAAAATTCTCTGAGTGCAAGCGATTGCCATTATTGACAATTAGCCCCTTGTGTAAGGTACGGCTGGAAAAACGCTTATATCTGGTAACACAATATTAAGATGTTTCTTAAATTGTGACAACTTCCTGAAAATATTGATTTTATATTAAGGCCAAGAACAAAATATATTTACAATCCTGTTTTCCCCAGTAGTGACTTTAAACTTGAAATGAATAATCATAACAACTGTGCCCCTTTTTCAGGGCTGTATTACAGGATTATAAAATTTAAATTTTCAAGGCCGTAGCTACTTATTTTTATATTCTGTGTGTGATTTTCATTTTCTAGATTACTTTGTATTGATTTTTGAGATTTCGGTAAAAACATGGAAATATTTGGCTTTCAGGGGCAGGTGAAGTGTATGTCCGAAATGTCACTGACTGCGAGAAGCAGGCACCATTAAGTATTCATATAGGGGAGAAAAAAATTGAGAGAATGCAGGAAATCATTGATCATTATGAATGATATGTTGTCAGGGTGAAAGCAGATGAATTATATAGGAGATATGAGCAGTGGAAAACAATGAAACATTAAACACACCTGTGTAACTGGTAGATTGTCCAGAGATGCTTATTATAACTACGCATTGGGAATGCTCAAATGAATATATGATGATTATTGATCTGAAAAACATGATAAAGCATTGCAGTACACCTTACAATAACTTGTCATCATCATTTAATCATGTCAAGTACGGGTGATGTAAAGCGATCAGAGGGGAGAAATTGAGGCAGTTGGGATATTATATGGGTTTTGAATATAAGGTGCAAATTTGATTTAAAGGGTCACCTGTAAAAGATGAAATGATTTAATAGAAAAACAAATGTGATGCACATGAAACAAAAACATGTGTTTTTAAAGTTGTTAACACATTACAGCAAGCATAATGTGTATAAAGGTGCAGGAGTCCTGGTGAGAGTCCTGGTATGAGTCTACAAGTCCTGGTATGAGTCCTGCTAAGAGTCCTGGAATGAATCCTGATATGAGTCCTGGTATGAGTTCTAAGAAGAGTTCAGGTATCAGTTCTAGTATGAGTCATAGGTTGCGTCTGGCAGGTCATTGTGATAGCAGAGCTTGGTAACCTTGGTATACACACATTTTGCTTGGCAGGACTGGGAGAATGTGTGCCAGATATATGCTGCACCCTCATATCATGAAGATTACCATGGGATTAGGGATAAACACATCAGAAAAAGCGTGCACATAAATTAGCTTATCAAATTGGATTTCTTTGGTTAAATCTGATTAAAATTTGGTTATAATAAGTGCAATAAATGCCTGGGTAATGTGAACAAAGTAATTGATCATCGTCCAACTCCTCTGATAACCAAGATGGCTGCTGGGTATTGTTGTCATGGAAATATGGATGTTAACTATTGCATGTGTTCCTGATGGGGTACGATTTTGTCGGTGGAATTCAGAAAGCTCAGATATTTATTGTTTCATCCAAAAGGGTAAATCAAGCATTAAAAAAAAGTGAATTGGAATTTAAAATATAAGATAAGACGACACTTTGAAGATAAAAGATATATTGTGCTGATCACACAGTTGCCACAGATAGGCGGAGATCAAGAGGTGTGATGTGCATAGGGTTCATCACACCTGGGAGTGCCACAGGAATATAGGTCACACACACCCAAGCCTGGAGTGACTGCTGGATGAACCCTGAATCCTAGCAGTCAATCCTACAGCATTGTTCTCTGCATTCTTTGCAACTAATAACCATAACTGATATTTCATACCTTGATCATGATTAATTTTAACATATTAGGCTATGAATGTACTTAGTCCTGCTAACTCAGTATACTTAAAAGTTAGATTTCTTTTTTCATGTTAGTTGCAGGGTGAACAAAAGATTTTCATATGCTTTGTATATTTTAGTCGACGTTTTATGACATGACCCCTTTGTATTATCTATCTGCCAAGTAGGTCAGCTTTTGTCTTTAGATCGCAACCATTATATTTAGTCAGGCTTAAAATCTGTAACACCTTCAAACGAAATATTTATCAAAGCATTGTTATAACTACATTTCACAAGTTAATTTGGGTTGATGATCATCTGTACAGAGTTTGAAGCTGTGCTTTGATAAGACCAAGTGGCTCGGTGTATTGACAAATTACTCACATGGTAAAAATGAATGCATTGTTTAGCATACATTGGCATGCCAGATAAATATTACATAAACTAAATGAAATGACAAAAATGTGATTATCTTGGAAACAAATGATACGTGGGAGAGCAATTAGACTGGGGATTACACACATTTCTGGCATGTGTTCAGACAACTCAAACTGTTAGTCATAATTAACACATTCGTCAAGTACTAATTGTTCATATCAGGTGCCACAAAGGCTACTATGGTCCCCACAAGATATCTCACAATACTTACTACCCACGCCGGCAAGTATTTGTGTGACACATTCTAACTTCACGTCAGCAAACTTATCATTTGGGACACGCAGTAAACATGGTAAAATGACCCACCTAGAATCTTACCAAGTGATTAGTGTTGGTCTAATATTTGCATCTTGCCAAAATAATTGGTTAAATCTGGATAAAGTTGAAGAAGATTTTTTAATGGAATAAGCATATGATATATATGTCTATGATGAGGGAATTATTCTTGATTTCAATATGATGGTATGATCTATGAGCTTCATGCTGAGTGAATTTGTACTAGTATTTCTCTCGTACCTGAATCTATCTGCCTTTGATCGGAAAATCCACCATAATTAAGTTGTAAAGCTGCATGGGGCCACAGATAAATAATATGGATAGAGTTGATGGGACAGTGACAAATGCGATGGTAGCTTAGTGTTTAGTAATCCCCTCTGCTGTGACATGTACTCCCGGGTATAGACACCTCGTACAATGCCAACTGAAAGACGTTTGATATATATAGCATTTTGTGGCGATAGTGGCTCAGGATCAAGTGATGGGTCAGAGACTCCCTCCCACAATGCAATGGGGCACCTGGCGGATTGATTTACAAGACGGTGGCCTTTTTGCAGTATGGCGGAGGTAAAAGTATCTGCGTGTCAGTGGGGCGGGGGCGACAGAGATACACCTGTAGTTAGCACAGTGACGGCACATCCAGACCCACTAATCACAGGCCAACGGGTCTATTTTCTCCCAGTTATAATTAAGATCTTATATTCAAAGAGGCAAGCGCTACTATGAATCAATTATGATGGAAGGAGTATGTTACTTTAATGTCAGGACAAATGGTGAATTGGCCGGTCTTTGATGTGCAGGTGATGTGATCAGAATGGGATTCCAAATGGATGAGACAATGTCCTTTGCTGCCAATCAAATAATCCTTTTATCTCCTGTGCTCATACCCCAAGGGTGGCAGTACCTCGCCATGGTCATCTGTGGTGCCCAGCAGCCTCAGAGTGTCAGAGTGTTACCTGTCTGGTGTGAGGGTTACCTGTCTGGTGTGAGGGTTACCTGTCTGGTGTGAGGGCTACCTGTCTGGTGTGAGGGTTACCTCTCTGGTGTGAGGGTTACCTCTCTGGTGTGAGAGTTGCCTGTCTGGTGTGAGGGTTACCTGTCTGGTGTGAGGGTTACCTGTCTGGTGTGGGGTTACTTGTCTGGTGTGAGGGTTACCTGTCTGGTGTGAGAGTTACCTGTCTGGTGTGAGGGTTACCTGTCTGGTGTGAGGGTTACCTGTCTGGTGTGAGGGTTACCTGTCTGGTGTGAGGGTTACCTGTCTGGTGTGAGGATTACCTGTCTGGTGTGGGGTTACCTGTCTGGTGTGAGGGTTACCTGTCTGGTGTGAGGGTTACCTGTCTGGTTCAATTTATTACCAAGATCTGTTGTGATATTGACATTGCTTTGAATCAGTGAATATACATTTGACACATGCTAAACCTCTAGTTGTCAAAATAAAAGTTGAATTTTCAATTCAAAGCTTGCATATTGTATTTCAAACATTTTATGACCAGTGCACTAGCATGATGGAAGAAGGTGCGAACTGGCTCGTGAATCTTTGACCTGAAGACCCCTTGGGGCAAGTCGGTGATGGCACACTGCCCTGTGGGCCAAAAGGTCATTACATCCAGGTGTATAGTCCAACCTAAGAGGCCCTTCTTAGAGCTCAAGGACCTATTTGTCAAGAGGGCATACGTGTACCATGTCTTGGGGGTGAAGTACTGGTTAGTTTTGTTCTTGTTAAATGAACTGACTTCCATTTGACCTCATTTCTATTCATGGCCACTAATAACTTGCTAAAAGTCAATTTACAAAACATATATTGCTCTAAGCAAATGATTAGCAGACACAAGGACCTTCATTGTTATTGACAATCTTTTATTTGTTTTACATTTGAAGCTTAAACATACCACATTGATTTTTTACTAATGATGAATCTGTTTATAAATATATGCTGTGCCTTCTCACAAAAGTGAATTATGACATGACATGACCTTCAGAATAAGACAGGGGGTATCACAAACAGGTCACCATGGTAACCATTTCCATATCATAGCATCATATAACCAATTATGATTTTTAGGTTAGAAATTTGAAAAATGATAACTTATTGGCCAGCCAACCTCTGTTTCTGGGCACCGAGGAGGAGGTCCTTGGGAATAAGGTCATAATACGTGAGCATCATGACCTTCTGTCAATGTTACATGTCTTTCCCATCCTCAGGTCCACCCATGAAGTCTTTCTTGGGAGACGATTCCTGGCAAAAATGCCCCCCCAGTCATAAATCTCCTTAAAAATGTGTGAAAACCAGTGGTAGGAAATATACTCCAGTTAGAGCCTGTTAAGAGGTCAAGGTCACATAGCAAGGTCAATGGGTCAGGGAGACTAAACTCCATTTTTGGTACTAAAATCAAGAGAAGGTGGGGCCCAGAAGTTGGTGTTCTGCTGAGTGCGGGAATGCGTAGTAAAATGCAGACAGATGTAAACATTGATTGATTTCTTACAACACAGTTGTCAGGGCGGAAATGTCATGAAGCTGCCTTCTAGGTGGCTTGTATCAGGGATATCCTCATGCCAGCCATTACGCTGCTTGCGTCAGGAAGGGAGAGATCTATGGCCCAGTGTCTGGCAGTGCGCTCTATGCGGGATGGCAACATTTCTGTTGTTGGTATTGATGCTTGGATCTATAAATGGACATACCCACCCCAGGGTGGTGGGATTGGCCCGACGCCTTGCAATCAATACAACGCCTTTTATAAATACACGATAGAGATGGGCTGTATTCTTCATATATATTTTATGTACGCTTGGTCTTAACACTCCATTATGGAACACATAAAAGGCATTTAGTTTGAAGTGTGATGCCGTATGACTTGAAAGTGAGCCACATAGTGTAAACGTGGCTGTGTTATTATTTTTAAAGCTTTGTGTTGCTTTGTCAAGGGTGGGCCATGTGCTGATGATTTCTCTGTGAAGCATTGATTACTTCCCCACCCCAGGTCCACATGGCAGGGTATAATAGCTGGCCTGCTTGCCAGCTTTGCCTGCGTCCCTGCTATATATATTATAAATATACATGGGTAGTTGCTTACAATGCTGCAAAGCCAGACAGCCTCTAAGTGGTGAGAACAAGGCTATTGTCAAACTCCCTCTGTTGTATCATTTCACAAATCAATTATCTTGGTGGTGGAGCAAAAAATATACTTTGCCTATATAAAGGAGAAGAATAAATCATATGTTTTGCAACTTTTTGTTTGTCTTACAAGAAATCTAGAAAGCTTGATAAATGTTGCTTTATAGACCAAGGCAAATGTTACCAGAAGGCTAATTTGTCACAAATATATGTAGATGTGGAGGACCTATTTGATGGGATTTTGTAGGGGCACATAATGCTAACCAAATTGATGGTACACAGTTGTGTTCTATTGTGAAAGGGGAACTTAAAGCTCCTTGATTCAGATTGGTTAATTGTAGAAACAAGATTGTAGCAGTCTTAGGTAATGTTATTCGTAATGGTGCATTATGTCCAGAAAGACCATTTTCAATAGGAAAATGAATGCATGTGTCACAATCAGTTGGATCACTCATCTGTTATCTTACTGCATACTTTACAACTGTAAGCCGACAAAACACCATGTTCCAAGTAGCACACTCCAGGACACTGATGATATAATCTGAGATTGTCTTGTCAAGAACAGTGTCATGTTGTTTCTGAATCCTGTGTGCTTGAGCCAGGTAAGAGACGTTTGTGTTATGGGATAGCTGTTAGCGCCCCCAGGTGGCAATCAGGAACAACACATAACAATGGCCACTCATCACCCCATTGTGCTCCACCATGGCAACTGTCTCTATGGCTCAAGAAGCATTCTATGTAAAACAACGAAAGCCATAAAAGACGTGAAAAAGTGTCCAAGTCATTACCCGCTTCTGGCTCGGCCTGAAATAGATGATCTTAAGTGTTGATGTGTGGAAAAGCTATCTGTTGTGCAGCATATTCGGCGCCCATAAAGCAAGACATGATTGAATTATATACAAAATTGGGGAAGCAGTTAAAAGTTTGTCACAAAGACATCACAAGACTTGAGGAATATGCGGCAACATTGTTAGCATGACCTATGACCCTACACCATGACTCTAATTGTATGTACTGTGGTAGGTCTTTCTCTCTGTGCCTGACTCTGATGCACCTCAACATAGCTGAATGTGGTCATTATTGTGTCTGCAAGGACATGTCAAATGACCACCACTGTGACTGCATGCGCATGTTTAACAAGGGGAGGGGGGACCTCCTCGGAATTCACAGGTCCACATATGGTTCAATATGTTTGTGGGGAAATTCGTGACAAGCTTGTTTAGAGAGGAATTAAATGCACGAGACTTGCAGAGCATGGTGCCAGAGGGTAATTAGATCTCAGAGTCATTTTGAGGTATAATTGAACAAAATCTTGTTGTCATAGACCCAAGTGAGACATGCACTTTTATGTGACGTTTGACCGCCGGCGCAAGACCGTCACAACTACCATCCACCAGGTCACACCCGAGAACTTTCGGCTGAGTTCGGATGTGCCGTAGTGAAAAAATGCATTTGGCAAATTTGGGGTTTTCTTTCATAAAATTGCATGGTTTGATTCGAACCAGTGAGTCGATAATCAATTATTCAGTGACTACCACTTTCATGTTTGAAAGAAGCAAAGGCAAACGAGAAGCTCTCCCTGGTTGAGCTTGCAGGGTCTTTTACTTATCAGATTAGTGCCAGTGTTTCTGTGCTAATATGATTAAGCCATATTTCCTTGAGGACTTGTGCAAGAATGTTGATGATACAAAAAGAACTGAGGACTTTTATGACCCAAATTGCATGGTGTTGTTGCTGTAAATAAGACAGCAGATGAGATCAAGAAAACATTAGAAATGCAGTGCTTCCCAATGGATGATGGCGAAGAAACATGCCATAGCCATGATGACTCAATCATCAAAGCTTAAAGAACATCATAAGTCATAATATAATAGCCGTTATCTAACTCAAGATATAGATAACCGGCATGACCAGTCAAAGGCCTTTCCTACCATTTACCGCAAGTTTGTGGTCAGGTCCCCATCCTCACATTATGAGTAATGGACAATGAGTAATAGGGGCTGGGGAGGGGAGCTACACTGAGATATTGAGATCAATATAACCGTGAGACGTGGACTCTAACACAGCATTAAGCACATAACTTTAAAAAAGCAGACAGTACCAGGATCCCTTTTATATTGAAAAAGCTTTAGGCTGAATTTTTATTGATCTAAAGACAATATTTTCTTCTGAGTAATAAATTATATGCCAAAAGTTGAGCATAGTCTACACATTATTTGGAAAAGAACAGCAATATCAAGATCTATATTACCATATATCTGACCAAAATTAATCTATTTCCTGTGTTGCATCATGGGATGTTGGCATATATGAACTGTATAGAGTCAGCAAGATGTAGCATTGTGTACATGTAGAGGGCACCACTCAATTATAGACAGAACATCACTAATTCTCCATAGCCCCAGAACACAGACTTTGCCACTATCCCCAGCCACACTCCACAAATTAGGTACTGGGAAGGAGGGCAAAAAGCTGCAAACCAGGGGGACAAGGGGTTAGATCACTAATAGAAAAACAGAAGCCATGATGCAATGCCTCATGTCGTTCAAAGCACAAGCAGACCAGAGCGATGGCAAACGCAGGTTGTCCACGGAGGGGGAAGTCCATCAGTTCAGAATAGCAGCGATAGTCGTCAGCATCGGTAGCCTCCAGAGAATGCTTTTCCCGTGGATCTTACAAAACGAGTCAAATTATGTCAGATATCATGGGAACGTTGTACGCTTCTGCTTACAAGTTGCTAATTAGGCAGGAGGCAAGTTGTTCAAACTCCTGAGGGTTGTTGAGTTTGGTATTCAACAGGGCTCTTCAGTGACAAAGCCTTGTTTCCGGCATTGTTTAAATGTGATTCATTGCAATGTGATAATCCACAGAGGTGTTTTCAATAGATTTCCTGCAGTTGGTGATCGAAACTTTTTCAGGAAATATGGAGTTTCCGACTTGTAATTGATTATAATTTCTCCATGCTGCCACCTCTACTGAATATGATATTTCCGTATTTAACAACATTTGTCAACAGATCATATGCGGTTACCATATATTGCAAAAATTACATGCAAGGAATATTATCAATTTGGCAGATATTTGTGTGAAAAATTCCGAATTGACATTATGGCAACTAGAAATAAGATATACGTGGCATGACTGCTACATTATAAAAGAGACAAATATACTGTGTGCTGTCTCATATTTGAAAAATAGAATTATTTCAGAAAGTCAGAAAAATAGTTTTTATTATTACCTAAGTGTTGGCTCCAAACATTGTTTTAAAACAAAGATGTTGAGGATTACAATTTGCCATAAATTATGTACATAATGTTGTTTAAGATTTGATTAATATATTGTATTACATTAATAAAGATGTGTAGTGAAATATGGCTGATATAATATAATTATATTTTTATTAAATGGTGTTAAATATGGTAATAATATCCTTATCTGAGACAGAGGCACAATGCTCTGCTGGAGAGAAGCGTGTCTTCTTCGCCAGTTGATTATTGAGGTGTGTTACTTAGGTGTCGTGACAGACACAGGATATGTTTTGAGTTGATGATGGCAGAAGAAGAGGATGGTCTGGCAGATATCTAATGCCATAATGACCACATGGCTCTGAAGATCTAGCCATGATGAGGCCAGATTAGCAATGACCTTTTACAGTCTGACAGGTCTTATTCTAGAAAACATTGGGTTGAGCGCATATTGTGTTGACTGAACATACAGGGAGAACTTATATGTAACTGTTGTGTTGCAAGCATCATTTTGTAGTACTTTGATTATTTTAAGCAAAAGAGGAGTGGTTGTTGGTTGGCATAAACAAACAATGTGTATTCAAATTTCATGAAACTGGATACAAAACACACAATTCTACATCATGTTTATGAAGCAAATAGAAATTTAATAACATTTTTTTCTGTGTGCATTAATCTGGTTGGAGATTCTTGGAAAGATTTTACGAATAATTTTGTAATTAATTAAGTTATCAACTTGAGAGTGGCCTCAAGAAATATACGTGAGGGACAATTATAACATCATCAATTTTAGGATTGGTGTTTCTCAGAGAACTCTACCAGAAAGGGATTCTTCTGGGTAGGATGATGTATACGGATACATGGCAGGGAAACAGGAAGTAGCTGTGATCTGTCAGTGTACTGGTAAAGACAGGACAGGAAGTGGCCAGTCTAAGTCAGTGCAGGAACCATGGCACCAGCCCAGAGCTCCCTGAGGACAGTGCACTGCACCACAACTTGTAGCATCAGATTAACAGAGCAAATCGGTCGGCCCAATAGACAAATATAACTGTGAAGCAAATGGGTAGACCCAATAGACAAATATAACTGTGAGGCTGTGAGGCAAACCCATCCATAGACAATATAGCTGCAGCCACTTCCAATTCTTATCATCAGTAGGTCTTTTTGCATATTTAGATTGACAGTTTTGCATGATATTCAAATTGACATAGTCTATTATTCAGAATGCACGATTCCAAGGCCCGAAGGCAGTGACTGGACATGTATGGAGGCAACTCATTTGTACAGTTATCATATATTGCTGATCATGTTGATTGCCTCCTCGTGGGCTTGGCCACCATACTAAGAGCTATAACATAGCAATTTCCTGTATGAGAGTATGTTGATTTGCCTGCCAACTGCGGCTCGGCAGTGGCCACTTGTAGCTGTGGTCAGATTGCCTGATGCTTTCTTTTGTCCTTGCAGTTCTCCTCATGATTGGCTTCCCACGACAAGTGCTCCTATTTCTTTCCATACAAATGCGACTGTTACCATTTCAGATTCCGCCGACGCCACCGGGAGCACAGCAATACCTTGACATGGGCCGTGTTGGACTGCCTGAATGTTTATGCTCGTCAAGATTAATATTGGGAAGGTGTCTGGCTGCCACGAGAGCATTCAATAATACTGTGGTGTAAGCCGACATGACAAGGCAATCTGTGGTAGTTAGCATAAGTATGGCAAAGCACAGCCCGGTCACGAGGGCATCACCATTTCATAATTTTTCATCCAAAATATAACCGAATTATAAAACAGAAATCATTGTCTTAGTGTGTGACTTTTTTTTTTATGTGAAAATATACAGATAATATATGATTTGAAGGTTATGATCTCCTACTCTATTCGCCAGACCTGGGCCTATTAGGAAGTCAACAGGCAGTGTCTCAGATTATCAGCATGTCAGACCAAAAGTGGCTAAGTGCCCTTTTGGTGTGACACAGAGGTGTGGTGGAGGCAGGGACGTGTTGATGGATGGGTTTCGTTTTGCCACGAGATCACATAGAGGTGTTGGTGAATATTACATGTATCACATGCTGCATATCATCTGCCCAGATTCACAACTCGCTCCCATTTTACCTTCCGTGAGTGGCCAGATATTCATGTATGGATGTAGCGCTCGCCGTAGTGCCCAGCGCATACATTTCCATTTAGACACAATGGCATAGAAATGGCACTGACTGATTTCCAACCTGTCTGCAGAAGTACAAGATAGAGCTGAAAGCAATTGCCTGAATGGTGCTGGCAAGGAAGCAGTTAATGATGGAGATACTGGGGAAGGAAAAGAGTTAACAAGTGGGAGGCCAGCAGACACCAATCACGCATACAGATGAAATTTCATATGCTATGGTAGGCCATGTCGATGTGAGAGAGGCTGCAAAGCTGGTAGAAGTCAGAATAAGAACGCATCAGTCTTCATTCTCACTGCCTTATTCAAGATGTGTCCAATGACAGGGTGTTGAACAAAGACAGCATTTGCCTCTCCATTGTCCTGCAGTCAGCACACAGAAGGCTGTGGTCTCCGGGGACCTGAATGGCAAGACCTGAGCGGTGTTCTGATCAACGTCATCATCCGATCACACCACTCCTACCACCCATCATCCCTGTGTCAAAGCTAAATGATGGTTATTTTATGAACTCCCCTCACATCGCGCTCTCAAAGATCAAATTCACAGGAGGGCTTCTCTAATAGGAAACTGGGGTGCCATATAGGTCTTTGATCGGTCTCTTAAGAGACTAGTGATGTCACACAGCAAATTTTATGTGCGAAATGCCACTTTATGCTGTCTTCTTTTACGGTCAAGGTCAGCCATCACGACCTGTTGGTTCTCTGGCCTGGCTTCATATATTGTGTATATTAGCAGCATAACACTAAATATGGTACACTGTTGACAACTATTGGCCAAACAAGTATTGATGTGTAGTTATGCCGGGCTTGCCATCCATCACTATGTTCTGTCATGGCGTCCGATCACACAGCACGATCGCATCTTCCATATTGTGTTGAGTCCAAAGCTGTGAAGTCATAAGTTAACATTTGTGACATGACTTGTGATATGGTAGCAGTAAATGATACTGG
This sequence comes from Amphiduros pacificus, assembly GCA_949316495.1. Classification (NCBI taxonomy): domain Eukaryota; kingdom Metazoa; phylum Annelida; class Polychaeta; order Phyllodocida; family Hesionidae; genus Amphiduros; species Amphiduros pacificus. Next base: position 35,218,987 of record OX439001.1, read on the forward strand.
TCATATATCATACATGGCCGTGCTTTGCTGAACTTGGCCACAAGATGCTTTAAGTTTTCCTCAATATGATAAATGTATTACAAAGTCAAGCCAAAGTTTGTTTTATGCATTTAAATCTGATTTATGGCAATAAGGCACAAGTGCACCTTAAACTTATATATAAGTCTGTCTGTCGGACTGTCAGTGACTTGTTATACCATGTAAATAGAGTGTCATCCCAAAAATTTCAACAAAAAAAAAAAAATTCCAGTTAGAAGAAAGTGCTATGTATTGTGTGATGTTTGATGGTGGCAATATCCTGGTGATTTACTGATGTCTGATTGCGCAACCACAGAGCTATTATTGTGTTTTATGTTTCACTAAATGAATTTGGACAAATCTCCTTGCTAATGGCCATTTATTGTTAATCCAGTTCCTTTCTGTGTATCTCACCCATTATATTTTTATAGACATTCTTTTGCCTGAAGACACATTCTGAATAAAAAATTTATACTTTTTTTTATATTGATATATGTTAAATGAATCTTACATAATGAGTGGAAGCAGTTTCTACCTGGTAGCACATGGAATGGGAATATAATAATATTATGATGAATGACTCTGCCAATCTATTGTGCAGTCCTGATGAAAATGTATGCTGACAATGGCGGGATGGCAAGGAATCAACACTGAGTAATCTATAGCTGATATCGGGGTAGGATAAATACGTAGTGGACGAACAATGCTTGTTATTGCAGGGGATTGGATAGGGCGCAGTGTTATCATACAGATTGGCTCCGTTTTATTTGCGATTGGTAGGTTTATACCGTCAAAGTATTGTTGCTGTAGTTTGACTTCCTCCTGTAATTGTAAAATAACTGTGTTTATAGTCCACGGTTAAATTAAATATAGAATATTTATGATGTGAATAGCGCTGTAGGAGGCGACCCCAACAGGACTAATATGGTAGCAGGTTGTGTTGTACATTTCCACGATGGCCCTTTTAGTTAAAGGGCTATGTTTGTTGTCACGACGACCTGATCCATGACCCAGAAAGGGCCACACAAAGATGACACTCTCGACCAATCATTATAAAGCACCAAACTGTCTCCACAAAAACACCACCTCAAAGGTACATGGGCTGGAGGTTAAAATGCTATGTGACAGCATGAGCAATACCAGAACATACGCATCCAGAAAGGAAAGTGGCGGCCAGGAGGGTTGGAGGCCAGCCAGACTGTGTTGGTTTAGCATGTTTGGAAGGGAAGAATGCTAGTCTGTGGATGTCAGGAGAGCAGGAATGGTTAGATGACATGGTTATACAAACGTATATCACAGCACTGAATGGGTTGGAAGGTGGTGGGGTTTAATGGACTTGGTCTATCTCAAGATGATGTGTCCTTGGCGGGAGGTGAAGAAATGCCATGCGTTACTCAAGTCTTTATCAATAGAAGAATGTAGACTGTCCTCTAACGGTTTTGTATAGGCTAGATACAGAATGGTAAATGTCAGAGCAGAGAAGGCAGGAAGGCTTATGTATAAATGTTACTTTTGCAGTGATAATATCACTGCCATCATCGTCTGTGTCAAACAACATCTAAAATTCCCTCTAGCAAAATATAATATCTGCTAGCATAATTGTGTGAGGGTGGTCGGGTTGGGGCAGGATGATTGACAGAGAGCTGGGTTGCCTTATATGAAAGAATAAAGAAAACGTCATTCAGAAATTGCCATGATCAGTGTTCTCTTTGGTGGCGTTCTCTCTATGTGAGGCAGGATTTCAAACCCTGGAACATATTAGGGTTTATGATATAAGAACATATAATGGTGTCCGCTTTGACCGGCATGGAAGTCATAAGTTGTTATAATATGCACATAATGAGGATCATTAGGAGATGATTGTCTTCAGTTCGGCAATATAAGGGGTAGATCTACTCTATAATGTTTGTGTCCAGCCTCCTCCCCACAAGATATGTATTCTGTATTTAGGAAATGAACATTTAAGTGCTATGAACAGACTGAGTCTGGTATCTGCACTATATAAATTTTATTTTTGTTATTATTATTAATGATAGAATGATAATTCTAAATTTAGTGAGACCAAAAGAAAATGTTCCCCTCCTCCCAGAAAACTCCTGGATCTGCTACTGAGACCCGCCGTGTTGCTAGTACAGGGCCTTATGGGATCGAAAAGAACTTAACGGCAATGATTAATAGTGGAAATGTCCATTTGCAGAAAAAAATATTCCTTTATGATATTATTGTTGTGAGCAAACTGCAGTGGATTGAAATTAGGTGAAAATAAATATCATTCCATGCTAATAGTGCCAGGATTCCCTTATGAAATTGAAAGCTCATGAAATAATTGAAACAAACAAAAAGCCATGGCATAATCATTAGGGATGGATGAGTTAAGGCCTTGCAAGCTCATTGTGAGTCAGAAAGGCTTTGGGCACAGCCAGGGGAAATCAAAGCTCAGTTAGAACACCACTTGGTGCCAAATGGCTTAGACAGGCCAAGATGCTTACACAATCAATCGCATAATCAGCCTTTCTCCCAGCAAGTATATCACCTTTTCTTATGTTATGCTTTGGTATTACCAGATCTATCACACCATGTATACATCATATATATTTATATTATTTATATGTATCATACTATCTTTGAACTTGAGCACCATTTATCTTGAAGATTCCTATGAGTATCATAAGATCTCTCAGATACTACATCATGTATTCTTACATGATCCTGACCATCATGTTTCTTTGCATGATCCTGATCATCATGCACCTTTCAATGATCCTGATTATCATGTGTCTTTGTATGATCTTGATCATCATGCAAAGTATTTTTGCATGATCTTGATCATCATGCAACTTTGAATGATCCTGATCATGCGTGCAAAGAATCTGAATGATCCTGATCATCATGTATATTTGAATGATCATGATCATCATGCATCTTTGCATGATCCTGGTCATCAAGCAAGCAGAGTAGACTGCTGGGAGGTTTATCTTAACTTGTCTGTGGGACAGTTTATTGAATCACGCAGCAGGTTACAGCCACCGCACACAGCCCTATCAATCTTGAGTATTTGCACACACTGATATGGAAGAAGAAAATACTGTGTAATAGAACGGTTGGGGTGTAGATCATGTTGTACTGTTTGCCGTGAGAAGGTGACTGTTGGCTGTGTCCGACCTGGTCAAATATGCCCACATACTGCAGGAGAAAGGTCGACAAATATAGGACTGGCGCTTCTGAAATATAAGCTGGGTGATGGTCTTGAGGTATCTTCTGTCAAAATTCCCAAGCCAATATTAGAACCTCAATTATTGCAATGAAGATTTTCTGGTGGAGAATGAAATTGGGGTTAATTTTAATGAGTCAAAGTCATCATTTTTGTCTATAATGTGATACTTGCAAAGATTTAGGTGAAAATAATCTAATATTTGCATATTATTTTATTTTACAGAAAAGTTCGAGCAGCCTGTGAAGATCAAATTGACTGACGTTAATGATGAGATCCCACATTTTGTCAATGTTCCACGGCCTTTTCTGGCAACCGTATCCCAGAATGCCCCTCCAGGAAGTAGCGTCTACCAGTTGATGGCACGAGATGATGACAGGGCCAGCGTGGTCCAGTATACTCTGGAATCGGGTAAGTGTTGTCATGGTTACCTCTTGTATTTTATGTTACACTTTAATGCAAGCTATTCCTAAAATGAGAACAATTAATAATGAAAGCCATTCAATATGAAAGCTCATCTAGAGAAATGTTTAGGAATTGGATGAATGAAAAAACCTAAAATAGATACATTATCTGGTACAATTACAGCATTTTATGAGTTTGTGTTTGAAAACAATACATCACCTAGGCTGGTTATATAAGCAAATATTTACGCTTGGCAGGTCTATAGCAGTTGTGCTTTATTGTCCATACTCATTATTGATAGATGCGGACAAACTGGAATCCTTATATTCATCATTACATTACACAATTACTGCATCCTTCACTGGAAAATTTCATATATTTAAATATATATCATCAATAATTTTATCGTTGTCAATTAAATGCAATCAAATCAACTTAAAAATTAGACTTTTGATGCTGCCGATGTCAATTTTTTTCTCCAGTTTTTAATATTAAACAAGACAAGATATTTGATCTGTGATACATCTGATATCAAATCACTGTTTATTAATCTCTTGGGGCAGCCATTTTAAGAAAGTCGTAGCTGTAATCTGCTTACACTAGGGATTTCGACCAGGCTCTGTCGTTTATAGTGTTTCTCCGAATTAACGCTGCTGGATCATGCAGAAATTTAGAATTTGATGATAGATTTGAATTAGGCTTTAAGAGTAGTGTCAAGATGGATGGAAGCTGGATGTGAGTGATGACAAATGATGGGTTAGTTGTGTGCTCTGTCTCAAAGAATGGAGAATGCCCCAGTTCTCGGATGGCATCCGCGTAACATGATCGGCCCTATATGTCTGAGTCATACTTGTAGAATTACAATTTGTATTCCAGTGTTCGCCAAAACTTTTTGACCCACATCAGACAATATGTCTGATGTTCAGCCAGCCAACATCAGACATTTGTCTTCAACATCAGACATTTCAACGCGTACTTTTTCTTTTTTATTTCGCGGCTTTTTCGTGCTTGTGACAGATAATAATAATAATAATAATAATAATAATAATAATAATAATAATAATAATAATAATAATAATGATTTGTATAGCGCTATATCAGACTAGGTCTGCTCATGGCGCGATATTCAGCTTATACTTACCTACATACCAACCTACATACCAACCTACATACCAACCTACATACCTACATACCAACCTACATATCTACCTACATACCTACCTACATACTAACCTACATACATACCAACCTACATACCTACCTACATATCTACCTAAAAATCTGCATACATACCTACATACATACCTACATATTTCTGATTATTTATCAATCGAAAATTAATCGAAAATCAATCGAAAATTAATCAAATATTTATTTAAAGAAAGCTAAGAATACCCAAAGTTGTAAAATTGTCGTCTGCTCTTCTCAGGCTTTTTGACTGGTACGTGACGTTTTTTAATATGAATTTGAACTAGAAATAATGATAGGGGACCAGATTACGAACCTCATTTGATTTATGTGTAAAGTCGTGCACGTTTTTGAAATTGTTAAATGAGTACGAATCTTGAAAAAAACGTGCTCGACTTTTGAACAGGAGTGAACACGGCGGAAATAATCAGGCGGGGACAAACGTAATGACCCGGATATAGCTCAAACTTTACAAAATGGCGGCAACCGAACATCTCCGAAAACGAACTAATAAAACGTATTTATGACGACTTCAATGAGAAACTGCGCAGGTAAAGAATGGCGGACAATTTGGCCGCCGTTGTCAGTCATTATCGGCGGACAATGTGAAATAACGGCCAGCTTTGTCCGACGGGCCGACGACTTTTGGCGAACACTGGTATTCTTTCTGATAATTGCCCAACTTCCGACACAAGTCAACCACCATATCATTTCGTGGGTAACTTGTCGATCTGCAAATGTCTGGTCATTGATTTTGTGCAAACTGTCTCTGAAATTTGACGTGTTATAATGTGTTGTAATGTTTTATTTCGGAAATAAGGTGATTATGTGGTTTGTATTTAAGATGTGCCAGATTTGTAAATTATGCTCAAAGTTTTTGGATCTGTGGTATTTTAGAACAAATGTGGGACAAAATAAGGGATTTCAGACCATGTGATCTTTCATTTTTAAATTGAATTAAGAAAAATGTAATATATATCTCATTTAGAATTTGTTTTCATTAAACCTCAAAGGAAGACGTGACAAAGGATAAATGATGTTCGTCTACCAGTTTTTTATTGTAAAGGAAATATCTTTTGCATTCCGAGAATCAATACATTGGCAGCTTAGTTTGCAGTCAGGAAGTTCTTTTTTTTATATTGTAACCGTTAAAATTGGCATCATGTTTGCAAAAGTGGCAAAAACACTGTGATCGCAGTTGCCATATTGATGGTGGCAAAACACAAGTTGTGCATTCAAGTAGCACTTGACAGTGCTGTGAAAAGCAGCGGGGAGGAAAATATGAAGGTCCCCCGCCCCCACACACCTCCGCCCAGGTATCAGTAGGTACATACTCTGTCATTATCAGGCCGCCTTCTTAAAGCACTAACACGTTTCCCTTCCCCGAAAAAATATGAAAATGTGCTTTTTCAAAGAAATTCGCCAAGAAAGAGATTGCATAATGGAATGGAGGTACTAATTATGCGTGGATTCTGTTTTAGCTGCAAATGTTTCAGTCTTGTCTCATTATAATTATGTGAATTGAAAATTAATTGAGTCTGATGAAAAGGCAAAAATGAAATTGTGGAATTATCTCTAAATTAATGCTTTTCATTACGTTTTGGATTATAGAAGTAATTAACTAATTATCATCAATATAGATATTTGTTATGAGGAAACAGTAAATCTGTCAACTCACTAGTGTAATTGTGAAATAGGTTTGTAAGATCGGGAATAAGCTAATATGTTTGAATTGAGTTTTATATGAAATTTCATGTGCTATTTTGATATAAAACAGAACACATAATATTACATTTGTGGAAAGATATTGTGCATTATTCATAATCGTAAAAAAAATAAACAAATGTTAGAAATGCAAAAACGGTTATGAATAGTGTTCCTTCAAATTCATATGTTTTCTAATAAAGTGCTCATTCAAATGTCATTTCTTTATTTGAAAGATAGATAATCAAATGGCAGAAAACATTTTATTCTTCATCTTATTGTCATGATTATGCTTTACAGATTCATGCCTTAACTTCCTAGTGATAATATCTCTTTAAATAATTTGTGCTGAAAATTAATCTCCCGGTATGAAAATAGAAATAAAAACAGTATCAGAAAATATAATGAATCAAGAAATTAGCTTTCAGGAGCAAAAACGATTCATCCAAATATGAATTGAGGGCCTTAAAATTCTGTTGGTTTAAGATACTTTAATGATAAAAACAATATTTGCTTATGTCCAGTTGTGATGTGGACTTTTTTTGGTGGAATTTATTTTGTCAGTCAGGTCCTACCTGTGATGGGTATGCATGACAAGCTTGCATGATTGCATCGCTATTTTGGCAATTCCACTTTTTTATGCTGGGTAACCTGTTGTAATGTAAACACATAAAACAGCTGCCAGGTAAAAACTCAACTTCAAAGTAGGAGCAAAGTGTGTCTGGGCCGTAAATCTGCAACTTGATCATGCTAAGTTCTCAGTGTAAATATGACAGCCACTCTGTGTGGCACTAATTTGGAAATAGAATGACCATTAATAATGGCAACAGAGAAAGGCATTTTGACAGGTTATGGAATAATATGATTCAGCTTGGCAAATAAATGGCGGCATTAAAAAAAAAGAGTCTCTTTTATGTTATATTTTTTTATGTTATAATATGAGAGAATGGTGACGTATATTGTGAACGTTTATTGCAGGAGGAGAGGATAGGTTCGAAGTGGATCGTGAAAGCGGCGTGGTGCGTACCCGTGGTAACCAGCCATTCCGTCCGGGCAAGGAGTATGAGATTGGGGTATCGGCACAGGACATCGCCGCCCGCAGCCCACAGAAATCGCCCACCCACTCGCTGAGAATACTGGTGGGAGAACGCAATCCTCAGTTCTATGAGATGCAGTATATTGCCTATGTGAACGAAGACGCCAGGGTGCAACAGGAGTAAGTTGTCTCAAATCAGGCCAATAAGTTTGCCAATATCTTGAGTATTATATATATATATATCTAATTTTGTTCATGTTTTATCCATATTTATCTCAAAGACTTTATCTCAAGCGAAATATTCACTCAGGGAAGCAAACCAATCAGAATTTATCATGAGGAAAAGTTGACAACTCATAGCAAAACACAACAACATTTAAGGCATTTATTTCTGTATCTTTGGGTGTAAGATAAATTGGATAGTACATGTATATATATTTGCAAGAAAAATCTTATCCTGAGAATTTTTTTTTTGGCTGAGCTGCTAAGTGGTGTGCATCCCTAGTTACCAGGGAAGAGAATAAAGACTCCTTTTCCGTGGATGTTTTTTCATGTAATGCCATAAGAAAGCTTGTCTTTGACTTTGCATCAAAGCCTTGTCCACAGACAAACGGAGGGGTAGAGCTTGGTGACTAAGCACTGTCCCTAAGCAGCGGTGACAGCCACATCTCTGTTGAGCATTGTCGAGCTCGTCCTCCTGTGATAGCAGTAACATGTAAGACATGCCAAACAGCACAAAGGCATAACAGTGACTGTGTCAGGCAGGCTGCGGGCATGCTCAGCACTTCCGTGGTAACGTTGTTGTTTCGGGCGTGTTATCATAGGTCATGAAATGCTACAAGACACAGGACAGAAAGAAAGCAAAGATGTTAAGTCTCAGTTGTGGGTGCCGACATTGGCCTGGTTGTCTTTGTTAATCAATGGAAGGCAAATCAGGGTGTGAGATGTTTTTAGGAGGAGTGGGGAAAATGTCTGTCCCTCCGTCCGTCCATCAACATTTTCAACCACAAGGTGTTGCCAGTCTTTGCCAAAAATTCTGGCCCACATCAGACATTACGTCCAACATTCAGAAAGCCAATGTCAGAAATTTATCTTTAGCATTAGACATTTCAACGTGTATGCCCTTGAGCCAATTTTCTCAAGCTACGGTTTGACTGGAACCCTTTCATAATCGTGATTTTGTCATAGCAGAGAGTATGGTAGGAAACCAGAGAAATGAAAGTCAGAAGCAACCATTGTTTCATAGGAGGTACACGATTACCGTGCATATCTGGACTGCAAAGCCCACAGAAAGTTTGCTAGTTGCACAGTTTATATGTTTTCATTTAAGTCAGCAGAGCTATCAACCCAGGGGGTTATGTTTTTGTGGTGTTAGGTGCTTTGATTTCAGTGACAATGAACGCTCAAAGCTCAGAGCTGTGATACAATCAGAGAAGCAGAAGTGTGGAAAGGACAGAGATTTTCCACAGATTATGAATATTTCCAGCTCTCTCCTGCAGATTGTGAGATGATCACTGATGAAACACTCTGGTCACAAGCCACCTGGGCCCCAGACCTGTGTCCATTTACATCGAAGTCACTAAAATCAAAGGTCGTATGTCAGGCATCAGAGCAGATCAAACCTGAGCGCTGCTACCTGACATCTCACACAGACACAATAACAGGCACCAAGCAGGGCCTGTACTGCTTGGTGCCTGTATTGGCTCCAGATTGATGTGGGGGACAAGGATTCTCGCAGACAAAGCAGTCTGTTCATGTCTTGTTTACAAGAGTGTTGCAACCACCTCTGGTGTCTGATTGTAAGCAACCCTCACACCTGAGACCTAGTGGAATCCTTGTCTTTGAGGTACAAGACTGAGTCTACCCAGACAGCCAGACATCTAGTGTATGGTGGTAGGCTATGGTTACACCTCACACCTGTGGCTCCCCCCAGACAGCCAGCTAGAGTCATATTCCTAATGGTCCAAGACTGAGGCTCCCCAGACAGCCAGACAGCCAGACAGCCAGACAGCCAAACAGCCAGTGTCTGGTGGTTAGCTATGGTCAACCCTCACACCTGAGACCTAGTGGAGTCCTTGTCCTTGAGGTACAAGACTGAGTCTACCCAGACAGCCAGACATCTCGTGTATGGTGGTAGGCTATGGTTACACCTCACACCTGTGGCTCCCCCCAGACAGCCAGCTAGAGTCATATTCCTCATGGTCCAAGACTGAGGCTCCCCAGACAGCCAGACAGCCAAACAGCCAGTGTCTGGTGGTTAGCTATGGTCAACCCTCAAACCTGAGGCTTCCCAAACAGCCAGACCTATAGTGTATGGAAATTAGCTATGGCCAAGCTTCACACCTGATGGAGTTCAGTACCTTGAGGTCTAATACCATGTCTACTCCAAGAATCTCCAGCCAGACAGTTATAATCCAGACAAAATATATACCGTATGTAAGAGTAGACACTCAGCCAGAAACTGAAACTTACAAGCCCGGCTGTACACATTACCAGATACACTTTCACCAGTGTTGACTCCTTAATGTCATAATAAGATTCTTACTTGATTATTCCTTGATTCTTACTTGACGTTACAGGAAATCCCTAAGTGGCCCTTGTATTATGGAATATGCTTGTTATGCATGAGGTGCATGGCGGGAATGTGGCCGGCATATTGTAGGACATTGCTGGGATCAGATCCTGGGTGGCAAGTAGGAGGTTCTCTCGGTGGCATTAAGGCCCCGGCATGACCTGGGGGGACGGCAGGTTACCTCACTTTAACATCACAAGTAAAGTGTTGCTGGGAGGCACCAGGTGAAGTACTGGGCAGGGCAGGCACTAAAACACTGTGTGACAAAGTAGAACTGTCCTGTAGGGGGCAGCATAAGGCATCAGCCGTGGCAACATACATGGCCAAGAGTAATCGGTGATTGGAAACCCCCGCAAGAAATGGCAACTGTAATGGATGCCTGCCACTTGCAAGATATCATGATCTATAGCAAAAGTACAGCCATTGTTTTTTTTTGGTCTCAATTCTGCACCTTAACTTCACTGGCTTATTTGAAGAAAAAAATGAGAAAGACTTCTCTTGTTTTCGTGTGTGATAAAAATTGAATAAGAGGTGTTAATTTATAGGACAGCACAACACTCTAAATATATATTTAGTTTGCTATGTTAACAGTGATATCATCAGAGCTTGCCAATTCAAAAACAATGATTTCAAAATTTTGTAAATCAGATTAGTGGATTGATTCAAATAAACAGATTGTTTGCATTCAGAGATCAATGAGGTCCATTGTATGGAAAGTTTTAAATCATTTGTAGATAGCATTCAAACAATGGATCTTTAGATTTAAGAAAAGGTCACTTTTGATGTTCCCAGCCCTATAACACAGTGGCCCTAGGTATTTATCGGTGAAATACAAAGTTCATAGTCAAATATATCAAAAACAATCATTCTGATCTGATCTTAATATATATTTAGATAATTATGACACTGTCAGATTTGACAAAGTTTTTGCTCTGTTATTATGAGAGTGTTGTTGTCCTTTAAGATAGGGAGATGTCAATGAGAGGTGAGACTGGGCCCCACACAGTGAAGTGGGCCAGATGACACTATCAGCCACCCCCAGCAACAGATTATGACGTTGATATTATGGCCAAGTAAAGCAGGGGATGCAGATAGAATGGGAGAAGGTGGCACTCGCAGGCAGGAGATAGGATTGGCAGTGTAGTGAGGGGGGCCGGCCTGTCAGACGCAGGATCTCCCCAGCTCAGGGAAGGTGAGACTGCAGACTAGTGGCAAGGTCCTCTCACTGCCATGTGTCTCCCTGCCGTCTGCTCTGACAGATCCCAAATTAATTGATTGGTCAGCCCGAGGACTGCCAGCCTGTAGAAGGGCGGTAAAATCAAGCACAAAACCCATAGAAAATCTGCCCATGTCACACTGTGGCCTGAGATGTGATTAAACAGAAATTAAGGAGCTTTTGGGAGCAGTGAAGCAAGATTTAAACAAGACTAAAATAGCATGATGCTACATCATGCTGGCTTTCTCCAGACAAGAGCAAGAATCTAATATATGGAAATCAAGGGAAAATAGTTTTAAAGTTCAAAAGAAGAGATTTTGGCCTTTGTTTTTTCAGCAAGGGTGATCTGTCATTAATGTTGTCTTTACATCTAATTGTATAATATGCACTGGCAACCAGTTAAAGTCACATAACCTGATTATGGCTTGTTGACCATACATGATGGCTTGTTGACCATACATGATGGCTTGTTGACCATACAAGATGGCTTATTGACCATACATGATGGCTTGTTGACCATACATGATGGCTTATTGACCATACATGATGGCTTGTTGATCATACATGATGGCTTGTTGACCATACATGATGGCTTATTGATCATACATGATGGCTTATTGATCATACATGGTGACTTGCTGATCATACAAGATGGCTTATTGATCATACATGATGGCTTGCTGATCATACATGATGGCTTATTGATCATACATGATGGCTTATTGATCATACATGATGGCTTATTGATCATACATGGTGACTTGCTGATCATACATGATGGCTTATTGATCATACATGATGGCATGTTGATCATACATAGTGGATTGTTAATCATATATGGTAGCTTGCTTTAATGTGCTTTTCACTTATAATATTCATGTCCTCACATGAGAAATACAAATTGAAAAATACAAACATTTCGTCGTGTCGCTGCACATGTGGATGTTACAGTTGTCTCATCCGGTGCATTATGGGATATGGCCGATCTCATGCCTCTCAGCCATTACTTCAAGCCAGCGTGCACCATTTCACCAAATCTTGGTAGATTTCTCTCGGGATCATCTTGGAAATGGATTAATGGAATAAAACACAAAATTTGTGCTTGCCATCATTCATCTCACCCTCTGTTTTTATCCCAGTTGAATTTGCAGCCATCTTATGTCAGTGGGGGTTTGATTTCATTTCCTGAAATTTTTTGTTCGGTGGAGGAGGAATGTTTATTTATATATTTTTACAGATGTGCAAGTAAATTCACATTAAGCCAGAAGATTAGTATTTTCAAATAGATCAATAAGGAAATGTAGGTATTATATCTCACAAAGATAAAATTCACATTTAAAATCTTAGTGCAATTTGCATATCAGGAATCTAAGTAATCTCCTTGCATTTTGCACATTTTACACGTTCTATATTTAGATTTTTATGGAATAGTGTTTTGCCACCAAGAATTGTCCTGTCTAATATTTATATTGGAGAGATATAATCTAATCACACAGCATGTGCTGGTCATGGAATAACATTAAGGACATGTGATGGAAGGCTTTGATGCTGGGTAGCATTACCATGACAACAGATGTACAAGTCAGAGATTGCCTCACATGAAGGACAGATATTGTCCATGCATTTGAAAATGCTCTGAGAATCTCATGTTTTGACATGAGAAGATCAAAGAGAGAGCATGTCATGACATGGCTATCTGTCTTATGTCCCTCCCGCCCCTCCTCCTCATAATGGAACATGCAAACATGTAACATGCCTCAAAACATGCTCTGTTCAGGTGAGATCTGAGAATAGAATGGCCATGGTTAAGCTGCATGCAGACCACCAACAGGTGGAGCTAGTTGCATGCTTGCCCCTTAATGATCGACAAGGGGGAGAGATTTTATTATTGTGAAGTGTGTTGCATCAATAAGAATGGGTTTGTTCTTTGTCACAGCTTGCTTTATGCTTAGATTAATACACCTATCACTCGAAGCTCGATGTGAGAAAGACTTATGATTGGACAGTATAGTTGAGTGGCACATTCATGATGGCAAGCTGAAGGCAGTCCATTAAAGTGAAGTCAGGTCTATATAGAGAGTGGCACATTCATGATAGAAAGCTGACAGCAGTCCATTAAAGTGAAGTCAGGTCTATATAGAGAGTGGCACATTCATGATAGAAAGCTGACAGCAGTCCATTAAAGTGAAGTCAGGTCTATATAGAGAGCGGCACATTCATGATGGAAAGCTGAAGGCAATCCATTAAAGTGAAGTCAGGTCTATATAGAGAGCGGCACATTCATGATGGAAAGCTGAAGGCAGTCCATTAAAGTGAAGTTAGGTCTATATAGAGAGCGGCACATTCATGATGGAAAGCTGAAGGCAGTCCATTAAAGTGAAGTCAGGTCTATATAGAGAGTGGCACATTCATGATGGAAAGCTGAAGGCAATCCATTAAAGTGAAGTCAGGTCTATATAGAGAGCGGCACATTCATGATAGAAAGCTGACGGGAGACCATTAAAGTGAAGTCTGTAGGTCTGTCAGTTTCACTCAGATTTCTCATTATGTCATATTGAAAAAAAACGATACATGTCACCAATAGTGTGGGGCAAAAGTTAACTGTGGCTAAAATGTGGCTGAAATTTAACAGTGTCATATAAAAAAAACCACCGAATCTTGCTGGCAAATGCATGTATATTTATTTTAGCATTCTCCACATAACAGTGAGCATTGAGTACAAGAAATGTGGCAGAAAGCAATAAATTTGGATAGAAGCAATAAAGCGGGCAGGAGAAGTGAATGGTTTCAGTGGTGTAGACATTGTGTGGAGGGGGGGATGATGGATGTGTCAGCAGAATGCCACTGATGGATGACACCTCAGACAGACAACAAGATTCATTTGATTTAGGCCAAGACTTATCTATCATCCTCCATTATGCCTCATCCACCACGCCCCATCTGCTGGCAGAAAAAAAAACTAACAAACTTTGAGAAATGTGTATTGTGAAAACCTGTGGCTTGCAAGGTCAATGTAAAAGTCGACACTTTGTTCTGGAAACCTGAGTGTTGTGTGTTTGATTCAATACAAATAAGATATGGATATGAGGGATTGGTGGTTTTGAGTGATGTGCTCAGGTGGAATGCTGGTGTTTAATTGGTGCAGGTCATGATGGATAATGTCACCGGTCCATCCTGCTCACATTGCAGTGGGTAACTTATGCTGTATCTGAGGTATACTGTATCTCGCGTTCAGTGCTGTATCTCGCGTTCAGTGCTGTATCTCGCGTTCAGTGCTGTATCTCGCGTTCAGTGCTGTATCTCGCGTTCAGTGCTGAGTATCTCGTGTTCAGTGCTGTATCTTGCATTCAGTGCTGTATTTCAGGTTCAGTGTTGTATCTCAGGTTCAGTGCTGTGTCTCGCGTTCAGTGCTGTATCTCAGGTTCAGTGCTGTATCTCGCGTTCAGTGCTGTATCTCGCGTTCAGTGTTGGATCTCAGGTTCAGTGCTGAGTATCTCGTGTTCAGTGCTGTATCTTGCATTCAGTGCTGTATTTCAGGTTCAGTGTTGTATCTCAGGTTCAGTGTTGTATCTCAGGTTCAGTGCTGTATCTCGCATTCAGTGCTGTATCTCAGGTTCAGTGCTGTATCTCGCATTCAGTGCTGTATCTTGCGTTCAATGCTGTATCTCAGGTTCAGTGCTGTATCTCGTGTTCAGTGCTGTATCTTGCGTTCAGTGCTTCATCTCAGGTTCAGTGCTGAGTATCTCGGGTTCAGTGCTGTATCTTGCGTTCAGTACTGTATCTCGCGTTCAGTGTTGTATCTCGCGTTCAGTGGTGTATATCAGTTTCAGTGCTAAGCATCTGAGGACCAAGTTGTATATTTGATATTCTGGCATCACTTTACATGTCAGACAAAGGGATGAGGAAAAGAATCATAAGAGGGGTACACCATAATGGGGAGAAGAGTGGATCAGTAATGGATTATCCGTGAATTATTGATGGGGATTATCTAGTTTGTATTAAGAGGAAGTAGGCATAATGTCTGGATCATCCTAATAAACTTAAAGCAAGCACTGAGATTATCATAGTCTGACTACAGCCAGAATAACATCTCTTAAGAATCTGTTTTATTATTCTGACCTTTGACATTTGAAAACTTGAAATATTACTTGTCTGGCATTTAATCTATAGAGATATGAGTAGGCCCGGATTATATATAAATGGATCTGGATGATAAGCTGATTTTAATCAGAGAACGTGTACGGCTTCCAACTCAGTGTCATGTGCCCTGAGCCGAGGAAGCCAAACCTGAACACTGCCTTATGGAAACCTCAAACTGCCAAAGCTACTTTGCTAGATTAGTTGCTCATCAAACATTCTTGAAGTTCAGTGAGAAGGTATTTAACTGCCGTACAAAATGGGAAATGTATTGAGCGGTCACAGTTTATCATCAGCCATTAGCTCGTTTGTGAATTATGGTTTTGAATGTTTTATGAGAAGTATAGAATCCATGCAAGTTGTTGCCATAAAGAAGTTCCTGCTGAATGGTGGAATACATCAGTATATACATGCATACCCCCCCCCCCCCAAAAAAAAAGTCGGTCTTAAAAGAGAATTGCATGAATGAATAAATGGTGACAACTAAGAAATGCATAACAATATAAGTTTATGACAAGATTCAGCATATGATGAGGGGGGGGGGGGGGAGTATTTCCATAAATATGGCTGGTGAAGTGGGGGACCAGTCCACAGTGGACCAGTCATGATAGGGAACCAGTAAGTGTCTCCTATTATATTAGTATAACAGTGGTGAAGAGTGCATAACACTTGACCCGAGGCAAGGAGACATGAGCACATTCACAGGTATGGGGGAGGCCCCCGTTATTGCCACATTATTCCGGAATCTCATTCCAATAACGAGAAATGCATCCTCTGTGATATTTCCATATAATACTCAGAGAGACGAGAGAGAGACAGAAATATTCAGTTCTGGGCATAATGGTCGGTTTTGTAGGCAGCATTCAAGCCCCAGGCCAAATATTAGAATGGCTGTAGTGCTAGGGCGTAGTAAATCACAGCTTTATGTGAGAGATGTCACAGCATAAGGGCACACAACCACATTTTTATCCTCTCCCATAATGGGGAAAGACAGAGACATGCTTAATGCGGTGTTACAGACCATAACCTCCGACCAATATCACACAAAGTTTGGATAATTTTTGCCCATCTCTTCTTTTTTTTTTCTTTGTGGAGTCAGACTGTGTGTTGGAAGGGGTGCCCCCAAAAAAGCAATAATTTTCCTTTGAAGGATCTGGATTCTAAAATTTTGATGGATTGCATTGTCACAAAGTAATAAGTGCATTTGGGAGCATAAAAATGTGCAATTATTTTTTGTGTCTCCAGGCAATTAGGATAATGCTAAATCTGTTCCGCAAGCTTTTGTGTACACAACTGAATTAATTCCGCCTGCAGTTATAATCACATTTAAACTACAAATGAGAATGTGACACTTGAGTCTCAGGGCAGAGTTATATAGTGGTCATATATGTCACAAGAGAGAAGTTTAAAATTAAAATGTTTGACCCAAACAACCAAAGGGGTTTGGACATTTAAACATAAATCATATCTCTCTCATTGCAATATGCTGTTTTCTCACATTATTTACAATTATCTTTTGCTGTTTCTCAAAACTTTTAAAGAAAGCAGTAAACTCAAATGTCATCACTGTGAAAGCAAAATGATGTTATGATCCCAAAGCCTCAACTTGAGATTTTTATGTTATCTTTAATGCTATTTGTATTATTGTTTATCCCCGTCTCCAAAAAGTAATGATTTACCAACCACCCCAATGGGCATTACCATATAAATATATAACTATAGATTTTTGAATATCTCTACCAAAATATGATCTGTGGCAAGAGTATCAATTCAGCAGATCAATAGCATTTTGTCTCGGGAGGACATTTATTAGTAAATATATGGTAGTATTGATATAGGCCAGTGTCAGATTGTCCCAAACACCATGACAACGAAAGATTGGAGAGACCCTGGTGGTGGTGAAGGTTATCGACTGCCTGTTTTAGAGCACCAGAGCGTATGGAACGAGGGGAGGGTCACATACTGACAACGATTTTCACTTAAGTTTCGCTGCTATTGAGACTACATATATGTGCATGTTGGTTGGGGTACAAAGTTGCGGAGAACAGAAAGCAAGTGTGAACGAGCTTGGTGTGGCTCAATATAAAGTGCACAACAGCTCTCCTGAGATGGGTTTCCCTTGTTGGGTGGGGCCCGGGTAAAGCCACACTAGGGCCCCACACCACATCAATAATGTGACACTTGCCTAGGAGACAGATGCTACATTGTGAGGCAAATGGATGAGTCTTGTCTGTCACTTCTATCTGCATCCTGCCAACTCACCAGCAAACCAAAACACTTTCCTTGTAGGAAAAGAGCCGACACCAAGATAAATGTAATTTAACGTACCAAGTACAATGTTTTGCCACAAAACAGGTAAATTACAGGGAAGCAATTTGTCAATGTTAGAAAGAAAATAATCCGCACAAGTAGCAGGAGAGACGAGCAAAAACATGAGCATTTCTAAATGTGTATGATAAATGAGTGTCGGAAATGTCAGTGTGCTAAATATGAAACAGTATCCATCACAATAAACTGACACCTGTGATTCCCAGGCCAGTCACACGGCTTTGCCATACACACACCATATAATCACACATGCCCTTAAATGGGTGGTCCGTCTCTATTATTAATGCTAACACAGACACCCCTGCACCGCACTGTGATCTGAAAATTAGAAGTTTCCCAAGCTGATTCATTCTTCATTGGCTTAGAGCATTGAATTACATATTCAGCCAGAAGAAGCTGAGATTTAGAGAGAGAAAAAAAACAAAAATGTGTCACAAGCGCATGGTATTATATACTTGTGTTTCGCATATCACCTTTCCTGCATATTGTAGCTTTGCTTTAATTAACTCTGCGATGATCAACATAAAATTCCCCATAATTGGTCTGTTCCTACAATATATTATGGGATGTGAGTCAGATTTAGGGCCATGGAGGAAAATATATGATATTAGATAGTTTTGACTAAATTTTTATCAGCATCTCAGTTCTGAACATGGTGTCTTCCTACGTGCTTTTAAGACTCTGATATCTCAATGTAAAATCTGTTGTTCTTTTCAAATAAATGACAATAAAAACTTCCCTCTATATATATATATATCTGAGAATTTAAAATATAGGCGTGTGATTTATTTTGTTTTTCATCTGACCATAGTGTCTTCTTCTGTGCTTTTAATTCTCTGATGTCGCAGTGTAAAATCTGTTGTTCTTTTCAATTAAATAATAATAATAATAATAATAAAACTCCTCTGTACATGTCCGAGATTTTGAAATTGATATGATTTGTTTTGTTTTGTAGACTGACGGAGGTGAAGGCCTACTCGCACCAGGGATACCCCATCACGTATGAGCTGATGACCGAGTCAGGAGGCAGCTCCAATGAGTTTGCCATAGACTCTAACACCGGTGTGATTGACTTGCTGCGGATGCTGGACTATGAGAAAGATCCCACCCAGTACCATCTGATCGTGAGGGCCACGGAGAACGGCAGACCTCCCCGCTACAGCACCGTCAATGTCAGTACCTCCTCCTCCCCATAACAAATCTCTTGTTTCTGAGTTTAAAATACAAGCAAGTCCTTTTTGTTTGAT
Organism: Amphiduros pacificus; assembly: GCA_949316495.1. Taxonomy (NCBI): domain Eukaryota; kingdom Metazoa; phylum Annelida; class Polychaeta; order Phyllodocida; family Hesionidae; genus Amphiduros; species Amphiduros pacificus. The sequence goes on from OX439001.1 coordinate 35,238,049, forward strand.
ATAGAATATTTGTTTTCCAGATATTGCTTTATGAACAAGGAAGATTTTTATAAAAAAAGCCAATGCTATGATGATTAAACATGTTTTACACACTCGTATTGTAGATGTTTCATAAAAAGTATCATGATTTTTTTCCACGGCAACATTTCTGAAATCATCCAAACTCAAAATTAGTGTAAAAAGTAGACTGCCATGTGCAAACAAACTGATTGTGTTTAATGCGTAGAGTTTGGAAAGATAAGGATGTCCATTGGCACATACTGCGATGTCGGTATCTCAATCTTTCACAAATGAGTTATTCTGAAAAATCAAGATGACTCAATATAAGTACTTATGATATGAGGATAGATGATATTAGTTTGTGTGTTTGTATTTGACAGTTGATAATCAACTTGGTGGACCAGAATGATAACAAACCGATGTTCCCCCTGTCACAGTACATTGTACAGGGTATAGCAGAAACTGTGCCCAACGGAACTCACATCATACAAGGTGAGTCATGATAAATGGCCTTATGAGAAAACAAATTCTGACATTCCACAGTTGCGAAAACAAATTCATGTAGAGAGTGCACTGATAACGATTTTAATATTAAAAGGATAAGTTTATGTAAATAACATATCCAAGATAATGAACAAGTTCCAGACATTTTTATGGAATGAGTGTACGTCGACTGTATCAGATAGTCTGATGCCAGGGGCCAAAGTTGCTGATATTTTTGTTGGGGTTTTTTTGTGCAGCCAGCATTAGGGCACACCCTAGTGGTTTGGGGGGTGTTTGTTATTTGAGGCATCGGGGCATTGCTTGTATAAGATTTGATGCTTGTTTTTGTCTGTAGCATCCTTGACATAGTCTGTATATCTCACATGCCTCATCCCTCCAGTCATAACTTTCCCTGGAGTCAACCAGGGGTCAGCACTGCAGATTTATATAAAGTAATCAAAAATAATTATTTGCATGATAGGTTAGGAAAAAGTTTGAATGTATGTTTTTTTTTTGCAGAAATTTTGGACAGAACTGTAATACATATATATGGTAGATTATACAAAATGTTGAATTTTGTTGACATTTTCATGAGATTTATTCTGAGAGACCGGTATTGTATTTTTCAGTGACTGCAACTGACTTGGACTCAGTAACCAACTCTCAACTGACGTACAGTGTGAGTGATGGGAATTTTACGGTCGAGTCTCTCAATAACATTGGATACATCAAAACTGCCAGGTGAGCAAAATCATGATGGATTATTATCTGGATTAATACACATGGTCACTCTCTTCCATGCAAAAATTGATTAATCTGGAAAAAAAAAGGAATACATTTTTACACAGGAGAGATAAATGATTGGTTGCATTATTATGTTGGAAACAAGATGGAAAACAACTTTGAAGCACATTATATGAGAGAAAACATGTTATATGAAAAAAAGCATATTATATTAAAGAAAAACATTTTTATGAAAGAAAACACATAAAAGAAAGCATATAATATGAAAGAAAACATTTATATGAAAGAAAACATAAAAGAAAGCATATTTTGTGAAAGAAAACATATAATATGAAAGAGAACCTATGAAAGAAAGCATATTATATGAAAGAAAGCATATTATATGAAAGAAAACATTATATGAAAGAGAACCTATGAAAGAAAGCATATTATATGAAAGAAAACATATGAAAGAAAGCATATTATATGAAAGAAAGCATATTATATGAAAGAAAGCAATATATGAGAGAAAATATATTTATGAGAGAAAGCATATTACATGAGATAAAGTAATTTATTTTTCTTTTCTCTTCTCTTCCCAGGACATTGGATTTTGACCAGCTGCCTGACCACACATACAACTTTACAGTGATAGCCACAGACAATGGCGACCCTCCCAACAATGGGTCTGCTACAGTGCGGGTCACTGTCACCAATGTCAACGACGAGGACCCCAAGTTCACCCAGTTTGTGGAGCATGTTCAGGTCAGCGAGGATGCATCCTCAAACACTGTGGTGCACGTGATACAGGCGTACGATCCAGATGGCGATGACGTCACCTACAGCTTTGCAGGTCAGTTCTCAGCATAAATATTAAACAAATACCATATTGAGAAAAGAAAAAAAGGTAAATTATCCCAAAAAGCACTTTTCGTTTGTGATCACACTTGATATTAAGGTCTTTATTATTATCAGTCCATCCGTTTGTGTTTGTCCATACAGCAATTAAAATATTAGATTTATGGAGATAAAATGTGTACCAATCATGCCCGTAATGATTAACCTGAAGTGTGCTGTAAATGAGGGGTATGAACACCATGCCCTACAGGAAACCATAGGGTTGCAACTTTGTTTTATACTTGGAAGGATATATTATCATAATGACAAACAAGAGATTCATATTTGGATTTCTGATATACGGGTTTTACCTGAATCACATAGTAATGAGATATCGATATATGTTTTACAGGGGAACGTCTGACGGAGGGCCCATTCCGGATAGATCCGAGTTCCGGTATCATCACACTGGTGGGGCAGCTGGACAAGAGCCGAGTGTCGTACAAACTCAACATCACCGCCACAGACAACGGGAGGTGCTGTGGGGGCAAGACAAGCCGCAGCAGCCGTGGTCTGGTCATCGTCGAGGTCAAGGACATCAACAACAATGCACCAAGATTCCCAGAGTGTGCCGAGTACAAACCGGAGGTACTGGAGAGAGCTGATGTCGGGACATCCGTCATCCGCATCAGAGCTTTGGATTCTGACACGGGCAACAACGGCAACGTCACCTACTCGCTCGTCAAATCTCTGGACCAAGACAGTGATCGCTTCAGCATTGACGCCTCGTCCGGAGTGCTATACACGGCAGAAGTATTCGACCGTGAAGCTCGGACAGGCATTACTGATTATGGCGTCACTGTGAAGGCAGAAGATCAGGGCGCGCCACGTTTGGCGGGTTTCTGTACCTTCCGCGTACACATTGGCGACATTAACGATAACCCACCGGTATTTGACTTCCCGAGCTACACGACCAGCTTGGAAGAGGGCAGTCCCATTGGCAAGCGGGTGTTACAGGTGTATGCTACGGACAAAGATGCCGGCGAGAATGGACAGGTCCGCTACTTCCTTAAGTCTGACCCATCAGGGTTCTTCGACGTCAACCAATGGACAGGCTGGATTTCAGTCCGACGAGCCATGAGAGGGGTATGTCCTGGTGCACTAATAAAGTGCTATAGAAGCAAATTAAAACATTTATCCTTATTGCCCTACCATAGTAAATGAGCTTAGATTTTGAGATAGTTGCTACAATATTAATAGTATATAATTGATACTAAAAATGAAATGTGCACATATTGATGTATGCACCATACAAGGAAACGTCTTCTTAATGATGCACTGTATTAATGCATATGTGCTGCCGAATGTTGTACACAGATGGAGCATGCAGACTTAGTGGTGGAAGCCAGAGATAACGGAGACCCGCAGAAATCAAGCGCTGTCAACGTAGGCATTGACATCACGCAGACCGTGAATGCCTACCCGCAGTGGGAGCGAGACTACTCAGCTCAGCCCATCAAACTCAGCGAGAATGTCCCCGTCAACTACATCGTCAAGAGACTCAAAGCCATCTCCTCTGTGCCAGATACCACGGTAAGATCTCAACAAACTATCTCCGTGAACATCCCATTCTCTAGCCTCAATATATCCTGATGCAATATCCTGATACAATATCCTGATACAATATCCTGATACAATATCCTGATACAATATCCTGATACAATATCCTGATTCAATATCCTGATACAATATCCTGAAGCTATATAGCCTGAGAACAATATTTTTCAGGGTATTATTCAAGATTTTCTATTTTCAGTTTTTTAATTTTTCTTTGTTTTTTTTCTAATGCAAAGGCAGATATATATTGGGTGTGAATATATTATTCAGGTGAACTACATCATCAAGCCTGGAGAGACTCCGGAGCAGAACGGAAGCCCGCAAAGCTTCTTCTTCACCATGAACTCCACCACCAATGAGATGTTACTGAGAGTGTACCGAGCCCTCGACTACGAGACCATTCCCAAATACACGCTGACCATCAAGGCTGCGGTAAGCACGCACAGGATGTCAGCTCTCCTGTTTCATTTAGGATAATTCATCAGTTAACCAACTTCTGAATGACAAAATATTTGGTCGATTGACAATATATCTTGAACTAATAACAATTTAGCAACACATTTAATCTGGCTCTGTGTTTGTACTTTCCTTGTTAAAAATAGTTCACTTTTATTTTTGTTTTTTTCCATATTTTCAAATGGATGATCAACCTGATATGATTTGATCTTTAGAACCGTGCCACCAACTCCTTACACAATGCGACACGTTTGACCATCGAACTTGTGGACAAGAATGACGAGATTCCCCAGTTTGTGGGTCTGGATGAGAACGGTCGCTACCCGGGGAGCGTGTCTGAGAACATGCCGCAGGGAGCAGAGGTGATCACAGTCACGGCCACCGACAGGGACATGTTCCCCGATTACAGGAAGGTGAGACACTATATCAAACTCATGCCATGAAATCCTCTACACTTTGTCATAGACTGTTGCAGTGTTCATTTTCAGACTGAAAAGCAATCTAGGACCTTAAGATCTGCAATGATTTTGAAATTTTGCTTGCTTACCTTGTATTAATTATTATATATTTTTTTAATAAAAATATTTTAATGAATTGAAAAGCTGAGTTTTTATGGATTTGATTGCAGATTGCCTACAGTATCAAACCATATGGTGCCGACTATGATAAGTTTGCCATCAACCCAAAGTCGGGTGTTATCACGACGCGGGACACATTTGATCGTGAGAAGAAGGACGAGTACTACTTGACAGTGGTGGCTCAGGACGGAGCCAAGTCTGACCGACCCTTCCATCTACCGGCCGGCTCACCTAACCAGGGTAAACATACATCACCCAATCACACCTTGATTCCTTAAATATGTTATCAGTATATTGATAATGATAACAAGAGCAACAACAATAATAACATTTCAGTTTCAATATGTACATTGTATAATGTGAAGTATTATTTGTGATACCAACAAGAACAATTAGAATAATAAACAGTGTCTCTTCATTGCGCTAATATTACTTATTCAGAGGAATAGCTAATTTGCCTTTATGTTAAAATTCAGTGTTTGAATTGTGTTCAGATCTAAATAAGATAATACAAATATAAATCATATCATATCAAATAAACATGAAAGAGAAAGTGAGATGCTTGTAAATATAATTCAGAGTGTTGATTTAGAGCATTTTGGTGTACTCTGGTATATTACAATATAATATGGGTTTTACTTCTTGTGAATTATCAGGAGAGGCAGAGGTACAAATCCGCATCACGGATAAGAATGACAATGCACCGTACTTCACTGAGGAACTGTACCAGGCATCCGTGCCAGAGAACACTGACCAAGGAGCGGTAGTCATATCGGTCACGGCCGAGGATGAAGATGAAGGTACAGTTTATCATCAATATTATGTATATTTATAGTCATAAGGGGGTTGATGGATGTTGGTGGTGAGTGTGCCCTCTGGTGTCAGATTTTCTGAAGGAACTACTTTCTGGGATTTTTTTAATTCTTAAAACAAAGAACAATATCTTAGCTTGAAATGAAGTTTAAAATAGTTGAGAGAAAAAAAGGGATCGTATTGTTATGTGAAATGATGTATTTTTTTTTTACTTCTGTAGAGAACCAGTTGACTTACTCAATCACCGGCGGCAACGTTGGCAACTCCTTTGAGGTGGTTCCAGATCTCGGGCAGATCAAAGTCCGGGGAAATCTGGACTACGAGAATGGGCCCAGGGTTAGTACCCTTTTTTTGTAATAATCTTTGATCTTCTTTTATTTTTCTTGTTTATTTTAATTTGATTAATATTTCATTGCGTTGTCAGTATGTTTCTGTGAAGTTCTATGTGAATACATTGTGTGTGTGTGGATTTTGTATGCATGTAATACCATTCTCTATGTTGTAAAGGTATGAGCTTTTGTAATTTAAATATTTTTCTCAATATTTTGTATTAATTTTGTAGGAAGTTGGTCCACAGGTTTGTGTTCTATGAATAAGTTTGTAAGGATTTAATGGGGGGGTAAAGTTACACATATACTAGTATATTGATTACAAAATTGATTTGACCTATTATAAGATATATAAACAAATGAAAAAAAAAACAGAATCAAAAATGCCTAAAATATTTATTGCTTTTCATTTTTTTTGTGATTCGCAGATGATTTTCTGTAATTTTTGCACATGATATAGTTGACCTAATCCTATAATCCCTGATGATAGTATTGACATCAATTCTTGGCTATTATTGTTTTTATATAATAAGAGATGGGTGTTGATTATGGGTAGTAGTGATTATGGACAGCCTTTGATGATCAGTGGAAACCAAACATCTTTTTGGTCGCGCATAAATGTGACCAATTAAAGTCACTCATGACCAGTGCGTGACCATATAGTGTCACGCATCAGGTATATGCGTGACAAAGTAGTTCTCGCAAAAACTATGTATGACCAGATGATGTCATGCAATAGTGTGGTCTTATTTTGTCATGTTTATGCGTGACCCTACGAATGTCTGGCTCCAGTTGATGATAGCCTAGAACAGAACAATCTGGAGAATGGGGGCAGCTTGAGGACTTCATTTCAGTTTCGATAACTGGTTTATGAATTGTTTGGATTTTCTTTGCTTGAGAACTTTGTTAAGCTATGCTTTGCCTTTAGTGGGTGCTTTTTTTGAAATGCTGGGACAGATTTTGAATCCCACATGGAAGTTTTTTATTAATTAAAATCTTTAAAAATAACACCTTCATTTGATCGTCAAGGAAATGATTTGATTTGATAACATTTAGCACATTGTTTTTATTATGTCTGCACTATACTTAATGATGTGTTCCATTTCATTCCTGTGAATTTTTTATTTTTTATTTTTTCTATGATATTTTGACACATGATGTTGATGGTTACAGGAGTATCACCTCACCTACCGTGTGTTTGATGACAAGTTTGCCAACACAGCCACGGTGGTGATCCGTATCCTGGATGTCAACGACAACCCTCCAAGATTCGAACCCGCGGAGTACGAGGTCACGGACGTCATCGAGGAGGACCCCACAGTCAGCGTCACCAATCCCAAGTTCCTTGTCAGGGTGAGAACACTATGACGTAACATATATATATATATATATATATATATATATATATATATATATATATATATATATATATATATATATATATATATATATATATATATATATATATATATATATATATATATATATATATATTTATTAAATTTTATTGACTATATATATACACGAGACCATCCGTAGCTGCCCCAGAAGAAGTTTTATATTTCATATTAAATCCAACAAGTTTTGTTTCTGTAGCCAGTCCTGCTCCCTTTCTTAAATACCTGATTTTCTGTATAAGAAAATGTAATTTTCAGCAATTTATTTATTTGTACATGTATTGCCAGTCACTTTACAAGAAATGGAGACAGTTTTGCAATAAGGAATCAAATCAGAATTTGAACATTTTCAACCTTTTTTTTTGCATTTTGCAATATTCAAATGTAGCCAGATGTTTATTGAGATCTCCTGCCATTGTAGATGTTTATCGCCATCTCCATTGAATCAGTAGAGGCTTTGTAACCATTAAACAGGTTCATGTTAGTTGTCCCCTGACTGGTGTAAATAATCACCTTTGTCTCTCATCATTGTCTCAACTGCCGTGATTGGTCCCTAAACAGGATGTGTGTTCAGCACTCATACTCATACTTTTATTATTAAGATTGTGTGTGTGTATTGAAAGCATTGAAATTTAAAAGTGACAGAATAATTTGAAGCATATTTGAAGTACCATGGAAAAATAACTGATAGTAATATTGATGTTTGTATTTTCTTTTAAAAGGTCCAAGCACAAGATCCAGACATAGACAGGCGCTCCAACATTCGGTACAGTTTGACTGGTCAGTTTGCGGACCAGGGCTTCTTCACCATCAACGAGGTGACCGGAGATATCTATGTCACAAAGAGACTGGACCGAGACAAACCCACGGGACGGGCCACGTGGAACTTCAATGTGTTGGCCTACGACGAGCCTGGCTCAGGACAGTCGCTGACAGGATACGCCATCGTACAGGTCAAACCCAAGGACATCAATGACAACCCGCCCGTCTTTGATGCCAACAGGCTGGTGGGCAGGGTCATGGAACACTCCCGCGCAGGTCAGATGAGTAATAAATATTAACAAAAATATATGAGTTTGTTTTTGTATGAAATTGGCTTGCAAGGTAGATTGCATAAAATTGGTAATAGAATAAGACAAAAAATAGTACAATATTTTTTTGGGATTGGTGTTCATATCTGATATAATATATAATGTTTGTTTAATGTAGGTGTTCATGCCTTTTGTGCAATATAACATGTTTGGTGAAGATATTGGTCTAATATGGTAAATGACATTTGTTTGGTGTAGGTCAGTCAGTTTTGACTGTGATAGCCACCGACGTGGACAACGGGCACAACGGCACAGTGACGTACTCTCTGAAGCAGGTACCAGTCAAAGACGGCATGGCACTGTTCTCGATCAACCCTAACACTGGTCTCATCACCACCACCATGAACAATGCCCTGGACCGGGAGACACAGCCCGAATATAAGATCATAGTCCAGGCTCGGGACCAGGGAACTCCCGAGGCAAAGTCAGGTGCGTTCACAGCAATGGTTTCCGCATTGATGTTTTTTTCTATAGTCTCTCTGTTCACCACATCTATCTGTTAAGTCAGCCAAACTGTGACGGTTGAATAAATTTGCAACAAAATTTGGATTTTTCTGGAGGCATCTATATTCTAATGGTAAAATTTTCGTGTTTTCTTTCTTTTTCCCTTGACACATTGCAGTTGTTATGAAAAATGATTTTGACAAAAAACATGTGTATGATAATTGAAGTAATAGCATGTGTTTATCAGTTATCTGCATTGTTTGTTGCAAAGCTTTTAACAAGGGTAAAAAGAAACTATTGCCTGTGAACTGTAAGTGAAATCAAGACGTGTTTTCATTGCCTATTTTATTGGGTATTTTTTCTGTTATTGACTTGTATTACAAATTAATTCCATTCTGCATTATGTTTGTTCTGAAAGGAACTGTTTACTTTTCTAAATTGAAGTAGTTCGTTTTTTATTTGACTGATATGTTATTTATCATTAATGAATTAACAAAGCCAGACCAGGATATTGAAATATGATAATTTTTACAACCCTGCATTTTTTGTGTACACACTGTTACTTAAAAAAGATAATATTTATGTAGCGCTGATTCCAGATAATGTCTGTTCATAGCACTAAGCACTTGAGAGTAACTGGCCAAGGGTCGAACTGGGAATCCCTGGGTTTCAAGGCGAACACTCTACTAATTGGGCTATTTTGTGCACTTAAAGTTATTTGGTCACACTATTAGGATTAGTATTGGTATGTTTGTATGAGAGATCTGTATATGATGATGTGTATACTTGTAGCAAGCGCCACAGTGACCATCCACATCGAGGACATCAATGACCACGCCCCCAGGTTCACAAAGAAGATCTACCAGACCACCATGTCAGAGAACAACCCCGTCGGTTCCTCCATCACGTCAGTGTCAGCGTCGGACCCCGATGTCGGAGCTAATGCCAAGATGACGTACACACTTAAGGAGCAGGACCGTGAATATTTCTACATGACGAGTGTAGAGGCAACTAATACTGGGGTACTCAAGGTGTTCAAGGTGAGTCTCTTCTTAGGGTTCCCTATCTGTTATAGTACGATTGCAGGTTTCCATCTTGTTTTTTTATGATTGGATTTTAGAGAGTTTTTTCCGATTTTAATTGCAGTTCCAGCCTCTGCTTTAACCTTAGATATTGATTTAAACTACCTTTTTTTTTGTGGGGTTTTATTGACAAACTTCATTCGCCATAGTTGTTCTGATAACACCAATGGTCTTTAGAACATCAGGACAATTTAAAAAGTAAATCATATTTCAAAGTTAAAGGGTGCAAATTGTTTCTGCTTATATTTTGTGCAGTGTGCAAATTTTGCATGAATTTGATTGGATTTATGAAGTTCATCATGGCTTGCTCCCCGATAACTTTTAGGACATTTTTTGTGAATATTGATGGCAAAATGAAAATAATAGAAAATTGATATGTTAAGAAAATAAGCAGTTGACATGTTGATTTGCATTTTTTATGCCAGCCTGTGGACTACGACACGTTAGCCAACCCGTTCTTCAATGTGACGGTGTACGTGAGTGATCCCGACACAACTCACCTTGACACGGCCTACATCGAGGTGTACATCAACGACTACAACGACAACCCTCCGCAGTTCATTCCAAACAGCAAGAAGGTGAACATCCAGGAGAGCGTGGAGGTCGGCACCTCCCTCGCCCGCTTCTCCGCCGCCGACAAGGATACCGGAGCCAACAAGGAGTTCATGTGAGTATCACCTCCACAAACAAGGTCAGGTCAATCCTTGACCTCAGTTCCTTGATCATCTGATATTAATATAGCAATATTTGATAACAAGAGAGCACTCTTTGGTGGTAAATATTGATCAAAATCATTTTAAGATTGAGTTTTGAATTTGAGAATGATTAGTATCAATAAAGATAATAATCTTTTTTACCCCAAAATGGACAATACATGCACAGGTTTGACTGAGCTTTAGTCTCCTCCCTCATGAACCTCACAGAATAAAAAGAGGTTCATTAAAAATGGAAACAGTTAATACTTGGGTCTGAATTCTATCAATTACAATGCACGGTTTGGATCCATTAAGGTACTAATCTCTAAGATTGCATTTCACCAGGTATGCCATTGATCGAGACACTGACCCGATGCGACAATTCACTGTGGATTCCAATGGTTTAGTGAGAGTGGCTCGTCCCCTGGACAGGGAAACCACACCAGTGCACCGCATACACATCCTAGCCATTGACAAAGGTTAGTCCGATAACATACCTCCTCAAGTTGACATCATTGAAGCAAACATACTCAAATATATTAATTAATTTATATTAATAATTGATTAGATTTTTGTGTGAAATTTTATCATTCCAAATTTATAGTGTCTTTTACATGGCAGGTTCATGGATATTTTCTGTTAATATTTAACGAGAAATATGGAAATATAATAAGTTAGGTATTTGAGTATGCTGTGCTATCTTACAGGCACACCCCCTCAGACTGGCACCGGAACTCTGATCGTCACCCTCAGCGACGTCAACGACAACTACCCCATCTTTGCCGAGAACTACATGCCGGTCATCTACGAGAACGAGAAGGAAGGACAGACGGTGGTGACCATCAGCGCCATCGACAAAGACACCGCCACCAATGGTCCGCCCTTCACGTTCCGCCTGCCCTGCGGAGGAGGGTGTCCCTGCCCCCAGAACCCCACCTGTAACGACTTTGGCTTCAAGTTCATACCAGGTGAGACTACAACGTTATGTACAACTTTAGTATTTATACAGTCCCAGCTTCATGGTTCAGTTGAAGTATGTTCTTTTTGTAAATAAAATTTTCAAGATAAATGGATTGTATGCTTTAATGGTATGATTTAACTATTATGCAGACCCACCCTATTTAGAGACAAAGTAATCCCTTGTACAACTGCAAATGTTTATATTTGATGACGCTTTTATTGTTGTGGTCGCTACTGTTATTTGATTATTGTCATGCTAGTATATTGGTAATTGATGCAGATTTTTTTATGGTAAGTATAACAACCTATCAATGATTTTTTTTTGTGCATCACATGAAAACCTGCCACCTATTGCATTTGAAGATTTAAAATTAAGTAATGTTTTCTATGTTTCCATGACGACAGACGAGATAACCCGAGGTGAGAAGCTCGCCATGGCGAGACACGCAGGAGTTTGGTAAAGGCTGGGTTGCTTGCACACCTAAAACTCTCTCACCACAAAACAGATTAGCTTGTTTTCTAATATACCTACAGATCTAGTTGTTGCATATTATCTATGCTCATTGTATGTTTGTTTTATGTTTTTTTCCAATTAACCAAATCATTTCCCAACCTCTGATAGGTCATGTATTGTGTAGCAGCCCTCGGTACTATGGAAACCATTATTCATTGTGATGCCCAGTTAATCACTTGATAAAAGCTCCATCTGGTGTTGGTATCCGGCATGAATCTGTCAAATGTATGCACAAAAAGTCGAATCAAAATTAAATGCATTTTTCACCAAATGTTGTATATTCAAATACATGTATCCAAATGGAAACATCGATCAAATTGTTTTAAAAGGCAAAATTTTATCAAATGATGGCATAACCAAAACCTTAAATATGCAGATATTAAACATCATATAAGCAGTTTCCAAATAAAGTATTGAGTCTTGAATCATATCACAATTGTATTATCAGCAAAGTCCTTTTAATTGTACTCATAAGCCTAACTTGTCACTTTGCCTATGCACAACTTAAAAGGCAAAATTTTATCAAATTAGTGATAAGATCTGTCTACAATCTGTCTACATAGAGAAATTTCTGTGATTCTCTGCTAAGCCTGACTCTACACTTAAATAACTAATGGCAGTCTAGTGCTGGATGATAGCAAGATGCTTGCCAGATTTAGCCATAAACACAACCTATTAATAGATATTTAAACATAAAATGATGAATGCACTTTTTATTATTATTTTTATATATTTATATTATGATCGCAACTCAATCTAAGATTCAGGATTAGGATTCAGACACCCTTTTTTGTGACAGAACGAAAGAAAACCAGTACTTTTCAGAACAGATAATGAAATGCGTTTTTGAGCTTCTTAGTTTTGAGGCAGTTCACTGTGTGTGGATATCACAGGAGGTTTGAGCTAGCTTCTGCCAATTTCACTCCATATCATTGTGTGGCGGCTTCAGAAATTAATTTGAATCATTACTTGTTATAACTTGATTTGATGTCTTTGCCTTCACCACAAATGTTTGATCACAGGAAGAAAACATGTTAATATTGCTGTGATATTTTAATTCTCTTACAAATCAATAGGTGGCAGTCTAGTCAGCATCTTATCTGCCATCTGTTGCTTTATGGAAGAATTAAATTATTTATAAACATTTCATCTTAGTACAGACATATTTTTTGCTCTCTGATCCGTGATATCTAATCAATCATGAATACATTAGATATAAATTATATGTTGTAACATCTAAATGTATCTCCAAATTGATGTTGTGAGCACACCAAGAGTTTTCACATTACTTTGATCTCAGACTAACGACCAAAATTCAGCTAAAAATGACTTGCCTTTTCTTGTTTTTTAACTACAAGACTAATACAATGTACCAGTAAATCTCATAATTGGAATAATGTAAAGCTTTGTTAATCCATTCTGTCTCTCTATGGATATTGGGTTTATTTAACCTGAATGCTGAATAACTTGAGACTATCAGGTGGATGAGGGTGGAGTGTCCACCAGAGGGGGTAGTGGTTTGGATGTTGAGTGGTGTGGTTGAAGTAGAAAAAAAGGGAAAGAAGGGAAGAATGAAAAAGAACATTAAAAGACAATATTTTGCAATTATACTTTGATGTGCATTACACAAGTCTGATTTAAATTTACTGAATAAATTAAAGAGAGCTTGCTAAATTAATACAAATGCACATATTTTATTTTGATAAGCACAGTAATTATTAATTTATTATTTCATTTAAATATCAATATTATGTTTATTTAATGTGTTTGCCAGTGGTAATGTGAAGAATTTATTTCTTTCAGAGCGGGATGAGAGAGTGTTAAGAGTGACTGGGCTCGGATGAGTGGTTCGGGGAGAGGATGCAAACATATTTTAAATGTGTGAATTATTTTTCTCACCAGGTGGCGGTTTGAACGGACAAGGCTCAGGCATTGTTACCACAAAGCGACCGTTTGATCGCGAGAAGCAGAAGTTTTACTACATGCCAATCATTATGGAGGACAGTGGAAATCCTCGCGTCAGCGGAACGAACACGCTCACCATCGTCATCGGAGACCGGAATGATAACAAACACAGCCCTGGGCACAAGAATATATTTGTGTACAATTACAAAGGTACGTAGATTATACACATTGTCACGATCAAGCTGCAAATGAAATTTTGTAAATTGGAAAATTTATCTGATGTGAATGCCTGGTCCAGTCAAGATGGTAGTATTTATATATATATAGTAGCGCCACCTACGAGTTGATTCCACATTAGCTACCTGCATGAAACATGTCTCGTTTATCAGACTGTTGAATTCTGACAACTTGCATAGATGAATTCACTGTGATTACGCAGTTCTTCTGCATATTAGAAACATGCCAAAAAAATGTTATAAAAAATATTAATGATATTTAACAATACTTATCTTCAGTTCACTTCTCTTCTTTGTTATCGAAAAATAATTGAAACAACAGGAGAAGGAATTTTGTATGTTTTGGTTTAATTAAAATCAGTGATATGGAAGACAGATATATGAAGATCCTTGTCTTTTATTGAAAGTGTATGATGAGATGCTGGGTACGGAGAGTATGGAATCTTCACACTTAGACATGCCTTATATGGTTTTACTCCTATTCCTCTGTCACAAGCTTATCAAGCATTTGTTAATTGAGGAGAGATTTATCTCGGAATTGTCGGCCACACCATATGTTGTTTGGCTCTGATAAGCTCACAAATAGTATTTGAAATGTGATATTGATAGTGGAAAGTAAACTTGTTCAATTATGCTGTGAATATATGTAGTATATATATATATATGTTTCCCCCAGAACTCCTAGATAGCAATATATCGCTAGATTATTCATCTCTGTCATCAGCTTCTTCCAATTAGTTGATTGGTAGATTGATTGGTTGATTGATTGATTGATTGATTGTATAATTGATGGCTTGATTATGAGATTGATTAAGCAAGATCCCTATAGTTGTATAGTGCCCATGAGACATGATAAAATAGAGAACTTTCTACTATGTAGATTATGAACTTAACCAGATCTTTTGACGTTGTTCTCTTGTTGCCTTCTCTGTAAACCCCAGGTTGGACTGGTGAGTAAATTATTTAAGGATCCCTTGGTGTCATTTATTATGTGTCCTTTGTAAATCGCTTCTCCCATCACATCCTACATTAGGATTCACTACATATTTATATTTTATTATTTCACAAACAGTTTGATGTAATATTTTCCGTTCTTTTTTATCTTTTAACTTTTACAGTGTATATATATATATATGGGCTGATGACCCTGGCTTGAATATTGCTATCCCCTTTTCATAGCATTTATTTCAATGTGAATGTCAAGAGAAGATATATTTAAGCTAGGGATTATTGGTTAATCATTTTCTAGAGTTTTATACCTGATTATTTCTTGAAGAAAGCTTAAAGGATTTATCAATATGCTGATGCAACTACTTTTAATATAATAGAAAAGATTGTGTAGAAGGATTTAGTTTGTTTAAAGATAATTATGCAAAATGTTTGAATGCCTGTAAAATCTTTTTAAAAAAACATAGAGTGATCAACTTCTTTCTGTTGTCCATATATTCTTAAGAGAAAAATATCAAATTTGTTTGTAGTGATTTGAATGGAAATTTTATTTTAAAAGTGAATAAATTTCTGGGTATTTATTTTTTAAATTGAAGCATGCATATTATGGGTGTTGGTTTGCTTGTGCCATTATTTTGACAATCATTCACTGAACCTATACCTCATTCCGTGTTGCCTTAATGACTTTCAACCTTATCATAAATCTATTTGATGCAAAAACACCCTTTTTAACATATATATTATAAACTTGCTTCAAATGGCCTGCCTGAGTGCTGGCGTTGATTGACAGGCAAAGATCAATAAAAACAGATTTGATAATGTCACCAGCCATATTTATCACTGTATGTTTGCACTGTTACCAGGAGAGTTCAGTAACGCACCACTGGGTAACGTCTTTGCTGAGGATTCTGATGACTGGGACGGAAAAGATAAGGAACTGACGTTTGTGGGTAATGAGGCTGCTCGATTCTTCAAGTGAGTATTGGATACAGTTGCCTTGATTCTGGTCATATGAAGCATACAGAATTTATTTTGTGGAGGGCACATTCTGCTGGTCAATATTAGTGTCCTTCATAAAGTCAATTCTGATCATCTGAATTACATAGAATTTCCTGTATGGAGGACACTAATTTTGACCAGCAGAATGTGTCCTCATAAAGTCAATTGTGATCATCTGAAGGACATGGAATTTACTCTGTGGAGGACACATCCTGCTTGTCAGTATTCTAATATCCATATTCTAGTATCCAAGTTAATCATGATCATCTCAGGCACATAGAATTAGCTTTATGGGGGACACTAATATTGACAAGCAGAATGTGTACAGAAACTAATGAGACTGTGATATGGTTTTCCTTCAATGATATAATTCCATAGTGCAAATCAAACTGTTTGATTATGTTTAATTAGATAGGCAACTTGTGAAATACGTCAAGATATTTCTCATGTTATTGTTGATATGGGGGTGAGGTGTTTTCATGTGATAATTTGTGTCTATTTATACAATGCAGCTTGAATAAGAACACTGGAGAGCTGTCCATGAAGGGAACGGTCAGAGAAGGTGACTACACCTTCCAGGTCCACGTGTACGACCGCGCCTGGAAGCGAGACGTGGTGTCCGGTGTGACCGTCAAGATCCGGGACATCGGAGATGATGCTGTCTACAGCTCCGGCTCAGTCAGGCTCAGTGGTAAGTGAATAATACACCGCACACGGTGCTCAGTTTGGTAATGTTAATATGATGCCAGGAGGGTTCATTCTTTGTCACTTTTCGTTTTCATGCTCCCAAAGTTAACCTTATTGAAAGCATTATTAAATTGGTATACAAAATATGTGCCGTTTAAGGAGTGTGTACAATGAACCATTAAATGAGTGTATTAAATAAGTGCCATTAAAAGAGTGTATACAATAACCATTAAAGGAGTGTATAAAATAAATGCCATTAAAGGAGTGTATACAATAAACCATTAAATGAGTGTATACAAAAAACCGTTAAAGGGGTGTGTACAATAAGCACCATTATAAGGAATGTATATAATAACCATGAGCATCAGGTACAGTTTTGACATTGATCTATCAGGTATGACTGCGGAGGAGTTTGTGGACCGTCCTAAGACTGGCCCCGCCCTGACAGACTATGGTAAGAGCAGGTACGACGTGTTCAGGGAGAAGATGGCGGAGAAGCTGGGTGTACCTTCTGGTAACGTGGACATCTTCACCGTGATGAACCACCCTGAGTTAGAACGCACATGCGACGTTCGCTATGCTGCTCACGGGTCACCATACTACAGACCAGCCAGGCTTGACGGCATCGTCAATGAAAACAAAAATGAGGTAAGGTTACTACATCTATATAGATATTTACTTTTGCTGTGATTATGTTTGTTATTTTTTATCAAATCAAATTGGTGTAAATATTAAGATTTGAGTAAATATTAAATGATGATAAAGATGGAATAAATATGAAATGAAGCAAAGAATATGATTGCAGTAAATATTAAAATTTGAGTGAATATCAAATGAAGTGTTATATTAAATGAGGAGTCACTGTGGATGTTGATGTATTTCAGTTTGAGGACATCCTCGGTGTTCGTATTCTGATGGTCCCCATAGACGAATGTCTCAAGGAGAAGTGTGAGGGCGCCGGTTGTTCTAACCGCCTCATCACCACGAGTCGGCCTCTATTGGTCAATACCAACGGCACCTCTCTGATCGGCGTGACGTCCTACATCGAGGCTAACTGTGAGTGTGCTGCCAGGCTGTTCCGGGTGGAGGACTCGTACTGCAGGCCAGACACGTGCATGAACGGAGGAACCTGCGTGGAGAGGGACTCAGACTATGTGTATGTACTCGAGCAATCGCAATATGCTGAGATAAATGCTGAAATAAATCACTACATACTGAAATAAATCACTAAATGCTGAAATAGATCCTGAAATATGCTGACAAAAACAAAATACTGAAATAATTCACAACATGCTGAAATAAATGTTGAAATAGACTGAAATAAATGCTACAAATGCTAATAAATGTCCATTTCTTTAGGGTGAAAACAGATTTTGAAACTTTTAACTTGAGCATTTTACATTCCAATTTTTTTCTTTTTTTTAAAGAGATAAAATTGAAAATTTAAGTTATTTAAAAGAAATAGATTTCGAATCATTGTAATAAAGGAGATTTGCTTGCAGGTGCCAGTGTAAGTCTGGGTTTAATGGTCCTCGGTGTCAGCAGACCCATCACAGCTTCATGGGAGACGGATGGGCGTGGTTCAAGCCTCTAGCCCAGTGCGAGGAGAGCCACACCAGCATCGAGTTCATCACCTCCAAGGAAAACGGCCTGGTGCTTTACAACGGCCCCATGCGGGAACGTGAGGTCGGGGAGGACTCTGACTTCATCCTGCTGGAGATGAGGGGAGGCTTCCCCCTGCTGAGGATAGATCACGGCTCCGGAGAGGCCAGGCTCACCATCAACGGCAAGGACAGCCGCGGCCAGCAACGACTCTCCAAGCTCAATGACGGCCACTGGCACCGAGTGGACATATTCCGAACAGGAAAGGTGAGGCAAAGCAAACATTCACAGTCTTATAATATGAGATAGATGAAGAGCCTATAAACATCAGAATTATATGATTTGCTGATGGCTTGATTATGTCAAATAGTCAAGTTAGATATTGGTGGTAATAGATTTAGAATGAGAATGTTGGAATTTATCTGTTTTCAGCAAGTGCGGATGGTCGTGGACCAGTGTAAGTCAGCTGTGATCTATGAGAACGAGAATGACCAGACCTCCATCGAGGACCGTGAGCCCTGCGAGGCCGTGGATGACACGCGAGGAGATAACATGTACATCAATGTCAACACCCCCCTACAGCTTGGAGGCAGGTCCAACCCCTTCATCAGCTTCCCGGAGAATGTCATTCTTCAAGGCTTTGATGGATGTGTGAAGAACCTCATGCACAATGGAGAGGTAATCTTAACAACTAAAATGATAAATCACATGTTAAAGTCGGCGACACATATTTTTCAGTTGACAAAGTTTCAGCCTCCTCCATCATGTATGGACACTCGCAGCATAAAAAAGGTTCATGAGGGATGGTAACAGTCAAACTTTTCAGCCACTAACTAAACTGACTAAACTACAGCTGTGTACAAGACACTATTGTAAAAAGAAAAGGAAAATATGATTTGTTATTTTGCACCACGTATGTCACACCTGCAGATTGTGTTGTTTGTATTTGCAGCTGTATGACCTGCACATCGGACGGTCCGGGGAGCACTTCAACTCGCTGGATGGGTGTCCCATAGAGGAGGGAATATGTGGCATTAACAGCCTGGAGGGCCCCAAGTGTGGAGTCAATGGCACCTGTGTGTCGTCCCTCATGGGAGAGTACGACTGTATCTGCAAGCCTGGCTACAGGGGAAAATACTGTGACATAGGTTAGTTTCCTGTTCTTTTGAGCCATATCGTTTGATCTCTATCTTGATCTTTATTTATACAAAATATATAAATTTCCTAAATTTTTGAAAGTGTGACACTTTGCGTGTTCCATCTGTGAAACTCTATATTTGATTTAAATAAAAAATAATGTCATAACTCTTTAGATTTAGAATTAAACATCAAATCAGTACAAAATATATAAGAAAATACTTTTTTCCTGCCTGTAGTCACTTCAGTGAAGGACTTTAAGGACCGCAGCTACTTGGAGTGGGATTTCAAGGAAGGATTTTACAGACAGCTGGAGAAGAGACCATTCAAATCCAACTTCCAGCTCCGCTTCCGCACCCGACAGGAAGGAGGCCTGCTCTTCAAGGTCCAGAACATGCAGAAATCAGAGTACATGATTCTTGAGGTATGAGGGTTTATTATTTATCAAGTGGGGCATGGATGTCAAGAATATTTATTGCCTAGTCAGCTTTGATATAGAATCTCTGATTGATTTTGGAAATTATACATGGGATATATTTGTCATTACACCGTCTTTGTTTTCTGTTTCACCCTTCTTTGTCCATTATGACCTTTTTCCACAACCTGATATACCCATGGGTGCTGGTCCTCCGTCTACAGAGGGATTTCCGTCAAAATTTAAAATCCGTGAACGAAAAATCCGTCAAATCGATTCCTCCGTCAAAAAAATAATTTCGTGTCATCAAAATTGCACAAATCGACCCAAAACATCGAAAATTCAGTCGTTCGCTTACCGCTTGTGGCCGCCGCCTTGTTTTGGTGTTGCGGGCTGCTTCGGTAGAGTTTGACGGATTTTGATTGGCTAATATTTTGACGACTCGGCTACCCACACCAATTGCTTTTCGGTAATGTTTGCGAGGCTCGCTTTTCGCGCGAAAATGACAACGCTGGATGTCTCAGACTATCGCATAGGTGCTGGTCCTCTGTCTCCAGACGGATTTTCCGTCAAAATTTAAAATCCGTGAACGGAAAATCCGTCAAATCGATTCCTCCGTCAAAAAAATAATTCTCACCAGCACCCATGTATACCATATTTACTTGAATATAAGACGAGGTCTTTAAACCCAAACCATGTTTATCAGTGTCCGAAATATGCAGGTCATGCTTCGAGTTCAATTTTATAATGATAGTTTATAATGAAATTTTATAATGATAATATTATCTGCAATCAAGATCTCCTCTGTCCCTGCATCTGTCTTCTTTTGGTCTAATAAACTCTTTTGATCTAATAGATTAAGCATATATGTTGTTGTAGATCAAGGAGAGGAAGGTCCGGTACCGGTATAACCTGGGCAGTGGTGAGGAGCTTCTGTCCCTTGACCAGGTCAACGTGGCTGACGGACAGTGGCACACTGTCTACGTGGAGAGGATCGGCAAGATGGCCGTCGTCAAGCTCGACAGTGGAGAGGGCCGCTTCTATAACTTCTCCCGCGGAAGCCTTGGAGGCCATCTTCAGATCCTGGTAGCCCGCAGGCAGCTGTACGCAGGCGGAGACGTCAAGTTTCCTTCCTCCCGGGATCCTGCCATTGTAGACTACGATTACAGAGAAAGTGAGTGAATAAATACAAGAATATAATTCCCATGAAAATTTATGACAAGAAAAATGCTTACAGGTTGTTTGCCTGGAGTGACATGGGTGGCTATATATGCTTACAGGTTGTATGTCTGATGTGACACGAGCGGCTATATATGACATGACACGAGTGGCTATATATATTTACAGGTTGTATGTCTGACGTGACACGAGTGGCTATATATATTTACAGGTTGTATGTCTGATGTGACACGAGTGGCTATATATGACGTGACACGAGTGGCTATATATATTTACAGGTTGTATGTCTGACGTGCGTTATGACGGGTACTGGCTGCCTATGGATATGAGAGAGAATCATGAGAGTGTCGCTGCTGAGGTCACCCGCTTTGATAACATTGCCGATGACTGTAACTCTACTGCTTGCCAAACCTTGGCCTGTACCATCCCCCGAGAATGTGTCGACCTGTGGAGACTGGCAGAATGCAGGTAAATATACGCTGACATCGTCTGAGCTTTAATTGGACAGGAGAAATACAATAAGCTGAAAACACGGTTAAAATATTGGTCCTGAGATTCTGACATACATGTGTGTAAATAGTTCCTCTGGTATAATGGAACGTGTGCTTCGAATGCAATGTGTATATATGCCCAACATTTAGTATTAATTTTGAGAACCTGCCAGCTTGATGAGGTCTGCTCTTTCTGGCAGTCATCTAAGACATTTAACCCTATGTACAAATGTATCCACCTCCAGATATATTGTGTATTAGAGAAAAAAATAATTCAATTCAAAATCTCAAACCGATCCTCAAGTGACAAATTTTTCGTGATGTATTTTACTTGTCACATGGTAATGCACTTAGCTACGGCTATTAAGAATGAGAATGGAAATTATTCTTGATCTGCTGATTAAATGACCGCGGAACCATAACTCTTGTACCTCTTGTGTCTTGATGGACATTATCTACAGTTGATCAAGCTTCTAAACTCTCAACTTTGCCGGCATGGTCCACTTGATACCATAGGAATCTTGAGTACCTTTATGCCTATTTGTCACCTATTTGCCTGCTACTACTATTATCTCTGCTGACTCCTGATTGGTCACCAGATAAAACTGACCTTCAGTGCTTGAACTCAACATGTGATGCGACAGTGTTCTGGAATTTTGGATATAGATTTCCAGCTGCATGGTAAGTCAAAATAATTTTAAACAATCTCTAGATACTGATTAGATACTGATTGGATACTGAATATATGCTGATAACCATTGAATGCTGTACTTTTTTAATGTTATCTCTATATTTTTCTAATGTTATCCCATACGTAAGACTTGTGTCTTTAAAAGATCAACAAAGCAACTGTCTATACAATTCTTGAGTATTGCTTGGCACTTAATATGCTTTGAACCTCATATCCTTCATGCTCTGCCATATTATTATATGGGCCCATGCATTAACAACATAAATTGCTATGTTTAGGATTGTTTGAGATATACTTACTTGTATATATGACTTCAGGTTGAGGCCGTGGTTGCTAGGACTGGTGTAGATGCAGGCGGCAGGATCCGGATTGATGTGATCCCAGATGCAGGATAATGGGACAGTCATGCAGAGAACTGCAGCATTATGTGGCAGTCATGCAGAGAACGGCAACATCTATACCCTTGACTAATAACAATATAATATTTTGTGGTTACGATGCCAAAGGATTTTGCCTGAGGACTTTGTAGAATGTTTAGTGATGGATTTTTCCAATAAATAGTATTTACAGATCATGAATTGTTGTAATTTGTTAACTTACCTAATTAAAATAGGTAGGCCTTTCCATGTGTATATCTGAAGGCAGATTTATATTATTTTACAAGTTTTTGTCAGGAAATATATTGAATTCTAATTTGTAAAGAGTCAATCACTATCCCTTTGAGGTTGTGGTGTTTCCATATCGTAACACTGTTTAATATAAGATTATATCAAAACATTCTTTAGATACAGTTAGATATTGATAATCATGTGTAGTTCCATTATTTTTATTTGCAAAAAATGACAACTTTATAAAAATGGCAGCTTGAAAATATATCCATAAACTCTGCATTTCATTATATTTAATGCAACAAAGAAATGTTCCTAAGTAGGTTCCCTGCCAATTTGTGTATATATGTAAAATTTATATATCTGTAAATATTCTATATCTGTAAATATTATGTGTGTGTGTGACCATAGTACTAATAACAAGGCTTGTGTGTGTGTGTGACAGATGTCCAGGTGGGCAGCGCTGGGTGCCGTTCCAGTCCGACTGTGTTAACATCAATGAGTGCGTGGAGGAGAACCCATGTGTTCACGGCGACTGCCTGGACCTTGACCGAGGCTTCGAGTGCGACTGCCATGCCAACTGGGGCGGAGATTACTGTGACCGCAGTCGGCAGGCTTCCGTCGCCTTTGTCAGCACCGGCGCCATCATGGCCATCATACTCTGCATCTTGGTCATGCTATGTAAGTCCCTCACCTCCCTCCACTTCTGATGATTAGGAAAATATTAATATTAATGTAGGATATTTCTAAGTACTATGAAATAATTCATACTTGAATACCTGTTATGAACAATGGGACAATTTTTGTGATATTTGTAATCCTACATGCTATGTAAGTCGGTCAATTCCCTCCAGCTGAGATGATTAGGAACGTACTGGTACAAAAGAGAGCTATACTAAATAATATGAAATAATTCATTTTTGTTCCACATGGATGTACTTGAACTGCTTGTAATGTAGCGATTGTGATATTTCAATTCCACCTGGATAGTTTCCATTGCAATATGATCCACATGGATGGGGAGAGGGGATGATGGGAACCATTTCACTTTCTCCTCATCCCAGCATACTATAACCACAGCATCGACCATTATGGGAAAGATCCCTTTAGTATGCTTACTGTCCCAGTCGGGTGGGGAACAGAGAAGCTATTAATATTGCCAAAGTTAACGAGAGTTTTATGTGTCATCTTGGTTTATGCTGGGCAGTGGTTTCTGGTTCTACATGATGTTGCTGTGTGTTTCTATTAAAATGAGAATACAAACCCAGGTGGACATTAGGACTATGCGATAGCTAGTTCTATATACGTCAATAAAAATAAACATTTTGGACTCGCCCTCCTGCCACCGACGGCGGCGCCACCATCGCCTGCCCAGTTTCCCGCTCAACCTCGCTTGAGAACCACTTTTAAAATTTGACGCCAACCAACAGGACGGTTGGCGATTTTTATGCGAGATATTTCTAGAATAAGCTGGTTATTTATGAAGATTAAGCTATTTTTCTTTGCAGTAGGAAGAAAGACGCTTACGTGAAGAAAGGAGAGAGCTTACGACCAAGACGTGACTGTCAATCAATCGGAAAGACGTAGTTGTTGGGTTTGTTGACAAATTGGTCCGTGTAAAGGTAAATTCTCCTTTATTTCTGCTTTATAGACGTCATAGAGCATTCCGCCATAATATTTGGCTCGTATTTATAACAAAAAGAAAGAAAATAAATACGTTGAGGTAAAGTAGTTGTATTATCGTTCACGGAGCAGCTCGAGGTGAAATCTCGTAGCCGGCTCTCGCGGGACGAGAACAACAAAATTTCTGACGATTTTAGTTTGTAAATTCTTAAAATTGCTTCGGAGAACATCCCGCCAGGTATTTTGGCTGGTTGGGATGTAAAAGAAAGAAATTTACTGCGTATTTGTTATAATTAATGTATTATCGCTCACAAGGTGACGAGCGATATAGTATTATAGTACGAGACTTTCTCGGAGGTTAATTCTTTGTTTTCTGCGTAAAAACGCTCACCGGAAGTAGAAATACGAGAACGGAAGTGAGTGAGGAATTTTATGATAAAGAATTAAAAAGAATTATGAACAAAACATGACTCGAATGCTTGTCATTTTGAATATTTTGTTAATTTGAATGGTTAGAAGTAAAATATTTAATATTTGAAGGAAATGAGGATCTTGTAGCCACAAGTTGGGCGCGTTCCAAATTTCTTTTGATCACTGAGGTTAAGCATCATTGAGCCCGGTTAATACTGGGATGGGTGACCGCTTGAGTGTTCAATGTGAGAAATTGAATTTTAATTTTTTCAGATAAATTAAATAAATTCAATAAATCTTGGATTGGAGTATGAAAAGCCTTTGATGTAGTCTATAATTGTAGAAAATCTTGGCCATCATGAGTGAACGGGAATACCGTAAGGGCCTAAGTTACGGTTATGAAGGACCAGAGGTGCCTCCTGGGTGGAACAGCTATAATCAGGAGAGAAGCAGGTCCTATAGAAGGGGTAGATCCAGTGGTAGATCTCCGGAGGTTTCCCATTATAGATCCCGTGACAGCTTTCGCAGTAGATCGCGTGATAGATCCCAGGAAAGATCCGTTAGTTGGGTTCAGGATAGATCTTGGGACAGGTCCCCTGTTAGACACCATGGTAGATCCCGGGATAGATCCTATGTCAGTTATCAGGACAGATCCAGGGGTAGATCACAGTTTGGAGACCATGGTAGAGATCGGGAAAGATCACAGGGTAGATCTCAGGAAGGATACAGTGTCACCAAGTCCGATAGAACTTTTGACAGATATCATCTAGCGAATAGATCACAGGAGAGATCTGATGTTTGGTCTGAAGAGAATGAGGAGAATAGTCCTTTACAGCTGATTAGATATCCGACGTATCAGTCAGATTCTGAGTATGATGATTGGACAGAAGCTCCTCGGAAGGCTTCTGAGGATGAATCAGAAGAGATTGAATATGGTATGACTAGGAAGAAAGTTAACTTGTTGATGAAGGCAGTAACTAAGATAGCTTCAGGGCAACAAGTGAAGGAAGGTCATCTGAAGGAGATTGCTAAACAAGCAGCCACTAAACCGTTCAAAGAAAGAGCCGAACTAGCTATGGCAGGTTGTGGGTTAAAGGTTCAGAAGAATAAGGTTCCCACCAAGCTCGCTTTATCTAACCCAAAGACTAGTGTGATGGATAAAGAACTGTGTTTTGCTGAAAGTCCTCTGTTGGTTGGGGCAATGCAGAAGTCCTGGGAAGAAATGTGTGGTTTAAAACGTGGACAGGTTTGGGATCCGAAGTCTACAGAACCACCAATAGTTGGTTTCCACAAAGTGGAGAAGAAGGTTCAAGTGGAGTCTAAGTGGTACAATATGGACAAGATCAATGCTAAAGTACCAGGTTATGGTTTCAAAGTTGATGAAGTGCTTCCAGGAGTCAAAAGGGATCATCAAATGATGAAAAGCCATTGCTGATATGAAATATGGTTCAAATTACTCATTAATGAGTTTTTCAATCATAAGTAGTAACAATTCTGGCCTGATACTTGGGGTCAAGTTTCAGAAGTGCATCAGAAGTTTCCTGTCAGATGTTACATGCGTTGCCAAGATTCATATGGTACTGTGAAGAGTACATGAAACGAATAAATGGTATTAATTTATCGTTAGTTGAAGCAATGCAAACCTGAAGTAATAAGTGTGGTGAATCAGTAAGCAATTGGTTCTTTCAACACTTTGAAATAGAATGAGATATTAGTGGGTTGTTGTACTAAGACTTACAAGTTACAGAATATGATAACCTAACCCAAAACTGAGCTTCTTGTAAGTGAACATCAACGGAAACGAGAACGGAAACGAGAACAGTTCGGATTCCGTAGAGTGCACGTCAGCTCAGAGGAAGGTTCTCGGTCCAGTACATGTATATGCATAATGAGCAGACAAGGTTTGCTGGATACTAT
Organism: Amphiduros pacificus; assembly: GCA_949316495.1. NCBI lineage: Eukaryota > Metazoa > Annelida > Polychaeta > Phyllodocida > Hesionidae > Amphiduros > Amphiduros pacificus. The sequence goes on from OX439001.1 coordinate 35,264,917, forward strand.
GCTATGAAAACAGGAGGAATAACAACTCAGTTCAGTTGAAGTTCTTCTGTTAAGTAATCAGCAGTTCTTTGGTAGGCTGGCATATGGAGAACTGTGCTGGTGTAATGAGCATACATAGCAGGAATGCAGGAAAGTCTGTAGAATGGGGTTGCTCATGTAAAATGAAATTCTGCTGAATAATATGTTGTGTATACAAGAGAATCAAAACAACATGAGTCAATGCTGAGATGTAGGAGTTTCAAGTTGGTACTCAACAACTCAGTGGTTGCAATGCTCACTTTGAGAGTGAGGTTGAGATCCCAGTTCAGTTCAGTTTTGGTTACCAGAGGATCAAAGGATCTGAGGAGGGATCGAGTGAATATGCGGTAAGGCTGGATGCTCAAGGTCCCAAGAGACCAGAAGTAGGAGCCAGATAAATCTCAGGAGCCAGAGACAAGACTGCAGTGATAAGTACTATCTGCCTTAGACTAGACTGCAGTGATGGCTTCAGCTAGAGAGTACCATAGTGGGAGTACCACTAGTGGATTCTCTTAACAGATCTCCAGACCTTCATAGGTGCCTCCAAGGAGGGTTGGGGGCATGTGTGTGTTGGATCTGGAAGGAATAGATCTGGAGAGTAGAGAACTAGCACAATGATCTAGCTATCAGATGATTTACTGAACAAGTTCATAATGACAGCAATGATCAACTTAAAAGTACTGGCGTATGTCAGCTCCTAGGAGAGACCAGGTCAGAAGTTTTTGGAAAGAGACTCAAGTGTTTTCCAAAGTTGTATTCAATCCCAGAGGTGTGAAAATGACCCGACATCCTTGGCAATTTCTATGTGCCAGCATAGTGAGGGACTGAGGAAAAAGATCGACTACTTGCAGCAGTGTGGCTTATACACTTGGAAGGGGGTCTAAGGACCTGTGGCTGAAGTGGAAATATCCATTCTTGAAGTGGATTGCTAAAAGGAATTATTCTAAACTCACATCTTTCGTGTTCAGTGGTTCTGGATAGATGCGAGTGGATAGTAGATGCAGTGAGCATGGTAGGGGCAGGATTAGATGTACATACTTTTGGGACAGTCCAGAGATCATTAGATTGAGAAGGGCTGTATCCAGAGTTGTTCAATTTATACATGAATCGTCCAATACAGTTACCTAAGAGGAAAGACTACTGAAACAATTGATCAGGTCAGTGTTTCATATGTGAATAGTGATTCTTCTATTCTGGCAGTTTTATAGGACTGCAGTTGTGATGGAAGGATTCTCAAAGGAGGTTTCTGTGATATGGGAGTAGTGACAGAGGACTCCAGAAGAGGGCTAAGAATCAAGTATGGGGACGCCTTTATTCTACAGAGAGGCTCCATCGGACATAGTTATATAAAGATTATAGATATGCCGTAAAAGGTCATTGAATGACTTCTACCAGAGAGCAAATTCTGAAAGCGACACTGGAGGTATCTTAAGTTACAGTGTGTTTAGGGTTTGGAACGGTTGGATCATTCCAGTACAATAGTACAAAACATGCTTAAAAAGGATATGGTCATTGGTTCCTGAGATAGGGACACTGTTACTGTAAAGCACCACATTCCCAGCAGTGAAAGGTGGAATCTCGTTGGATTTTGAAGTTCTGGGGAGAAGATGTATTGCAAATAATATGCAATCAATAGTGGGCGCATCTAATGATAACGTGAAGGAAATGTAAATACCCTGTGTTATTATATCAGTGACTCCCAGTGTATGCCTTTTGGGACTGAAAATCTCCCTACATGCTCACGGACGGGAAAATTTCTTTATACTGCCTCAAGATCCAAATTCTTGGTTAAGTTGTTAATCTAAAGGAGAGAATATTGGAAATATATGGGACTCAAAGTTGAAGCACCAAAGCTCCAGCTTGGGCCAGACGTAAATAAAGAGGCCAAGCTGCTATATATATATACTGTGTACAGCTTAGATACTAATTGGAAGGAACAAAGATATCAGTATGGATAACTCAGATTCCTTAGTTCCAAACAAGAAACGAAAAGATGTGTAGCAGAGCACAACATCAGTATGACTAAATAAAGCTCTCAGTAAGAAGACCATGATGCTTGATAAGAAGATGGGGAATCTCATCAAGGGAAGTTCCTTAAAGTCTAAGCACTGGTTCAGATATAGATCTCGTTAAAGAAACTACCCAGATTTCTGTCCGTATCCAAACAGTAAGGAAAGCTGTGGGTGTTCATCAGGGCTCAAAGATTCAGTCAAACCATTTAAGCTGAAGGAAGTCATTTCCACTGAATACCAAGAAGTCCATACAATGGTCCATAAGGCTAATTTGGCTAAAGGGGACATGGATGGTGTATGGTTAACTGCAATATGGGTCATAACAGTCCACCTTCAAGTAATATCCCAGATTACTAGGTAAGGTTGGGACAAAAGTAAAGACTAGAACTTATTTGGTAGACCCTCAGATATCTTGACAAACAGCGGTATCAGAGGAGACCTCACACAGCTGGATGTAAGATGGGTCAAAACAGTCCAACTTCAAGTAATATTCCAGATATACAATTGAGGTTGGGACGGAAGTAAAGGCTAGGACCTAATTGGGCAGATCCTCAGATATCTAGACAAACAACGGTATCTGAGGAAACCTCGCACAGCTGGATGTTATATATATACAATAGAAACAGAAAGCTGGGTGGAAGAAGATATCTTCATGGCTGTTACTCATAGTCAGATCTGGAAGAATGGTCATGAGGATGTATGAAATTCCGAGTACTGACCCAGGTAGCTACTCATATGCTGATGGGCCTAACTGTCCACCTTCAAGTTATTCATCAGAGTTGGCAGTCAAGGTCTGGACAGTTGGAAAAGACTCGGTCCTGTTGTGGTATGACATGATGGAAGGTAGCTGGCTGACTGGTGGTACGGGTCATAACTCTCAAGTTCTGATGGGTGCCATTCAGTCAGTTGCCCAGTCACAACAGAAGGTAACTGACTAAAATGTACACATAACTCACAAGTGCTGGAAGAAGAGGAGGATGTCTCCAAGGATGTAGCAGGGATGAACTAATGGAATTTGGATGAAATGTTGGTTCTTCTGTAGTAACAATGGATTGATTTCAAGGGGTTTGAGAGTCTTAGAAGAGGATCTCAACAGGATGGTCTTTGTGAGTTTGTGCATAAATTAGAGGTCAGAGTCAGTTACAAGAGCCTTAATTAGTCAGTGAAACTCCTCAAGCCCATGAGAGTAGGACTAGACTGATTAGTATGCATCATAGCACCTTGCACCCTAGTAGTGAAGTTACTAGGCAATTGGACTTAGTAGCGCTACTAATAGAAACCAAATCTTGTAGTGCAGTAGTATCAACTCTGGGAATCCATCAACAGGTTGGCAGAGTATACTCAGAAAATGCACACATAACACATAACTCCATGAGGGTGCACTAGTAAAGCAAACAATACATCCCACGGGATAAGTTTGCTATACTAGATGGTATACTTGTAGTGCAGTAGTATCAACTCTGGGAATCCATCAACAGGTTGGCAGAGTATACTCAGAAAATGCACACATAACAAAGACCTCTGAGGGTGCACTAGTAAAGCAAACAATACCTCCCACGGGATAAGTTTGCTATACTAGATGGTAAGTGAAAAGAGTGGACTCGTTAAAGATTGGTGCTTAGTGTGAGCTAGTAGTACCTACCAGAGGAAACCTAGTTGCTACACTATAGAAATTAGCCCTCCAATGATGCATGGCTCTATAAAGTATTGTCTGGATATAAGAGAAGGGAATCTCAGCAATAGTCCTCAGTCTCTAGTATCAGACATACAAGTGGTCAGACCTAACATGGTATCAACTATGAAGAGGTTTTGGACTGCTATCGCCACCGATCGCCTTGAGTTTCAGTTGAAATTGTTGGTTGGGACCCTCCTCCTAATCAGTGATTCTGTCCTAATGTCCACCTGGGTTTGTATTCTCATTTTAATAGAAACCCCACAAATTTTATTAATTGGTGTGTTTCTTATTAAACATGAATACAAACCCAGGTGGACTGTGCTTTCCCACCCGACCTCCCCGCTTAGGCGTCAAATTTAATTTTGATCAAAGTGGTTCTCAAGCGAGGTTGAGCGGGAAACTGGGCAGGCGATGGTGGCGCCGCCGTCGGTGGCAGGAGGGCGAGTCCAAAATGTTTATTTTTATTGACGTATATAGAACTAGCTATCGCATAGTCCTAATGTCCACCTGGGTTTGTATTCATGTTTAATAAGAAACACACCAATTAATAAAATTTGTGGGATTTCAGTGTTACTGGTGCTGTTCATTGTGTATAGCCGTCGCCGCCGCCCAGATACTCTGATGGTGATGGACCCCGACGATGACGTCAGAGAAAATATCATACATTATGATGAGGAGGGTGTAGGTGAGTAAAATATTATACATTATGATGAGGAGGGTGTAGGTGAGTAAAATAGCATAGTTTATGAGGAAGTGGGTATTGGTGAGTAAAATATTATATTATGACGAGGAGAGTGTAGGTGAGTAAAATATCATACATTATGATAAGGAGGGTATAAGTGAGTAAAATATTATATATTATGACGAGGAGGGTGTAGGTGAGTAAATTATATAGTATGAGGAAGAAGTAGAATATAGTACTTAGAAGGAGTAGGTGGCAGACTTCACAATGTGCATTGTATGTACCTGGGTTGTTTACCAAATTTGAACAAAATGCTCAGAAAGATAAGTTTGAGAGGTCCTGTTGGTGGTTTAAGTTTTTCATATTTATAAAGAAAACTTGCATTTGTTTATGAGCTAATTTACAAATAGATATGTTTTAAACTAAATTTACAAGTGTGTAAAAGTTGTTGTGTTGTTTATAGGAGAGGAGGACCAAGATGCGTATGATATAAACCGCTTGAAGAAGCCCGTGGGAACCGTGGGTGTGTGCGCACCAGACGACTCCCTCCGCAAACCTCATATAGAAGACATGCCGCAGAAAAAACCAATGAAACCCATCAGAATGCATTGTATGTGTGAGAAAATTACGCTTGATCTAATTCTAAAAAAATAAATTGCATGGTAAAATATAAGATTGTTTATTTTGCAGTTATTCATTTTGATTGCATTCAAATAGCAGTAATAAAATTCTCATGTTGCAGTACCATTCATATTGCAGTTAGTACCATTCATATTGCAGTCAGTATCAAATTATAATTGCATTCATATTGCATTCAGTATCATTATTTTATTTTGCATTTATATTGCAGTCAGTACCATTCATATTGCAATTAGTACCATTCATATTGCAGTCAGTGCAATTCATTTTGATTGCATTCAGTACCATTCATTTTGATTGTATTCATATTGCAGTCAGTATCATTCATATTGCAGTCAGTACTATTCCCATTGCAGTCAGTACCATTCATTTTGATTGCATTCTCATTGCAGTCAGTACCATTCTTTTTTATTGCATTCTCATTGCAGTCAGTACCATTCTTTTTTATTGCATTCTCATTGCAGTCAGTACCATTCATTTTGATTGCATTCTCATTGCAGTCAGTACCATTCATTTTGATTGCATTCATATTGCAGTCAGTACCCTTCATTTTGATTGCATTCATATCACAGTCAGTGTCTTTCATTTTGATTGCATTCATATTGCAGTCAGTACCATTCATTCTGATTGCATTCATACTGCAGTTAGTACCATTCATATTGCAGTAAGTACCATTCATTCTGATTGCATTCATACTGCAGTTAGTACCATTCTCATTGCAGTAAGTACCATTCATTCTGATTGCATTCATACTGGAGTTAGTACCATTCTCATTGCAGTCAAGACCATTCATTTTGATTGCATTCTCATTGCAGTTCCACCTGGGCAGCAGCCAGATGTGGGAGATTTCATCAACACTCGTCTGAAGGAGGCTGACGACGACGTATCAGCGCCCCCTCACGACAGCCTGCACGAGTTCGCCTACGAGGGCTCAGGCTCCGTGGCGGGCTCCCTCAGCTCTCTGGCATCCACCAATGATTCAGAGGAACAGAGCTACGATTACCTAGAAGACTGGGGACCAAGATTTAATAAACTCTCGGAGATATATCAGCCCAATGAGAGCGGAGATACAGAATTATAATGAAGGCAGAGAGGCCTTATATAACGAGGCAACTACAGCTGTTATACATTGATATTATATATGCTGTATCCACGATATCATTATGTTGTTATTTATACAGCGCTCATAGGGCAAATTGCCCGATGGGGTCCAGATATAGTCATCTTTTTAATATGCAATGTGGAACATAGTCATATCGTTTTATTACCAGGCCTACATAGTTACTACTGAGCTCGGAGCTGCCAGCTGAAGACAGGACCAGGGATGCCGTATAGTGTGAATGGTGTGTGGAATATTGTACAGAAATGTGTCATTAAGACATTTATTAGAAGTGTGTGTGTGTGAGATGGGTATCTCTGGTTCACCAACATCTCGTGTAACACTAGATATTGTATGTTGTGAAAGGTCCCAACGGAAATCTGAACAAAAATGTTTATACCAAAATGAGAGCTGAGGAAGATAAAGCGTTGATGAATTATATCACTAGGTGGCACCACCAAATGTACAAATGTCCACCAGGTGGAGTGTGCTGCTATTCCAAGTGGGTCAGGATTTGGGTATTGGACACAATCATTCCAAAGAATGTGTGGAACTGTGAGGATGGTGTCTGTGCACCTTAGAGTGTGTGTGTGGGGATCTGGAACCTCCATGTTAGGAGTGCGAGATAAATGTCTCCCGTCATGCCACCTCACCTACTTAAACAGGCGCTGGATGTACATACACCCTGAGAACGTAAACTATATGTGCAGAGGCAGAGGCACATGGTTGCCACACACATCTTTTTTATATTTTTCAGTTCAGTTGTGTTAAATGTAATTTATCAATTTGAAGATTTTCAATTGTCCATGACATGTCATAATTCTAGATGGTGAGCAGGATCTGGGATCTTGCCAAATTGAAGCATGTAGATGAAGACAAGCTGACACCCCTACGGACACCGACAAGATTTCTCATTCCAGAGGGGTGACAGGTAGCAGAATGTGTGCACTCCATAATGTATGAATGATCTCAGCGGAGTGATAATACTCATGACTGACGAAATAAACTGGCACAAAAATTCACCTTTAGAAAAATACATAAAAAATATTTTTTGGGGTTAAAACGTTTGTGTCGGGTGATTTTTTCAGTGAGTGAATGTCCATAGCGTTCTTCTATCATGTTTTTTGTACAGTACTTGCACTTTTCCATGTCAATAATGGATTCATGTAAACATGACACAAAACTTGCAAACTGTAAAGTAGACCTATTTTTGTAGTAGCCCAGTCCAGTGAGTGAGTTATAGTCCTGAAGTCCAGTGAAATGTATTGCAGCTAGTTCGGACCATGACAAGCGTAGAATATCTTCCTCTTTTATCTCTACTTAAGTTGACGACTTGCACCAGTATGGCAATAGGAGGTAGGAAAGCATGCCTCGAGTACAGACCATTGAAACCAACTCGCTTCCTTGTGTAATCGTTGGGCTATATGGCCTATGATGTCATGCGGATCCACTTTATCAAAAAAAATGTTTTGGGGTCAAATTGTATTTTAGACATTTTTAGAGTTGTTGCATATATAGTTTTAAGAGAGAGAAACACATAAGTCATGTAAATTTTTTTATGAAAACAAAAAGCAAATGTGCAGTTGTTTGTGTAAATGGCAGATTTGTGTGAGCTATAAGACTAGTCATGATAAGCTGCCAGGATGGGTAAGCTCACCCCCCACCACCAACCACCGACCCCACTGCTGGGGTCAAAGGCTCACCACATCCAATGCCTTCTACAGGTCAAGCAAAACATCTCATCATTATGTACAGACTCACAAATATCTACATATAAATAAATATATATATATATATATACACACATATAAACTAAATGTGTTTGTAAACCGGACATTGTCGACATTTGTTGAAGTACAATCAAAATAATCTGGTTCAGGGATTTTCCCCCCTTAATTCTTCTGGAGAGAATGGGTCCATTTTCTAGGATGGCAGAATGACTTAGTGATGAATGTTAATTAGTTGCTTAATGTGGCTCCAGGCACATATTTTTTTGTCTTATTTTAGAGTATGATTTATGAATAAGGCTTCCAGGTCAAATGAAATAACATGCAATAATTGAGATATTTTATCGAGCAGTGAATGGGATCTGTGTATAAATTGAAACAGTGGACTATTATTTGGTTCAGTGTCGAGATCTGTGCCATTATATCTATACATATATTTTAAAGATTGTTTATTTTAAGCATGATATGTTCTTGATAAAATTGCCGAATGAAATGGGTTGATAAATGATTCAGTACAAAGTGAGTTTGTATATTTGAGAGTTTTCATGTTGAATATTAATGCAGCTTTCAGTTATTGGTGCTAAATGTATTGTTGCTGCAAGTTAATTAAATCAGAGAATGACTGTTCGTCTTACAACAATTAAACAAGATCAGAATAAGTGTAGACATATTTTATAAATTATTTTCAAACCAAAGAGTTCACAAGCGCTTTTGTTCCAGCGTCACTTAATGTCAGACAGAATATGTTATTCCTTCCATGTTGATGTTAAATTGTAAGAAGATTTTAAATAGAATGCAGTCAAATAACAATATTTGATTTGTTTTAAGGGCAGTATGTAGCATTATTGACAAGACGGATTATCATTTCAAAGGCAATATTACACTCCTGAAAGCCAGTAATGGTCTAATCTGTGTAATCAATGCTGCATTCTGATGGGACTTATTCAATAAAATGGTATTATCTAGGTCAAAAGTAATATCCGGGTCAACATTAGCCAATCAGATTACAGAATTGGCAACAGATGAATAATTATTCTCATAAAAATGACCTAATTACATTTTTGAACTCTCATTCTCTGAGTATCTGTATATCTAATAATGTCATTTTTGTTTTAAAATAATTTACCAGTTGCATTTGCCAGTTTATAAGTCGCTAATTTCTGATATATGTCAGAGATTGAGGGTGAATGAGTTTATCCAAATGAGAATAGATTGTGTAGAACAAAGAAATCTTTCATGTTTGTATAAAGTTCAGTAATAACAGAGACATGTTCTTGGAGGCTATAATGTACCCTATGATATTAAATGTATAATTAAACATGCATGTAAGTCATGTCACAAAGTTGCACCGACCCTCGACCCCCTGAATCCTTGCCATATAAGGAACTATTTTTATTGCACACATCATGCAGTGTGCGTAAAGCTTGAAAGCATGTTCTACTCTCTAAGAGCAGTCCATTTCTTTTGTAACTGTTTAATATTTTTGTCTTTGTATCCCTATATCATTACTTAAATATACATGAAAATTTAGTTTTTTTTCCTGTAGTTAAATCTCTTAAGTATTTTAAAAGAGAAATATTTTTTTATTGAAATATGTAATTTTCATTTCCCATCAGATGGGAAATAGCACAGCACTTGATTGTGAAGATGTTTGTTACTAATATAATTTAGTATTTGTTTATTTTTTTTTCAAATTTGTAAACATTGAAGAGGGAGGGGGTATTCACATTGATATGTAACCACCAGATAAAAAGGTTTGAACCATTATCAAATTACACATGTGTAATAGAAATCAAGAGCCCATCATCAAAATATTATTGCATTCAACAGGCTGAGACAGCCACTGCTATTGATAATTCTGGCACAGCCCATCCCACCGATCAGCATAGCTACTATCATTGTGGCGTGAAGTTTTAGCGAGGTCTTCATGGTTACAAAGTTTGAATGGTTATGCTAATTTTTGAATGAATATATTGATGTGAGATAAGTTTATAAGTAACATGTCTACACCGAAAAGGGACCATACCCACAACTTAAAACAGAGATCAGTTGCCAGGGAGCAACCAGTTTTGGTATGAAGGCATTATGATATTGGAATGAGATCTTGAACCTATAAGTATCACGCTTTTATTGTGTTTTGTTTTTTATTGCCTAGTTGTAAACGTATATAATCTACATAGGATAATATATAGGAGATATAAATAGATATATATATATATATATATAAATACACATATACTGTAATTATAATTTGTACCACGATTAAGATGTTAGTCACTGCATTTATTTATGCTTAACCGGGTGGGGAAATTAAAACAAAATATGGAAGAATAAGAAAGAAAATTTTGGTTATAAACTGCAACTGAGTTATGCTGCATTTTGGAAATAAATTGACCTGTGGGAAGTTGCAGAGAATTAAGAGAATTAATGATTTGGACAACTTAGCCCCACCTGGTGTCGGATTCAGGGATTTGTTTAGACACAGATGTGCTCGGCCTAAACAGGGTCATAATACATAGGAGCGTTTGGCCGTTCTTGTACACGGGAGATAACAGGGTGATGATAGCTTTTGCAAATTTTGATTTGGCTTCACTGCCCACCTCATCTAACCACTGTCCAATACATAAAAGTTTTGTTCAAATTACATGCCACAAAATAATATATAGGAGCTGAGGAACTGATGATCAAAATTCAGGAACTTGTTCCAGTTTTTAATGTTTTTGATTCTCATAGGTAAACACGCTTTTAAACAATGCCAACTACTTTGAGGCTGGGCAGTTGTATATTGCAGCGCCACCTATTAGCACACCTAGATATGAGAGGGTCACTTGATATCTACCTCACAACTGTAGTCTAGCAGGGTGACCCACGAGCCAAAATATCACACATGCATAGCACAGTGGCCCGGTAGATAGCCCAAACTATAGAGCAGCTTAGACCATGGGCAATTCTAAGGGTCTTTACTTTCGGAATGCTGAAATTGTGAGAGAAAAAAGTAATTTCCAAATTAAAATAGGTTGACTTGTCATCTGATCTCTGTTTCAAGCGATGGGTGCTCTGTTGTCATAGAGGAACATTCCAAACAGAAAATATAATTACATTTGTGTGACATTGGAGGAAATGTGGAAATTATTTTGGTCTGATGTAACCATGGAAGTTTTACACTGAACTAAAGCATTAAATGCATTTTGAATGACAGTAGATCACTTATCCCCAGCAATGTTTGTAAATAACAGAATTTTAGGGAGTTACGTTTGATAAATGTAGTTAATTTTAGTGGGTATAATTTTATTACATGATAATCAGGGATTTATAAAAAAAAAATATATGTTGAATCTAGTCAAGGAAGTTGACAAATTACTGATTGTAACATTTTTCCCATGTCTATTTATAAACAAAATGTGTCTAGCAAACAGTTACAAATGAAATGGACTTCATTTTCTAACAGGACTTGCTTAATCTCAAAAGTAGATTGTTGTGTTGCTTGACATTACTGGCAATGTAGTATACACAGTGGCGCCATCTTGTGTAAGTTTACCATTATTGTGTCGCCACCTACATGTTAACCTGGCAAATGATAATGCTGTGCTGCCATCTATATGTAAACAAATTTCTTTGTACAGTTCATGTCCAGTTTCAACTTGTGATGTTCATTTGTCAAAAGGAAATAAAATGAATATTAAAATATTGTAAAATAAGTGTTTTACTTTGTTTTTGTCTAGCTCTTATGTGTAATGTAGATTATTTTTACATAATGTAGATAATTTGGGCATCCTGTATGGAAGGAGAGATAAATGAGACAATATTGCTTTGAGGGATTATGACCTACCGGTATTAGACACTAATAACATGTCCATATATGGACAGTAAACCACCTCGCAGGCGCCTGTATGCCGTGCCCGGAATTCCGGTCATACGTCACTGGAAATATGGGTTGTTGTTTAGGGTTTCCCTGTTCTATATTTATGTCAATCAATCAGAGCAATCCCCTCTAAAATAGTGACAATATTCGCCCGCTGCACAACGAGGTCCTTGATAGTCCTAATATAGATTTGGACTAGCATAGTCTATACCGGTATATTTGAAGGTCAAGGTCACATATAAAGAAACCTTCCTGAAAAATAGTATCTAAAGAACATTAGAATCATCAGACCTGACATACAGGACACTTCAGTGATGACCTCATCCTGATTAGCATATGGATGACCTACTTTTCAAGGTCACAGGAATATTTATGGAAAATCTTCTTCAACGGCAATATCTCAAAACATGTTTGAGCAGATAAATCCCAGCTCTGCTTTCTATCATCCAGAAACAATTCCAATTTTCATTAGAGGTCTAGATCCAAGTAATTAATATGCATATATACAAAATAACTGTTTACAGCAGGAATTTTATTCCAATACTTACATGAGAACCAAATGTTCCACATATATAATATACTTTTATAACCATAACTGTGTATATTACAAGATTCACTTCAACATCACCTATTTTTTTTTTTTTTAATTTGTCAAATAATATTTCATATTTGCCCATGTTGTCTTTAATGTGATAGGAGAGGTGACTTTTACAAAGACAGGCAGATGAATATCACAATTCTGCTAATCTTCGCATTCCCCTCTTATCAGTTTACTTCATTCCACGTAGGCCTATTGCTCAAAATTTTCTTTACAATTTTATTCTTTGAAATATATAATGCTGGAAAAAAAAAGCAAATTGGTTTTTACATATTTACAATGTGTATTACTGTCTCTTTATCCTTTGCAAATATTTTCAGTATCATTGCTTAAACCACATATAGATAAAATCTGATGGTCACGCTATATATTTTGGTCAAGATGATTCGTTTATGTGAATATGGGAGCAGTGATTTTGTCCTTGTTAGATTTTGTTTACTAGGTGGGTAGCATTTCAAGTTACTGTTGCATACACATCACTTCAATTGAATATCAGGATATCACAACCATGATAGTTTTTTGTGTAGTTCTAGAGGCTGTTTAATGTCCTCTCCACGAGTTTATTTCTGTGATGGCTGAAAATGACTGGTAATTATAGATCTTTACAAATACTCATAAATTTATTATGTGCTGATATGAGATGATTTTACCAACCAAATGTTGCCTCTCAAATTGTAGAGAGATGACTATCAACTGAGGATTTATAATTCCAGAATTTCCCAAAGCATCCATGAACAATCCATGAACATCCATGAACAATGTAAAATAATTTATATCATCTATTTATAATCAGGTCAGTCCAGATGACAAAAAAAAAACACCAGGTGTAGAGTCTGTAAGTTCCTCGCTAAAATTGAATCATATTTTCACTTATTTTCCTATTAAAACAGAATATATTCAGATTTAGAGGCCAAAGCTCAGTGAATAGTTGAGAAATGCTGCCATCTGGTGTACAGGATCATCTTAATTCTCCTGACAATTATTTAGTTCTGACTTCCACCCCTAGGTGGTTTGTTGCAGCCTTTTCTATTGTACGGTGTATGAGGTTCACTTCCTCTTGTGTGAATGTCTTCTCCATGTGTCTGTATGTGATGCGGTAACAGTGACTCGTTTTCTTCTTCTTGGGATGTATGAATTCATCAATAAGGCTGACCTGTTCGATCACATCACCTCCGACATTACGGACAAGATCGTAAAAGTCGTTTGGCGTAAAACTGTCTGGGATCCAGAAGGAGAGGTCATTGACGCATGGAGGGTACTGACTCACAGACTGAAAATATGAAAAAATATCAATGCCTGCTTGTGATGTTAAAATAAAAACAAATATACTCCCATAAATACAAATCCCCAGCATTTTCAATTTGTAAAAATATTGCTATTTTTTCATCACAAGATTTTTGTCCTGCTATCTTCTTTTTGAAATCACAAATAATTGCTAAAAATATTGCATTTTATGTCAATTATTGTTTCATTTTAAGATTGCGCAATGTTATCATGCAGATCAACATTGCACAAACATGGGTTTGGCAAAGTTGGGCACTTTTGTGACAAAAACAACTTCATACCCTGAATTTAATGACATATTTTCCCCTGATAAAAAAACTGTCGGCTAAAAAAGATCTGTCAATATTGAGCATATATTTAACAAAGGCAACTATGATTTCCTCATGGAACGGTATAATTATATCTTTGTCTGTCAATATAGGTGGAATGTGCAAAAATAATGATAACGGTCACTCTACCTTATATTTAATGTTGATATCTGGATCAGCCACATGGAACTGTCTAAGAAAGCCTGGATCCTTGCTCCAGAAGAGGCGGATGTCTGGAATATCATAGAGCCTCATGGCCAGACGCTCCAGGCCCAGACCAAACGCCCAGCCCATCTTGTTACTGGCGCCACCTAGTAGCACAGTCAAGAACTACACGGTACAAGTTTGTCAACTATACTTCTGAGATTCAGTATATTATATTCTGAGTTTAAATAGGTTTATCAATTCAACACGATAATGTGAGTGAAAATATAGAGATGTGCAGGTATAACTAATAAAATGTTGATCATATTTTTATTCATAAGTTGACAACAACGCATGACTGCTGATCTCTTATAAACAGTCATTTAATTTCCCATAGAAATAACACATATCACATTTCGTGTCAAAGTTTAATCAATGATTTTCCATATTAAATATTTTTTATCTACTTGAAGCATTGTTGAGAAAGTGGACCTACTGTTTTTGAGGAGTTTTTGTTCTATGATGCCGCAGCCGAGCACCTCCAACCAGTGGCCATGATAGAGGATCTCCAGCTCCCAGGAAGGATGTGTGAAGGGGAAATAATTGTCCACCCAACGATACTTGATATCTGTGCAAAAATAGGCCTATCACAATCAGTCCTTATGCCTTATACCCATTTATTATTTATATATTGATTGCTATTAAATGGTCCTCTATGAACTCTTACAATATCTATTTGGTTGCTCAAATTTCCAACTCCTTTCACTGAGGTTCAACACCCTCCATCATGGAAGGGCATAGACCCTTACAGCATAAAAAAGGTTCATAGGGGATGTTAACAGTTGACAAACTCCTCAGATATTTGGCAAATTTGAAGAATTCATTTTTTGGTAGAGAATTAGAATATCAACTGAAGAGCCTTTAAATTGAAGAAAATACAAGCTTGCACAGACCTTTGCCAAATAGCTGGGTTGCTAGTCCGAGGAGTGCAGATTTGAGGTCGTGTTCCAGCAGTTTGACGGCATCCACCGTGTGTGCCTCCTGCTTGTCCGGCGTCCGCTTCCCGTCCTCAAACATGTACAGATCTGTAGGGTCCGACACATTGCTGAAGATCTGGTAAAAACAACATAATTTTGCAGGAGGTTACAAAACATAAGATTGGCTTCTTTCTCAATGTTTCGACTTCAATCACTCAAATCAAACCAAATGTATGAAGCATGTGTATTCTTTAAAAAACAACAATCAAATGACTTATAACTTTTTTGTTTTCACAAATCTAAAACAGCACTGCTAATTGTATATTTTATATCAAAACCATTATAATAGAGTGCAGTATTACTCCATTATATCAGTCCCCCAAAAAATATCTGAGGTCTGACACACCATTTTCAGTTTTTTGAAGTCTTTTTAATTCATCTCTTTTTTAAAGTCACTTAGGGAAATAAATAAGGTTTACTAGATACACCTGTCTGGTGTTAGTACAATAAAAATATAAATATTTTCAGATTATATTTCATCACAATTATTACCTCGTGTTCTGAGAAGAGCCTGACCCCCTCCATCTGGTGAAAGACGGGGTAATGTGTCATATCTATCTCATCCCTCCGGTACACGTCCCCTACCACCAGGAATGCATCAAATCCCATTTTGATGAGCTCTTCCTGATGTGCCGACGTGTGCGCTCGCAGGAGATGAGACGAATTGACGTAGTAGGTGTCAGACGCCGACCGACTCGGGTGGTTCTCTGGCACTAACAGACTATCAAAGTTCTGGTGTGTGGTCACGACTGGACACATATTGTCAAAAACGGCAAATAAAGGGTTGCCATAGCGATTTAAAAAGTTTTTGTAAAAGTAGTTCTTTATCCGTAACTGGATCAGGTTAAGTGGGTGAAATTTCTGGGCATGAAGATTTTGTCCTATCTTTGAAAGGACTCTGGGGCTGATATTAGTCTGTTTGTCAGTTAGATAAGTCTCGCCCAGAATTGTCACAGTTGATGGTTGCTTATCAGACTTCTCGCTTCCCACATCTGAGTGTAAACACCTAGGAAGGTTTTGTAAAACTTTTGCATATTTAGATGAGGAGACAACTATTGATTGCCTCAGCAGGCATTTGCCATTCGTCCACGTCCGCAGCAACATTATTATTCTCACTGAAAAAGAAAACAGAACAAAATATTAAAAGAATATCACTATATTATCTACACATCTTCTAAACAATCTGGCTGGAAGCTAGAGTGTGGCAGAAGCATAACTTATTTTTTGATGCCAGAATTGGTGGAAGCCAGGGAATACCCAGGTGCAACTGACCAATTCATTAGCTCAGAGAATTCTGGAAGTGAACAAACATTTCATGTTAATTTGGGCCCCACAGCCATTCAAAGCTTAAGAGAGCTCATCAATGTTCTTCTCAACCTGGGTAGCCTAACAAGCTGCATGTCATAAACAAGAACGGCAGTTATTCCAATGAAATTTTAAATTAAATCCTCACTGGCTACAAATTCTGATGATATGCAAAGTCTCATCAGAATCTCTATTAGATTCTGGGATCTTGAAATGGTGATTTGCTTGACTTTTTTATTATTCCAAACATTGGACATTTATATTGATGAATTAAGATCTAGGTATTACCTGGTAAGCTATCTTATCTGGGGTAGTTTAAGAAATGTTCCTCCAGGATTTTGAGCGAAACATTGCATATTTAAATAAAGTTGAGAATGACTCCTTATAAAAATACAATGCAATACCTGTCATATTTAAATTGTGACACATGGAAAAGTCCATCAACAGGTTAAAAGAAGCCATGTTCCCTTCTATTCAATATGAGCTGCATGCTTGTCAGAAAAAAAATCATCTATTTTCGCACCTCGCCTACCCAGCTTTACTAGGCCTCTTCAATATAGGCCTAGCGCCGACGCGACCAAATGTCGTACTATTTGGGCGCTCATGAATATTAATTAGCTAGAGATTCGAGTTACGTCATCATATCATGCACGTGCTGTCCTACTGAAAAACTGTAATTATGTAATCGCATTGTGCATGTGTGGTTGGATACATTCAAGGGGCGGGGCTAATGGAACGGTCCAATTTGAACATATCTGATCGCATAATCGGAGAGGGTGTTATATACTGAACCCGATGCAAAGGAGAGTACACCTCGCCATTTTTTTTTTTTACAAAATTGTGCAATGAGGTGAAAAGATGGTCAGTCTATTAATAGATTTCACAGAAATAACCTGCTGATACAAAGAGACAATGTCACAAAATAACGAGATGTTAACCCCAAACATACTGGCCTATCTAAGTTTAACTGATTGGTAGGACTAACCATTTTTTTCTGGACTTATGTATATACATACTAAATTGATGAAATTTATAACCATGGTTACTCAACATGCTTAATGAAGTGCTAGGATCAAAAGATCATGATCCAAGTTGTCTGACGTAATTATCATGATTACAATGCAGCAAGTTGCAGCCCTTTAGAATGTTACAAATGACATCATCAAGCCAGAACAATGTGGATGTTAACATTCCTCCCATCCATTGCCGGTGGGGGATGTTGACATCCTCCCATCCATTAGGGGTTAACATCCTTCCCGTCCATTTCCAATAGAAGATGTTGACATCCTTTCAAGGTTAAGGATTGGTGGATTCTGACATCCCTCCTATCCTTTTGTGCATTTTGACATCCTTTACATCGTTTAAGGGTAAAGGGGTAGTGCCTAGTGCATTGGGGGAGATGGTAACCCACAGATTTACTAACAAATTATCCAAAAGTAAGCAATTTTAATTAATTGAATGCACAGAATCATGCATATCAGGCTGAATAGAGCTCTAACAAACATTTAAGTTCATATGACACCAAGCAGAATCCGTGTTGTTTTGTTTTAAATATTGCACTAATTTGACAGCTGTCAATAACACCAGACCAAACATTATTTGGCAGGTAATTGAATTATCGCTCACGGTCAAATTGTATGTTGATGTAGATTCTTGCTCGTTTGCCAATCTCAGTTTTCATTTGCTCACTTCATTTCACAAGGAATTAATCTACAACTCATACTGATGTAAACTTACCATTAAAATATGAATAAAAGTGTGTTTGGAACGAAGTTCACATGACAAATTTCTCCAAAAACTGTCCTCCGCAGAATAAATGCCCATAAAATATAGTTGCAAATATATTTTGTGCATTTTGACATCCTTTACATCGTTTAAGGGTAAAGGGGTAGTGCCTAGTGCATTGGGGGAGATGGTAACCCACAGATTTACTAACAAATTATCCAAAAGTAAGCAATTTTAATTAATTGAATGCACAGAATCATGCATATCAGGCTGAATAGAGCTCTAACAAACATTTAAGTTCATATGACACCAAGCAGAATCCGTGTTGTTTTGTTTTAAATATTGCACTAATTTGACAGCTGTCAATAACACCAGACCAAACATTATACCTCAGTGATGCGCGTATTGATGCGATTTCGAATGAATACGAGCATGTCGATTATTTGTAAAGTATTGATTAGCCATCTTTAGACTGGTTCCCCATCGAGTGTCAAGAACATCGTGTATATACACAGATGGCGGCAACCAGTCTATGGCTGTACGCGCCATTTTCGGGTCACGTGACGGGGTCAAATGAGGTGCGCTTTGTTTACAAATGTTTGTAACGATAAATATCTTGTTTCATGTATCATTTTTTAAAAATACAGTAGTTGTCTGAGGTATAAAAACAAAACATACACTCGTCGGTCAGCTGTGTGAGCGGATTCAGTTCGTTGGTGATGGCGGACGGATACCCTTCGCCTTCGGCTCAGGGTATCCGTCCGCAATCACCAACTCACTGAATCCGCTCACCCAGCTTCCCGACTCGGTATGTTTTGTTATATTATTTGGCAGGTAATTGAATTATCGCTCACGGTCAAATTGTATGTTGATGTAGATTCTTGCTCGTTTGCCAATCTCAGTTTTCATTTGCTCACTTCATTTCACAAGGAATTAATCTACAACTCATACTGATGTAAACTTACCATTAAAATATGAATAAAAGTGTGTTTGGAACGAAGTTCACATGACAAATTTCTCCAAAAACTGTCCTCCGCAGAATAAATGCCCATAAAATATAGTTGCAAATATATTTTCAAAACCAGGCTAACCAATCTAAGAAAACTTTCTGAAGAGGGTGAAAATGAGTAGTAATAAAAACAAATATTTTCAACATATTTTGGGAATGCTGATAACAACACAAATCACAAATTAACTGAGAAAATTTACTTCAGTCGATTTTGTCGGTCTTATATCCTGATAAATAAACATGGCCGCCATGCAGTTTTCACGTTGTGTCCTTCAAAGAGTTAGTAATGTCAGAAATGTATCGACTTCTTCGAAGCTGTACAACATATTACCACCAGACTGGATGAGTGACAGAACACCTTTCAAACATAGACAATTTGAAAACAAAGACGCAGTCGGTGAATCTCATCTCAAAAGTTTAAAGGAGAAGCTTGCAGGTGACAGGACTCCAATTTTCTTTCAACTTAACTCAAACCATCGGCAAAATAGACTTGAAATCCACTGTTTTTTAGAAACACAAGTGCCTTCGGCTGGGAAGTGATGCTGTCCCTCACTGTTGTAGCTATCCCTCACCTGTGCAGCTGTCTCTCAATTGTGCAGCTATCTCTCACCTATACAGCTATCTCTCACATGTGCAGCTGTCTCTCACTTGTGCAACTACCACGTGTGCAGCTGTCATTCAGTTATGCAGTTGTCTCTATCTGTTGTAACTATCTCTCCCCGTGTGCAGCTATCTCTCCCCATGTGCAGCTATCTCTCCCCATGTGCAGCTATCTCTCCCCATGTGC
The DNA here is from genome assembly GCA_949316495.1 of Amphiduros pacificus. Lineage (NCBI taxonomy): Eukaryota > Metazoa > Annelida > Polychaeta > Phyllodocida > Hesionidae > Amphiduros > Amphiduros pacificus. The sequence goes on from OX439001.1 coordinate 35,284,828, forward strand.
AGCTATCTCTCCCCATGTGCAGCTATCTCTCCCATGTACAGCTATCTCTCACCATGTGCAGCTGTCTCTCCCCATGTGCAGCTATCTCTCAGCTATCTCTTACCATGTGCAGCTATCTCTCCCCATGTGCAGCTATCTCTCACCATGTGCAGCTATCTCTCCCCTGTGCAGCTATCTCTCCCCATGTGCAGCTATCTCTCAAACTGTGCAGCTATCTCTCCCCTTGTGCAGCTATCTCTCCCCATGTGCAGCTATCTCTCCCCGTGTGCAGCTATCTCTCAAACTGTGCAGCTATCTCTCATGTGCAGCTGTCTCTCCCCATGTGCAGCTGTCTCTCCCCATGTGCAGCTGTCTCTCCCCATGTGCAGCTATCTCTCCCCATGTGCAGCTATCTCTCCCATGTGCAGCTATCTCTTAAACTGTGCAGCTATCTCTCAAACTGTGCAGCTATCTCTCATCATGTGCAGCTGTCTCTCCCCATGTGCAGCTATCTCTCCCCATGTGCAGCTATCTCCCCCCATGTGCAGCTATCTCTCCCCATGTGCAGCTATCTCTCCCCATGTGCAGCTATCTCTCACCATGTGCAGCTATCTCTCAAACTGTGCAGCTATCTCTCCCCATGTGCAGCTATCTCTCCCCATGTGCAGCTATCTCTCATCATGTGCAGCTATCTCTCACCATGTGCAGCTATCTCCCACCATGTGCAGCTATCTCTCCCCATGTGCAGCTATCTCTTACCATGTACAGCTATCTCTCCCCATGTGCAGCTATCTCTCCCCATGTGCAGCTATCTCTCACCATGTGCAGCTATCTCTCACCATGTGCAGCTATCTCTCACCATCTTATTTATGCAGCTATCTCTTATTTATGCAGTTATCTCTTATTTATGCAGTGATCTCTTATTTATGCAGCTATCTCTTATTTATGCAGCTATCTCTTGCTGTTGTAGCAGTCTATCACTTGCTATCTCTCACTTGTGCAGCTATCTGCCAATTGCATGATCGTGGTGGCTAAAAATATCTGCATTTCACCCATATAGGCCCCTTTGTACAAAGCCTAGCAGGGCCTCAATAAGTAGGTCAATAAATAGGTCAATTTAGCGATGGTTGAAAACAAAGCTCTAATACAGAAATATAGGCATATTGGGAGTTAATTTTCATTTTTAATGTAATTATGACAACAAATAAGTGATAATTGTGCCATTAATAATATGCTAAAGGCGCAACCCTTCACATAAACTGGCAAAACAAAAGTGAAGTGGAGATTAGTTCAGCGTCACTTCCACCAGAGGGCAGGCTACGTGGTGACGCAACAGCGAGATGACACACACTTGTCAGTGGCGAATTTTATTGCAGCCCATACCTCACACAGCAACTTTTTTTTTTTTTTTTCAAATCTCGTCACCCTTCCTCTCTGATCACGTTCATGCTTTTTTTATATATGTATGTAACCACGCACTGCCCATCATATTGAAGTTTCCCCAGTAAATAAATGCGACCTCCGGCGATTTTGACTGTTGTATTTATGACCCAGGTCATTGTCTTTCCAATTCATAATGTCTCTAAATGCAAATCCGGGGGTTATCTGTTGCGTCTTTTTCTCAGTTTTTTACCCAACATTACACTTGACAACATAAAATGACATTCAGAAGAGTCCAAGTGATGACGTCATGGAAACACCGAGGGAGAAACTTCATATGACGTCAAGCGCCACTGCATTGTGGAGCTTCTGATCGTTGCTGTCACTCCTATAATTAGACTGACCCACTTTCACCTGATTGCGCAAACTCGTCACAATGGCGTAACGATGCTGAGATCAAGGAAAAACAAAGACATTTTTTCTGACAAGTCTGATATCACATGTTAAGTTAAAGGGTGTATAATTGTTTGATTGTTAGTTGCCGGAGATCAAGTTCTACAGGAGTCATGTGTTAAAATGGATGGACTGGGGTCAACACTAGAAGTTGACCCCAGTCACTCTGCATTGGCTCAAAACTTTTAAAATGTCCTTCCAGAAAGCTAATTATAGTTGACAATTTTTTCACAGAATCGTCAAACTTGCTGTGTTGACAGTTTTAAGATAACTCATGGGAACTTAATTTCAAGGTCACAGGGTGTGGCTTTAGACCCACAGATAAGGGCAGCACTTAAATCTCTGATGCCTATTTTTTAACACACAAAACTGGGGCAACATAAAATGGCATCAACAAGTATATACAGACAGGAATGACATCACTTTCCACCAATGTTTAACCTGTTTTCTGTAAAATTGCAATATTTTTAAATCCAATTTGTAATTTACAGAAGGAAAAAATGTTGATGAAGATGTGCACAAACCAGTGAATATTGGGCTTCCACTTACCCCTTTTAAAATCAGCCAAAGAGAGAGATTGGAGTCCCAAAAAAGGAACAGATCCAACAGGCAGATTGAACAGGCTGCAAGACATCAAACATGTAAGTTATCAAACACGGCTCTCTTGGCATCAAACATGTAAGTTATCAAACACAGCTCTCTTGACATCAAACATGTAAGTTATCAAACACAGCTCTCTTGACATCAAACATGTAAGTTATCAAACACAGCTCTCTTGGCATCAAACATGTAAGTTATCAAGCACAGCTCTCTTGGCATCAAACATGTAAGTTATCAAACACGGCTCTCTTGGCATCAAACATGTAAGTTATCAAACACAGCTCTCTTGGCATCAAACATGTAAGTTATCAAACACAGCTCTCTTGACATCAAACATGTAAGTTATCAAACACAGCTCTCTTGACATCAAATATGTGACAAGTAAACAAGTAATTTGGCAGTTATACCGTATCCACTCGGGTTAGCGCCCATGCTTGGCTTAACGCCCACCCCCCTTTTTAGGAAGAAATCATTAAACGCCCACCTTCCCTGGATGTCCGTAATACGATGTACGTGACGTCCTTTACCTTAGCGTCTGGGTGCCCACGAGACTAAAGTGGAGCGGCCAACATGTCAAATTGAACTTTCATATCCGTAGCTGATCGATTTTAATTGCGTTTTAAATGATAAATAAAGGTATGTACTTAATATTATCACAATTACGTCGACAATTTCTCCACATCATTGATTTTAGCCTCAAAACAAAGCGTTTTCATTATTTATCATTTGAAATGCAATTAAAATCGATCCGCGTGTGAAAGCATTTCTGTCAACAAGGAAGACACGACTCAACGCAACACGTGGTCGCAATTTTGAAAGGCGGAAGTGACGGGAAGAGGCTCTTGTTTTTAGCGCGAAAACGATTGTTAATATATTGCGCAATAATGGATGGTTTTGTTCTGTTCTCGACCTTTATAAACGCCCATGCTTGGGTAAACGCCCACCCCCCTCTTTTACTTTGTCCCCAATTAGCCGCCCATGGGCGCTAACCCGAGTGGATACGGTACACTCATCATAAAATCTTGAATTTTACTCTTTGGATTGAATTTTTTTAATATGTACTTTAATATTATCACAATTACGTCGACAATTTCTCCACATCATTGATTTTAGCCTCAAAACAAAGCGTTTTCATTATTTATCATTTGAAATGCAATTAAAATCGATCCGCGTGTGAAAGCATTTCTGTCAACAAGGAAGACACGACTCAACGCAACACGTGGTCGCAATTTTGAAAGGCGGAAGTGACGGGAAGAGGCTCTTGTTTTTAGCGCGAAAACGATTGTTAATATATTGCGCAATAATGGATGGTTTTGTTCTGTTCTCGACCTTTATAAACGCCCATGCTTGGGTAAACGCCCACCCCCCTCTTTTACTTTGTCCCCAATTAGCCGCCCATGGGCGCTAACCCGAGTGGATACGGTACACTCATCATAAAATCTTGAATTTTACTCTTTGGATTGAATTTTTTTAATATGTAAAACTTTTGATTTATTAATGGTCATAAGGTAAGATTGTAATTATATCACTATAAAAATAATATTAATAAATACATGAAAGTAAGTAAAGTACAAGTTTATTGATATATCAGTGAAGGTTCCGCTGGATGAGGTGAAGACTGTTTGGTTGGAGGAGATGGGAGCCAATCATCAGGCTGCAATTATCAAGCATTATGGGATATATGAGCACTTGTTTGGAGGAGCCCACTTCTACCCTGCCGTAGTGGTCCATGTCTCCTATGATTACAATGAAGAATCTGTCATGCCAGTTTACCTTGGAAACAGAATCTCACCTCAAGAAGTAGGTTCCTTGCACATATTTATATATTATCAAAAATGCCATGTTTTTTGGTTTTTTGGGGGGGAATTTTTGGTGGTAAATCCAAAAATCCAACAATCAGAACTGATATGCCAGAGACATAAATACGATCAGTTAAAATAAACAGTATTCTGAATGCTAAAATCCAAGGCATTTCAAATTTTCATTTATTTATTTTCTTCAAATTAAATCTGTACTATTTGTCCTAAAAAAAATAATTTAAACATGGAGGCATATATGTTTGACATAATCTTTCATAATTTTCTGTCTAAATTAAGTTCTGTCAAATGACTCAGTATGAGAGTGCCATTTTGTTTATGAGTATGTCATTATAGGCGCAGTCAGCACCATACATAGAATATGAAGCAGATGAGGATTCACTCTACACACTCCTGATGACAAACCCAGATGGCCACCTGGTGGACAATGATAGCGAATATCTTCACTGGATGATGTCAGTACAACTTTGTTTCTTTATTAAATAAGCAAAAGGGATGATTGGTTTCACTGAAAACCAAAATTTCTCATTTGAGGCAAATCAAGATAAAACTTTTTTTTTCTCAAAATACACAAGATAAGCTGAGACAGATAATTTGAGATGGAATGCCTATTTTTAATTGCGTTGGATGATTTACTCTTGTGTTTTTTGTTGTAATGCCCTTATTTTGAATTTGAGATGGAATGTGTGTTTTCAATTGTTTGGATTGACAGAATGAGTGCCATATCAGGTAAATACATTGAGTTATAATTGTTTAATTGCTACACAAGTTTGATCAAGATGTTTGGGTATTTCAGAGGGAATATCCCAGGCAGTGATGTGGAGAAGGGGGAAGTGCTGTGCGACTACCTTCAGCCCTTCCCACCAGGGGGCACTGGCTTTCATAGACATATATTTGTCCTCTTTAAGCAGGATCAGAAGTTAGACTTCAGCAATTATAGGAAAGAGAAAAACTGGTAGGTATAAATTTTAAATTAATTTGAAAAGGCCATTTTGCATTTCAGATTTTGTGTGCTTGATTTTTTGTAAAATGTTGAAGAATAAAAAAAAAGAAAAGCACTTTTGAATAAATTACATCACAGAAGACAAATATAAAAGGCCTAAAATCTACACCATCCATTTGAAGGTTTTTTTTAATATTTAAGAAAAAAACACTTTTAAAAGGAATTACACAAATAAAAAAAATAATAATTCAATTACAGTTTCAAAAGCATTATTTTATTGTCTGAATAGCAGTGATATAAGAGATTATTTGTGGTTAATTTTAGTTCAAGCTTGAAGGACCGTACATTTAAAACCTTGGAGTTTTATAGAGAGTACCAGGAACACATGACTCCAGTCAGCCTAAACTTCTTCCAGAGTGAATATGACAAGTCAGTGAGGGATGTCTACCACAATGTACTCAGTAAGTCAGCAAGTAGGGTATCTTATTAAAGCTGCACAATATACAAGCTCAATCTCTCTCACAAGTAGGGTATTCTATTAAAGCTGCACAGTATACAAGCTCAATCCCTCTCACAAGTAGGGTATCTTATAAAGGCTGCACAGTATACAAGCTCAAATCCTCTCACAAGTAGGGTATCTTATAAAGGCTGCACAGTATACAAGCTCAATCCCTCTCACAAGTAGGGTATCTTATAAAGGCTGCACAGATTACAAGCTCAATCCCTCTCACAAGTAGGGTATCTTATAAAGGCTGCACAGTATACAAGCTCAAATCCTCTCACAAGTAGGGTATCTTATAAAGGCTGCACAGATTACAAGCTCAATTCCTCTCACAAGTAGGTTATTGTATAAAGGCTGCAGAGTATAAAAGCTCAATTGGTTATTTTATAAAAGCTCAATTTCTCTGCGATATATGACCATCACTGGAGGTGAATTTATGTTGTAGACATGAGAGAACCAGCATTTGAGTATCGGCACGATCCCCCGTATCATCCTCCACAGAAGATGTATCCTCACAAACAACCATTTGACAGGTACTGTTGTATTAAACATAATTCTGTGAAATGTTTTCACTGCTAATATTATGGGATGTGGTATTAATGAAAGGTTTTTCCATATATACCAGTAAATGACAATTTTTTTAGCAAAAAGATATAAAAAAAATAACAAAATGCAAAATAGGAATTATAAATATGTTCTCATCACTTAACTGCGCTCATAAGGTATGGAAACAGTTGAGCTCATCACTTACCGTCAATTCTTGGAATAAATTTAAGATTGGAAATTTAAACCACTTCAATATCTCCTTGAAATACCCGGGCCTTGGGGAAAAAAACTGCTGTTTCATCCTGCCTGTGAATAAAAGATACCAAGAAGTCACCCAAATTCTTTTTAATGGCTGTATAAAATGATGAAATATTTGTTTATTTATTTCAGATATTATGACAGATACAGGGACAAAAAGGATTTAGCAGAGGAAGTGCTCAAGATGAAACTAGATATGATATCTCCCTTTGCTCCTCACCCTCAGAGACCAAAGTACCCACTCATACACCGAGAAGTATCATACAAACCATCATGGTTGAAGAAGCGGGAACAATTCATGCATAGGAGAATTGAACAATTTAAAGATATGCCTTAATATTGGAGGAATAAATGCTAATATTACACCCAGAAAAAACTTTGATGATGATATATATATTAGACAGAAAGACATTATGCTATACAAATTTCATGTTTAAGGGTTAGGATTCACGATTTCCCTAACTTTTTGCAGTGTCTTTTTTCAAGCGAAAAGTCCTTAATTTTTTTTTTTTTTTCATAACATGTTAAATAGACCCAAGAGTGCTGGAATCCTGAATATGAAAACTCAGAATATTAAAAAACATTATTTTTACTCTCCCCACTGTTATAATTCCAAACAAGGTTTTTTTGTATCTCTGTATACATTTCAGAAGCCAAATTTCCAAAATTGAGCATCTTAAATCTTACATCACAGATGTTCTCTTCCAAGAACAAATGCCATTGTACATATTTATAATAAAACATTTACAAGTCAAGAAATGTTGAAGATTTGTATTAGAATGCTGGGGGCAATGGAAAGGAATTGGAAAAAGATTTTCCACCGGGGTAAATTCATATCATGTGAAAACATCAAGACAATATTTTTGGAACATTCCAAAATGCAAGTCATATAAGGTGACATAATATCAGGGAGCTGACCTAAATTTGAACCATTATTTAAGTAGCAGCTTACAAGCTGTATCCCCCTCCATGGAGACTTGATGTACAATGAAGGCAATAACAAACCAGGGAGAAATGACAGTACATATGATGTTATCACAAGGCACACAGCAGGCTATGTTGTTCTCTGTATTCAGGCCACTGACATGGGGATGGAGCAGGGGCATCAATATTTAAAGTGTCTATAAATTAGATCAGGCAGCAGGGTACAAGTGTACTTACAGACTGCAGCACAGAATACAAAAGTGAGGTCACAAAGTCTGCACATGCTGACTTGCTTTTCTTGCTAAGCTTCCACTACGTCTGCCCCATTTTCTTTTCTTGTGGCCCTGGGTCAAGGTCAGGACCAGGACCAGAGTGACTTCCTTTGTAATTCCCTACCTTGGTGCAACGTCACGGGTCACGTGACTCACCTCGCGACCACGGCGGCCGCTGAAAACAAAATGAACACACATATTGCACACAGAGAGAACTTACAAATTTATCACCGTTTATTGCACTCAGATTTCAACCAAATGTCACATCAAACAAAACTAAACGAATATCAGACGTAGCGAATCGATTTTAATTGCGTTTTAAATGATAAATAAAGGTATTTACCCAATATTATCACAAATGCGCTTAGCAGGTCGAGAACAGAACAAAACCATCCATCGATTTATAACATGCATTACGCAATACAAGGTCGTCAACATGAGGTCGCCTGGCTTCTCCTTGTGTTCATTGGACATCGTATTTACGTTTTACTTTTACTTCTATGTCTATTAATATTAAAATTATTATTTAACCCCTAAGGGACTAGGCTATCTAAATTTTGTTGATTGGCTGGACTAACCAATTTTTGTCTGGACTAGTGTATCCATATACTAAATTTATAACCATGGTTACTACATTTGCTTAATGAAGTGCTGGGATCAAAGTTCATGATCCAGTCAGTCTGACGTCATTATCATGATTACATTGTAACAAGTTGCAGCCCTTCAGAATGTTACAAATGACGTCATCTAGCCAGAACAATGGGGACGTCAACGTCCCTCCCGTCCGTTACCGGTGGTGGACGTTGCCGTCCTTCCCGTCCGTTAGGGGTTAATCGCACAATTCAATTCTATACAGCCTTTGATGTCTTCGCATTCACTGGTGTGAAAATCAGCGTTCACAGTATTAATATTCAGGGCCATTTAGCCATTGTTTCCCACTGCTTTGAGTCGTGTCTTCCCTTTTTGACAGAAATGCTTTCACACGTGGATCGATTTTAATTGCATTTTAATGTCAATGGAAGCGTCTTGGTCCACAGATTCTAAATCTCTTTACTTTTTGTTGATATCTTGAAGCATTGCAAAGATATCACTGAAAACGTAAATTTTGAAGGTTAACTGCAGTTTCTTGTCAATGGTTGCTACGCGTTTGTTTTCAGCGGCCAGTGGCTCGCGCTCTGGTTGCCAAGCTGTGAAATCACGTGATGCACTGAGTGACCCGGATACTCCCGGTCGAGAATGGTCTATTTTCTTAAATATTACAGCAATATCAATATGACTTGGCAAATATGATTGATCAATGAGAGGCTCGGACAGGATCAAGTAGCTGATTTTGAAAATCAGCTCCTGTGACCTTGAAAATAGCTCAAGGTCACAGGAGCTGATTTTCAAAATCAGCTATTCTTGATTCCAACTGCACTTATCTTACCCAGTATGTTTTTTCATAATTTTTAGAAAAAAGATTGTAACTACCGTAGGCCACAGTGATTTACTTAAAAGGCCATATAGATCACAACTTTCAAATTATTCAGAATTTAATCCTTAATAAATAAGAAAAGACTAGATTTTGATATTAGTTAAATATCAGTAAATATCCATGGGAACTTATTAAGGTCAACTTTTTGTGACTTGACCATCAAAATAAATATTTTGTTTGTGGATGCTCTATTTTCTCCCAAGATTATAGGAATTTCAATAGGATTTGGACAAGTTCAATATTGGATGACCTTTTGACAACAAGTTGGGGCCAAATTCAATATGTACCGGTAACATGCATTTTGATTGGTCAAAATTATCGCCAGCTCAAGTCTGGTCTTAGAAAGGATTTAAATGGTCATTTATTTAATTTCCAGAAAATGTTGACAAACATTACAAAAAAAGCAATGATCAGCACAGCTCAAAGGCCATTGGCATATCACTTTCATCCTGAACTAGGACATTGGAGATGGAAGTATTGAGAAAGAGGACTTTTCTTGGCCTGATTTTCAAAGATTTTTCACTTAGAATCCTGCAGAACTCAATTCACAACAAACTTGTTGATAAGCTTTGTTGTGCTGAAGAGACATGGTTATTTTAAAATTCTATTTTTTAAACCAATATTATGAATTTATAATTAAAGTTTCAGAAATCCCATGACGGAGACATATTATACACCCTTCAAAACCTCCCTTTTGAAAGTTGCCCAACATCTAGAATAAAATGACACTTCCTGTCCAAAACTACCAATTGTCACGAGATTGCCATATGGGTGTTATATCATAAAGTCATTGAAAACATATCTTGAATCCAATAAAGTATGGCTATAAATTATGTTGCCTAAACTATCACATGAAATGAGTTATGAAGCATGATCTGATGCAGAGACATTTAAAATATGTTTAAATATCTCTATTTGGTGATAACAAATATTGCTGTGTAATAACCTCCCCTTTTGATATTAAATTCACAGCAATATTTTATCAATAAACAAGACAACAATAGTGTTAAATATACATCAATATATACATAAACACATTTATTCATGATAACAATATCTTCAATACAATAATCACAAAGTATCTGGTATTTAATACTTAGGATAACTATTTACATCAAAGAGTTCTATTCCATAATATCAACAAATATCTTGATTATCTCTTATCATTATCCACAAAGAATATGACTGATCTGTCCATGGAATAACACATGAAGAACCAGCACATGCGAAAACAAAAATGTGTAATCCATTTTAAAAAATAGGTCTTTTGACCAGACAAGCCATTCAAGAGATGGTTGAAAACACTGATTTGATCACGAAAGGTTATTGATTCACTTGATAACAGCCAACTGTTGTGTTCTACCCTATGATCAAACCCAACTGCACAATACACCAGTAGTCATACACCAGTTGTCATACAATGGGCTGGCGTGACCTCATTTGGTCACAAGTAGATGTGACCATATAGATGTTTGGCTCCAACTAGTTCAAATTCTAACAAATTTTGATTCTAGCCTCACATGATCATTAAATTATAAGAGTTTTGTTTCTGTTCAGTCAAGATATCAAAGTTGCTTTTTCATTGGTAATTCTATTATGTAGTTTATTGTATATAATCAAGTTGACATTAAATCAAGAATGTCTCTTTGTCATTAATATGAAGTATTTTGTGATTATATTTCACAATTCATAATGCAACACAATGTTTAATGAATTAACATTTCATCTTTTCCATATAGATATACACATTGTATTAATATACTCTTAATTACTACCAATATAGGTTCAAATATTATGTACTGATGCATACATATACAAAAAAAATAACTTCATGTATAAAAGGCTGTTTCTCTAAATACTGTTTATGATAAGTCAAAATTGTCGCAAAGTTGAATGACATCATATTCTTAAGGTTTTCAGCTTATATGGCATCTGGATTGGTGGTAACACACATTGCACCTTTGATCTTATGGTGTCATGACTCCATTCCATTATACTCCAAGATTATATATATATATTTTTAGATGCTAATTTTGTTTCATTTGAGACCAATAATGTTGACTGTTACCATTCCTTATGACCCTTTCTTATGCAGTGAGGGTTCATGATGGAGGAGGCTGAAACTCAGTCAATCAATAATGCAATGAAGGTTAAACATTCAACTAACTTTCTTAAACTTTCACAAAACTTAATTCAATGGATGTTTTTATTGGTTAACGGTTCATGTTTTGGTCAACTAAAGAGTATAATCAAATGGACTGGAGTAGTACATGAAGAACTAGAACATGCAGAAAAACAATATTTTATTATAACAATAAAAAAGAAACTTAGATATAGGCATGATAAAAAGATAAAAAAAAGTTTACCTCCTATTATAAGACAAGCACTCTGTGAACTTAAAACAAGTTCTCACATTTGTGTTATGATTTGCTAAAGTACTCATGGTCTTTGACCACTGCATCTAGATTGACAATTCCATCTTTATTATCACCTGAGGCACCAGCCCCGTCTTCGGCATGCTCGTCAATATCTGTCTGAATACCTGCTTCAGTCCCTGAATTGACGCCACACTGACCACCCACACTGCCTGCGTGCACACTTTTGAAGAGGTCCTTCAGAACGATCAGCTCTTTGGACAGAATCTCTACTTGCTGTTCCAGCTCTTGGTTTTCTGATCTGAGTTTTGACACCCTATCAGTTGTCACTTTGGCTTTGAGCCTAGACCTCTCACGGCTTTTTTTCACAGCTTCATTGTTTTTGTCTCGCCTTTCTTTGTACTCACAAGTTCCCTTTGGGGGCTGCTTCCTTTTTCTGGGGGGCCTTCCTGATTGCCCATCAGAATGTGACCTTTTTGGTGGCATTTTATGATGTGTTTAAAACAATATTATCAGAATCCAAGTTTTTAAAATAATATTGCACCCGTACACAAGAACTTATATTCAGTTGTCTCCAAATGTATAGAGGATGACTGGTGATGGAAATTTTTGTTGTTTAATCCAAATCCTTGTAATATTAATGAGTGCAGATTTGGGTCAGACCAGTATATTTCCACTCGGTATTCCAATGAAATGTATTCCTGCAGGCAATGTTGTCCATCAAACACCAAATTTGACAGCACATTCTAAGCATCTGCAAGATAAATGTATCAACTTTCAATACAATCGTCACAATTGAATTAAAATCACAAATATTTTCTCATCATTTCTCCTCTTGAAGTAGAGAAAATGTGTTGAAACTACGATGCTATTTCAGAGAATAAAGCAATAACCTAAATGGCTGATGAAATCAGCTTCCACTGTGATTATGCAAGACCTGATATCTACAAATACTGCCATGACTCAAAATGTGACAACATTTGTTACCTGGATTTTTAAGGGAGTAACATAGCTTCATAAAGCCACATATGAACTTTTAAATTAATAATTCTATAAAATTTATCTCTAAGCATTATGAGAAATCTATTCAACATGCGAGAAGAGGAAAGAAAACTCTTGGTGAATATTTGTCGAGAAATTTTGCGGAATTTTCCTCAGGGTTCCAAAACAAGGATGCGGATGGAAAAGGCGATAAAAAAGCGATATTGTAAGTGAAACTTGACGATACAATTCTAATTTTTATTATGAAGGACTTATCTCGAATACTTTTTTTCAGAATTAAATGGGTTATGTTTTCATGTGCGCCTTATTGACAGGCCTGGACTGAACATTGTCATTGCATCATTGGGAATTTCACAACACACTGCAATTTCTTCCCCTCTTTGGCTGAATGCTCAATCGTCTCGATGTGTACACACATATAAATGACCAAATGTTCAGTTTGTTATTCCTTTAAATCATCTCTCTATATCAAATAAAAGAACTGACAGAAATATACCTGAATTTTACACTGTTTTCTGCAATTTTCTTGTGAAAAGTTTTCATTAACCTGACGCCATTTTTAACCATAAAGTTTTGGCCAATCAAAGAGGTTGTTTGTTAAAAATCCGTGACAATTTCCTTGCATATTTTATAAGGTTGCCTGTGATTGGTCATTTAAATAATTCCCACTTTTATCCCAGTTTTTCAAGATTTAAGAATTGACATTAAGTGAGTACTGACCTGAGTTATATGTAACACATCTGAGATGATAATTAAGAAAGAAGGCTTTGGAGAAACCGATATTCCACCACAGAAACAAATGTGTATTGCGCAATGCACATGGAATCTCCTTTACATTGACGTCACTTTTTGACTGACAGCCCAAATTGGCTGTCCAATCAGATAGCAGGAGAATGACGTCCGATGCCAAAAATAGAATACCAATATGGTCTTCGTCACTATCCGAGAGATAAAATAGATCCAAATATTTACTTCTCTTTTAAATATATTTCAAAATACAATATTTATTTTCTAATATTAGTTTTAAAATATCATATTTAGTTACATGTATGATCTGCTGTCTGTGATTCACTTTTCGTTTCAAAGATATCAGGGTTGGGAATCCATGGAGTAGTAATATATATGTGACTTGGCCCTTTTGGGGGAACCCTACAAATACCAACGAAAGATCGACGTCATTCACTTTAGTCTCTAAACATCTGAAAGGAGAGTCACATGTGAGAAACGAAGGGTATTCGCCGGCAAAAAGTTGGCGAATTTAAGGGAAATTCATCAAAACTTGTTAACACCAACCGCCAAGATCACTTCCCTACGGGATTACTTGTCTTTGAGTGACACGATCACTACGGATCTCCCAATATTAACCTTTGAAGATAGTTTATCAGAATGCCTGCCAACATCAGAAATGGCCACAATGGATTCCCCAACCTTGTACGGCTTTGAGACGGACGAGAAGGCGCATAAGCCTGCTGAACCAGCCTTCTCGTTCATCGACGATCAATTATCTACACTTTCAGACCTAGATCCCAACAGTGAGTTGTCATTTGACCTCAATCAGCTCATCGAAGGAAATCAAAACGAGATTCTCTTCCCGGAGCTACTTTCACCATCAGTGACAGGCCCAGACACGTCAGAATCCAACAACGTGGTTGACCCCGTTATCCTTACACCTGAAACAGCACAAGGTATGTATGAAAACAAATTTAAATATTGATATCGGATATATCTTAACTATTTGATATGATCAATCTGATTTCATTAACATAATTATCTGGGGGAGATTCAGTTTAGTTAAGTTAATGGCGATTTTGGTAGCTGTCACGTGACCAAATTGATGGTGACAACCTGATAAACAAGAGTAAATAAACCCACAAGTATTCAGCATATTAAGAAGAAAAAATATCACATTGTGAGGGAATATGACAAGTTAAAAAGTATCTATCATGTAGTTGGACTTAAACTTTTAAAATTCATTTCTAAATAATGTGGTGTTTTTGATTTTCAGGAGCCAGTTGCATGCCAGAAGTGGTGACAATTGACATCCCCACAGACGAGGCCGGCATACCGCTGTTCACTGCCGTCAAAGCCGAGGCCACTGAACAAGCAGGGTCTGTCATAACACTTGACAGCCAGCTAGCCGCGTCTGTGGTGGGAGATCTGAGCTTAGTGCCGATAACGATTGTACCATCAACACCAGCTGACAACCCTCCTAAGAGAACTGTGGGCCGTCCCAGAGCCACAGGAAAGGCAACAGCACCCAGTAAAAGTGCAGTGAAATCAACGTCACGTCGTAAGATCTACGAAAAAGACACAGAAGAATACCGAGCAAGACGAGAGAGAAATAATGTTGCAGTGAGGAAGAGTAGAGATAAGGCAAAGATCAAGCAGGTCGAGACCAACAGCAAACTAAAAGCTCTGACAGATCACAACGAGGCACTGCAAAAGAAGGTTGATCTTCTCTCTAAAGAACTTAATGTCCTCAAAGGACTATTTACCAATGTGGGAGCAGCCCTACCCAAAGAGTTTAAGGAGTACATGCAGAAAAATCAGTGACTCTAGATATAAGAACAAAAGACTGCGGAGAAATAGGTCATACATTTTCTCCGAACAAAGTAGATATCTTTTAGATGATTCAAATGACGATGCTTGTGAAGAATGTGAATTGACAAAATCAAAGAAAAATGAGATCAAATGGAATAGAAAATGGAACTTTTTAGACAAAATGAATGATATATATGAACCTGGACAGAGAAAAAACAAATTTACATACACAAATCATGAAGTAATTGAGCAAGAAGAGGAATTGTCAATGTTATGGAAGTGGATATACCACATGAGAGTAGATAGAAATATAGCTGATCACGATGAAAGATTAACCAATTCCCCTACTGAATTTCATATCTCTCGAGTTATTGTTAAGTATTTAATGTACTTTAAAGTACCTTTAAGGATATAACAATCTATATCATAGGAAATATTAAAGATCTAAGAATAAAAAATATTTGTGGTTGTGTTTTTGTGTACCCCCCCCTAAAAAAAAAACAAAAAAATAATAAATGAATGATCATTTCTAAATATGATTGGGTCCATGTTCATGTGTTTTATAAAATAGGTCACTGTACAGCATAAATGCCAGTAAGATTTTTTCACCTTGAGAATATCTAGTAAGTAACCTGCATGGACAATACAAAATGGTGATTTATATCAGGCCTTGACATTAAGGATTTTTACTTTCCCAGAAAGCATTCCAATTTTTCCTTCCATAATATAAATGGTTTTACCCAAAACTTTCCCACAATACTTCCCTGATATGAATGTCTGCCATTTAAAAGTGGATGACCCTTTTGCTAAAATACAAATCCATTGAACACTTTGTCAAGAAACTTTGCTTAGCTGACCAGTGATCTGGCTGATCTCTGGGAGATAGCTTGTTTCTATCATTTTCATGACCACAACAACAACCTATCTCTGTAAATTTGCCTGTGACCTCTGACTTCTACTCTGCCAAAGATAGTTGATACTCTACTCACACTCGAGTTCCCTTACCTCAAACAAGACAAGTCATTTTCAAATGATAAAACAAATCAATTATTTATGTGAAAAAATATGTATTTTATTTTAGTGAAAAGACAGGATATCTACTTGTGAATATGTTGTCATGCCATTTTGCTTGTCATATTAACATTACATCAGATCAAATAGCTATTTGGGCATTGTCCAAGTGGATCTCTACCGGTGTGTCCACTGTCATGAATAGAAATTTGCTTGGCAGGGTTTGGTCAGTATTAATTGATAAACAACACCAAGCTCATTGATAAACTGGATAAATTGCACTGAATGCGTTTTGACCAACTTTATAAGAAAATTTTAAAGATATAATTTCTTAGTATTAATCAAGCAAGTCATAAATTGAACCACAAATTTACATCAAAATCACATTTTAAATTCATTAAGACATGGATATCTGGTGGCCCACGAGTGTTCCAGATTCACACCAGATAACTGCATGGTTAGCAGACTCAATTTGTCAAAGTTTTTTTGTAAATCATGATAATGACAAAAAAAACAACAACAACAAAAAAAAACAAAAAAACATAAATCTAATGTCTGGGGTATGAAATGTTGCTAATCCCTCATTTGTCAACCCCTTTCTCTGACAAAGCTCTGTTTTTAGAGATGACTGGGTTTGGCAATCAAATCAGGTGTCCATGCAGTGACCCCTGTTGTTTATTTTCTCTCTCTCTCTCTCTCTCTGTTGTCACCAGGGTTTGGAGCCTCGGCTTAAAACTGAAATTAAAAGGGGTTCACCACATGATATTTATCAAATATGGTTACGAAAAAGTCCCCATTTAAAAAAGTTGGGTTTTTTTTTTGCTGATACTTGGATTAAATTACATTTAAGCCCCAATCCTAACTGGCAATACTAGCGATAGTGGCGACACTCCAGGGGAAAGTATATATCAGGATTTAAGACTGGTAAAAAATATGGCTTGACGGTGTCGCAAACCGGAAAAGCCACGTCTTTATATCCGGACAGTTTCCACGTTACACATGCACTCAGCTCCAAACAAGGCACAAACATGGCAAGCAATTCTGTACAATCTGAAGGAAATTCTGCTTCTGACAAGCGCAAAGTGGCCCTACTGACGGGTATCACAGGACAGGTAAGCAAATGCATTCTTTATCGAAGGCAGTTAAGCAAAGAAGTAAAAGTCCTATCCAAAATCAGCTTTGGCCTTAGCACAATTGTTGTTTCAATGATGGCCATTTCAGACTTGTCAAATCAAGTTTCTGATTTCTGACAGCCACCACCAGCCCATCCCTAACACTTGTATTTGAGTGCTGATAACATTTGTGTAAAATTAATCAGAGATAGTTAGGTATTATCAGTGACATACTTGGTGCTTCAAGAGGTTTGGGCCAATGAGGGTTATTTTAGAAATATTTAAACATGTTTTAAATGTCTCTGTTTTAATCCATTTTTCCATAATTGAAACATGAAAATAGATCCAGGTTAAGACTGATTTCCAACAAAAAATGTGACATTTTCAGTGTTATCTTGAGAAAAAATAAGTGATTTTCCCTTTCCAATAAAACAGAATATTTCAGTAACTTGTGTATCAATTTTGAAGAAAATGTAAATATTAATTTAAAATTAAACATAAATAAAACCTTATTTCCAACAATGCCCTTGTCAGAAACTACTGCCTGTCAGAAACTGCTTTGATGCCTTCATCCGACAAATAAACAGATAATCAAACGACAAACACTGATAATGTATGAGATAAATAGTTAATAATAATAATAATGATTTATATAGCACTATATCAGACCAGGTCTGCTCATAGAGCTCAAGTTAGTTCTGAACTTCAGGTGGAAGGATTACACAATATCACATTAAATTTATTTTCAAAATTCAGTTGTGATTTTCCAAAATATTTTTGATATCAGTCATAATTTTCATGTCTTATTTTCATGTTTGCTTACTCTTACAAATGTGTGGTAAAAATGCCAAATATGATTTTGAAATATAAAATATAAGCTGACATTTTTCAAATGGTGTAATTAAATTAAAAGTCAAATTGAAACAACTCTTCACACTTAATTTACACCAGCATAAGACAACCTTTATAAAAATGCTTTATTTGAATAATTACATTTTCTGAAACATTGAATTACAACTGACTGAATACAAGAAAAAAAGGCATAAGTATTTCTCAAGATAGCATCAGAAAATGTGGTATTTTTGGCTGGAAACTACTCTGTGAACAGTATGGGAGGGAAATAAGACTGACAGTGCTTACACTGAGTTTCTACTGGTCTGTGTAATATATGCTTGCCTTATCTGAGATATGGCCAGGGCTGTCGCATCTTGATGCATACCACAACTGTATACTCCAAGTGAGGTGGTGGACATTTTTGAAAACAAATATATATCAAAAGATCATTTTCTGCTGGGATGAGAGTCTGATGGTGCTGGGATAAAAGTAATCAGTTATCCTTTAATGAGAAGGTTCAGTGCGAGCTTTGATTAATTGTTATCTGGCTGCATGTGGCAGTGTCCCCTGATTGGACAGAAAAATAAAATGCCAGGACAATTTGGATGGCTAAGGAGTTCCAAAAAGTTGCAAGTTTCCGGGACTGACTTTCTCTTGCTACCAGTAACTGAATGCCCAAGTAGGAGAGGTCATAGGTGCCTGCTTTACTGGCCCTTCCCTCTATTATCCTACCAACCAGAGTAGATGACAGCAGGAGAGGTCATAGGTGCCTGCTTTACTAGCCCTTCCCTCTATTATCCTACCAACCAGAGTAGATGACAGCAGGAGAGGTCATAGGTGCGTGCTTTACTAGCCCTTCCCTCTATTATCCTACCAACCAGAGTAGATGACAGCAGGAGAGGTCATAGGTACCTGCTTTACTGGCCCTTCCCTCTATTATCCTACCAACCAGAGTAGATGACAGGAGGAGAGGTCATAGGTGCCTGCTTTACTGGCCCTTCCCTCTATTATCCTACCAACCAGAGTAGATGACAGGAGGAGAGGTCATAGGTGCCTGCTTTACTGGCCCTTCCCTCTATTATCCTACCAACCAGAGTAGATGACAGGAGGAGAGGTCATAGGTGCCTGCTTTACTGGCCCTTCCCTCTATTATCCTACCAACCAGAGTAGATGACAGCAGGAGAGGTCATAGGTGCCTGCTTTACTGGCCCTTCCCTCTATTATCCTACCAACCAGAGTAGATGACAGGAGGAGAGGTCATAGGTGCCTGCTTTACTGGCCCTTCCCTCTATTATCCGACCAACCAGAGTAGATGACAGTAGGAGAGGTCATAGGTACTTGCTTTACTGGCCCTTCCCTCTATTATCCTACCAACCAGAGTAGATGACAGCAGGAGAGGTCATAGGTGCCTGCTTTACTGGCCCTTCCCTCTATTATCCTACCAACCAGAGTAGATGACAGGAGGAGAGGTCATAGGTGCCTGCTTTACTGGCCCTTCCCTCTATTATCCTACCAACCAGAGTAGATGACAGCAGGAGAGGTCATAGGTGCCTGCTTTACTGGCCCTTCCCTCTATTATCCTACCAACCAGAGTAGATGACAGGAGGAGAGGTCATAGGTGCCTGCTTTACTGGCCCTTCCCTCTATTATCCTACCAACCAGAGTAGATGACAGCAGGAGAGGTCATAGGTGCGTGCTTTACTAGCCCTTCCCTCTATTATCCTACCAACCAGAGTAGATGACAGGAGGAGAGGTCATAGGTGCCTGCTTTACTGGCCCTTCCCTCTATTATCCTACCAACCAGAGTAGATGACAGGAGGAGAGGTCATAGGTGCCTGCTTTACTGGCCCTTCCCTCTATTATCCTACCAACCAGAGTAGATGACAGTAGGAGAGGTCATAGGTACCTGCTTTACTGGCCCTTCCCTCTATTATCCTGCCACGGACTGGTACATGGGGTACTTGAAAGCAGGAGTGGTGACAGATGTTTTTCCCTACAGCATACATCAATTAAACAATACCGTAAATGCTTTCAAATCAATATCTCAAACACCATATATCTATGGAAGTTGGTTAAATACTGTTTTGAAAGCCTGGAGGTATTGTTTTACATCTAGCATCTGGTGAAACTGATTTTATGTCTGAAAGAACCAAAGATATGATCAGATATATTGACATCATCCATTTTATAACTGCTCTTATTGTTTATTTGTTTATAATTTGTTTATATACATGTGTTTTTGAATACCAGTTAGCGAGAATTTCCATTATCCAAAAGTAGAGCTTAGCTGCCATGTTTGAAGCTTTTATTCCCAAAATCATTCAATTAGATTAATCTTGGATGACATATCTCCACAACAATTTTTATTACAATAAAGTAATATTTTCTAAATATTCACATGCTATAATTATTTCATTTTAGTAGAAGTCAAAACTTGGTCAGCAACAAATCATTTTGTATGCTTTGAACAGGTCTGAATCCTTTATTCAAATATTTAAATTTTGTGTGAATTGTGTTTGTTGTAGGATGGTTCCTATTTGGCAGAGTTCTTGCTGGAGAAGGGATATCAGGTAAGTTTGGTTGATGTGGGGGTGTGGGTGTCAGTGATGAAAGTCTTCAGGAAATAACCTGAATTCAGGTTTTTTTTTTCAAATGGGAAATTCAAAATGCTCTTAACTCAGTCTGAAACATCCAAAAAATGACATTTCTGAAATGGGGTAGGGGTATCTTCAGGTTACTTTTTTAGGGTTTCAGGTTTTTTCTGACATTCATCACTGGGGTGTGTATAGGATATGTGGGGGGTTATTGTGTGGGATCTCATTTTATTTCAGACTTTAAGTATAATAGTTTGAATTATGGAATAAATCACGATTTTAGGGTCTAATACATAGTGTGATTGTGGGTTACTGTCTTGTGTCTTTCAATGGTTGGATTTAAGAGAGCTTTTTGTGTAGTTCTGAATTATTTTTTATACAATTCTGGTATGTTTTCAATGGAGCAAGATAAGATGGCAACCAGCAATCAGTGTATACTGAAAGCAATAGTGTGATTGCAGGTTTCCATCTTGTTTTTTTTTAATGATTAGATTTTAGAGAGTTTTTTGTGTACTTCCGATTTTAATTGTGCAGTTCTGGTGTGTTGTTTTCAATGGGGCAGTATGGCGACCTGCAAACGGCCTATGCATTATATTCATGAAATAAATAAAACGATATATCTTTCTGAAAGTAAATGTCTTGTTATTATACCTAATGTTTGTTTGGGGAATGGTGTAACAAACACCTTTTTCTGCATACACATATATTGGGTACCTATACCACAAAAAGTCTGAAATAAAATAGGAGAACATTTGAATATAATACTTTTCAAGATTCCAGTTTGATATGTTTGCATGCAAGTCTCTCCATATACCGTAGTTTCTTCATCTCACATTCACAGAAAATCTTTTAATAAATGTTAAATTTTGAAATGCAAAAGTAGGGCATGGAAGAAGATACTTTTTAAAAGAAGGTTTTTTAAATTTCAATTTCATTTTTGTTTTAGTCTCAAAGTTCAATGCTTAAAGCATGCTCCAAAAATCTGCAGTAAATATAACACAGGAAACTTTTTGAGAAATCTGAAATATTTTGGCAAAAAAAACATTCGGAAATAATGGACAGGGATGAATGAGTAGTATTGCTCCTTGATGATATATTTGTAACCATGGCAACTGGGTCCTTATCTCCACTAGCAACAGATAGTTGGAGTCCAAAATGTTATTGACTATACAAATGTGTGCCTTGCAGGTTCATGGAATCATTCGGCGTTCAAGTTCCTTTAATACTGGGAGGATAGAACATTTATATGCTGACCCCAAATCCCACAAGGAAGGCTGTAAGTATTATATATCTGCAATATTTATCTCTAAAATAAAAATAAATGAATCTTTGATTTTTGATAAAAAAAATCTGTTAATGATTATTAAACTATTTAGACAAAATAATAACACAACTATACACAAAATATAAAATGTATGCGAGTAAAAGAATTGCAAGATCACAAAGTAACTTTTTATTAAGTCATTTTCCAGAAATCTATTGAATTCTTTGAGGATGACAGCTTTCTAGATTTTAATTTGTAGTCATATTGAACGACTAATAATTTTCTCTGCTTTTGACAATTTTTTACACTCTATTTGGTGAAGTCTTTGATCTATAAATACAATTATGACTTACTAAATTAGGAACTAAAGTCATATTTGTATGATGATGATGAGTATATTAATATTGACTATTTTGTATTACCTCGTAGATGGGAACGGTAGGTGCACCATACAATTTAAATACAATGCTAAACGAGGGTTCACTAATATTCTCTTCATCACATCACATGTTATCTGCTGAAAAACTAAGCAGAAACTTGTGACAAAAGTGAGCAGAAACTTGTGACAAAAGTGAGCAGAAACTTGTGACAAAAGGGGACAGAAGTTTGTTACATAATAATTACTCCTCTTTACCATGAACCTGGGTATTTTGTTGTGCCATTTTTTTTTAGTCAAATTTTACCACATTTTGTTTTGAAATTTGACTGTCGAAAATGGGTAGAATGATGAGTTGGGTGGTTACTGGTTTATAATATTCAATAATTATTACGTGAGGGGGGCAGAACTCACATATATCCTGTGTTATAGATGCAGGGATTGAGAAAGTACTGTGCCATGCACCATAGTCACATTTAAATTAAATTTGTCCCATTACTTTACCCAATGTGTGCGCCAAAAATTAATGGGCACCTTAGTATTGGTTTTGAAAGCACCGTGACTGTGAACTCAGCTTTGATTGGTCCATTTGTGTCACCTGGATCATTCAGCATTGCCAGTTTATCAACAAATATCATTGCATATTGTCCACCAGGTGTCACATTGGCACAATTAAAGTTGATTGCCCTAAGGACTGCCATGCCCCCTAGTGACAAAATTTTAATCCATGCCAAAAAATTTTAAAAATCAATATAACTCACAAATAATGTGTACTTCTATGATATGGGTCATACCAAAAAGTATAAAATGTCAGTAATGTTCCATTTGGGACATAACAGGGCCATTGTCTTGTATAAGAATTTTCCCTTCCCAATCACTATGAATGATGCAGGATCCCAACCTAGATCTTAGAACAGGGAGACCTCCAGCAGAATGACCTTGATTGATAGGAAGAATTTAGTCTGCAACAGTATGATAAAGTAAACATTTTTTTCTTTTTCGAATATTGAACAGTTCCATACATGTTTAATCTCTAAATATGACTTACATAATTTTTTTCGTTTTTTGTATTTGATGGGACAGTAAGTATTCCAACACGTTTTGCTCACTTTTTATTATTTCATTAAAAAATGAATGATTTCAGTTACATAAAGGGAGGCTCACTTTTGTCCCAAGGTTACATGCTACAATCTTTAGAGGTAGGAGGTATGGTTTTACAGAGCTTGTGACTTTCACACGTGACTACCCAGTAAGAGTGGAATCTTAATGACCTAAATAAAACAGGAGCGTGGTGGTCTACTTTTCCTATTTATCATCAATCATATCGATGATACGAATATGATAACTCAGCCATTTCTATTGAATTATATACATGCATTCTATGCAAAGAATTAACCCCATATTCATGCAATATAATATCTTCTTGCTTGTCCAGAACTCTACTTACCAAACTATGCCCTTTCTTCTGACCATTATCAATATAGAAATATTTAAAATAAACAACAGCATATTTCTATATTTTAAACCACAATGCAAAACTGGTGAGGATTTCTCAATAAAATCTGGTACTTGTGAGCATGGTTTGGTTGTCTATTTGTCAGCGAACTGAGGCGGTGTTTTTATATTGATGTTAATTCTGGGGTTTAGATGAGAGAGCAAATATTTGCAGCTGTTAGAAACTCTAAGGAGAGCATGCACAGCAGAGCAAAGTGAGGAGAACGCAAACTGCATGTCATATTTATAAAGTCTCACTGATTCAGGTTAAACATATATTGTCAGAGCTGAAAATATTGTGAACGATGACTTTTGATAATATATATATATATATATATATATATATATATATATATATATATATATATATATATATATATATATATATATATATATATATATATATATATATTTATATATATAAACACATATACATATATTAGAATATGAATATGAGGTATGAATATTTGTATGCTGTTTCATAGTTTTTTTCATCAATTTTATGTTTCCATTTATACCATTGTTGCAATGGAATTGGTACCATGGCTTTGAATCTGTTCATCATTACTATAGCAAGAAATAAATATCCCACATTGTTATCAATGTCATCATGACCTGAAAAGGTTTTGTGTTCCTTTTTCTGATAGGAGAACAATACACCTAGGCAGATATTGTCTTTGCCTTCCTAAGTACAGGGGGGTGCCACATGGAAGCTCATCATAGTTAAAAATATTGATTGCCATATCACTTTATATTAATTAGTGTAATTCACCCTTTACTGTGTTCCTATTCTTTTCAAGATTCCAAAACATGATTTCTTTTCTGTATGTTAATTTGCTGCCAACATATAAATGTATTTCCTTCACAGCATACAAAATGGTAGTCATCAAATCAGCTTTCTTGTCTATTAGCCTATCCCATCCCATCATGCATTGCATATATCACTAGAGAAACCTGATGGATCACAAATGCTGAAACTCAAACAGTGAGAATTGCCAAGCATCAATCTTATAACAATAATGATCTATCTATATATCTAAACACTGAACAAAATTTGACATCACACATTTCTATGTAATGATATTTAACAAAGTAACATAAAATAATTACATTGTATATATTTGCGTGAAATACAAATTAGCCAT
Source organism: Amphiduros pacificus (assembly GCA_949316495.1). Taxonomy (NCBI): domain Eukaryota; kingdom Metazoa; phylum Annelida; class Polychaeta; order Phyllodocida; family Hesionidae; genus Amphiduros; species Amphiduros pacificus. Next base: position 35,309,724 of record OX439001.1, read on the forward strand.
TATGATTTTATTTTTTTTTATGATAATTCCAGTTTGAAAATATTCTCATTTCTCTATCACATAACACATAACAATAGCAAAACTAAAGAACTTTCAGGAAAACACAATAATATATGAAAATTATAATACTTGGGGGAATTTACAACACATATTGTGCAGAAAGTTCGTTATGCACCCTATAATATTATTCATATGTTATCTTAAAGGAATAAAGTCATTTAGACCCACCATTATTTCATTGTGATGTATATTTATATATGTATTATCATTGTGCTTGCAGCAATGAAGCTTCACTATGGAGACCTGACCGACAGCACAAACTTGGTGAAGATCATGGCGGATATCCGACCCACGGAGGTGTACAACCTAGCCGCCCAGAGTCACGTCAAGGTGAGCCACTCAAATACTCTTAAACCCACACTGCACTAGGCTCCCTGTAATGGTGAAAAGAGGCAAGGATCCTCCTCAAGAATAAGCTAGACGACGATCACAGTCCCTGGCCAATACCAACAACGGTTTCAATCTTATTTGATCTCTTCAGTTGGATGGGGTCTGACTGCGTTATCCTAATTCTTGTTCATGTTGGATCTGGTGGAGGTGTCAGCACCTCTGGAGGCTCCCTGAAATGGTTAACACAGGAAGTAACTTACTTCTGCTGGAGTACAATGTTCATGGTCTGAGAGACTCACCATTATTAGAATGTGACAACTTGTAGCACCACGAAGGTCAGAAAAATAGCCAGTGGTTTTCGGCATTCTTGAAGAGGTTAACCTGCTCCTGAAAGCAATACCGATGATAATCCTGGATTTACAGGTAGAGTTTTGGTACATTTTGTTTGTGTTTATTGCAGGTGTCCTTTGACCTGGCAGAGTACACTGCTAACGTTGATGCACTGGGCACACTCCGGCTGTTGGATGCTATTCGTACAACCGGACTGACTGGAGTGCGCTTCTATCAGGCCTCCACGTCAGAAATGTACGGCAAAGTACAAGAGATCCCTCAGAAGGAAACGACACCCTTCTATCCCAGAAGTCCCTATGGTAAGGTTTCTTTTCAGAAATTGCAATACCACTCAGAAATGGAGACAAAATTCGTTTTCTCTTGTTGTCTCATTCTGAATTGTTAGATGTACAGTACATTGTAGCTGCACATATTAGAACTATGCATCTGTAATGATATGGATGGTCAATAAAAGTATTATATTACAAAAAACTATAAATAGTGCCTGGATATGAGAATATAAAACACATCAACATGCCATATAAATGTAGGCAATATGTTAAACTTACTGGACTCTCAAATTGACTGTATTTTGAAGGTGGCAATATGTTAAACCTACTGGACTGTTACATTGACTGTATTTTGTAGGTGCTGCTAAGCTATATGCCTACTGGATTGTGGTTAACTATAGAGAGGCGTATGGCATGTTTGCCTGTAATGGAATCCTTTTTAACCATGAGAGTCCAAGAAGAGGTAAGAATCAGATGCCAATATGCATTGAGAATATAATTCACTCAGTGAGAGATTAAGATGTTGAGGAGTTTTCAAATATGTGATCTTTTAAACAGAGATCAGTTCCCAACAACTATTACTTTAAAGGGATTAAGCACCGATTTTGAAAAAAACGTTTAAAATTCACCTATTGGTGATAAATGCATTTGTCTTTCATGTCTATAAACCTTTTGAAAAATGCATCCCCATCATTGTCTGTTAAGTCTCATTGAACAAGACCCTAATATATAGGCCCCTGATGAAAGCACACTCCATTCTTGGCGCCATTTTTATGTGGAGCGTGATCATAGAGGCACTTAAAGGTAAAATGACGTCATAAGAGTGTGGCAATATGCTTATGACGTCATGAAATGTATTGTCCTTTGAATAGTACCAGAATGACGTCAAACAGTGCTACCCCACTTTGAGCCTCACTTGAGGTCAAACAAAGTTCACATTAACCGTGTTTACCCGTCACATGCAGCTTATGGCTGAGACAGATCTTTCCTGGGTGTGCAACTTTTATGGCTTATAGCAACTTATCTTTTTAATCTATCATAATTTCAATTTGTCATGATGTTCATATGTGGCTAAGTTTTGAAATACACCAAATTGTAGAATTGATGCTTGATACCTTTAAAATGGTTTGGTGAAAATTTGGTAGAATTTTGTCTGTATTTCCATGGAGGAAAAACAGATTTGTTTGATTTTCTGATGTTCTCCATATTCCTGTGTTTGATTTCAATTTCTCAAATCTGCAGGTGAGACATTTGTGACACGGAAAGTGACTCGAGCTGTGGCAAAAATACACTTAGGGCAGCAAGAAGATCTGCAACTCGGAAATATTGACGCCAAGAGAGACTGGGGACATGCCAAGGATTACGTGCGGGTAAGTTGGGGAAAATGTCATAGATATATATATATATATCTATAAAATTTTCTTGAACTTCACTTCCCTAACTCTGCGTTCCCAGTTCCCTAACTCCACCTTCCCAGTTCCCTAACTTCCCAGTTCATATTCCCTTTTCCATCTCATTGAATTTTTGGTGTTATGCAACATGTCTCCAACTTAAACTCTTCAACTGCACAAACATATCTCATATATTTAACTTCATCTGGAACTGGAACAAGTGTTGATTTTTAAACAAATTAAGGTCGTGCAGGATTTGCAAAAATAAGGAAATCCTCATGCATATAAATTAATTATCGGATAAAAACAAGCCATTTTTACCAATGTCTGACTCCACACCAGGACAAATCACTTTTCACTTATACCAGTTCCTTGTCCATAAGTGACTTCTCAAAGCATAAAAGAAGCTGGGCCCAGCAAAACATCGCTGACATGGGGTGCTCCATAGACTTCAATCCTAATCATTTGACACCTCAAACATCCAGCCCTGAAGGCAAAACAATCACAAGTGAAAAAACTGATCTGTACAAGGCTTCAATTTTTCACCTGTGTCTCTCATACTCAGTCTTCATGCAGTCCAAAACATTGCTGTGCCCTCTGTAGGTTGTGATTGGTGTGACATCTGGTGGACATTACAGAACATGATAAAAATATAGTTTGAATTAGTATAAGCAATGAGGAGATGCATTTATTTTTATGTAATCATAATATAATTCATTTTCATGGAATAAACTTACTTCATATAAAAATAATGAAAGGGGCAAATAGATAGTGATGTTTATATAGCAAAATATGTAATGTAGTAAAATCTAAAATATATAATACTTATGTGACTAATATACCAATAACTGTTTTATATTGCTATGTATATGCATGTTTTGCATTTAATTAGTATATCATTGCACATTTTTGAACTCCTGGAGGAGCAGCTAGTTTTGAACTCATTTTAATATTTTTAAATTGTCCAGTATCTTGATTTATTTTTTGCAGTGCATAAAGTAATAAGATTTTTATTTTACCCACTGAGCTTTGAGTAAGAAATGATTAAGCTGAGTGATTGTTTGCAGGCAATGTGGATGATGTTACAACATGAGGAGCCAGATGACTTTGTCATCTCCACCGGCACAGCCAAGAGTGTGAGAGAGTTTGTGGAAGCCGCGTTTCAACATGTGGGAGTGGAAATTGTGTAAGTAGATTTTATATTCATTTTAATTATTTCATCTTTTAATGTTCCCAAACATCATACAGTTAGCAATGAACACAAATGATTGAAGTTCAGGTCAGCCACATTTCAAGATTTGTTTTTCATGGAATGTTTATTGATTACAACATTTACTTGCAATAATTTTTGTATCCATATTCTGAATATTGACCACCAGGTGACGCTTGGTAGGACAACTCATAGTCAACAAATCTCTCACTAGGGTGCAGCACCATTCGCAATAAGTGTCTATCAGGCTCATGGGTTTGGGAAGTGTTTTATCCACTGGAGCCCATTGTATCAACGGCGTGTTAAATATTTTGTGTGTTAACTAAAATGGTTAACACACATTTTGTGGGTTAAAATGTGTGTTAGCGACTAACCGCATTGTATCAACACTTAACACAGAAAAATTGGGTTAGTTTCCATGGTGATTAACCGGAAAAGTTAACGCGGTGATTTTGTGGGTTAAATATTGGGTTAACTCAGATTTTGTGGGTTAAGCCTCGTTTTGAAACCAAGAATACAAGATGGCGGAGTCTGACAGTGCGGTTTTGGATGCTGCTGCAGCGCATGCAAGGCTGTTTCGCACGGAGAGACGGTTTGTGGACCGGGAAAACCCGTTGGAAGTATTTACAGAGAGGGAGGTCCGACAGAAATTTAGGTTTTGATTTTTTGTAATTTTTAAGAATGGAGATATCCTAATCAAACCAAAAAAAATTGAAAGTTAACATTTTTCCGCATTTGGAGAAAAAAAATTGTTAGGTCATGTGATCTCATTTGCATATTTATGCATATCATTAAAAATAATTTTTTAGATCAGCTTCTATAACAAAATACACATCAGAAATAAAATCCTTGGAAAATTTCATGTAAAACTGATGTTTTGTTCATTAAAATTGGTCTACTACAGCCTAAGAGGCTCCTTGTTGAAGTTTTATGAATAAATTATGCAAATTAGAGCTCTAGGACGAGGGTTAATAATGTTACTAGTACAATAAGATTTGACCCACTTTTGGAAAATGAAAGTGAGGCAGCTCAAAATGTGTGTTAAAGGCCCCTTAGCACAAAGACAAGTTAACCAGAAAAAAGTTAACACAGAAGTTTGTTGATACAATGCAAAGTTGACACAGAGGAAAAATCCGGTTAGTAAACCCACTTTTTAACCTAACACACAAAATATTTAACACAGTGTTGATACAATGGGCTCCTGCTGCTGAGTTGCATCTCCCATTTAGGTTCTCCCAGAGGATTTATAATTTCCAAAATATTTTTTTTTTCTAAAGTAGAGGCATTGTCAATGATTAATAAGGAAATGAGATTCTTATAACTTTGTTTATCTTTATTTCTAAGACTTGGAACACATTAGTCATAATGATAGATAAACAACTTTGTGTAAATAACTGATGTTTTGGGCAAGTAAGTTTTGCAAATACTGGCCACACAATATTTTCCATATATTTAACAAAAATGGCACGCTATTCTTATATGTAGAGGTAGTAATGAACTTTCAGTTATCAGCTAGATTTCCAAACATGAATCTCCCCTCTGATCACAATTTTTTTCTGTGCTTGGTAGTTCCTTAATGAGATATAGAAAGGGCAGTGACATAGTATTCAAAGAAAGTTGTGTGTTTTCTTAGAAATCTGCAGAGCTTAGCCAATTAGACATATTTATATGGTGAAAGACACTGCAAATTAGTTTAGATTACGGTAATCCACAAGAGACAAGAAATTGAGAAATTCTTATTCGAGAATGAATGCTCTGTTGTAGTGACCCAGTTGGGCAACCATATTTTTGGTCTTTTAGTGGACCAAACTATCTTGATTTTATTATTCTAATCCTTGATAGATATCATATCACGATCAATATTTGATTGTGACAAGTATCCCACACTCAGACACTATACAGCCTTATGTACAATGCTCTTTATTGTATCACACATCCTATTGTCCTTAGAAACTGTGGGCCACCACTTCTCATGGTTTGGGCAACCAACATTTTTCTCTTTATGTCAAGGCCTGTGGGCACAACAATACTTACAAAATGTAATTATTCTGATGACCCAATTTACCCTGTGGACAAAGATTATATCACCAGGAATGCAACAAACTTTACTAATTAGCCACAGATTGAATGCTCAGTGCATTGCTATTATTTTTTGTTGCAAACATTACCAATGACAGTGCATGTCGTAATTGGTTGTAGAATTGTTTGAATGCATTCACACTTTAAATGCAATTTTTTTGGATGACGAAGCACTCCTATGAAAATGTGGGTGCTGAAATCTGCATAACCCCAAGCTTTATGAAAAGTGATGAATTTATATAAAAAATGACCTCTATGTGAAATATGCGTAATTGATATTGTAGCGATGTGATAGGTTAATGATCTTTTGAATATATTAAAAGGACTATTTATTAATGAGTAATGAACAATCTATGCATATCTTATTAAGATCACTCGAAGAATGCATTCACTGTGATTGTTTCGGCAACTTGAATAATTGTTGTATTGCCTGCAACACATTTTTAACACCCCGAGTGACAAGCCAGATTTATTTCACTACAGGACCTTTCCAAATATTTATATATTTGCAAAGGATACACTGGCAAGTTGGTGACCAAATTTCCATCTGTTCCAACACATTTATTAAGCTAACAGTGCAAATTTCGAATGCAAATATTTTAACAAGGGGCTCAGTTGATTTTTAGAACCAACAAGTCTGATTCTCCGGATAGCTGGTAACTGTTTGGTTGAGCAACAAACGTGGATGGCTGGATTGCGGCTAGTGGCAGAAACCGCCTCGTCCTCACAAGTGTCACAGAAACATCACTTGTTCACCCCATGTACTGTATGTGGATTTTACACCACTGTATTTGTTGATTTGTCATTCGTTGGCACAGCGTAAAGAAATGTCAACCATGAGGCACGGAAACCTCCGTGTTTTGCATAATAATAAAGTCGCCTATGATCACTATTTAGAGAGTCAATTGCATTATTTGCAAAAAATATAACAGAGAGTTGTTAAAGTACATTATTGCCGTTTCCTTTTAAAACAAGTGTGTTATGTGTGGTAGCAGTGCCCGGGCCTGTGCAGTGGCCCGAGCTGTGAACCGAGCAGTGGCCCGAGCTGTGAACCGAGCAGTGGCCCGAGCTGTGAACTGAGCAGTGGCCCGAGCTGTGAACTGAACAGTGGCCCGAGCAGTGGCCCAGGCTGTGAACCGAGCAGTGGCCCGAGCTGTGAACCGAGCAGTGGCCCAAGCTGTGAACCGAGCAGTGGCCCGGGCTGTGAACTGAGCAGTGGCCCGAGCAGTGAACCGAGCAGTGGCCCGGGCTGTGAACCGAGCAGTACCAAGTTGTGAACTACTGCTTACCTTATGCTCTGTGCTGTGATTCTGATGGTCAAGAACTATCCTGCATATGGCATTGAACTGTACTCACCAGTGAATTAATGGGGGATTTGTTCACATTAAGCTGTACATTTCTTGGTATTTCTGAAATTATTGTCCTATTTTAGTGATCACATAAGATGTTGATGTCAAAGGTTATGGACTGTAGTGACTTGTCTTATAACACTAAATTTGAAGAAGTAAGTGTGAATTATTTACAAATAGCTGAAAATTAAATGGGAGCTTATGAAAATGTGAAGATAAGATTAGATGAGGCTTGCAAGGTAGAGGGTTAAGGTAGGGTGAGATATAGGCAGATGGGAGGGTAGTGTGAGATAAGGCAGATGGGAGGGTAGGGTGAGATAAGGCAGATGGGAGGGTAGGGTGAGATAAGGCAGATGGGAGGGTAAGGTGAGATAAGGCAGATGGGAGGGTAGGGTGAGATAAGACAGATGGGAGGGTAGGATGAGATATGGTAGATGGGGAGGGTAGGGCGAGATATAGGCAGATGGGAGGGTAGGGTGAGATAAGGCAGATGGGAGGGTAGGGTGAGATATGAGCAGATGGGAGGGTAGGGTGAGATATGAGCAGATGGGGAGGGTAGGCTGAGATATGAGCAGATGGGGAGGGTAGGGTGAGATAAGGTAGATGGGGAGGGTAGGGTGAGATAAGGTAGATGGGGAGGGTAGGTTGAGATATAAACAGATGGGGAGGGTAGGTTGAGATATAAGGTAGATGGGGAGGGTACGGTGAGATAACGTAGATGGGTAGGGTTGGGTGAGATAAAGCAGATGGAGAGGGTAGGGTAAGATAAAGCAGATGGGGAGGGTAGGGTAGGGTGGAATAAAGCAGATGGAGGGTAGGCTGAGATAAGGTAGATGGGGAGGGTAGGGTGAGATTAAGTAGATGAGGAGGGTAGGGGAGATACAGCAGGTTGGGAGGGTAGGGCGAGAAAAAGCAGGTAATACTTATGATGGAGGGGAGCCATTTGGAGGGTAATTTAGATAGAAAGAGTATGGAGAGACAAGTCTGATAGAAAAAGTACAAAACAGATAGATAGAGTATGAAGAGAAAAGTCAGATAGAGTGTGGAGAACAGAGCCAAATAGAAAGAATATGGAGAGATGAGGGAGATAGAGTATGGAGAGAAAAAGGCAGATAGAATGCAGATAAAGTCAGATAGAGTATAGAGAGATAAAGCAGATAGAGTATGGAAAGATGAGGGAGATAGAAAGAGTATGGAGAGACAAGTCAGATACAAATAATATGAATAAAAGAGACAAGGCAGGGACTGACAGGAAATGCAAAGCAAAACATATAAGCATAGATTTTGATATCAGATCCAAGGTCTTACTCATGTTCATTGTTTGGAGGAAAACTGTTTCATGTGAAGTAGAGATCTAACCGATATAGAATCTGCTGGACATGCCCAGTAAAAAGGAGGTAAGGAGTATAATATGTTACTCCTACAAAATGAAGCAAGCACTTTGTAAAATGTCACGGTGGCATCAATAAATGACCTGCACAGTCTCATAATTCACAAGTGTGCACAACTTGCAAACAGGCACACACAATACGGGGAGCCCTTGCCGTGCAGTTTGGAGCCCCCAAAGTCCCTTAGCAAAACAGTACACAGATGCTGTATGCCATAAAGTCACTGACGGGTGCCCACTCACAAATGGGGCTGTGAAAAATGACCCACCGCTGATGTGACTTGCACTGTTTGTGTGGGAAACTAAGAAAACAAGAACTGTTTTGGTATTGTGTCGTTTTGGAATGTCACAGGTCAGAATGTTTCATCATGAATTCAGGAAGTAATTCGGCAAGCAGACGGCACCAATTTGGGTCTAATAGGACAGGGTCTGTGCGGGGAGTTGTGGACGACAGGGAAACATGCTCCATCCATATATGCAACTTTAATATTAAGTCGTTTCCATTTATTATGATCCCGCCATGTTTTGCTTTCTGCTCATGGTATAGGTACAATGTTGCTTTTCAAAACACCGCCGATAATTGCAAGAGGAAAGCAGTCAACTACTGGGGGGGTCTTGGGGGTAGCAGCAAATTATCCAAATGGAAAGCCTTGACAAGATTCATGAAGCTCCTAGATTGGATTGTGATAATTAAGTAGGGAGAGGAATCCACAAGTTATTGTTGTGTCGAGTGATACAAACAGGAGCCGGGGCCCTGGCACAATGATACATGACAAATCTCTATCAATGATGCCCAAATTGAAAAGTAAACTTGCCAATCTAAATTGAAAGGGGATCAAGAAAGGCACTGCAAGTGCTGGATGCATTTGATTGAGATTCAAGAGCTTTGGCGTCTGCTTGGATTAAACTTCATCAAATATTGAAAGCTTTATGTTATGTTAACAGCTTCCGACGGGAACATAGTTTTGCTCTCTAGTTTTGCATTTGGAAATGTACTGACACTTTTTTAGTTATTGTTTAATGTATTTTATAGTTAATTACCATATGTCCAAAAGATGGCAGTGTTAAATTCTTAACATCACAAATATTGTTCTCAGACTGGTTTTAGATGCACACTTTATCCTTTTACAAGGTACACACATACAGTGGTAATGTGGCCCCTATTATACAATGTATCAACAAATATATATATATGAATATATTGACTGCAATATATATATATACATATATATATGACTGCAATGATAAAAGCTGTGGTATGTTTTGTGTTTTCAGGTGGGAGGGCAAAGGTGTAGATGAAGTTGGCAAGGATAAGGCCACAGGGATTGTCAGGGTCCGAATCAACCCCAAATTCTACAGACCTACTGAAGTGGTATGTATATTTATATATAACAAATCTTTTTTAATTTTGCCTGTAACAGAAATGTTGTTCGAGGGTTAACTGGATTGAAATAAAAATATGACTTTTCCTGAGTCTATTGTTGTACTATTTTTGAGATAGGTTCTGATGTTTAGGCAATTTATTTGATAAGCAATTTACTGGCCTGTAAATGATAATGATAATGCTAGAAATAATAAGAATGAACACATAGGCTGTAGTGATGATTATGGTGTTGATGAAGCTAATTATGGGACATTAAATGTGATAATTACAAATATACATATACTCTCAAACTTTGATTATCCAACATGAAAGTATGCATTATATGTTCATGTTTCCAAAATGTTTGGCCCCATCACCATTCACTCATATTTTATACACATGTATTTAAATGGTTTAATGCCGTACTACAGATAAATTTACAGGTTTTACTGTGCTCAAAGGGTCATATAATATGTGAGTTTAAAATGTATGTGCTGCTCATATATTATTGACTGCGGGTTCTTCAAAGATGGTTTTCAGGATTATTTATAGATTGGCCTCATGTCAGTTGGGAAAGATAGGGAAAATATCACAAATCTGTAAATATTTGATTTTGAGCCTCGTATTTTGCATTCCCAGTGACAGTAGACTGAATGTATAGAAGCTTGCTTTGTTAATTTTTTTAAATCTAAAAAGTGGCATTAATTTGCTCAAATATATGTAATTGTTCAAATTGTGCTCATCAATTTTCATGCTGAATGGTATTATCATCTTAGACACACAGCTAGGTTAGTACTATTCTGACACAGATGTGCATCTAATCTCCCTACTGATGCATCAGTACTATTGCTGGGCTAATATACAAGTATTGACTGGTGTAAGATATTTAGGATATTTTTGAAATGATACAATGGTACTTAATATCTTGTGAACACTATAATTTTCATTTCATTTGCAAAATGACAAAATTGATTTCTCTAAGCAAGAACCAGCAAGATTTTCTATTTAGAATGCAGACAGCAATACAAATTGCAGAAATGGTAATCAACATTCTAGAATTGAAATTTTTTTAAAGAACAAGATAGTATCAATACAACAACAGTTTCTTAATGATATATCATAGCATATCATTTATTTTCATGAATGCATTAAACTTCTAGATATTGAAGACAATATCATCCAAAAATATCTCAAAAATAGAACTGGATGTTAAACATGGGCGTGATAGTAGATGAGGGTTCTGATGATCTGGAAGGATCCAGCTGAATTCAGATAGGAAAATGCCAGTTCACTTATGCTAGAATTCCAAAACTATTGTAAAATTCAATCGAAACATTTTTTTTTATAGAATTCAAAAGACATGAGCTCGTTAAAATATAAGATTGAATTTCCTTTAAATTAAGAAGAATGTAATTTCAGGTGTTGATGGAGTCTTATAAAAATTTTAGTGCCACTGAATGAATTGAGATTGTCAAAATTTAGATTTGTTTTTTGAGAGCATAACAATTGAGATGAGGAGGGCAACATCGCCACAAGAGGGCACTGCTGATGCCTTTGTGATTGTCATGTGGTGAAATGCAAGGTGACAGAATTGGCTCAACTTTACACTTGATTAAAAACTAACTAATAGCTTCCGTAATGGAGAACATCAGTTGATTAATTCTGCGTGAAGAGAATTGATAGTATTAGTGCAGGATTTTAATAGAATTAAGAATAGAGTTGCAATGTCGGTAAATGAGGGGAGGTCAATTCACACCATCCTCATTCAGGTGTGTGTCTGTGTCACTTCTAACCAGGTGGGCTAATTTGTGTTGTACAAACACATCTGACTGGGGCTAATTTGGTCTCACTGAAAGCCGCATTCACACCGTGGAACACAACCTGGCTATGTGATCATGAACCTGGCTATGTGATACATCCTCGGAGAAACTGTCATCATGCTACAAAATAAACAGCCATTATACTTTAGAATGATTTTAGGGAGTGACGGTTGAAATGAAAAGTAGACATATCCATCGAGAACCTATTTGAAAGCGATTAATTGACAGTGAAAAGTCTGGGTGAAAGTCGCAGAGTTGATAAAGAGTGTTATCAAATTATATTTTGCAGGGCTCAAGGTCAAACACAAGTTGCCAGTTTTATGAATATTTATGTGTATAACTTTCATATAAATTGTTGAAATTGAAGAAACTGATTCACATAGGTATTTTTTCTGTGATTGTAATTATATTAGATGCTACTTATAGGAAAAGATGAAAAGGAGAGGTCTGGGGGGGAAGTGGAGATATCAAGCAGAGGGAAGGTCATTGGGGAGGTATAGAGAGATGGGGCATATGGTGTACTGAGGAGATCAATGGTGGAGGTATGATGTGAGGTAGGATTATGGTGTTCTAAGCATCAGGGGAGATATGACATTAGGTCAGGATGTTCTTATGTCATCAGGGTAGATATGAATAAGAGGTAGGGTTACAGTGTTTGAAGGTCATCGGGGGAGGTATGAGATGAAGTAGGGTTATGGTGTTCTGAGGTCATCGGAGGAGGTTTTAGATGAGGTAGGGTTATGGCATTCTGTGGAGGTCATAGAGGGAGGTATAATATGAGGTAGGGATATGGCATTCAGTGGAGGTCATTGAGGGAGGTATAATATGAGGTAGGGTTATTACATTCTGTGGAGGTCATAGAGGGAGGTATAATATGAGGTAGGGTTATGGCATTCTGTGGAGGTCATAGAGGGAGGTATAATATGAGGTAGGGTTATGACATTCTGTGGAGGTCATAGAGGGAGGTATAATATGAGGTAGGGTTATGGCATTCTGTGGAGGTCATAGAGGGAGGTATAATATGAGGTAGGGTTATGGCATTCTGTGGAGGTCTTAGAGGGAGGTATAATATGAGGTAGGGTTATGACATTCTGAGGAGGCGTCAGGGGGATATGACTTTGGTTTGTGATGTTCTGCAGAGGGCATTGGGGGAGGTATGAGATGAGATAAGGTTATGATGTTCTGGGGAGGTCTTCGGGGGAGGTATGGTTATGATTATGATGTTCTGCAGAGGGCATTGGGGGAGGTATGAGATGAGGTTGAGTTTTGGTGTTCTGAGTAGGTCACCAGGTAGTTATTATGTGAGTTAGGGTTATGCCGTTCTCAAGCAGTTATTATGTGAGTTAAGGTTATGCCATTCTCAGGTAGTTATGTGAGTTAGGGTTATGCCGTTCTCAGGTAGTTATTATGTGAGTTTGGGTTATGCCGTTCTCAAGCAGTTATTATGTGAGTTAGGGTTATGCCGTTCTCAGGTAATTATTATGTGAGTTAGGGTTACGCCGTTCTCAGGTAATTATTATGTGAGTTAGGGTTATGCCGTTCTCAGGTAGTTATTATGTGAGTTAGGGTTATGCTGTTCTCAGGTAATTATTATGTGAGTTAGGGTTATGCCGTTCTCAGGTAATTATTATGTGAGTTAGGGATATGCCGTTCTCAGGTAATTATTATGTGAGTTAGGGTTATCCCATTCTCAGGGAGTCATTTTGTGAGTTAGGGTTATGCTGTTCTCAGGTAATTATTATGTGAGTTAGGGTTATGCCGTTCTCAGGTAATTATTATGTGAGTTAGGGTTATGCCGTTCTCAGGTAATTATTATGTGAGTTAGGGTTATTCCATTCTCAGGGAGTTATTTTGTGAGTTAGGGTTATATTGATATGAAGAAGGATCATCTTACAGACAGGGGCACGACCATTGTACCTCTTCCTCTCATTTAAATGCACATGGAATGCACAGTGTAAAATATTTAGACATTAAAAATTAGAGCAGATACAATGGAAAATATATGATTTTAATGAAAAATATGTGACAAGGATTGTGGAGAAGAAGAGAGTTAGTGATAGTGAGGGTATATGACACAGCTGTGTCCAATAAGCAGCTGACAGTATGACCTGCTCCTGTCTACACCCCACACCCCTCTCAAGGGCTTATTAGTAGCACAGAACACACCAGGGGGCACTGCTAATAAGCAGGCCATCCATGTGTTGCCAGGAAACTGGATCCCGAATAGTGAGGGTGGGGGATGCTACCTCCTGGGCTCACACAGGGGATTGGGCAAATTGGGGCCAAGTGAGATGGCAGAGGGGGTCTGAGGGCTGACTTTGGTGGCCAAGGCCACCAGGTGGCTCTCATTATAAGACAGTTGTCCGACAGATCTCAATGCTGCCACCAGATGGCAGGTCTTGGCTCTGAGACAGGGCACAACAACCACAGTTATGTCCTTGTAATGACATGGTTGTGATCGGCATGAGATATTTCCTAATCTGTTGCAAGTTTATGCACTCAATGCACTTTTATGTGAGTTTTTTTTAAGTTGAAAATTATAACTGATCAGGAGAAAAAGGCAGGAGGAACATATTTATCAGTGTGTTTCATGTGTCCAGCATATTGGTGTGATTATGGAGCTTCTGCCCAGCAGAGAGGTAATGAGGCATTCCTGCACCTAGTGCCTCATATCACCACCAGGTGGGGGTGCACTCAAACCATTTGTGTGGCCACACTCACTGTCAGTCTTTAATTGTGTTATGATTCTCAGAGTCAAAGAATCTTCTTTACAAGATTGAAAGTACAGCAGTTTTGGCAAAGAATTTTAACAGAAATTAATCCAATTAGACTTGAAGATTATTAATGGACTCAATTAAAAGGAATATTAAAAGAAAATAACCCAATTACACTTCAAGTTTATTGATGGACTCAATTAAAAGAATATTAATAGAAATTAATCCAATTAGACTTGAAGTTTATTAATGGACTCAATTAAATATCAATAGACAGAGACAGCCCCGTTATGTTATCATAAGAATGATATGCATGCTTTTATGAAGGTAAAAAAGGTAAAATATATATATCTATTATCTAAAGGTATATATATATATGATTGAGAGTTGGGCAGAGAGGTTAGGGAGAATGTGTAGTTCATTAGTGTGGTATGCAGGCAAGCATGTAATATGGGAGCAGTCAGGTCTGCCACACACCAGCAACTCTACACCCCCCTCCACTAACCACCCTGTCAAACTGTCAGCTCACACTGACACACACCCTGCTTCTTGTTCGGTTTTACTAGGTATGTTTTATTGGTCCCATATTTAATTGAAATGTCATCTTCGATTTAAAATTTGTGTACATACAACATCTGTGTGCGGTATTTTTTTTTTTTTTTTTTTTTTTTTTTAATACACACATATGCTTTGTCATTCAACAAATTTTATCATTTCTCTGAAAATAGTGGCAAGATAAATTTATGGAAATTAGTGAAAAATCTGCTTCAAATATTATTTTATTTTTTTTAATGCTAAAGCATCACTCTTACCATTGGATAAAAATTAAAGTAATCTGCAGAAATTCTGAGAAGAGAGATGTATGTTTGGAAGATATGAGAGGGTTAATTAGGTGGAAATAAGGACAGGCAGGTGAGCCACCCTCCCTTCCAAGGCATCTCCAGGAGGCATCTCCACGTGTGCTCCCCGGCAGCAGGAATTCACCGGGAACTTGTCAAACAAACCATTAGCTTGCGGTACTAACACTAACGGGGAGGATTCCTTCTTAATGATCACCTCACCTTGTTTTTGTTTAGTCAATGTCTGTTTATGCAAAAACAGCGAATGTGTTGAAAAGTAACAAGGTAGGAATGAAAGAAAACAAGTAGATCTAGGAGTGGTAGGACCCACCTTGGAGGCTTTACTTATAGCAGGTATATGTGCAGGACCTCCCCAAACCATCGTCATAATTAGGACCTCCCCAAACCATCGCCATAGTAGGGATATGATTAGGACCTCTCCAAACCATCGCCATAGTAGGGATATGATTAGGACCTCCCCAAACCATCGCCATAATTAGGACCTCCCCAAAGCATCGCCATAGTAGGTATATAATTAGGACCTCTACAAACCATCGCCATAGTAGGGATATGATTAGGACCTCCCCAAACCATCGCCATAATTAGGACCTCCCCAAACCATCGCCATAGTAGGGATATAATTAGGACCTCCCCAATCCATCGCCATAGTAGGGATATAATTAGGACCTCCCCAATCCATCGCCATAGTAGGGATATAATTAGGACCTCCCCAATCCATCGCCATAGTAGGGATATAATTAGGACCTCCCCAAACCATCGCCATAGTAGGGATATAATTAGGACCTCCCCAAACCATCGCCATAGTAGGGATATAATTAGGACCTCCCCAAACCATTTGCTCAACAGGTGTATATTTGGGATCTCCCCAAACCATTTGCTCAACAGGTATATATTTGGGATCTCCCCAAACCATTTGCTCAACAGGTATATATTGAGTTGCTCAACCATTTTCCCATTAGCTACATGGTAGGATCTCTCTGAACCATCTTTGCATTTGCAATATATGTGGGACGTCCCAAAACCTCCCCATGACAGCTAAATAAGAGGGACCACCACACTTTCCATCTCCACAGTGACCATATTTTTAGGGCCTCCCCAAATCATCCCCACAGCAGCTATACATATATAGGACCTCCTCATGTCAAGAACATGTGAGAGACCTCCCCACAGTAGCAGTATATATATACAGGACCTCCTCATGTCAAATATATGTGAGAGACCTCCCCACATTTCATCTTCACAGTAACTACACATTAACGACCTCCCAAAACCAAATTCACTGTGGCTATATATTTAGGATCTTCAAAAACCATCCCCAGAGATGCTACTAGATGCTACACATGATACAATATATATATATATATATATATAAGTATGGTTTTCTATCTTGATTTAATTTTGAAAAAAATATGCATTAATTTGAAATAGATAGTCATCAGTCAAGGTACATGGGTACTTCAAGTAGAAAATATTTACTGGAACTAGTAAACTCATAAAGAAAAAAAGAGCATTGTGGAGAAAATCAAGGTGCGAAATGTGAAAAGGATCAAAGGAGCATCACATAAAAAGCGAGAATGTTCTGTTGCCAAAAATAAGAGTGTTCAACTAGGCAGCTAGATACATATATGATGTACAATTTCTAGTAATATATGTCTTTATTTTCCAGGAATTCTTGTTGGGAGACTGCACCAAGGCCAAGACCAAACTAGGATGGGAGACAGAATATGACTTTGATGTAAGTAGACAGTTTGCAGGTTGATATTCTCTCAGAAGTTATCCTTCTGATGGCTACCACAAAATAAGCACCAGTGAACTCAAAGAGGAAAATATGGTTTTGGGGTGAAACATTTATTTGATCTATCACTTTTAAGCAGAGTGATGCTGGACAAACTTATTGAATGAAACAGTGACGTGATAAACAAATAGACAGATTGGTGACACAAGTTGTTATTCAAGTAAATTGAATCCAATCATGAAAAATGCACAACAATTCTAGATCTCCCATTCAGATGTTTGTCAGTTTATTTTCAAGACAATAAAAAAGGTGTAATGTTTAATTTGGGAACAGACTGTCGGTGGCCGGTCGTATTGGAGGCCTGTTGCTGCCGCCATGTGTGTGCATAATGTCACGCTGATGGCAGACGTGAAACGCTGCCGCGGTTTGCTACATTTGGCCTACTGCTCTGAATAAATTAGGCCATTGGCACGTGCCAGCAACTAAATGTAATTGGAATATTCCTTGTTTGCCATTTTGTAATTGAAATTAGTACCCAGGCGTTGTGGACACAGTAGGAGGGCGGTTATATCGCATCATTAAAGGGGGGGGGGGGGGGGGGGTGGAGGGTAATTTGCAGAGACTCAGACTGACACTGCACCTGTGTGTAACCAGTTTGCTCACCAGGGGAAATACCCAAGAATGCATGTAGTTCCTCTCATAGACACCAGATGTCACATACCATTTTTCAAAAGCACTGCACTTTGTCTTTATTTCATGATTACTGTGCATAGCTCATTTACACCATTATTACATATTAAACCCATACGTTTGATTTGCCCATTTCCTTACACTGAAGCGATATATAATACTTGTAATTTTGAAAAGGATAATAAAATTCTGTTTCAAGAAGATGTGGGAAGATAGAAATTATAAAAAAAACTTGTGCTGATGGAAGCTTCAACAGAAATAAAATGGGTTCCCATTTATCCATAAATATTGAAGGTCTGTCCATTGCAATATTTGAATAACAGCATAATAATAGACATGGACGGTATCTTTATATAATAAACATGGCCCCGACATCTGAGTGTAGAGAAGAGAAAGGAAGTGGGGACCGGAGCATCTGGTGAGACATTGTGTGGTGATAATAGGTGGATATGACAGGCCAGGTATTGTCAAGGCAGTCACCTGTATGCTGAGCTCGCACAATGTTATGTTGATGTAAGCTCTCACAGGCAGCTTAACCCTCCGAGTGTCATGGTGCATGTAGGGATGCGTAGAAATGATCTAAAACATATCTATATGTGTTATCATCATTGAGGAAGAAAAGAAGGCAAAAAGTGTAAGGAGTTAGCAAAGATTTTGTTCAATCCTGAAAAAAAATTGGGCTCGTCAAAGAATACGTATGAAGTGTTTTTAAGAAAAAGGGAGAGAGTTGTTTTCGCAGAAAATGGCAGTGAAATTGTCATATACAAATGATAATGATGAGCCCTCAAGTGCCTGTGTGGGAGAGAAGATTTCTAACCAAAAGCCTCCTAAGTCTGCTAGTGTTGTGATAGGCCTAAGTGCTTGTTTAACAAATACCACACTCTGTGGTGAAAAATCAAGGGGCCTTTGCGATGGGAACAATGGCCAGGTGCAATTCTTGTTTTCACAACATTTCCACTTTTTTGCTCGCTTTTTCCAAAACAATCTTCCAAAATCTGTACATTCTGTTTGCCCTTTCATTTAGCGATGATGTGTATGCAGTGACCTCAGGTTCGATTCCATTAAACTCTGACCCACTAAGCACCCCATAAGTGTTACTTTTGGCAAATTTTCTGCTAGATTTTAGGTGGACAAAGGGGTGAAGTGTGCTGGGTGAATTTCTTCATTAAAACGGACTAATCATCCTTAAAATCTGCCTCGTAGGTCTTGCCGAGTACAAGTTAATCAAATTGCACTCAATTGGGAATTAATTCCAAACATTTGAAAAGTACACACAGTCACCCTACTGTTTGAACTAAAAATTAAAGATGAAAGTAGCTTGTGCAGATGATTTCAAAAGGTGAACAAACACAAAAATGGCAAAGGTGAGTCACCACATAGATAAAGATCCACCAGGTGGAGACACTGTCTTCAAGATCTTTATAGAGCAGAGTGATCAATATAAGTTCATTAGACACACAAATAATAAATTCATGAACCAGTGAATATAAGTTAACAACAGAATTGATCTCGTTAATTTTCATTTATCTGTTTTTGAATAATGCTGTTTAATTTACAGACTACCTTTTTTATTGCATGTTATTTTTCAATCAGATATCCAATGTCATAATGTTTGAATACTTATTTTGTAGAAGAAACTTTATCTTTTCTTTTTCTATTTTTTTAAAAATTTCTTTTTGGTCTCTTCTTCTGGCTACAGAAGATTGTCAAGGAGATGGTAGATTCAGATGTCTCCCTCATGAAAAACAACCCCATTGCCTAATATGGGAGTCCTGTGATTCTGTTGCATTCTGGGACCTTCCGGGATGCGGCAGACGTCACAGACGAGCGTGGTAAGGCCCGTGTTGTGCATGTGCATCTGTTCCACTTCCTGTTTGCAGCTTATTGTTAGTGAAAGATGTATCTAACATTTCAACTGCAAATCAGCAATATTGATTGCTGCATACTAGTTTGTAAGATTAATCAGTTTATAGTCCATGGTACATTTTACAAGGTTTAAAAAGCAGGTTGCATACAAAGAGTAAAGAGCCTATGTTTGAAAATTTGGGCATTGTTCGTGACTTGTGTATGTCATAAATCATTTAATTCTCATGGTAAAATTGTAGGTTTTTTTTAACCTCCCTGTACAAGAAAAACATAGCAGTACAAAGAAAACTTTGATGCTGTTCTTACAATTTTAATCTGAAAAAAGAGAAAAAGAGAAATTAAAGGTCCACACTCACACACACACATATTTTGACTTTAGGGATACATATATATATATATATATATTGTGTGCGCGTGTGTTTTATACTGTGCGATATCGTTGGCCTTTGTGTTTGTCTGCCCAAGGTCAACCTCTCTTGTTGCTGTCAAACTTAACCTCTGTCCAATAACCTCAACCCTGCAACAAGATGACAATATAAACTCAGATTGGCTCATGAACAGTCTTTTTGGTCCCAGTTTCAAGTGGTTTCTGTTACTCCTTGTTAGTTTATCATTATTTAACAATGCCATATATTAAACCATAGTAATAGTAATGGTCCTCGTGTTTCATTGTTACCAGAACAGTTGATGATAATGAGAATAGGTTCCTTACATTCTCAAACCTTAGTCAACATGTCACCTGAAATTCCCCCCTAATTCTCACTGTTCCGTTATACTTTATCATCTTTGATGGAGAGACCAAGCACTAAATACTTCCTACAGGATGGGAGAAGTGTGAACACTCCTAAACAGTTTATTTCCTTTCCATGAAAGCATCCTTAAAGCTTCTTTGAAATGTTAATTCGTCTCATTAAGAGAGTTTGTGATTAGTAGCCAGTGGCATGCGAAATATTGACCTGCATGTGTTATAGATTAATTGATAATGTTTATCACTAGAAATGTGCTGCTAGTTTTGTTTTGTTGTTTTATTGTTTTATTGTTGCTGTTAATGGAATAGTTATTAGTGTTTTCAGTGCATGTGCTATCCTTAGAGATTTTTATATGATGTTTTATTTATGAATGTCTGTTAGATATATTAACGTTATCTACACAAAATCACAGTCAATGGATTGCATGGATCTAGAATCCGACAAAAACTACAGACAGCAAGATTGTACTTTTATTATTTTAATTCCTTTTTCTGACCTATCTATTTTAGTTGTTTAAAGCCTTTTTCAGAACACTGATTGACAAGGATAGATTTTGTACAATACATATTTTTATGTTTATATTTTTCTTCTGTTTACAGCGTCTAGTAAAAGACATGATGGACCACGACATTGCCTTAATGAAGGCCAACCCAGTGGCTTGAGGCTCCCCCTACTGGAGAAACCATGGGAATAGGTGGTGCCATCTGCTGCTTATTATTTGCAACATCTCAATCCGTGAGACTAAAAGGGTACAAATGAAAAGGCGTACAAAATTCAGGATAAAAATAAGGAGTCATAATTCAGAAGCAGGAACACATTCAGTTTTTGTGCGTTCCAGTACTAAATCAGAGTAAATGCTATCGCTTTCTTTAACTTTTTGGGCTACTTCAGTTTAGTTTGTATCCACCAGTTTATCAGGGGTTATAGGGCTGAGGATGGGAATCATTCTCTCCAAATATTTTAAATGTGATATTTGTCTTCAAATTTGATACTGTCATTCACAATACTATAGTGGTTGCTTCCCCAGTGCAGCCAAAATAAACGGATCCCCATCATTCTTTCAGTAGTTAACCTACCCAGGATAGCCAAAATAAACGGATCCCCATCATTCTTTCAGAAGTTACCTTCCCAGGATAGCCAAAATAAATGGATCCCCATCATTCTTTCAGTAGTTACCTACTCAGGGTGGCCAAAATAACAGAGCTATCATTTTTTACATGATTACTGATTTTTAGTGATCAAGATAACTATATTAAGTGGTTAATATTACCAGCTGCCATAATTTGATTGGTAACAGATTGTCTCATTTAGGAAATTCACTCCCTGTTCTTGTTTTTTCCATGCTATCGCAATGACATTCCACTCCTGTGTTCAACTCTCTTTTACAAATGTAATAATTGAGCTGAAATACCTTTTTAAATAAATGAATTGTCAGATATAAAACTTTTCGCAAATAACTGTGTGATTAAAGCATCAGATATGAGAGTTTGAAATAATATCATTGAGTGTGAAATAACGTCATCGATTGCGCTAAGAGAATGATCTGTCTAGTCAGGTAGAAGATGAACAAAATTCTGGGATGTGATCCAAGTAAATTTCACACACTAAACATATCAAAAGAATGCGGATATTTAATTATCTTTAACTTTATAAGCGTGCTATGATATGGTTTGAGGTGGGATTTCTTTGTTTTCATAAGAATAAATATGATTTCTGGTTTCTGTCATAACTAGATATATTATAGTCACTACCTGGGGTATATATGTTCAGTATGTGAAATATATATATATATTCACATACTGAACATATATTATTACTATTGATTATGTTTCAATGTCTGTCACAATTCCCAGTTTTCCAGCTTGGAAGCAAAATTTATGCGAGTTGTAACATGAAACAATGTTGTGCAAACTATACAAGGTTACTATATATATTTAATAGATAAATGGAGAATATGTTAGTTGATTATTTATCAATGGCAAGTTAAGTTTTGGGTATATTTTTTACCGTTATTATCTTTGGTTTATGAAAGCGTGCCTATAACTGACAAACAGAGGGAGGTTGATTTTGTATTAAATAATTGGTTTTATATATTTTTAGTTACTAGTGAAGATGTCAATAGTTTGGGCTACATATTGGGAGGTTTTTTGTTAACTAACTGGGCGTTTATTGTGTGAATGTTCTTTGTGCAAGTAAAATTTATATTTTTTATAACTAAATTTCCAAAACGTAAGGTTCACATGGTAAGAACATGTTGTGTATGGAAGAAATGTGAAAAGCAAACAGAGTACTATAAATCAGTAATGTGGAGATTAATTTATATGTGTTGATTGGAATTAAAGTTTAATAAGGGAGCATCTCTCACAAAATATATTTAAGAAACAAAAGCAGGATCACATTGTTTTTTCTACTTCACTTGGTCTTAATTGTGGAATTTCTATGTGTATATTCTTCAGTACATATAGGCTGATTGCGGGTTGCCATACTGCCCCATTGAAAGCAACACCGAAACTGCACAATTAAAATCGGAAGTGCACATAAAACTCTTTGAAATCTAATCATTAAAAAAAACAAGATTGAAACCTGCAATCACACTATTAATAAATACATGATAATCATAGTAAATACAGTCAGATATAATAGTTGGCACAATATTAATTAATATGGACACATGATCTTTGTGAATCAAACTCATGAGATATTTCAAGATGCAGTTATGTCTCCATTCATTTCTCTTCTACAGACTTTCACAATAGTTGAAGATGTGATGTAGATAATTTAAAAAAAATTGTTGGCGTTAATCATGAGATGCAACTGCATTCTGGAATTTTCACTACTTGAGGGTTCAACATTGATGGTTCACCAGGTGTCTCTTGTGTCCTGAGAACTCTCATAGACCCACTGCGGTTCAAAAATCACCAACAGATGAATAAGTCGAATGTGAAAGGGACACTTTGATAGCAATATATGGTATTTGAAACTTTAAATATCACTAGAAAATAGTTTTCAGCTGGCCTGTTTTTCTTGGTGACATACTACGATTCTAATTTCCACTTGTATGTAATAAACTATTTTCCATCTTCAATATAATTAATGTTATCTAACATGTTGATATCTCTCAGAACTGATATGGACACACTAGTTCATGCCTGAAAGCAATATAACTTTATTATTGCTCTTAGGTTATGCAAATTAATCTATATTGCAAAAAATGTGCATCACAATATAGTCATAATTATAATTTATTGTCACAGACATTTTCCCCTTGATGATCTTGTGTCTTTTTACCAGGATAACAATAACACTTCATGATATGTATTGTTAATGTTACACATTTTCTTTTCACGAAAAGAAATCTTAGATTATCACTTGATTGAATCTGTGTAATAGAGCCAGATATTTAAGTGTGAAAGATCACCAATTTTTGTGCAGATGTGTGCGTCTTTTTGTATAAATCATATCACTATAAATAAAGTGACATCAAACCAACTCCTTGTCTTGTCAATTGTGTATATGATTCCCAAATTTACCTATTTTACAGTATTCCTATTGCTTTTATTTATTTAATTATTATAATTTTTAAATGACAAATTATTTTACCCTAAATAATTTTAATGCATTTTTAAGCTTCAAACTAAGATTATAGACCAAAGAAATAACATTTTAGTGAAGATTATATTTACTTTACTCTGGAAACTGGCAACTTCGTATTAAATTGCAAGTAAATAGAGCTGACGATGCTTTAAAAAAATATACCTTGAAAAACAAGAACCAGAAAACCTCTTGAGCCTTAAAAGTCAATGTTCAGTTATTTATCTACTAAGATTGTATTCAGAACATACGTTTCTGAATAGGAAGTCTGCTTCAGTATTCTGAATCTGATCTTAGAGCTGTCTTTACGCACATTGTCAGATTCAGTCGGAATGGCATATGATTGGCTGGCGATCGGCTGGCATATGATTGTCAGAATGCTTCTCAGGGAAATGGGTTTCTAACTAGTTATAGGTCTGCAACAATCAGGTATAATCAAGGCCAGGCAGGTTGTATGCCAATGTAATGAACCTGGAACACCAGTAAACATCACTTTATTGCTATGACAAATAAGTGACAGATTGGTTGACAGGGAAAAAGTATGAAGGGATAAAATAGTTTGACACCACTGCCATCATTGAATGTATAGTATGTGTAGAAAATTTTAAGCTAATATCTAATTTCATCAATACCAAATGATGTTGATCACCTATATATACAATTATTGATATTGTGAGTGGGAAAGCCATTTGGAGGGGGGGGGGGCAAATTTCCCTGTATTAATTAAAGTAGAATAAATGAATTCAAATGGGAATTGGGGCAGTCTTATTTGGAGTGGTACTTATTGATAAATTTCTTCTTTACCAGACCCCTTAAGGTGGAAACAAAATATTATGCAAGCATAAAAACGTGGTTTCCCAAATATATATCTCTGTTTACTGTATTATTGAGAATATAATTTTGGATAATGTACAACATTCATATGTTTGAAAAGCTATGGAGAATGTTGCATTACTAATTTCTATGCATTTTTGCTGAAGGGCAAGTTGCATTCTGGGATATAACAATATGTCTACCATTCAAGTAATTTGGAAAGAGATTCTGAGTATTTCAGGTATTGGGCCAAGCTATTCAAATAGGCAAAGAGTTTGTTTAATCAATCTGTGGGGCACACTTTGCTGGCATTTACACTATGAATGTGTGATTAGTGTGTAAACGTTGCTTTTACACTGACTATTAAGAGTGTTATTGATAGCGTGCTATTTGCTAAGGTTATGTAAATTATGCCCATTATAGTCATGTGACTACAATGTTATATACTAAATAAGTGTGTTTTACTGCCACTTGTACTCCCTCATAACTTCAATGTAACAGACTGCTCGGTCATGTGGTCCAGAGCTAGTTGTATGACCTCATATTTTCTATAAACTATGACCTCATAATTTCAGTGAAGTATGACATCATAAATTTGTAAAGTATGACCTCTTGATTCCAATGAACTATGATTTCACAATGTCAGTGTTGCATACTGTTCAACCATGTGGTCTTGGACTGGGTTTATGACCTCATGACTACAATATTAGATTTAAAGCCACGTGGTTTATTCTGTTTTGTTTGTTTGTAATTGACAACAATTTAAGCATATTTTAGGCTATATCTTGTCACCGGGAATCAATGATCTCTTTAAAAGAGTGACCAGGGATCTTTCTTTTACATTATCCCATAGCCACGCTTGCACAAATCATGATCTTAGCTTACCCGATTGGGTGAAAAAAGATGTGCTTTATATTTATATAATGATCAGCTTGTCC
This sequence comes from Amphiduros pacificus, assembly GCA_949316495.1. Classification (NCBI taxonomy): domain Eukaryota; kingdom Metazoa; phylum Annelida; class Polychaeta; order Phyllodocida; family Hesionidae; genus Amphiduros; species Amphiduros pacificus. The sequence continues at coordinate 35,335,289 of OX439001.1, forward strand.
TGAAATTGATCTATTATTGTTTGGTCAGGGTTGAGGGCATTTTTGGTTTACCCAATATGTGGTCGTGTCTCTTCCTATAATCAATGCTAGGATGGTCCCTCTTATTTTTTAAAGATCTTTTAGTTGTCTTTTCATGTTAGGAGGGCATATTTTATGGACCTTGGTCTGATTGGGTCATTTCCGCAAGATGTGCGAGGGCGACCCCTTGTGGCGAGGTCATCATCAGCGATATGTTGAGACGCTATATAATACATGATTCTGGCGTGATAGAGGTGTCAGTGCTTGATTAACAAGACAACAATGATACACTTAACCCCAACACTTTTACACACAAAGACCTCCCAAAATTGCAACATCCCTGACATTGTTGTTGGCTCAGGGCAAAAAGGGCAAATTCCATTAAGGGCCTGTGTTCCTCTTTGACTCGCCAACGTGTTTTCTTTACCGTTGTCATTGTCCCCTATTTTCCGCCCCAAGTACAGCGTTAATAGGATGTAAAGACCAAACTGGGGATTTATTTTGGCCCCACGAGCCATTTTTCACATGAAAGACCAGGGAACGTAATCGTAGCCGAAATCAAAACTTCTGCCTGGATAGTTTGTAAACTTTGCTAAATTCTGAACACTAATATGTTGTTAGGCTTAATAACAATGCTCTTTGTGTAACAGTTACATTGCCTTCATGTCGCCTATATTTGTAGCATTTAAAAAAAAAAGGAAAAAAAGAAACTGTCCAGATCATGCGCAGAAGTTTTGATCCTGACTTCAAACGTAGAAATAGAGATATCTAAATGTTTATCCTTGTGAAATTATTATATCCAATTATCGCTTGTGTAAAGAATGGAGGGGCAATCGGATCTGAGAGCCGACAGCTGGCGTCCCAGACGCTTCCCGCCAATATACCACACCATCTCATTTCTTGTATATATTTGTACGTGGTGTTTTGTGTTTTAAAATGCCATTATTTGATGTCTTGTACAGTGATTCCTGTTCCAGTAATAAAGACGACTTGAAAGTGTCTCATAAACTTTTATGCATTTAGATCTAATCACAGGAAACACAAATTTAGAAAGTCTGCTAAGTTGTCAATGCTGAGTTATCAATAGATTGAGTTCTTGCCGGGGGATGATCAGAGGTAGACGTGTGTTGCTATTAGTGGTCCGCTAGATGGTAACCTGTGGGGCCATAGGGAGGGTAGCCTGTGGGAACCCAGGGAGGGTAACATGTAGGGCCCTTGAGAGGGTAACCTGTGAGGCCCTGGGGAGGGTAACCTGTGGGGCTCCCGAGAGGGTAACCTGTAGGGCCACAGGGAGGGTAACATGTAGGGCCCTTGAGAGGGTAACCTGTGAGGCCCGGGGAGAGTAACCTGTGGGGCCATAGGGAGTGTAATCTGTGGGACCCCAGGGAGGGTAACCTGTGGGGCCCGGGGAGGGTAACATGTAGGGCTCTTGAGAGGGTAACCTGTGAGGCCCTGGGGAGGGTAACCTGTGGGGCTCCCGAGAGGGTAACCTGTAGGGCCCTCGAGAGGGTAACATGTAGGGCCCTTGAGAGGGTAACCTGTGAGGCCCTGGGGAGGGTAACCTGTGGGGCTCCCGAGAGGGTAACCTGTAGGGCCACAGGGAGGGTAACATGTAGGGCCCTTGAGAGGGTAACCTGTGAGGCCCGGGGAGGGTAACCTGTGGGGCCATAGGGAGTGTAATCTGTGGGACCCCAGGGAGGGTAACCTGTGGGGCCCGGGGAGGGTAACATGTAGGGCCCTTGAGAGGGTAACCTGTGAGGCCCTGGGGAGGGTAACCTGTGGGGCTCCCGAGAGGGTAACCTGTAGGGCCCTCGAGAGGGTAACATGTAGGGCCCTTGAGAGGGTAACCTGTGAGGCCCGGGGAGGGTAACCTGTGGGGCCATAGGGAGTGTAATCTGTGGGACCCCAGGGAGGGTAACCTGTGGGGCCCGGGGAGGGTAACCTGTGGGGCCCTGGGGAGGGTAACCTGTAGGGCCCCAGGGAGGGTAACCTGTAGGGCCCTTGAGAGGGTAACCTGTAGGGCCCTTGAGAAGGTAACCTGTGGGGCCCGGGGAGGGTAACCTGTGGGGCCCCAGGGTGGGTAGCCTGTGGGGCCCTGGGGAGGGTAGCCTGTGGGGCCATGGGGAGGGTAACCTGTGGGGCCCCAGGGAGGGTAACCTGTAGGGCCCTTGAGAGGGTAACCTGTAGGGCCCTTGAGAAGGTAACCTGTGGGGCCCGGGGAGGGTAACCTGTAGGGCCCCAGGGAGGATAACTTGTGAGGCACGGAGAGGGTAACCTGTGGGACCCCAGGGAGGGTAACATGTGGGGCCCTGTGGAGCGTAACCTGTGGGGCCCTGGGGAGGGTAACCTGTGGGGCCCTGGGGAGGGTAACCTGTGGGGCCCTGGGGAGGGTAACCTGTGGGACCCCAGGGAGGGTAACCTGTGGGGCCCTCGAGAGGGTAACCTGTGAGACCCCGGGGAGGATAACCTGTGAGGTCCCAGGGAGGGTAACCTGTGGGGCTCCAGGGAGGGTAACCTGTTGGGCCCCAGGGAGGGGCTACCGCTCACCCAAGCCCCATGTAAATCTTGGTTACAGCTGAGTTAAGTTATTACCATGCTATGTAAAGTTACCCATTGTTTGCTTATCATGGTTTTTTTCCATCTCAAAAACCTTTATAAAAAGCATTGTGAGTTTACCTTGGTTTATTTTATTCAAGCATTGTAAACTTACTATGTTTTTACCATTGTTTCCATTGTGAGCTGCCAAAGTTTAATTCGTCCTACCATTGTCAGCTTATCATGGTTTATTTCATACTACTATTTTGAACTTACGATCTTTTTATTTCATACTACCATTGTCAGTTCAAACTGTTTTATTATATACTGTAATTGTCAGCTCTATATGGTTAATTTGATCCTACCATCGTCAAACAATATTTTTATCTTTCTACTTATTGCATTTAACTCCACTGTATGCGTTTGAATATGTAGCAATAGTCAATCGAAAATTTAGTTACAGTCAATGAAAACGCTTCAGTTCATCTAACAATGAGATTCAGTTCTTCCTTTTATTATCAGTTTAGGGAACTCACTTGATGTTGTTTTGAAAGTGTAAATAGTTTGTATATTAATCACATAGAGAGTGGTCTGTCATTATATAGGTTGACTGAGACAATTATGGTCAATTTGTATCAATCAGTCATTGCTAGTTTCTGAGATTAACGACGAGATGTATACCTTAACTGGTGTTAATCCCATACCAGGAATATATTGGATATTCTAATGTAATCTTTCGTATATGGAGTGTTGACGTCACTGGCAAATTATATCAGTCATGTCATGACGAGACCTACTTGTAGCAGATAATTTGATGTCTAACTGCATGTCCTTGACATGACCTCCAGGCGTGAGTCTCAGCCCATGTAAGAAATTGTAGCCCATAACCTTCGGATAGTTATGATCTGGTATCGGTGCTAATAATATTGCGTTCAAACCAACTGCACCAAAATAAAATGTCTACATATAAGATGACTGTGGTGCATGTGAGATGAATATGGTGCATGTGAGTGTGGTACATGTGAGTATGGTGCATGTGAGATATGAGTGTGGTGCATATGAGGGGTATGAATAGAAAGAGTAATTCTTAAGACGTTATTTCGTTGAGGTCAAAATGTTACATATTTCACCAGAGTGATAGTGTGGTATTTTAAGAGATTCGGTTTATGCCATCAGTGAATTCAACAGCCTCATACAGTAGTTGATCAATTATTTGTATTTTGTGATTAACTCGTACATCAATTTATTAATATTTACTCATAATCTTATCAAGGTTTTTTTTTCAGTGTTTGACACTTGAGTACCAATCAGGTTTTTATTACCTGTTTGGTAATGATATCTGTATGGTGTGAAGGCACAGCTTTGGGCGTGTTTGGGAGAATGGCCAAATGGTGGCTGTGAGACTTTGACAAGACCTGCCTGTTGTGAGAAGTAGGGAGTTCTCTGAATCTTTGCAGTCGTGCACCACGTAAAGGCCTGGACTGGGGTAAGGAAGCGTCTTTGACCGAACCCATCCCAAGTCAGAAACATGTAAAATCTGTGGTGTACTTGAAAGCGCTGCAAGGTACTGATGCAATGTGAGATGTAGTTGTGTATGTGTGGTGGACAGGGGTTTTTGGAAGGATTATGTCTCGCCACGCCTTGCCGCATGGAACAAGGCTCTACAGCTCGGGGATGTTTGATTTCACAACGGCAATCTTACTCGTCCAAATACACAGCTGAGAGCCAACGTCGGGCTCAGCCACTGATCTGATCTCGACTCAAGTGAGTTCCCCTGTCACCCACCGCCCCACCACTACTTACACATAATCCATGTTTATACTTAGGGTGGTCAATTCCTCTTTTTGAAAATTCCAAATAAACATTACTTACACATCTTGGGTGGGCACTGTATTGTGGAGGGTGTTTGGTAAACAATGGAGGAAGAGTGGTGGACTGTGATTGGCTGAGCGCGACCTTGGTGCTTAGCAACCTGACATGCGCCAACCCCTGCTGCACAAAAGAAACTTTTAATACTGTTGACATTGCGTAGCATTTATTTTCTCATCAGTTAGTCAGGGCACCCGTAAAAACAACATCTTATAATATTCAAACAGTGCCGTGGCGGGGGAGCTTACGGTGGCCAGGCCCTTATAATAGCACGTCCCGAGGGAGACCCGAGTCAGTGGTCCACAGGGAACGGAGCGGTGAGGACCTATGTTGGGAGGTGTGTCACTGATCGGCCTACTACAGAACGTACTCAAGTGACATATAATGGATGCATGAATTTGGATCTTATCAAAGTAGGATATAAGTTTTCAAAGACTTTTTTCCTGAAATTGTCAGAGAGAGACAGATTTGGCTGAGATTTTTTTTTATTTGCATATTTGATTCATGTCGACGATGTCTGGGCATAGCTCAATGCTAACAAACGGACTTTACTCCCGGATGCCAGCAGGTGCTCTGGGCATCCCCGGGGGAGGGGCAGCTCTGGCGGGGTACGCAGGCCGCTATCACCCCTATACCCACCCTGCGTACCTGTATGGTCACCCCGACTACAGCAGAGCCTTGGCGTACAACTTACTGGGGGAAGCTGAGAGACGGGAACAGCCACAGAAACCGCCGTACAGCTACATCGCCCTCATCGCAATGGCCATCAAGAGCGCCCCGGACCGGAAGGTCACCCTTAACGGCATCTACCAGTTCATCATGGAGAGATTCCCCTACTACCACGACAACAAGCAAGGTTGGCAGAACTCTATCAGACACAACTTGTCCCTCAATGACTGCTTTATGAAAGTGCCGCGGGAAAAGGGCCAACCTGGTAAGGGCAACTATTGGACCTTAGATCCTAACTGTGATGATATGTTTGAGAACGGTAACTACAGGAGGAGAAAGAGGAGGCCCCGGGTGCCACCCAAGTCCGGACCGGGGGGACAGGAGGTGTCCCCCGGGGAAGGCGATGAAGAGGAGGAGGAGGAGGACTGGGAGAGGGCAGATATCAATGTGCTGGACGACAGCGACCCGGACCTGGGTGAAGGTAGGGACCGGGGAGGGGAGTGGAGTCTTGGGGACGGTGTGCCGGGAGAGGAGGGGTCGCCGCGGGAACAAGGACCTGCATACGCGTCCGCGGCCTGCAGCCCGCCACACGCGTCGGACGCCGACCCTCAGTCACCCCATGCGAGTCACAACGATTTACACCGAACAAATGAGAAACTAGGACAATCTTGTAATCAGTCAGACTGTTGTGAATCTGAGAGTGACTGTAAAACAGCTGTCAACGAGGGCCCAAGTGACAGTAAACACTGCAGATCACCACCGAGTGTCTCAGATATACACGGCCAGCAAAATGACCTCACAAACTGTCAAGGTTCTAGTAGAGACAGTCCAAAACTGCGCACAAATCCTCAGCACAACACACAAGACCAGTCTTGTAGTTTACCCATCAAAAGAAAGTTGTTTACAATTGATAGCATCATAGGAAACCTAGAATCAGACGATGATAGAGAAGCTAAGAAGCCGATGTTAGATGTCCCGGTTAACTGCCAAAGTGAGAGAACTGTACAGGTCAAAGAAGAGAAAAAAGAGACAAAAAAGAGAGACATATTTGATCAGATTCCTAGCCCTCCTCCAAAGATTGCTGACTTGGAACAATTAAAGGGCCGGGACCTTTCCTACGTGCCGTACAGTTATGGACCTTACACGCTGGCGCGGTCTCTAGGGCCTGCGTACAGCGGCATGGGGGTCCGGGATGGGGGCATGGAGACGAGCCTAGCACCATCTTTGCCTGCGTACCTGAGCATGGCTAGCCTGCATGCCTACCCGTCCCCATCTCAAGCTCACATGGCAGCCCTGCAACTAGCCTTCCCCGGGGGAGGGGCGCTCAGGACATCGTGGCCGCTACAGCCCACGGGGTCAGAACCTGGCCTTATGGTCTACCCAGGCAAGGTCACCCCTACGTCCAAATGACTGACCAATTCTAGTTAATTAAGGTGTGATATTCATGTGTTTTTATTCACAAATCATAATGTGTGAATTTCTGAACTCAACCACGAAAAGACATCTCAGAGACTTTGGCCCGGTGAGAATAAACTCTCTCAAATCTTGATCTTATTTCAGTAATTATATTAGAATTATATGGCGAAATTTGATTGACCAAGATACGCTTATTGAGCTAAATTTAATGTAAACCGATAAGAAAATGAAATATTATTTGAGGAAATAATGTTCACATAATCTACTTTAAGAAAAAATTCTGACTAGAATAGTAAAACCTTCACACATTGAAATGTGAAAATTGAATGTTTAAACTAGGTGTTCACCGTTTGTCAAAAAAAGAAAAAAAAATTCGAGGTTTAGTGCAACTTACATCCTAAAAAAATCTAGATCTGCATGTTTAGAATGGCTTATAATGAAGTTAAATAGGAAATGTATATACGGCCATCACCGGCAGTTTGAGGTAACACTTGATCATGAATTCAGTCCTCACTTTACAAGAAAACATAAGATATAAATAAACAATACTATATACCAGCCAGCCAACCTTTCATAGACGAATCTGACAGATGTCCATTCGAGACACGTTCCCATAGGTTTACATCCAGATTTCCAATTTCAAAAGTAGTTTATAGAAAATAGATGTCAGTTTGTTGAAGTGCTTACCAAATGTTTGTTATGGATAAGGAAAATGATTGTGACTCCCGTTTTGGTTTCCTTATAGTTTATATGTTATGTTTTTATGTTTGCTCTGTGTTAAGACGCCTGTGAAATTGAAGAGATGGCACATAAAAAATAAGTGGCTGTGTTGAAAAGCCTTCAGAATAATATTGAATAATGTGCATAGAATGTCAGAATATTGTCACCGTACACCAAGGAAGATCTGGGAATTATGAACACTTTTTTTCAATCATTGTACAGAAGTGAGAATGATGTCAATGTATGTGTGATTCCAGACGAAAAGTCAAGACAACTCCCTCACCATTCTGAATAGAAAAAAATAATAAGAAAAAAAACAACATTATATAAAGTCTATCAAAAATGAATTGTTGAATCGTTTAACATATTCCACACAATGTATGAAACATTAAATGTTGTTTTATTAATGTAAATATTTAAACAATATGTAACCGGTTTGAATTTGTTTGCAAACATTTTGTGAAGAATAAAAGGAAGGGAGCATTTTCATCGTGTACAGAAATAACTACGTTAACATATTTCACCAAGTGGTTTTATAAGGTATGACTTAAAAGGTGAGCATCATAAAAGTTTAATATCTCAATAATGGCGTCATTTTTTCTGAAATTCTTGAAATCAAATATTAACAAGCATTTTGAAATGAATGAGAACATGGTGATTTTTTTCTCATGAAATGAATGAAAAAATGTGGTAAAAAGATGTTGTCTATAAGATGTATTGGTAATTATATATGATGACAGAGTCTCACTGTGGAAGTCTGGGGTAATACTTTCTGTGGTTGCTTCGTTGTATTTTCAATGTATTTATACATGTAAGTTTATTATTATACAAAATAAATGATTATTGTTGTATCTGATACCAGTCTCAGTGTCATTATATTAAATGCACCAATCATGCATAGTGTAGAAATCAAGAAGATATATCCTACAAGCCCTGAAACAAAGCCAACATTTCTTCCCCTTTACAATTTATACTGCCACTGTAATGAATTTGTTTAAGCAATCACTTTTCTGAATAAGATTTTATAATGATTAGTTTCTTTGTTTTTTTTTAGCAGAGTGGCAAATGTTTTTTTTCTGAAAGGATTTTTAAAGAGTGTATATAATATCATTGTAAATGTCAATTAACGTTATCAGGAGGCGGTGTGCGTGATGGGGATGTGTATATATGATCTGTGAGTTTGTGTATTTGTACATAGAGAGGCAGATGAGAGGAGGTTTGTCCCAACATTGGGGTGTCAGATATAGGCGTGTGTCTTGTACAAGGCCAATATTATGCTTAGCGGATCTTATCTCGGTCCGCCGTGGCCCTCGATGTGATGGGCCCTTGTGGCTTATCTGGACGCCCTCCCAGGCAGCGAGGAGTAGGGGGTGCTAGGACCTCACGCCCTCCCAGGCAGCGAGGAGTAGGGGGTGCTAAGGCCCTCACGCCCTCCCAGGCAGTGAGGAGTAGGGGGTGCTAGGACCTCACGCCCTCCCAGGCAGTGAGGAGTAGGGGGTGCTAGGTCCTCACGCCCTCCCAGGCAGCGAGGAGTAGGGGGTGCTAAGGCCCTCACGCCATCCCAGGCAGTGAGGAGTAGGGGGTGCTAGGACCTCACGCCATCCCAGGCAGTGAGGAGTAGGGGGTGCTAGGTCCTCACGCCCTCCCAGGCAGCGAGGAGTAGGGGGTGCTAAGGCCCTCACGCCATCCCAGGCAGTGAGGAGTAGGGGGTGCTAGGACCTCACGCCCTCCCAGGCAGCGAGGAGTAGGGGGTGCTAAGGCCCTCACGCCATCCATACCTTATCGCACCTCATCTTTGGGTCATCGATCTAAGACAGTCAACGTGGGCGGGTCACTATTTCTGATATAAAGGTCGATCTCTTGGACAATTTCATAGGTCCAGCTGTCTTAGGCTAAGGACATATTAGCTCTAAACGTTAAAATACCCGACGAAGAATTTCTATGACAAATTGACTGAGCTTCAGCCACTTCCCTGATGTTTGGACCCTCACAGCAAAAAAAAAAGGTTCACAAGGAGTGATAACATCCATTTTAACAAGGTGCCCTTTTGAAGGTCTCAATAAATGAATCTGACAAGGTCATTTGTCTCATCATGAAGCCTAAATTCAATGACTCTTGAAAAATCATTTATCCCAATTGCTAGATATCCTTCCATATGAATTTCCTTGCAATAATTCTTTTTGCATCACGCATTTGGTAAGAAAAATATCTTTTGGGCCCAGACCCGGAGTTTCATTTGTTGAGAGCTAAGAGTTGTAGAGAATATATACCCTCAGATAAGAGAGAATGAGAGAGAGTTTCTTGCAATTTAAGCCTAAAACTGCATTGTTCATTTGATTTGATTGCTGATTTTCATATGATTTTGGATTTTCTCATTGTTTCTTGTTAATGAAGAATTTCAGATATTTTGTGCATTTGTTTCTGATAAGAGAGTCTAAGTTTAAGAAGTACATGGCTTCAGTGAAGGACCCTCCATGACTGCAAACACGTACGGCTTGATGCGATGATTTGCGAAAAGGAACAATTACGTACTTGCTTCTTAATTCTATTTATAGGAAAATTATAGTTTCACTATTTAAAAAGAAACTAAAATAAAATAAACAACAAACTTCCGATTTTGTGGCGAGGATGAATATTGAATCTTGGTAATTTATCCTATTTCTTCTTGAAATTGATTTTTAAATAATGACTGTGGCTCCAAGAGTACAGGTGAATATCGGAAATCGACAATTTGAAGTAAAATATTTATAGATGATCATTTGGTAAAGATTACTTAATATATCATAGATTTAGTTTCCAAAAATGGAAATTTAAATTTAATTTTGTCCAATTTGAAAGAGCTTGAAATATTTGTAAATAAGGGCAGGCACAACGAACTGGCTTAAAGATCATAATTATTACGAATGTCTAAAATATTCATTTCATAATGCATTTGACTTAAAATGGCATGCAATTTATATTGATACAACTTATGTTGTATCAATATGTTTTTGCAATTGCAATGCACCTTTACATTTCTTGATATTACCTAATGTTTCAGGAATCAATTCTGGCATACGCCACATACCAACTACCGGTACCAATAGGGTCTGGTTAGTAGAAGTGCAAGGTGCATATGTCGGATGTTTGATGAACTGACAGTTTCTAGAATCAATTCCAAGATATTCTCCGTGTTTGATTTGAGATCCAGATATTATACAAAACAATAAGCGCTATGAACAGACATTGTTTGGTATCAGCGCTATATAAATTTTATTATTATTATTATTATTATTATTATTATTATTATTATTATTATTATTATTTATCATTATTATTATCATTAATATGTTGTTCTGAGGATCTGGTTAGTGGGAGTGCCATGCACATATGATGAGTGCTTGATAGACAAGTGTGGGCTTATCTAAGTCAAAATATTGCAAAGTGCACACATAAAACACTAATGGTAAATTCTGTACACAGCACATACAAGCAGTTGGCTGGGCGAAGCTAACTTCGCACCATACTATGGCTCAACATGGCCCTGGGGAGGTAGCAACATGTCAGACCACAAGTGGATAACTAACAGCTTTTACCCCATACACAATAAGACATGTCTGATAGCCCACTACTACTCTTAGGTGAACAACAATATACAACACAAATGGAGAGTTCTGTTAAATGCGTATTAACAATGTTCAGCAGATGTCTGATTCCCTAAAATATTAGCAAGAACATGAACAATAAATGTCTAATCGCTCATCTTATTCACTACAATAAGGAAAATGAATGTATTTTGAATGTCTTGCTTTTCTTTGAGAAAGACGGTATTATTATTATCAACGAGACTAGTCTCGTTGTTATTATATACATACATAGATAACGTTAGACATCTTAATACTCACAACAAAGAAAAACAGTAGTGGAAATAAAAAGAATGTCTTGAGATTCTTTTCTGAGAAAGAAAAAAAGGGATGAAGTGATATCGGAAAGAGCAATGAAGTGATACCAGAATGGAGTGATTTATAAAGGTGCAGTGAAGTGATGTTGGGAGGAAGAGTGAAAAGATATTGGAAAGATGTATTTATTTGGAAATGGACAGTGAAGTGATGTAGGAAGGAATAGTGAGGGAAGGAGGAATAATGTGATAAGGGAAGCAGGAATGAAGTGATATAGGAATGAGCAATGAAGTGATATAGGAATGAGCAATGAAGTGATATAGGAATGAACAATGAAGTGATATAGGAATGAGCAATGAAGTGATATAGGAATGAGCAATGAAGTGATATAGGAATGAGCAACGAAGTGAGATAGGGATAAGCAATGAAATGATATAGGAAGGAGCAATGAAGTGATATAGAAATGAGCAATAAAATGATATAGTAAGGAGCAATAAAATGATATAGGAAGGAGCAATGTAGTGAAATAGGAAGGAGCAATGAAGTGATGTAGGAACGGGCAATGGAGTTATATAGGAAGGAGCAATCAAGTCATATAACCATATATCATATTATTGTCCTCACAAACAATATGCTCCAATGACATTATATTTAATTCTGGTCAATTCTGCAACAAATAATATCTTGATCACTGGAATATTAAGCTGCTTTATGTATTTAAGAGGTTCCCAACCTACTACTGTGCTCCATCAATGATTTCAAAGTTTACTGAAAACTCTCCACTTCAAAAGGTCTGCGTTTTCCTTTGAAAACAAATAAATGTATATTGGCAAATAATATCAATAATAATAGATCATTCAAATTAATACCAGTTTGCAAAAAAGGGAATTTGCAAAGGTGCCCGAAGCTTTAAAATTCATTCAATGTTTTTATGGACCACAATGGTAGGATCTGCTCACCAACAATTGGAATATGTGGTTTTCACGTGCGATGGAATTATGCTTATTTTGACCATCACTTCTCTATTTATACGTCCAGACCTTTCACAGCTTACCCACTTACAAACATATCATGTATTTTTATTTGTTATCGGACAACTTGAGTTCTGTCAAGATGTGTGCAGGTTAAACATTCCCCACATCCGATAAATAAACCAGTGTTTGCATCGCATGTGATAAGCTATGTGCTTTTTAAAAATTTTCATAGAAAACTAAAAGACCTTTAATTGATATCAGTTCTGACGCTTTATATACATAGGAGGAAAAAGGGGACCACTGACATATGCATCAGGGAAATATAGCCAAATTCTATATGCATTGGGGAAAGAGGGGCCATTTCTACATACATCAGGGAAAGAGGGGTCATTTCTATATACATCAGGGAAAGAAGGAGCACTTCTATATACATCAGGGAAAGAAGGAGCACTTCTATATACATCAGGGAAAGAAGGAGCACTTCTATATACATCAGGGAAAGAGGGGCCACTTATGTATGCAATAGGGAAAGAGGGGCCTACATTCATAGAAAAGAGAAACACTTTATACGATCGAGGGGCCAATTCTAGTTTGTGTTGGTTACCATTGATATATGGAAAGAAAAAGGCTGTAGAAATCGTCAAGACTTTATATGCATAAATATTTATCAAGAACTGCAGTCAATTGTAAATCTTGCATAATAACCACAGTTTCTGGCAACCAGAATAACTACATGTGTACTAAAAACAAGATTTAGTATGTACTTGGTAATTTGTGTTTTTATTTTTATAGCAATCAATTAGACCACAATAACGACCAAGCGCACGGCAAGTGAGAATTTGCACTGCATCGATTTGCAACTTGAACATGAGCAATAATAAACATGTTAAAACATTACATTGTAGTTGTAGGTTTTCGCTGCCAAAATGGATTATATAATCAAATGAAAAGTGGACCAACTTGACAGATTTTAAGTCAATAAAACTCAATTTGACCAGTTCGCTCTTTGGTGTTATGTGTGGTTTTCAAACACGGGTTTGAGAGCACGGTTCAAACAAGCAGCTCAGTGTCAACTAAGGGTCCAACGCTACCCCATTGTCAGGGCGGCATGGCCTCAAGGAGAAAAGTTTCACTTCACTGTATTACTTACATAAACTGCTTTCAATAGCTGTTATTTCTATACTAGTAATACAATCAGTTTAACTGTGTTTTGCTAGGTTCGAGGTAATTCATTTTTGTGGTTTGCATAAGGAATCAATAAAAAGAAAAATATGTACAGATCTGAATCTACTGGTGGTTTCTTTTGTTTTTATGTAAATATCAGTTTGGTGATTTATGACAACTGTATGATTACTAAATTGTTTCAAAACACGAATAATTGTAGCAAATTGGGGAAATATCTATCAAGAGTGACAACTGGTGCTTTCCCAGCATTTGGGTAGATTTATTGGGAAAACATTGGTTGGCCAGTAAATGTGATCTCCCGCCGCTGTTGACTCAAACAAGTCCCCTGTAATTAGAATGTGTTTTGTTTCCAAGCATCTACTAACCACCCACAAATTATTCCTGATCTTACCATAAACATGTCTACCAAAACATAAATAGATTATCAAAATATGGGTATTTGAATACTCCAACAAAGACATTTTGATGGTTGCATGTAACCAACAGTAAGGTTATTTGTAAGATTGGATATATATTGTGAACTTTTTCTTGAATAACATTCTTGTTTTTAAAAAGAGAATTTACTCATGAGAGAAGTTTGATAGAAGTTCCATTTTGATTAAAGTTAAAGTTAACTAATTCATATAATGTGGTCTTCGATAAACAAGGGGACAACAAAAAACAGACTTTATATGTACAATTTTAACCAACTCGGTCCATCTAAAAGGATAAATATATATAATTCAGCATTATAAATCAGCTAACATAATATGTAAAGATATTTGATGGTACCAAACGGTACATCACAAAGCGTTAAAGCTCCTTATGGAGTTGTCACTAGAGGAGTGAAGTAAATTGGATGAAGTATTATAAAGGGTAGCATTAGATTAACCCTTTGACCGCCACTCACATTTAATTGGTCAATTTGGCAATCGTCTCTGATTTAATTGTAATATATATATTTTATATTAATAAATAACATGATATATGTATTCGGGTGAAAATTATATATTCTTTTCTTATTTTGAAAATTATGAAAATGGTATTAATGTAAGGTACATTGTAGAGGTTTTTAGAGATTTTCATCTGAGGTACAGGTGAATTATCACACCTGAAGTTTTAAACGTGAAAGGCAATGGCCAGTAAAGCCCAGGGGCGACCGTGAACGATGAAAAAAGGCAAAGATCAACAAACAGCACTTATGTGGATTTACGAAAGAATGTTGTCCCTTGGAATCTTCTGCTCAGCATTGAAAGCGAGGCCCCCTTAAGAGGAGTTAGGTCTATTTGCAGGGCAGGTGAGACGCTGAAATGCCTTTGATGGGACCCATCTCTCAGCCGTCTTAAGCTCACAAAGCAAAGTTTACATAAAACCGGCACTAATATTTTAGACAGTGTATACGTTTGCTAGTCACTTGTTGAAATTCAATAAAGATCTTGTATCAATAGTCATTCTACTGGAAGAGTACCGTCTATTTGTGGCCACACTATGGGTTGCGAAAGGACAATAAAAAGTCGTCTGCTTTGAAATGGACATTGTGACCAAACCGCGCCAAAACGATCCCACAATTCATTGCCAAACATACTGTCGTCTGCGCCTCTCCATTCCTGTCACTGCAGGTTAACATGCCTCTTTCATTGATTTATTTTGGTTGACAGAAACCTTAATATTGACATAAGATGAATATGAAACATGACACGCTGCCACACATCTGCAAACTAAAAGTGGACATGCCCTGAACATTTCAAATTGTGAAATTCTCACACTTTTCCTTTGTTCTGTGCACTGTAGAAGAATTTAGTGTCAGCCACTCAGTCGTCACTGCATGCAGGGGTTACTTTACTTAGTCTAACTTTACTTGAATCCCCCCGCAAGATGTATAAGTCCAATTGTTCCCAATGTATATGACAAAAACACGAATTTGACATATCATATGACGCCCCGCCTTAGCTATTTACGATTACAAGAACACAGAGTGTTATATGATCTTTCATTCGTGGCACTCAATAATGGAAGGCTCTTGAGAAATGTTTGCTTACCGACAAATGCCACCAAACTGGCTTCACAAAATTGTGTGCTTTCCTCGCCAATAAGCATGCTCACGTTGGATTTGGGGCATCCTTGATGACATTAAATATCTACAATAAACACATGGATACTAGAGGAGGTGGCCGAGGACAGGCAGACAACAATCACAAGATTACAACCTCCATCTGAGCATCCATTGTTTGCAGCACACTCCTTACAGTGGCTGATCCTAAGAGTTCACCACTTGACGGCCATGACAGTTACCACAAATTATACCACGGCTGATACTTTTGCACTTTTGACTCAAGCCATTTTTTTACATTTAGTCTTAGTTTTCTTTCTTTTTCAAAAAACCATCATGCAAATGTATAAGTCCAATGTTGTCTTTGTTTTGTTTCTCCTGTTTAAGAAAATGAATATATTATGTGAATTAAATCAGACTAATTCCTCAAAGAAAATGTTTTCACGATACAATGGCAGCCAAGTTATGAAGGATACACAGCTGAAGCACATCTGAGATCCAATCCTATTTTCACAACACAATAGGCCTATGAATAGTGTTTATATGCCCAATCACAGTAATATTGGTCCTGTATAAAGCTAATGTTATTTCAACTAGCAACAAGAAGGATAAAACTTGTCAAAATCAATATAAGTTGCATTTTTTAACTTTTCAAAACTTTTTTGAGTCAGTAATAAGAAAAAACACTAAATATCAAACACTTTCTAACAAGCGTTCCTACAAATGATACCAACAGCCAAATGAGAATATTAGAATATTCCGACTATTTTACAAAGAGATAATACTTATTTGATTTTTTTGTACGTGATCTGGATATATTCAGATTGTAATGCAAAATTTAACATAATATCATTTATTAGAAAATATAATAGAAAGAAAGAAGTGATATCTGTCTTTGACAAAATTATTTTGCGATCAATCAGCACACGCATAAGATTGTGTTCAGTATGTCTTTTAAAAAATATATCAAAATTATACATTTGAATACATTTCATTACAAGTTCTTAGCATTTTCAATGCTATACATGCGTCAATTTTGAGATTTGTTCATGGTTAGCTTGCACTTAATTAAAATTTGGTGTCAATATTAGGGTGTCACACAAACTGGTGACGTTCAACACGTTGTGAATGCAGTCCCTCTAGCCTTGTCTATATTTCGAGCTGTGATAAATACGATGTTCACAAAGATCTAGTTTGCACAAAAATAACTTTATTTGATGGAAAAAATGTAGGATATGTTAAACCAGGGTCTTCTAAATGAAATATTTCTCTTACTGAATTTAATTTATAAGGTGATGGGTTTGTTTGGGGTTTTACCGTCACTTTCAATATTATTTCAGTTATTTCATGACGAGACCTACTTTTTGTAGATATAATGTTGCTTCACTTAATTGATATGTCGCAGGTCCTTGACATGTCAATCCAACAAGTCACATATTTACAAGGACAATGGAGTAATCCTTCGGGCACGGGCCTCAGCTCATATGGAAAATTGTATCATGGTATCAATGCTGACACGAATCCACGACCTTTAGTTCACCGCACAGGAACTGATGCAAATAAGCTAGCGCGCTAACCAATTGCATATTGCCAGTGGCCCAAAAGGTAATGAGATCAAACTGATGAAAGGAGATAATGACTTGATTAAAAATTGACCATCCCCAACAAAGAACATGCCTGAGCATCATAATGGTTTTTGCGCATTTTGTGTTACAGATATACACAGAAACATTCACACTCTGGTTGTAAATTTTTCTGTAGATATTTTGCATTTTCAAGCCGTGGCAGATAGTGGGTAGTAGCAGATAGTGGGTAGTACTAGATAGTGGGTAGTACTAGATAGTGGGTAGTGCCAGAGAGTGGGTATAGTATCAGAGAGTGGGGAGTTTCAAATAGTGGGTAGTGGCAGATAGTGGATGTAAGTTTTCTATTGAAAAGCAATGTACTGAACACCGATTGTCAGTACCCATATTGGTACACCGGAAGTGTACTACCGGAACTGTACAAGTCCATTCAGACCAATGAGTCAAGATGGAGACTGGCATTTGGTTTAATCAAAGAAAAACATGAGATTTGCGTATATATGGAATTCGTTTTATATTTATTTTCATTTCCAATCCCCGTGTGTATGGAAATTTAGCATTTGCATCTTGAATTTAGGTCAGAAGAATATTCATGAACATTTTATTGCATCCTAGTACTGGGACCGCCATGTTGTCAACATGAGGATGGCACTTACCCCAGTAGTCAAGTCAATTGCCCCGGGTTCAATTAGGCAAGCCAAAAACACAAGAGTCTGAGTATGCAAAGCTGATCATATTGCTGGTATGCCAACACAGATCATAGTGACATCTTGGCCCAGCACATCCGAGCGTAAACTGTTTATATGATATAAGCAAGGAGTTTGTTTAAACAACTAACGACTCCAAAGCGGTTTGGAGCTTGGAGGTGGGACAAGGATGGGGTTAGGCTATAAACACAGACGTCCTGATTGCATCCGGGACATTATGTGTTAACATGGTGGTCAAGCGGATTAACTGATAATCTGTTAATCCCATGCGTAACTGTTTCCTGTCATTGATGATCATACGATGATAGTTTTCCGGCTGACATTTCTAATCCAAAATTTTGGCCAGAGTGTGGATTTGATACATAATTATTTGTCCCACGGTCTGAGACTAGAATGAAATGTCATTTTAACTTGAAATGTGAACAAATTACTCAATGATACAAGGACATGGGCACAAACTACAGTACATTGATGTACTTGGGTTTTGTTTATAATGTGCTTTATCGATGTATTAGAAATAAAAGACCGATATTTAGGGCACATTATATCTTGGGACTGACTGTCTTAAAGATATCCCGCCTGATGAGAAAAACCTAAGTATATGCACATAAACGCACACACATATACGCACACTTATATTCGCACATATACACACATACGTCAAAAACCCGATCACATGGGAAAAATATCCATCTGGATATTCAAAATGTCACAGAATCTGAGTGAAATAAGTTCACCACAGCACATTATAGTTATTTTTTCAAGAAATATCTTATGTTAAAGAACTGACATGCACGTTCACATTGCCAGAAAGAGTCTCTTATTGTTTGAAGTAAATCTAAACACTTTGGTTGGTGGAGTTGTGATTTGTGAGGCTGGTGTGTGTACCACTGTACTGGTGTATAAATCATTATACTGATAAAGGTACCGTGGTACTGGTATATGTACTGGTATATGTACTGGGCTGCTATTGTACTGATACACATTGTATGTACCAGCTGTAATAATATATATATGCAATTCTGATATTGGAACTACTGATATAGCTACAATTTACCGCTTCATAGTTAAATGTTAACAATCATTCATATATTTTCACAAAAAAAGATTTCATTGTGACTCTTCATATACAAGAACAATTTTATATCATGACTGTTGTTCAGCTGCTAGAATGTGAAAATTGTGAAATTGTGAAATGGTGTTCTGTAACCTATTCAGCAACATTAGCCACATAAGGTCTTCTAATTTTCAAGCCAATTTAACTAGCGAAACAACACTTGCGGTAGTGGACCCATCGAATCATCCTCAACTCATACATACATAACCAACAAAGGCACAAATCCATAAACCGTTTGCAAGCCGCCATCTTACCCCATTGAAAACAACATACCGGAAGTGCACAAAAATCCGAATTGAACAAAAATCTCTCTAGAATTTAATCATAAAAAACTAAGGTAACCGCAGTGGCACTATTGGTACACCTGCTGTGTTGGTGGGGACCGGTCAGTTATTTATGTGTGTGGGCCATGTGATGTGCAATACCAGACCAGTAACCTATGGGGGCGGTGTTATCAGATGCAGAAAATGTGTGACCACATGTGTTGTGTGATCTTACATGTAGGTGTCCATAACACGTGCTTCACACCCGCCCACTTCATGCGCATAAACACTCATATAAATATTGTACATAAATATTGTCATAAGTAAAATAAAGAGGCGCAATAAGTGGACTTCATATGTAAATGATAAGATTTAATATTGACATCACCTTCAGGAAATTTGGGAAAGAACATATAGCCTTAATGAAACATCTAAACAATAAACTCATTTAGTGCCATGTAATGTAGTCCTCTTTTTGCTATATATATCTTTTTGCTATATATATATTAGCATTAGCCTATTTTTGCTATATATATATAACACATACAAGCAGAAAGGCGTATGAATATGTTATCCAAAACTTAACTACTAAATATGCCAATTAACTTACCTATACTAAACTAGCTAATCAGCCGAGGCCACCAAGCGACAGGGCGTGGGTGCTGATATTTTCATTAACTGTTTCTCCTATGGAAATCTTACCAGTTCTGGGCGTTGTATTTGTTTGGTTATGCCCCTCTCCTGAGGGGTAAGTCCTCGCCCCCTCTGTTCAGTTTTCACCCTCAGGTTGTCGGTGATCAGGATTTCACCCCTAATCAGGCAGCTTACCCAGCAAAATAAATACACAATTTGAAACGTGGCAGAAAAAGTAGGTGTTATGTAAGCAGTCACGTAGACAAGAAATGTGAAGATTCTGAAACAAAAACACTCCATAATGTAATGTGACATTGGTCAACAAGATTATGTATTATATGCTATGAAAATAACTGATTGGAGCAGAAGAAATATACATGACAATGTGTCAGTATAAATATTACATTAATATCAGAATTCAGTGTAAAGTCATAAAGATAAAGCATTACAATATTTAATAATTCAGTTGAAGGAAAAAATAAATTATATTGGTATAGAAAAGTAAACTTTAAAGTATAAGGATAAAAGGAAAACCTAATTTAATTCAGATTTACAATGGACATAAACCATTCCATTTGAATTCCGCCCGGAATTGTCAACAGGGGCATGACATTCGGTGTTTAAGAATTCAAGGCCAAACTTGGGTTTAAAAAACTGTGATTTGCATTCAAGGCGCGATCATAAGCCTGTTTTACAAATGTCAAAGAGCCTAGTTAAATTGAATGGCATAATGGATTGATATCTCAGGTCATGATGTGTGGAGTAAAAGGTATATATACAATAAAATAAAATAAAATAAAATAATGACAAGTTATTGACCACTTAGATAATTATTATCTTAAGGGCTGCTATTAGTATCTGCTACTGATTTCCTATTAATCTATTTGATATATAAGGTAATGCTTAGTGCATTGGTAGGAGAAATGCAAAAGAAAAGAATATTTCTGATAGATATGAATTGTTTAATATGACAACCACAAACTGACGATATGTTGAACCTATTGAAACCTCACATCGGGGTGAGATAGCCGATGTTATCAGATGATGAAATACAAGAGTAGAATCAGACACACTTTGATATGTGGTGGAAATATTGATGTTTGAGACATAAATGCTTAAGATAGGACAAGCCCAGGGAGGGCATGCTGCCAGCACGTGGCTGGGGAGATAAGAAACAGCATTCCTAGGTCTATCTCACTGTTAGTATTAAATGCCTAGGAGTGACATGCCTATCAGGAGAAATATCTGATAATGCAGATAGAGAGACTTGTTGTTCACATATAAATATATAACTTCTCCTATCTGTATTGCTATACTTCATCTTGTATCATCTCTCTTTATAGATATATGTTTATTTTTTTATATATCATTTATCAAAGATTTACATTAACACAGAACATGACCCTCATCTGTTAGCTACAAATGCTCCAAAACAATATAATCTTATGTTAGCTATACGTATTAAGATAATACACCTCTTGTTATAAGTTTTAATTAAACTGTGATTTCATATGAAAACATTTCTTAACGTGTTTCCGCAAATTGTTTAGTTTTGAATTTTTCTTTGATGTCCAATGACGGACTTGAGGTCATTGCACATCAACTATTATGATATATACAATATCGATGATCCCATTATGTTCCCTTTACAATCATTTATCTTCTCTCATGCACCCAGGTGTGTGAAAAGACAACAGACATAAAGACCTTCTCTGTTTCATCATTTCACCTATCACATGTTTCACTCCATTACATGGACAAATTTGCCAGGTTAAACTTGAGCGAATTTGAGGCAGATTTTTAAGAGAGATTCGAAAAATAGATGACAATATTTTCAGAACCACGAACAACATATTGGCATAACATTGGGGTTTGTTTTTAATGGCGTCCCAGACATATGCGAGTTAAATGTTTAACATCAAGCTTGCGAGTCACATGTGGAATTCATACAATTTCCACCTGAGTTTTTCTTCGATAAAGATGATATGACTAAAAAAATGTTGGATTTGATGTGAAATGTTGTTCTAATCGCCATTTTAGAGTTCCTCCATGAAAACCCACCAAGAAGCTTGTTTTGCCATCGCTCACTCTGGTTGTTTCATGGTGTTTTCCTTCGGATCCGATATCATCAGTTTGTGTTGAGTTTTCCGGGCGATAAGCGAAGGGGACTGAGGGGGTAGACAACTTGCCCTATGGGTGGCGGCACTTAAATTCCCCTCAATCCTTATTCTTGGGGGCCACTTCCCCATAAACCACAATCCAAAAATACCAGGAATCTGATATGTGCTCTATTATGGTATGATCAGTGGGTGTGGTCCTTCTGCTCTGACCAGTTGACCACCAGATGGAGCAGTTACTCATCCCATTCTGACAAAGATAATCATCTACATAAACGAGTCACGTGATAAAAATTCTAACAAATATAATCATCTACATACACAAGTCACGTGATGAAAATCCTGACAAAGATAATCATCTGCATAAACGAGTCACGTGATAAAAATTCTAACAAATATAATCATCTACATAAACAAGTCACGTGATGAAAATCCTGACAAAGATAATCATCTGCATAAACGAGTCACGTGATAAAAATCCTGACAAAGATAATCATCTAAAACGAGTCACGTGATGAAAATTCTGTTTATTTTTGTAACAGGACGTGACCATTCAAGGAAAAAGATAGACTAGATGAGTGTTTGTTAAGCATATCTTGTGATGTTTTCTAAGTGTCATTCTCCATTGCCAAGCCGCATCCAGCCTGGAGGAGGTGGATTCTTTCTTAAAGCTCATATAGCATATCATGTCTCAGTGTCCAAGTCTACAAATACCAAGCAGGAGTCCAACAGTGCAAAGTTGCATGAGCAAACAAATTATTGCCCCTCTCTGCAATCTTGCTTGCATCAGTGTGGTCTAAAATAATAAGCTTTGCCTTCACAATGTGTGAATCATTGAGCATATTATGACGCAACCAGGCAGTGATAAGTTGATGACAAACAGTGTTTGACCAAATATTTAGGGTTGGAGAATCTCATGTTTGTGAATGCTCATCTCATCTGCTGTCAGAGTTTAACATACACATCCACCACATTCCAAGTCTCTTTTGCACCTAATGCCCCAAACTATATGCATCCGAAATCTTATATATTTCCTTTACATTTGCAACAAAAAATTAAAATATTATATAAATTCCTTGTCTTGTGAACGTTTTGTATGTTATTTATTAGGATCTAAAATGTTTGGTGCTTTAACATCAATGAAATGTCACTGTCACAAATATAATCACAGTTGCTGCATAAGCAAAAGATGCTGTTATTTACGTAGGCAAGTGCTTTGCTAAATACCAGGGAAACACAAACTGACACAAGCATTTTATCTGCTGTTAGGATACAGCAGTGTATATTACCAGCATGAGGCATTTACACTTGCATTATGTGCTTAGCTACAACATAAACTGATTATATTTTCTATAAACACATGCAATATTTAGAACACTGAGATGCAGATTCTGGTTTGGTATTTGTGTTTTATAATATGTGTCTTTTCTCTTATAATGGAGATGGATATATGATATAATGACAGATGTTATTAATGTGTGACGGACTGACTTTCCAGTATAATTGAACGTTAGCTGACTACAGTTAACGTCTTGTCCAAAAATATGTAATTAATCCCGAATTTGAATACTTGTATATTCTAAGTTTAATTTTAGATGTGATTTTTCAACACCTTTGCGTTTCAACCAGAGGAGTTCCTGTCAGAGGGAAGAAAAAAAAAACAATTTTTTAACTGTTTTAGGAACCCCACTTAATCTCAACAAACTTTGTTACTTTCTCAAATTATCACTTTTTCCCTTATGAGGTCTTTATGTCCCCAAGCCCCTGGACCCCCACCCCCTTGTTACGGGCCTGCAACATATCTAATTAAATGCCATTGTCTCATCAGAAAAAAAAGATTGTAACGTTATTTATACCAGTAAATATGATTGACTATATCATCCAAAGCAGCGCATTTCATTGAAATGAATGAGTTGGTCTGATGAACTATGACCTTTTAATGTTATACCCGGTCACACGCACTTGTGACCAATTCCACCCACACAGATATTCATTTCTTGTTATGGCCATTGAGTTCAAACATTTTTGTAAGAATTATTTGCACTTGTTAATTTACATGTGTTGAAGAGAGAATACCTACCATAAACGAGACCGGGATGTGTGGTTCAAACAGTTGAAATTCCATTGCGAAACATATACGTCTTTTACGCATGTCGACGTCGGCATTATTTTTTTTATTTCCCGTTTATCGAGGTTACATTATGACAGAAGTTATTTCAATAACATTAGATTGAAATATCAGTTAAATGGCGTTTTCTTCTCTAATAACTAAATTTTGGTCAAAAGTATGTATATTTATATTTATATTCAGTCCTTGTGCTTCAGTTATAATCTTTTATTGTGCTTCTCATCATCAAAGCACCCAAGTGTGTGAAAAGATAACAGGCATAAAAACCTTCTCTGTTTCATCATTTCACCTATCACAGTTTTACTCTGCTAACCAGTGTGAGATAATCTACCTCTGTTTAGAAGAGTATCATATTTTAGAAGCGGTTTATATGGACTGGCATTGGATGAATTATGAGTGTCATATTTGATAAAGAATACATATTGAAACCCAGCGATATATTTGAAGCCCATCATCTTTATTCAATTATTTAATAGTTTATTCATGATACTATCTTTATCAATTTTGTAACAAAATAAGAGAACAAATTAGAAAATATGAAGTAACGCAAATGCGAATGTTTGTGGGTGTAAGGGAACAAAAAAATGCCTTTAAGTTGCACAAGGTCATGTCGTGAAATTCAAAGTAATCATCTTTTAATATAATGCATTAATTTGTACACTAAAAGTCATGATATTCGCTTTTTGTGAGAAGGAGAACAATAGTCATCTGCTGTAGATTCTGTCACTTCTAAAACTCCAAACAGAAAGTATTTATCTTGTTGTGTGGCTTGCTCTGGCGGTAGACAGTCTGTCATCTGGGGACAGAAGCTTTGAGATTCACGCAAGTATCGACAGGTCCCAGCTCATGTTATAATAGAAACACATTATGGTGATTACTAGCATCAAAAACTCTCCAAAACAATTTGCACACAAATATTGTATGATTGCTTAAGTCAACAGCTAACAAATGAAATACATCGACCCGAGTGTTATGTTAAAGTTACCCCGGGTAGCGGGAAAGCGATCTTGGGAGAAAGAGGGACTTCAATCAAACCGGATACGGCAAGCTATGTGGCCGAACAGCATGCCGGGTGTTTCCCAATCTTGCTTCTGTTTGGACACCCGCCCTAATTAGACCTTAATCGTTATTCTATAAGTTTAATTGAAATTCGTTAAACAGAAGCGATGAAAGGCAAGCCCTTACAAAGCATTGGTTAGTCATACAAAAATTAAAATCGAAGCTGATCATTTTCCCCGGACCGGGCGAGGGCTGATTGATTTTGTATAAAATGGCAATTGGTGATGTTGTTTATTCGCGGTTGGCGCATCCTATTTGGGGCGGTGTAGATGCGGTGTCATGTCCCGGCCCGCAATCAGGGGACGGCGAGGGGAGCAGTTCTCAACACACCGAGACAAGATACAGAAGAGTAAAGAAACAAGAGAAGAGGGTCTACAGGATGGCTAATGAGGCAGGCCTGTGTGTGTCACTGGATGGAGGGTGGTACAAATAGCATATGGCACACAACAACCGACATGCCCATTGCCCTTCTGTGTATTATAATTATTGATAAAAATCATTGGTCATTTTCACCAACCGGAACCACATTGTCTCATAAATTAGCTAAATTGTGTTAAACTTGGATGACAACGTTTATCACAGCCAAGGAGCAGTTGACAATCTAGTTATAACCTCGCCAGAGTCAAACTAAGTACAGTTTCCTCGTGCGGAGTCATTCTGGATAGTGCTCACTATTGTCAGTTTACACAGAGCAACCCCCACCAGAGTCGCTCTGAAAAGAATAGCTTCACTAGAGTCATTCAACAGTGCTTCATCGCCAGAGTCACTCTAGATAGACTTCCCAGACCCAAGTTACCCTGAGTCAATCTGGACAGAGTCAATCTAGACAGAGTTACCTCACCAGAGTCAATCTAGACAGAGTTGCCTCGCCAGAGTCAATCTAGACAGAGTTGCCACACCAGAGTCAATCTAGACAGAGTTGCCTTACCAGAGTCAATCTAGACAGAGTTGCCTCACCAGAGTCAATCTAGACAGAGTTGCCTCACCAGAGTCAATCTAGACAGAGTTGCCTCACCAGAGTCAATCTAGAGAGAGTTGCCTCACCAGAGTCAATCTAGACAGAGTTGCCTCACCAGAGTTAATCTAGACAGAGTTGCCTTACCAGAGTCAATTTAGAGAGAGTTGCCTCACCAGAGTCATTCTAGAGATAGTTGCCTCACCAAAGTCAATCTAGACAGAGTTGTCTCTACAGAGCCAATCTAGACAGAGTGGTCTCACCAGAGTCAATCTAGAGAGAGTTGCCTCACCAGAGTCAATCTAGACAGAGCTGCCTCGCCAGAGTCATTCTAGAGAGAGTTGCCTCACCAGAGTCAATCTAGACAGAGTGGTCTCACTGAAGTCAATCTAGACAGAATTGCCTCGCCAGAGTCAATCTAGACAGAGTGGTCTCACTGAAGTCAATCTAGACAGAGTTGCCTCACCAGAGTCAATCTAGACAGAGTTGCTCACCAGAGTCAATCTAGACAGAGTTGCCTCACCAGAGTCAATCTAGAGAGAGTTGCCTCACCAAAGTCAATCTAGACAGAGTTGCCTCACCAGAGTCAATCTAGAGAGAGTTGCCTCACCAGAGTCGGGACAGAATCCAGCCATCTGCGACACAGGACCTGTTGCAAAAACAATGAATAAATAATAACAAAGAATATTCAAGAAAAAGAGAAATTGTGCTATCAAACGTCATTTAACCTGAAGATAAAGAGATATAATGGAACCATGATAGATAGAATGTATCGAGATAACCCAATGTTCATAGAGTTATCTGCGCATGCCCAGTCTCATCAGTATATAGGTTTGATTGTTAAAATCCTTTATGATGTACTTTCACAAGAAAATAAACTCATGTAGTGGTCATTAGATATCAGGGAGGGGTGGGGGCAGATTGCAATCATGATATGAACTAGGATATATTCTGACACACCACGATGGCAGGTTGATCATTTCAATTTAAAGCACGTGAAAGTTGAATGCAGTGTTTAGAACATTTACCACCATCCCAGAATATTGAATGATATACCCTCTAGTAATTCTATGGCGGATTTTAAGTGGGGTTTTGTGCTCTGTCCATGTCATGAAGGGTTTTAATCTGCCATGATCAGAAAGGTTAAGCTCCGATTATCACCACAAGTGGTTTTCAGATTATTTGCATATTTAGAGACAATAGTTTTATGATTAACTGTTATTGACAAAGTTGTGTATACCGGAGTCAGCGGAGACTACAAGGTGCAAAATTTTACTGTGTGCCTGCCGGCCAAGGGAAGCCAACACTTCGCTTATATTTGTTCTTGTGACTGATGGACACAATATCCTATTTGTAATGTACATATGTTCTGTGGACTATTACATAGCTTTCTATTGAAATGACGATCTAACGACTACCTTGGCACATTAAAGTTTACAAAATTGACACAAAAGTACACACATGATGAATGCCACATCCATGCTATAGCCAACAACTGAAAAATATACTATGTTGCCACGTGGTCCTATTATACAATAATGACTTGTAAACGATGTTATTAAGGCATTTTGCCCGGGGGATGACCGTATATTGACAGGTTGGTATTGATCAAGTACACTGAAATATAGGTCTACAAAGGACGACAATGGGACCCAAGTGGGACTCTCGGAAACTCATAAGACAATCACAAAACGGCCTGTTGTTATTCCACCATTGGTTTGTTTAACATCTGATTCCGGCTGAAATAACTGCTATTGATCAGGTTATGGCATACTTGTGAGTTTTGCTGGGTGTTAGCTAATAAGAGGCTAGTTGTTGCTAGAGAAACATACACGCAATATGGTTTGTTATGCTAAAACAGAAAAGTCGATTGTTCTGTTGTATCTAAACCAGGAG
The DNA here is from genome assembly GCA_949316495.1 of Amphiduros pacificus. Taxonomy (NCBI): domain Eukaryota; kingdom Metazoa; phylum Annelida; class Polychaeta; order Phyllodocida; family Hesionidae; genus Amphiduros; species Amphiduros pacificus. The sequence continues at coordinate 35,363,040 of OX439001.1, forward strand.
TGATTTGACTCCCTCTGTCAGAATAAAAGAAAGTTTAAAATCATCTGGTGATTTAGGCTTTAGCATTTCGCAAGAAAAAGAGAGAAAATGAAACAATAATAATTATAAGAATAATGTCGAGAATTGTCCATTTTTAAGAGAGGTATTTTATATATATATATATTTTTTTAAATCGTGAATTTTAAGTAAATTTCAACTTTGTCTAGCATTTCACATGAAATAGAGAGAAAATATCGAGAATTGTTCATGTTTGAGAGATCCATAAACATTTTAATATATTTAAAACAAAATCTGAATTAATATTGATTAAATCTAATCGGTGAGGTGCATTGTACGTTTTTTGGTAGCGCCCGGTGTTGATAAATTCCCGCCAAGCAACACTTAACAGCACAGACAGGTAGAGGTGGGACTAATGATTGATGTTTGCCGCCGGCTCATTTGGCCAGGTATCATCACCCCAGCGATATGACACATATTACAACATTTCACCACCCCTTTAATCAACCTTATCCCTTTAGCAAACCCGGCCCGTGGAGTACAAACGACCCATCCCGTTCCTCTGCTAATAACAGATTTAAACGCCTCTGACACTCGCTTCCTTTGCACAATATCGGTAATAATGATAGCCGTTCAATCTTCTCACTGCTCCGACCGTCATTGCCCTCATATGACAGAGCAATGCTATTTTAGAGGGTGACACTCGCTATTTTTGGTATTATATTTCAAATTGGCTCATAAGCACGATTACATTTGAAGTTTGTGTCATATGTTAAAAATGTCTAAAATAATGTGAGATGAAATCAACACATTAAACCAAGTTATTTGGATAAGGCTGGTATGCTGTCTTGCAATTATTTCCTCCTATTTACTGTCATGCTCAATGTTGCAAGCTCATCTTCATGTTTCCCTCAATTTCCCTTTTAATGCAGGCAATGGCAATGAATGACCAAACCAATTCCTAGTTTTGGCCTTCCCTATTCTAAATTTTATGATAAAGGCTTGTCTGGATTGTTTTATCAGTAATTATGTAATTATGCGGATTCTTCATTGGCCATCATTATATATAACATTTCAAGACTCTGGATAGAATAACTTAAATTTCGGCTTTTGATGATTGATGTCTTTTCGCTTATATTTATCTATGCAACAAATGAGTTTAAAGCTTTAATTGTCTTATGTTATTAGAAGTAATTCAATGTTTCATTAATTTATATGTTAAAACACATTTATGAAGCAGTACATAAGGTTTTAAGTACAGAACTACACCCCAAATCAAATTTGATTTTTTTTCTAGATTTATAAAAGAAATTGTAACAGGTATTTGAATGTGTTGTGTATTCTACGGGGTTGGGTGCGCTTGATGACACTAGAGTGCGGTCTCCCTTCAAGGCTTATTTGTGCTGACAACACCAGCTTCCGGATTGCGCCATTCATGCCTGACAATGCCTTGTAACTTTCTCCAGGTGTGTCAATTTCGCCCTTTCATCCTACCGCCGTCAGGTATTCATCTAAATCCAAACTTCAACATCGAAATGGACGAGTTTGTATCTTTTTTGTGAAGAGAGGATTAAGGCGTGTTTTGTTTTTGGCTGAATCTTCACAGAGGACTCAATGGCTTGGAATAAACGGTTGTAAAGGTGAAAATTCAACGCGTGAGTTTAGGATGAACATTAAGTGGTTGACGTAACCAAAAGCAAGCGGTCAATCAACTTTTAAACACACCCAATCTATAGATGGGATGAAAACCTCAGCGTGCAGGTATTCTCACGGATCTTAGCATCCGGAGGAAGTGAATTGTCTGCCTGGCATAATATTTCTGCAGTGGATCTGCGCCTATTGTCAGCGCTTGTTTTCACCTGGCTATAATGATGTTGATATAATGATAACTCCTGGTCAAGTATACTGTGGGCAAGACTCGCCATCAATCTCCACAATACATCTCGCTAATCTCACATGTTATGAATACACTACATATCTTTAGAACACAGTAAGTCTACAAATTAGATGGAAAACAAGACTGAGACATGATCATGACAGTTTTTATTAGATTATTTGCATTCTTTTGAAGTCTTTTGTTATCCTTTGACCACTTTTAGTCATTAGAAAATTTAAAATTTGTACTTTGGACTGGCATAATTGATAAATTCCATGTCTATCAGATAGTTTTGTTTAGGTAATAAAGACAATCAATGGTCCGCAGATCAGTATTAAATATGGAGACTTTCTTTAACATTTTGCATTCAAATGTGCTGAAACCAAACTGGACATGTGAACACGCCCACCTTAATCTGTTAAGAAACTTAAACTCATTGTGTCTCCTGACTTATCGTTAGGAAACGTATTTCATTGCAGCAATTAAAAGGAAGACAAAAAAAGAACAAAGAAAAAAAATATTAAAAAAAGAAAAGAAAAAAAGAAAAGATTTCTGACAAAATTCAAATTGAGTGAACTCAATAAATGAAATCTCTTAATTTGTATACAGGTTTAAGATTTCCATATTATTACTGTTAAAACTTATTTTGTGTAAATCTTACAGTTTCTCTTACATCTCTTTTCACTTTCATCCCATCATTATGAATGGGGATCTACACAATGTTATTCTTCTCTTTTCTTCTCTAATTAGGCCCGTTTTAGTAGCGCAATATATAATTTAATTGATCATTTAAGATTATATCCATGTTTGACTCAAACTTTTGACAAGCTTTTTACAGGCATCTAAATATTGTTTTGTTTCTTTATATAACATCAAAGGGTACAAATCTCAAGAAAAACACAAGGTTAATCTATGTACTATTGCCTGAAAATATAAATCCTGAGAGAGCAGATTGGGTGGATCCTGTTGGATCTACAACCGTATCTACAATCAAGGTTTCACTTACTAAGTTGGTCTAAGTCAGTCTGGGCCTATAATAACATTTATCTTTATTCTAAGTACCCGCTAAATCAACACAAATTTAACTATTTGCGTTTAACAAGAAGAAATTGAAGTTGTCCTGGAGTGGTGCCTTACTTTTCTATATCCGCCGTTATGTGTTTAGCGCCCCCTGCAGGTAGCATTGATGTGAGAATCACTTCATGTTTGGTTTTAGCATTTCTCCATTTATTGCCAGTAGATACAACTCAAATTCTTGAAATGGTGCTGAAAAGCTTATGTTGGTTTCCGAAAAGGCACTTGAACAGATCTCGTAACAAAGAACAAATACACACAGGTGTAGGTTTGATTAAAGGATTTCCTCTGTATATATAAACCTTTGGATTAATGGGTTCCGATTAAAGATACCCGCTACCAGGGTTTATTAAAAGCAAGGGCGAGTTTAGAGTTATAGGAAAGGTAAATTTTAGAATACCTTTTACAAATTTGGATAAGGCTGGTATGCAGTGGTTAATGTATTGACTCTATGGCAGCAAAACTGAGGGGTATTATAACTTCAAAGACCAGAAAGACCACCAAATGGGCTTGTTGTTTGTAAGTTAGGTGAAAATATTATGTCAAGATCTTTGTGTAGAAACTTGCCTGTTTGCGTGACAAGTTTGTTCTTTACCTGCAAAGTGGAAAACGAACGTTGAAGACGTGTGCCTTCAACATGTCCAAGTCGACCAAAACACAACAGTTTTTACACCCAGAATACTGTATCTAAAGATTCTGAGCAATCCAGTTATATTTGATGTTTTTCAGGCTCAATTCAGAAATGTGTAATTCAACTTTTCCCATTTTTAATTTATGAACTTAATACATTTATGCATTTATATATTGTGCGATATAATGCTATAATAATTAGCAGTTACAATTGGTAAAGAGTATATAAAGTGAAAATATGGCAATATCATATATATGTCGAACATCCTGGCATGCTGATCATATATATGTCGAACATCCTGGCATGCTGATCATATATATGTCGAACATCCTGGCATGCTGAAATAAAAGAATTAGTTGAAAATGTAGTGAAACGATCACAAAAATGGTTGATACATGTCAATATTGAAATAGAATAGTAGTCAATTTAGCACTTTTATTTCAAAAGGTTTTTGATAAGGTTAAGAGTTTGTTGTAGTTATGTCTCATGTTGGCCGAAGTCCACTGCTTGAACCAGAGAAGTGGTGCAATGAATTATCATTCTGTAGTTTCATGCTGTATTACTTTATCAGAAAGAGATTTGTACATCTAATGTCACATAATCATTAACATTTGAATGACAAGTAACTTTCAAAGGGTATTTTTATTTAAATATGCTACCAATATAGATTTCTATAAAAAAATCTTAATTCATGGAATTCTGACCTTAACATTTGGACTAGAGTCCTAAGAGTAGTCACCAGGTGTATCAACAATCGCCATCGCCTCAGCAATCCCTTATCTGAATATAATTTATGTCATCTAAGAGTTATGTTCATAAACCAAAAATAAATGGGTTAACATAATTATTCTGATTAATGTATACATGTTGCAGCTGGGGATGTGAATATACCTGCTTTATTTGGAAAGAATGTCAATAAAAAAGATAGTGATGTACGCACGCACCTGAACACAAATACATTTACGCACATATAAAACGCACATGCACTTGAACACATCCATCTGCTCGCATGATAAAATCCATAAGTCTTATTTTGAAAAAAAAAAAAAACAAATGTTATGTATATTAAGTGTGGTTGTATCAGTTTGATATTTCAGCATGTTAGATATACAAATGTTAGATACTAGTATACAAATAGGCAAATCTATGAAATTGAAGCGGCAATCAATGAAAATACATTTCAGGTTTTAACACCCCCCCCCCGAAAAAAGAAGCACCAAATATGATACAATATCAATTAACAACATTCATAACTAAAACTGTCACTAGGTGATGCAGCCTCCATAATCTGTAATTGTTTTGAAAAATATTTATTTCAATAACATTCGAATTTCACGACAAATATCTACGGTCCATTGTAATGAGTTTATCTGCCAGGTGGCCGGTGTCCGCAGAGACAGACCAAAAATCATAACAGCAATCAGTATTGCTGGTGTAAATACCTTCATCTTCCCAGAATGTTTACTATCATCAATGTTGTAGTTGAATGCATTTTCCAAGTTTAACTTCGAGTTAGTGTAAATAATGCAGGCATGAATTCATTAATTCACTCAGTTCTCCCACCTGAAAAGGTACTTTCAAGCAATGGGTTCATCAAGCTGAAATTACCAACGTCAACAGAATATTTATGACCACCATAAGCCCTACAAGCCATTTTTCACCAGGACATGGTTCATATTTTGTCAACAAAAAAACAAGTTGATCTGAATTGAAGTCCTTTACAACTTTCGACATTTCTTTATGAACTGTGACATTTAAGGCCAGAATTTTGAACCAATCGATTTGGTCCATTCTTGTGATTTAGGAACTGTTGGAATTATTTCAGTAAGTGTTTTGGTTATACCTTGGAGTAATAATTATTACTCCAAGGTTATACAAAGTACATAACTACTGTAGAGTTGCAAGAGACACCAATTCAGATAAAAGAACTCTCCAGGGATTTCATATCATGACGATGCAATGTCGCCATCTGGTGGATGTTTCACTTTGACAAAGTGAAGCCTGAAAGCTGTTTCATGAAACTCCAACATCGGACCGATAAAAAAACCTTGAGCACATTTTAAAAATAAAAACTGTGTGAAATTAAAGCATTATTACATTACGTTTTCAGCACAGGACAATTCATGAAAAGGAAATCGTCCTTTAATCGTCTAATCATCAGGTAAATAAATTCAGAATGATTCAGGTTTTGGAAATAATGTTTACCAATTTATTAATATTTTTAAATTGTGCCAAATCGATCTTTCAAAACTACTGAAATGTATCACACATCAAAAGGGGCACTTATGTCACTGCATGCCTTAATCTTAATGCCTTAATACACTCAACTTGTAAATCACTAGTTTGTGTGCATTGTTAATCTAATTTTGGTGCAAAATATGAATTATAAAAATCTACAAATGTTTGAAAACATAATTTTATTAATTTCATTGTAAAAAATGCTTCTTGTGAAAAACCAACTCGGTGAGAGTGTGAATACATCTTTTTCAACATTAGTTCTTCCTCCAAGAAATCTTGTTGATATTTGCATTTAGAAATTTTAAAAAACGACACTTTTTTAAAGCATAGAAATGACCTTTCCCTATTAGATTTAATACTTCAATACTATATTAATATCATATTTTATTCCAAAATCATCACTAGAAACCAAAATCATCACTAGAAACAGTATAAAACGAACTTGTATTTCTTGCAAAGATAAATATTTGAAAAAAATCAACACCGAGTAACTTTATTTGAAAAGCTTTTTCACCTTTGGATAATAAATTAAACTAAATTAAATACTCCTCTTCGACTGTTTAGACGACTAAAGATAACTACTGGCGTCACCTGGCTTCAAAATCTCATTTAATACATGGTTGCCACCTGGTGTGAATATTATTGCTCTAGCTTTGCTTTGTCAGCTGTTCACTTCATTCGACTGTTTTTGTCAATATTAATAATATGTTAACAGTAATCATATCACTTTTTCTAAGAAGATAGCAATTGCGCACATGCCATTTTATTGGGTACAGGAGTAAGATTGGATAATGAAAATAAGGGTAGGAGCTTTGGCGATCCTATTTTAGGCTTCATCATTGCAAATCGTCCAAAAATATAAACACCAGAGGACGACACCGTCTGGTCCCCTAACAATAAGGATGGCAAAATATATTTTAAACAAAAATCTTTGTAAGTTCCCTGCGAAAACTTATAAAGTCATCCTACATAATCCAAGCAGAAAATATCAATGAAGATCACCTATGAAACCACAAAACAGGTGCGAAAAAGAACCACATATCAAAATTTGAGTCCATGCACTACCTCGATAAGGAATGAGCTGTATTCAACCTGGATCACAATCAAATTCATATTGCGGCAAATGTAACTACAGCCTAGAAAATTTGGCTTAAAAACTAGGTATGGTTTTATAGCATGATTTTATAATCTTAATGTGAACATTTCAGTTAGATACTAAAATGTGTACAAATATATTTGTATTTGATGAAGCAAAAAAATATGTATTTGATAAAGCAAAACAATATCATATATTTATATCTTTATATTTTATTTACAAGGAACATTTATATCAGCTATATATAGATTTTTTTCATGTGTTTTTAATGATAGAATATGGTTGAGTACATTTCACCACTGCAGTAGATACCAAACAGTGACATAAAACAACCCTTCTCCAGAGCGCTACCTGGTGTACAAAACACACACTAATGTTCTCTGTCATTTCACATTGATCAGTTTGCACAAAATTAGATTATTATTATGCATTTAATCTTAGGTAAATTAATATTCTCATACATGATATATAGCTCATGTCTTAGGGGCGATCCATTTGATTTTTGTGGGGTGGGGTGGGACAACAGTACTGGATGAATAAATTTTTTTTCTTTGGTAGGGTGGATGAATAATTTTTTTTTCTGGTGTGGGGTGGGTGAATAAAAAAATTTTCTTGTTAACAATCCGTCTTTAATTACTGGGCGATATAGAAGATAGAAAAACTGGAAGGAGGTGGATGAATAATTTTTTTTTCTTTGGTAGGGTGGATGAATAAAAAAATTTTCTGGGATGGGGTGGGTGAATAATTTTTTTCTTCCAAAATCTCCCACCCCACCCCACAAAAATCAAATGGATCGCCCCTTATGTTTTCTTTCAAAATTTCTTTTTGTTTCACATGTTTATTCAGTGTTTCGATATCTGCGTTGATAAATTGCGTTAAAAGATCTCAACGACGTCGTTATTTATTACTTTCTTTGGTAACCTCGTTGCAGTCGGGTTTTTTTCTTCTATAAATAAATAAAACATGACAAAAAATCTCCGGCAATTTCCCATTTTCTGTAACTTCACAGAACCATCTCTCAGCATCCCGAGCGTGTGGTCATGGGGAGTGAAAACCCAAATAAAAAGCATCAAAGAGGCGAGAACTGATACAGACGACATTGATGTAGTTGGTTGTGACTGGTCGCTGATTGTCGCCAGAAGAATGAGTTTATTCCCATGTGAAAACCTACCAGGTCGCTACAAATCTCTTGATACCCAAGACGGTAGAGATAGACAATGTAAAAATGTTACAAGTATTCTTTTTAGTCTCTTTCAGACATGTGGGTCTCATTGCTATTGAGTCATTGTTTTCGGCCCGATACAGTTTCAATAATTCAAAAAGATAAAGTTCGTATTTTGTGAATGCTCTTGGCAACGGCGCGGTGCGCTATGTTCAGTGGTGTTCAAACCGCATTAGCAGTTAAAGTACACATCATTGGACATCGTGTGTGGCGGATCTTAATTCAAACCCCACATCATCCTCTCAAATGACATCAAAGTGAATCTTCTGATGAAGAGCTCACACGCTTATCTTGCCGCATCTATCATACAAATAAATGATTCAAATGCGCTCGAATTCAAGAGCATTTACTATCTTACTTGCATAACAATTCCCTTTCGTCTCAATTTGCGGTGAAGCCTTTTTTTCAGGTTGACATCACCATAACAACAAAACGGAAAATCAACATTGAAAGACCTGGTTTTGTTAGTAGTTGTTCAAATGTTCACTATTCCAGATATGATACATGTTTAATGATAATATTATTAAAAAAAAAAAAGAAATATGCTCGAATTTAAGAGCCTCTACTCTCTCATTTGTATGATGACAGTTCCCCTTCGTCTGAACTCTGCGGCGAAACAGTTTTTCAGATTGACATCACCATAACAAAAAGAATGAAAATCAATATTGACAGAGCTATTTTTCATACATTTTTTAAAATGATAATCTTTCTTTACAAAATCACACAATGACCCATTCATATCACGAACCGAGATAAACGTATTTCTTCTATTTTTTTCTTTATTTCATGCACACTTCTGATCTATAATATGAAATGCTGTGTTCGAATGATGTGGTATGACTCTGAAATAAAACTGCATCCCTAACCGTTGGATTAAGAGCAACAGGACGCGCTAATGTGAGGATAATCCCCTAGAGAAGTAGGCCCGGTGTATGAAATGGATTTTATGATGATCCAATGGAAGTGACACGTGCTGTGACGGTCCTAATTAGCATGTGTCGTTGTCATGGTTATAGATCTATTCCCCTAACAACCGTTCGGTCACGTGTTGTTTTAGCGAATTGGAAACACATAAGTTAGCTTTACGCTGATATTTAATTATTTGAATTGCTTTATGTTGCAAAGGGTGTAGAAATTTTAGATGATGTATTATCGGACGCTTGCCTTAATGGACTCATAACTAATTAACAATTTTATTGGAATTGGTGCTTAAATGGTGGGAATCTGTAATATAATCTCTTTTTTATTGATTATTACTAACAATTAATTTGCAAACTTCTCTTTAACGTTTGACCGGGCATTTTTTTAGCCCCGTATGAAAGAAAGCGGTGATATTTGGCATAATTTTAAGTAGCACTCCACTTTGCAGGGAAAATAAACAAGAAAACATGTCTAAGCTTATGACAACAAAATCTCCGATATGAGACTAAATTAGTTTACTGTAACAATTATCAACATTGCAGGGAATAAGATAAAGTGTATCATTTAACGGTTCGGCCCTTGATAGGGATAAACACGGCCAACATGGACGATGCGTGGTACTTGACCAATGTGTATATCTCAGCTAATACATTGCGTTTTTGGTGAAACGTTCCAGCGATTTCTTATTTTACACCGCGCAAAATTTGCCAGAAACCCGATGAAGCGAGTGGGTGGGGTAGGGGTCAGGGTGGGGGTTGGGGGTCGGTGAATGCTAGGTCATCAGATGTCATTGACCCCTCCTATCTTCGGCTGCATGACGATCTTTATCATTATAAACATATTTTCTAGAAATTCCAATAAAAAGTATTTTAGTTTTCAAAAACAAATTCTTATTACTTCGCATACACATTTTGTCTATCGTCTCCGCGGTAATCAGTTTTCGATAATCATACCTGTGTTATACCTGACCTAGCTTTTATATGATGTGGAAACCTGTTTTTGTGTTTCAGGGACGATGCAATTTTTGGTTGTGATTAAATGATCAAAGCACAGTTTAAAACTATACGTTGACTTATCCGTGGACTGGGATGAACAATAAAAAAGTGTGTTTGTTTTTAAAAGATAGAAAATACACATCACATTCCTTGCATTATGAAATATACTCAGGTCGCTCATATGATTTTTATAGAGAATAGATCATATCCGCAACATAAAGGAGCATTGTAAACTACTACATCTTTCAATACCAACTCACTCTGAAAAAAGAACCTTTTTGGAACCATCACGGCGGATTTTACATAAATATATTTCCGATACGATATCTGTGTATTGATTTGAACATCAATTATGACAAAAAGATGAGAAATTATTTGCTATTGGCCTATATATATATATATATATATATTGTTTTTTTTATCTTGCAATAATAAATGATACTCCCGTCAGTGCCCCATTAAGGAAGTAGCAGCAACCCCCATCAGCGCCCCCTGTACACCTGCAGTAAGAGGATGCTTGAAGGAAGCTGAGCTGGTAGGGGTGTGAGGGCAACCCCTGCCCCCATACCACACCCCCTGGGTACCCACACCCCATTTGCCATAGAAACGTCAACAAGCCCAGTAACGTGTCACACATGTGGCATCTCTAACCCCTCACATACCAACACATTCTCTATATTTGCTATTATTATACAAATGACACAAAAAGTAATTTTCATGAAAATATATGTTGGCTGATAAATATTCTTGATCACCCATGGGGTGTTTATATGATTATCGCTGTAATTTTGCAGTCTGAATGTCACCACCGAATTCATGTTGGATATAATTATACAGATGTAGAAAAAAATGCCGTTATTTGTAGCAATGATGTGTTGGAAAGTCATCTGGACATAACTCAAGGAATATAAGGGGTGAAATTAATTAGCATTCAATTTGGGACGGTTGTATGTTTGTTCAGATCTGTTTGCGATGCCTGTGTGTCAGTGGGGTGTGAGGTATCAGTTACACCCCCGGGTTACAGCTCTGGGCCTCTTATGTAATGTCAGGCTAAATCTCCAGACTTCTTCCCAGCAGCATCTCCTACATAGCTAAGAATATATGTCATTCTAGTCTCAGTCTGAACATATTCCTGGCTATATCCCCCTTCTATTTCCTGATCCAGTAAATCTACATTTCGTCCTCATTTTAAAAAAATCACCACAATATTCTGGCCTAATGCCCAACAGTTGTCTAAGCCATGTCTTAATAACCCGATCAGTTGTCATTGTCATAGCAACAATCACAGTGCCACCTTTACATCAGCCTTGGCCACGCTTAATACTTTTCTTGTTTACCATTACCATACCACAGCACATGACTATATCACCCTGTCCTTCCTTATCCTACTACAACACATAACTATATCACCCTGTCCTTCAGTTTATCAACACAGAATATGACTATATCACCCTGTCCTTCCTTATCCTACTACAACACATAACTATATCACCCTGTCCTTCCTTATCCTACTACAACACATAACTATATCAACCTGTCCTTCAGTTTCTTAACACAGCATATGACTATATCACCCTGTCCTTCCTTATCCTACTACAACACATAACTATATTACTCTGTCCTTCAGTTTATTAACACAGAATATGACTATATCAACCTGTCCTTCATTGACCTACCACAGCATATGACTATATCAACCTGTCCTTCAGTTTACTATCACAGCATATGACTATATCACCCTGTCCTTCCTTATCCTACTACAACACATAACTATATCACCCTGTCCTTCAGTTTATTAACACAGAATATGACTATATCAACCTGTCCTTCATTGACCTACCACAGCATATGACTATATCAACCTGTCCTTCAGTTAACTACCACAGCATATGACTATATCAACCTGTCCTTCAGTTTACTACCACAGCATATGACTATATCAACCTGTCCTTCAGTTTACTACCACAGCATATGACTATATCACCCTGTCCTTCAGTTTACCACCACAGCATATGACTATATCACCCTGTCCTTCAGTTTACTACCACAGCATATGACTATATCAACCTGTCCTTCATTGACCTACCACAGCATTTGACTATATCACCCTGTCCTTTAGTTTACTATCACAGCATATGACTATATCACCCTGTCCTTTAGTTTACTACCACAGCATATGACTATATCGCCCTGTCCTTTAGTTTACTACCACAGCATATGACTATATCACTCTGTCCTTCAGTTAACTACCACAGCATATACCTATATAACCCTGTCCTTCATCAACCTACTAAAATTACCACAGCATATGATTATATCATCCTGTCCTTCAGTTTACTACCACAGCATATGACTTTTTATGTTTTTATTAAAAGCAGATGGAACGCATCAGTGTGGTCTTTCTCCAAAAACCATGAAGATTCAATCTACTAATCCGACTTATCCCTTCACATCACAGATTATCCTCAAGGCCTTTGACACATATTTCCACCAAGATCCAGATAAGCCTTTCTCAAATGTTGCCATCTGCATATCACAAGCCGCGGATAATATTTCTCGCCAAAGAGCATCGTGTCTGACAAATCTTTTCCACAGAGCTCAGCTGGGAACACAGGAGATAATCTAGCAGATCATCCTGACATTTTGTGACTTTGATGTGATCTTCATGCCGCTGTAGGCCCACACTTAAGCCGCCTGCAGCCGCGAAGAACCAACCTGCTAAATGCAATGAGGTTATAAGGGAAAATATGAACATCTAATACATGAACATCATAGACTATAGTATTTAATATGACATTTTAGAATAGTTGTTTATGTCTCCAATTATTATCAAATATTGACACTTGTTTTTAGCCAAATTTGATTAACATCATTACAGTTTGCGTTGCCAAATTCGAAAATATTTATGAATCTGATATCTAAAAAAAATATATTTTTAAGAAAGTATTATGGAAACCCCTTTATGTTATTTTTTGATTGATCATGTCCACCTCCATGAAAGACAAATGGTTCTCCCCTGAGAGAGGGTGAGCAGAACTTATCATGACAGTGAGAATCTCAAATGAACACATATTCTACTGACTTCTGTGTAAACACGGCGGCTTGTGGGCTGTTTTATCTTCAGTTTTTATTTATTTAGGACCTTATCATACCAAGTGCTAACTACAACTTTGACAGATGGTTTCGCCACATTTACCCTCCACTCCCCACGGCATCTTCCAGCTCACTGATGCTTATATTAGATAGAATACTTGTCATGCATTTATCAATTATGATTCCTGCGTGATGATGAAGGATATGCTAATGGCCACGGTCCCAAGTCGTATGCTCTTATGTCAAAACTAACATTTCACAAATCTCAATAGAAAGTGAAATAATACGGGAATGTTTCAATTTTCTTCGTCTGCATATATATCTACAATGCCACAAAATGCAGTGAATATTTATCACTATATGACATGCTGAAAGAAAATAACATGTCAGAGATCGTGTGTTTTTTTTTTAATTTTTGGACAAAAAATGATTGATCTAATAACCTGTACCTGCCCCCTCTAATCAAATGACTAGATGACTAGATGATTATCTATTATAATACTGTTAAAGGGAGATAATTCTTATGCAATCATGATTAATTCTGACATTCCATTTAATACATATAACCAAACAACACTCTCAAATCTTCGGCACTCTTTGAAGTCAAGTCACATTACATTTATACAATGGGTGTGGTTATTTCATCTCGGTTTCATAAAAAGCAGCATGAATATATAGAATGTATAGAAGTATTTAAAGTTATCCTAAATGTGATCTGTGGTAAACGTGCAGAAGTGAGCATCGTCATTTTTCTATCTACTAATTGTTTTTGTGTTGGTCAGAAAGGCAGTTCCAGTGACTCATATCTTATCTGATTAAATTTATGTATATTTGGGATGTGTGCTTTCAGATAGTGTTTTTGCTTCTGTTATTTTCATTTTGCCTATTGACGTAATTATCCAGACAAATATCAAGTAATGAGACTTGATTTTGTGCCATGAAAAACCAACTTTTGTGTATATGTCGGGTGTTTATTTTCTCAAAGATAGAATATGTTATTAGTTCACGGTGCGTGTCAGACACATTCAATAAAGGCATATATTATATTTAGTCAGCATTGGTCCTGTTGTGTGATTCCCCGATGACAAGCCCGTCTCAACAGAAGAACAATATAGCCCGTCTCAACAGAAGAACAAAGATAAAATAACATTATCATTCTTAATAACTGCCTCAAACATCCTCAGATTTCAATGGTAAATTGCTAGTATATTAGATATCAGAATTTGTTGAAACCTCTCCCATATTGGGGCTTATAGGCTATAGAAATATTGCAATATTTGTTCATGGTTTAGCGGGTGGATGTTCAGTTTGTGTGGTGTTTGGTCTATTTATCGACGCAGTAAGCTGTGGCTTGTCAGCTTCCAACGCGCTGGCCGATAGCATCGGGCATTTTCTATTTATTATGAAAGAAAACACCCAGAGAAATGAAGCTTTTCACAGCAATCCCATACAAATGATGTGGATTAGTAGATTATATCGGCGAATCGATGGTATACTTAAGTCCGGTGTGATAAAATTGGACAGAAATGGGCTTTGGAGTGCTACAGGGAGCAATGTTGTCACAAGGCGATCAGACAGAACAGAACAAACCATCGGATCCAACTCTGTATTTCAGATAGCATCACCCGCTCAGTAGTCGAAATTGGCATTTATCGTAAATTTTGTAGTGTAGTAGGAAAACAAACAATTTGTTTTTGGAGGCAATAAGAGGAGTTGTCTCAGTACACACGATTACGGGTTACAATCGTTGGCATCACATACGGACGATCTGTGCTTGTGGAAAAATCAGCCGTGTATTCAGACAAAGCCGGCAATATACACAAACTGCCACGGTTAAGATGGATGTTTAAATATTTGCTACTAAACACCGAATATTATCTCAGAAAACATATTTCGTTTCTTGGACAAATTTCCATGTAATATGCTTTATTTAGATTGTGTATTGTGAGAGGCAATAGGTTTCTATGGATTCAGCGGCGGTATATCACAGGTAGATATGGGTGCGAGAAGGCTTGTCCATGTTTCTCCCGGGCGACCTCTCCTCCACCCCGCCGCACCAACATAACACAGCCCCGATGCTGGCTTGAGCAATTATCTCACCCCTTTTTACAGAACAATACCATGTTTTTCTTTGGTCTCTACCCGATGGGTAGTGTTTTCATTTGGTGGCGATCACGGGGTTAAGAGGGATATGGAATGTTCTAAGAGAGAATGAATGGGTTTTTTTTCGCTCATACACAGAACAAGGCTAACTACAAAATGAAAATAATTCATTTTCCGGTGTAGTGAATTAGGCACTTTAGGCCTATTTGCCCAACACCTTTCAGGACTGTGTCAATCTTCGCAAAAGTCTCATTCATCTAAGAAAATCTCATGTTGAACCCCCCAAAGTAGGGGAAGTACCCGCCAGCGAAATGAACACAAAATCCATACAGTGTCACCAGGCGATAATTATTACCACGAGCTACGTTAAAAACCATCAATTTTCAATTTCATTTTTAAGAAAATAAAAAAGGTAGGAGAAAATCATTTCTTGTGTGAGTCTTTTATGTAAATAATTAAGCTTGTCTCAACACGAGTGTGTTGTTTTTCGGGTCATATCTTCACCATTTTTGCCGATAAATTCGCAGTTATCACTCGATGCCCTGAAGTAACGCGACAAAAGCGCTGGGCGGTTTCGGGGCGCTGGGCGTTTGAAGGGAGCAGAACTGAACAAGAGAGCGATGGTGAAGCAATTTGCAAACAGCAGTGTTAGATGGTGAATAAACAAGCACGGGACTGCCCCAAGGCATGCCCACACAGTCCACAATGTGTCCCTCCATTCTCCATTTTCTGCTGAAAGCGAATTCAATTTAGGCCTGCATAGAAGTGTAGTTAACCCCGCGAAGGCTGCCATTGACGGGGCGCAAACTTGGCAAACACCACTCAATCCAAGACGCTACGCTTATAGATTCATATTTATTACAAAGTGGAAACCAGGCCTTTCTGTGCAAATTCATGCACATTTTGAAAGTAGTCAGGTTTAGTGGTGACATCCGTTGATACACAGAATTAAAACGTGGTTCAATATTTGTGATAACACCGTTCTGAGAGGATAGCGTGATTGTTGAAAGTGCGCGCCACGCGCAACCCACAAAACATGGGACGTTAAAATGTCACATCAACCAAACCAAGGGGGAGGCTAAGTCGATGTAGCAATGATTTCAAGTAGAATTTTCCTCTAGATTATATGCTATATAAGAGGGATAGGGGTGGATATAAGATATGGCCACAGGGACTATAGATTGTAATCGGCTCACCCAGCAGATTACCGCTTTCTATATACATGGCACTTGCTACATGATATCTCCATGTTGAAATTACACAGCCCTGACTCTTAGAATTCTACATCGTGATGTGCTCTGGTATTTTGAGATCAGCCATATGTATTGTGTGCAAACAAATCATACAAATTGGCCAATCAAGCATGAAACTCATCTTGACACATTCCGTGTTCTATGTCAAAATGAGCGTTTTCTAACATCTTCCACTTCAACTATTGCGTTCTTCAGGCAAAAACAAAACAAAAATTTCAATTGATTTAACATTAATAGACCCGCTTAGATAGCTCAAGATATAAAAAAAATTGTTCGGTTAATGTCACAGGCTTATTTTTTAAACAACTATGTTGTCCTCTCACATGTTTTCATGTATCTAGAAATATTAGTTTGGATTGAAAATAAAACTCAAATATAGGGATATAGATACATGTCTTCCTGGCTCAACAGTTGAGCTTATCTCTGGGCGGACCTCAGCTAATTGTGTGTGTTGAATATATCTATAAGCCGATTATTTTCCCTGAGACCAGAAGGGAAGAAAGGCTCCTAAAAATACCACACTTCATTTGACATTTAAACATCTTTCTCTTCATAATTCGTTTTGTATACACATATTTGGAAAATATATCCATTAACTAACAATTCAGTTTATGTATTTTGGTCAATGACTCTTGTTGTTTTTCAGGTTTTATTTGCGCAGATAGATAATTTACACAACAATTTATCTTGTTTTATCAAAGACAGAAATGGAGTATTGTATTGTCGGTGGCGAGGTTAATGTGGGCGAAGCACTGGGTTTTGGCAAAGAGATACAACTCTGTATTAAATCCTCAACTTTTGGTTGGGTGCAAATGAGGAAAAAATAATTAGGCTCAGCATCAGCAGCCGGGAGCAGACATGATGAGATGATGGGGATGAAGATCTACGAGGCAGCGCATCCCTGCTCTCTGATTGGTGGATCCAAGCAGGGGGAGGAGCTTAACCCAAATATGGCGGTGGGCCAGCCCACTCTGCCCCGTAGACAAGTTTATGTTGACTTCTCATGGCAGTGGGGAACAGTTTATGTCCCGGATATAACACAAGTAAGAGGTGAAGAGAGAGAGACATGTTATAACAGTTGCTCGCTCCTTATAGTAAGTAGCAAGTCTGGAGCGATATAACACACAAGTTGTGGACTTTGTCAAAGTTGTGGTGTGTGTTTCTTAGTGAATTATCACGGTGGATACGGAGTACCTGTCGAGCACGCTGGCGGCCGCCGCAGCAGCAAGTCTGATGCCGGAGATGCAGTCAGCGGCCGGGCTACAGGCGAGATACCCGACCCACTCCATGTCGTCCATGTCCAACTCCACCATGTCCATGTCCCTCATGCCGGGGCTCTACGGCACGGACAACTACTACCGCAACGTGGCGGCGGCCGGGGGTTACTCCGGGATGGGCATGGGAACCATGGGAAGTATGTCCTCCATGTACACGGACCAGTACGCCGGGATGAGACCCAGCCCCTATCAACCCTCCCCGTACTCGCAGCCCTCCCAGCCGTCAGCCAAGGACATGGTGAAGCCCCCGTACTCCTACATCGCCCTCATCGCTATGGCGATCCAGAGCAGTCCGGAGAAGAAGGTCACTCTTAATGGCATCTACCAGTTCATCATGGACAGGTTCCCGTACTACAGGGAGAACAAACAAGGTTGGCAGAACTCGATCCGCCATAACTTGTCCCTTAATGAGTGCTTCATGAAGATCGCCAGAGATGACAAGAAGCCCGGGAAGGGCAGTTATTGGACTCTAGACCCGGACAGTTACAATATGTTTGACAATGGCAGTTATCTGAGAAGGAGGAGAAGATTCAAGAGGAAGGACATCATGAAGGAGAAGGACGAGCGAGACAGGGCAGATCGGCTGACCGGGGGAGAGGCCAAGTCAGACTCGGCGGCGGCGGCGGCGGCGGGAGGAGGAAGCAAGGAGAGCCGGGACGGAGGCAGCCCGCCCGACTCCCATATCCAGCTCTCCGCCGCCAAGAGACACCACGACTCAACCGCTCCCGTCTCAAACGGCGACGTCAAACCAGTCATCATCACGCCACACAATAACGGCTCCCAACAGAACAATAACGTGTTGAACACGTCAACTACGTCAGGCTCAAGTAAGTCACTGTCTCCGTCAATGACGTCTACTAAGCTTGAGCCAATAGATAGTCCCCGGGACTGCATGTCAGGTAGTTCTCAGGACGGGAGCACGCGGTCCCATACGGCCCTCCCCATCCCCACCGACCCCCTGTGTCCCGCCAGCGTGGACGCCTCTAGCAGCTTCTCCGTAGAGAACATCATGACAACTATGTCCTCCACGCTGGGCACCGACTACGCCACGTCAATGACGTCAAGGTCTCAACTAGTGTCACCGCAGCCGATACCGTACTCACGTACGGACGTGTATCGCACTCCGCCATGCACCCAGACCGTCTCGTCCACGCCGGCAACGTTTGGTAATTATCATTGCTCCCCCAGTGCTAACATAGTGTCCCCGTCATCAGCCTATCCCCCGGACAACCGTCAGCACATGTCCATCGTGGGCCCGGACGCTCAGGACCTTCAGGCCCTTGGACAGGGCGGCGGAGCGCTGACGGCGTCCACAAGCCCTCACCAGAGCGTGCTGTCCTCCATGACGCCGTCACAGCCCTACACGGCAAGATCCAACTGGTACATGGCACCCACCACAGACGTTGTTTCCACGTCTGACATGGCACCAACAGGTAACGCCTATGCCACCATGAGAGACATGTTTGACTCCAGCAGACTTTTATCAACCCAAACGGGTCAGCCTGCTTCCCAAAGTTGCCAACTTGCCTTCAGATCTCCATACAAAAACTCTTCATATACTTATGGCGACTGCAGTAAATTCTGATAGTGATCTTTGTTTAGTATTTATATATGTAGTGATATAATGAATTAATGTTATGTGAAATGACACTGACCTTTGCTTGAGATGACCTTTTTTGCGAATAGGTCCTTTGTGGAGTCGTTTGTGTCAGACCAATAAGGACTCTATGTTGTAATAGTGGTCAGGATCTGGTTCCTAGTAAAAATGACATTTTTGGATACTCAGTGTTAAAGTGGTGTATGATGTACGTGTAGAATTCTTCTTATTTGTTGCTGGACAATGATTTCACTCAGCCAAAAAAGGTACTGGAGAGGAAATATGCTTATCATCCCAAAAGGGACTTAAAATGAAAACACCATCTTACCTGTTACCTAATCATGAATAGGAATAGGACTTTCTAACTAAGCAGATAATCCTCATAAAATGTGAGTACATGTTCCAATATTTTGCCACAAAAGACTCAAAAAGTAGAAAATATCTGCTATATTCTCCAATATTTAGTGTTTGGAATATGTTCAAATGCAGCTATCTTTAATAGAACAAACAAATCAACCAAAGGACAATCGTTTTTTCAATGCAATCAAAATACATTTTGTTATTATATACAGGACTTGAGTTTCTCAGTCTCAATCGATTTAATTGTTGTCAAATTAAAATCTAATAAATGATCGATGTAAATTGATGTATATATTATGTTTTTCATTGAACCCTGCAATGGGTAATTATCTATGTAGCCTCCGCAAAAATACGCCATTAATTTAATTGTAGATAAAATGTGAACTCATGAGAAAAGCTTACAATCTATAAGAATGCTCACCTTATCGCTGCAATGAAATCTATTATCAAATGTTTGCCAAAAAGACAAGCTAGCGTTGAAACGTTTATGATTAAAGCAACAGATAAGGTGAAGGAGAAATCTCCAGACAAGTGCATAAAATATAGCACGTACTTGAGCAATGGTTCTATGAGATTTGTCTTCATTCATCAAGTCTAAGCTGCTCACCGCTGTAAAGTGTCTTAGTGTTTTCGCTGGACCGCTTAGGTAAACTATTATCTTGTTATTTTATTTATTCGGATGTCAGGAGCAATAGCAAACCTACATGCCCACAAATGAAAAAATAATTTACTATTTATATTCGCGGCTGCATCTGGGAAGTGAGTTAAAGTCATGATAGCTTTTCAATGTTGACAATCGCCACTTCAGTGTTTACACCCAGATTAGCAATATAAACTTGAAATTTATACACGGCACTGCTTGGGATAATGTACACTGTTAGTAAAACAGACATGTGGTACTTTATTGGGATTTAAAGAAATATTCACGTTTGTTTGAAAGACTATATCTGACTGATAACAATCAGCACGATTTCACTGATTTTATAGATAAAATACAAAATTCCTCATATTAGAATTAATCAATCCTGAAATATATATTAACACGATTGTAAATTTTGCAATAAATTTATATAGTTAAATCCTTATTTTGTGAAAGAAAAGGAAATTATTTTCGCCAAAGATATGAACTTGGTTGTGTGGCTTTGCTTGTGGCATACGAAGTAAGACCACATCCACTGTGTTAAGCCAAAGAGAATGGTTGAAACTCACGGTGTAATAATAATGAAATCATACGCACTTGGCTGCCCCTTCAGATACTTGAGATATAACAGGTTTCAAAATGAGGGTTTACTTTGTGTGTTTAAATTGGTTGGGCCTGTTGCACATTTCTAAGCCCATAACGCATTTACACATAACTGCCTCGATTTTACAACTGGTTAATTTGACGAAAAATCTGCATGGCAGGTTCGTGAACAAATTCAGGCTGAGGTCGTAAGGGGAACTTGATTTTAAATTAAGAAATGGGATATCATATATATTGTATTTCCTTCCTTCAAACTACAACAACGTATGTGTTACACACACAAAATAAAAACTATTACATTAAAGAATAAGAATATATAAAATAATAAAAGCAAAACATGACCATTATCCTTAAACTTTCTGGTCAGTAACCCAGATTTGAAGACCAAAAATGCACATATCATAGAGGAGAAGTTGTGTTTGGATTATGGCGATATTTCCCTATAGTTTGGCCAAGCTTGGCCAGTGGTGTGTAGGTCACATGTGTTGTATATGTTATCACTCTCCAGAATTTGTATATACTGAACTATATACAAATTACACCGCCATTTGGTCGCTATTAAACTCCTAACTAGACCCCACTCCTAACCCTCGGGATTAGCGATAAGATTTGGACGCAAGTAATTATACAGAAAATTCCGGCAATTTTCGCAAAGCACTACTACCGCTAGCAACAGCAACTATCACCGCTAGCGACTAAGTTGATGGTTTTTAAACTGGAGTGCGTGAAAGCGGCCACGCCATGCTTGATTCTGTGACAGTTTTTACCAAAGAGCAGCTTGTAAATTTTGGCATTTTGTGGACAGTGCTGACAAATCATTAGAAGGGGAGCGTAAAACCTATTGTGTAATCACAGCTCTGATTTCTGGCAAGTTTATGAGTTGGGCAGAAGTGGGAGCCATGAAGTTATATCAGGTGTCTGAGGAGGCTGTGCCATGTTAGAACAAGCCGGACTTCACAAAGAAGATCAGGTTATGTACTGGCAAAGTGATCAACATTACACCCCACTTTTTCTCACCAAATCTCTTATCAGTCGGTGTTAGAGGAATGCCCCCGGATCACACCCTTGACAAGTTACATGTTTCACTTGATGTTATTTGTCATTTCACTTTCCTAACCAGACAGCTCCATCCATATTCTCAATATATTCCAATAAAACTAAACTATATAAGCAGATCTCATTTTTTTTCTTCATAATGATTAAAAATCCCAACAGATCTCATATTTTGTTCCTAACTAGACACCTTCCATCCAGTCTCTCAATATATCTGCAAATGTCTAAAAATCCCAACAGATCTCATACGCTAATATCCGCCATTATAAATAATAATAAAAAACAAATTCCTCTCTCCAAGATAAATTTGAAGAAAAATCCCCAAAACCACAATAACAGAAATTTCATAGAAAAAGATTATATGAAAAATCCCAGAGAGATTTGCCCACGAAGCAAGCGCATCTGATGAGCTGTAGTACGTCTTTTCTCACTTCCAGAAAGTGTCAAGTGAATTATTTCCCCACATAAAGTATTCAATACTCTGAAACATTGTGTGAGAAAGCGTGGCGTGGTTGTCGAGAGCTTCAGCTTTGACTCTCTGTAACTGCGAGTATGTGATTTAGGGCAAACTTGTCTGACATTGTTTTCATTGTACCAATGCAGAAAATGTCAATTACACGGCCATGGTTAATTATATTTGGAGAAGTGATTTACAAGGCCTTTACATCACCCTCATAGACACTCCATAATGACGTTTCTGCCACAATTCTCCTCTCCTTACTAGGTGCCAAAGAAAACACAACTTACACTTAATAACGTAATTATTGGGATATTTTGTGTATTACCGCAGGGGTTGCTGGGAAATAGGTTTAGCCTCGATCTGACATTTGTGAAAATTAACCCAAAAGGCTCCATTCTTCGCTTATGCAAACTTATAAACACTTTAAGGGATTTTGGCTATGTTGAAGTAATGGATAGAGTTGACTGTGAACTGTTCATTGATTTGTGTGGAAACAGATTATGCAGTACAGGAGCGTTCATTTGCTGGGAAGCAAACATGGCAAGACATATTCAATAACACGACCACTATTAGCGTTGTCCGCCGGCACATCGCACCTCATTGTCCCCCAATCATGTTTATGGCATTTCTATTTTCATTTTAATGGATGTTTTAGTTATTTCTACATGGTCAAATTGTACTTGGTGATATCTAAGGTAATATCCTTTAGGGAGCTCCGCAGGGACGCGAAAGTTGGACCAAAGCTTGAATAAGAATATGTATAATGGAAATGCTGTATATCACTTCCGGATATTTATTTAACAACCTCTTGATATTTGTTAAAGTATTTCCTAAGAGATATTTCCCCTAAAAACATAGACTATAATTGTGATTATATAAGCAATTACTGGTGTACTTGCAAGGAATGTCTGTAAAACAGTGAACATGGGTATTGACAGAGGAGATTAAAATTAACACTTGACCCCTTGCAGCACACGACACAGCGATACACATCTCACAATTTACATCTGTACTTCAATTTATATCAGTGTTTTGACACTTTGCGGAATAACCAATCCATAAAGAGAAATTTAAAAAAATGACCCTCAACACTTAGAATACCAAAATTAGTATGAACCATTCTCACAAAAAATAGCAATTTTGAAAGTGCAAGTCTGTTCAAATTGACACAGACATAAAACATATTTGACGTTACTCTAGATGAATTTCTTTGATTCCAGCACAGTACTTGATTTTTATTTACAAGACCGACACGATTTGTTTAGATTTGATAGAATTTGAATCTATTACAGTGGCGGATTTCTGTTTTGCCCAAAGAGCGCGCATCTCCGCGAAGCCTCGCGGGGCGTTCTCCGGGGAGGTATGTTTACGCCGGCCAGGGCCTGGGGGCTGATGGGGGCCGCCGGGTTCCCTTGAGCTCTACCACAGGTGTGTACCCCGGCTACCCCTCTCTTCTGAGACCCACAGACTTGCAGAAGATTTCACCTCCTTCCTCATCAGTCAGATTAACACATCACCACGGCAGGAATTTGGCATAAAATTGCAGATTAATGGTGTGATTATGTGTTATCTGCGCCGTGGTGGGGCGGCCGGGGCGGACTTCACACACCCATCTTAATGGCGGAATGTACTAAAATGCCCCTGCCACACACTTACACTTCACCACCACTCTTTACTTTTTTGAAAATTTTGAAAAAAAAGAAAGAAAAAGATAACAAATCACATCTTTTTTATGATGAGAGAAAAATAATATCATTTGAAAAATGATGACAAATGATATAAAATTAAAAGCAATTATTATAAGATATATCAATACATCACTGTCAGCAGCGTGACAGGCAAGGGGTTAATACTGCAATCAGAGCAGCAATATGTGAAGCAGATGGTGACATCTTATTTGCCTTATCATATTTGATGATGTGAGCGTGTTAACTCCTATGGGACTGCATGCCAAGTATCAGAGCTCCCCGCCACCAGGAGCCGCTTTTCATATGGTCACAATTTGAAAGATAGCAAAGCCATGAAGACTGATGTGTATGTCAGCCACTGCTTCATATATATATTGTCCACTTTTATATACACTCCATGATGCCATCATAATATGCACCATAAAATACTCATCAATTACACCGAGAACAAAACGCTTGACACTCTATAAATAAACCCTCTTTGAATATTGAATGCTAGATTGTCCATCTAATTACTAAAAGTGTAAAATACACATACAAATACAAATATGAAAACTTTATTTAAAGTCACTTACAGATTCAAGAAAAACACTAGCGTTAATATTATTGGATGACAAGAAAACATTATGTAAAATATTTACAAGGACATATTCAATTGACACATTCATAGCCATTGAGAGTAAACACAAGGACCATCTTATGCTTTGACGCTCTATACTCTATGTTACTCAAAATTTCAAATCAAACAGCTCATTCCATAGGTTTCTGCCCATAAAACTAAAGAATTAGAAACCGTATGTTTAGGATAAAATACATGCTAAAATGCAAAATAGAACTAAAACATTTTGAGAATGTCTTTATTCATTTAGATATAATACATTTGGCAAGAATTTTGTGCAGGAAACAGAGTGCAAACAGGGATTATTCTCCATGTAAGATGTGTATATACATTCAGTGTATATACGTAGAGGTGCTACCCCGCTAAGTAGCATGACTAATGGGTGGGGTGTCAGAGATTCCCACAGTTTGGTCACAACAAATTGGTTCAAATTGACCAAAACGTAGGGTTTGACCTGGTGTCTATCATCACTTGTGTTCACCTATCATCGCCCTGTCTTAAACTCGTCATACAGTTATCTGGTCCACTATAATATAACTATGCCGGGACACAATATATAGTCAATCTACCATGCTTGATGGGATTACTACTAAACAATATAGGCTCACCATATGAAAAGTTTCTGCCTTGTAATCAATAGACCTCACAATGTATTGCATGTGCTCTTACAACAATTCTAATATTTTCATAACAGAAATATATAATCACAATAATGTAAAGAAGGCACAAATATGTTTATTTTGAAAATAGAAAAGTATTGCTACTTGTGGCCTGAGCGCTGTATAACAGGCCAGGCAGAGGTTGGTTTTACGCTAGTGTATTAGTCTTGGTGGGTTAAGATGTACGGGGTACAGTTGTGAGGGAGATCTGCTATACTCATCAAGCTTGCTCAGACATTTGCTAAAGAGCTAGGTGGGTTGATCGTGCACATGGACAAGCCATCACAAGCAGCTGTCAGCCGGCTGAAGTTCTCCCTGTCAATCTCAGCCTCTCACAGATTGAGTTGTCTATTATATATCATACACATACAAAGATGTCTGCTTCTCCGTACATTTATCCAGAAATATCATTGTCATTCTTATTTGGAATTCACCAACACATTCTCAGTTACCATAGATCTGACTGGAAGACTTGTTTCTGCCATTCAGCATTATTTCAGCATCAATGGTGCTCCATCGTTTTCCAGACAATTTAAAGAATACATTTAGACATAACTGTTTGGAGTGTTTGCATTTTTATCATGCCCTTTCTTCACGTGGAACTATATTTACAGATATAACTGATCACAAGAAAGTCAAATAACCATCTTAGTAACACCCGTGAAGCATGTTACTGCACGCTTTGAAATTCCAAACTCTTTCCTGTGGTTTGTGGATTTTCAATTTTAATCACAGAAGGACGATTCTCAAGGGAGTTTTATATATTGACTTTAATAATTACAACTACTAACGATATACTCATTTTAATCACTAAAATCTAATTTTCCCCTCCCTAACACACTCCATTGAAATAGATACAATCAATACCTATTGTGGTACAACAATGGTGGTGACACCTCTTTTCAGTAGGTGGTCCTGTTCAGGTGGAAGTTTCGTATTCCCGTGAGATGCGTGCGCGCGCAGCTCGGTCCAATCTGCAGGTGTCTCACCTTCAGGGTCTGCTGGTTGATTTCACGCCTGCTTGATTCTTTGTGCCTCATTTCAGTAGTGTAGAATTACATCTTTTGCTCCTGCTTATTGCTCCAGTGTTCATTTCCAGCCTGACGGGGCAGCTTATAGCCGAGTGGGTGGCAACTCAGTGTAAATACTGATAATACACCAACCTGGACTTGTAGCCTCTATCCATTTACAATAATCTGTGTGTTGAAAGTTGAAAAAAAAAAGATTTTGGTGGAAAAAATAATTTGATTCATTATGACAGAGCGATATCTGCACTCACAAATCCTTGTTTTACAAATATAATTTTACCACTTTAGCATATATATATATTGTCAATACCTCATAAGATGAGGTAGATGAGGTATTGATATTGTATATAGCAAATAGATATAATATGAAAGCAACCCCTTTCTCTCAACTTACAAAACAGGTTAAACAATCTTTAAAGGTTTTTTTTCAAGATTTCCTCTAAGATAGATTATATCTTGATATCAATAATAACAAAAGATTTTGTATATATTTTGTACATATTATCCATTATTGGTTTGAAACACAAGAGCAAGAAATGAGGGAATATACACATCATGCTAAAAGTCTGCATGACCTTGGTGGCCCACACTTGGGATTCCAGCATCCTTCCACAATTTGATCCTATTTATTATGCAATAAGCTGTACAAATGACTTATGTACACACTGCCCCCTGCTCTCTGATCCCTAACTTAGCTCCAAGGATAGATTGGAGGCTTTAGCGAAGAAACAGATCCCACTGGGTGAAAATATTCACACACCCCAAAATGCTTCTCACAAACCAAGAATATGATTTAAGGTCATATCATACAAAAAGGTCCTTGGTCTCATCTCGCTAAAACATATGAGCAAAAACTATAGACTTGTGGAATTGGCATTGGTTTTTCACTTTTGTACTGTTCTATAGAAATAATTTCACACCCCCTACAATGCTTCTCAAAAAACCATGAATATGATTTAAGGTCATATCATACAAAAAAGTCCTATGTTAAAACATATGAGCAAAAATTATAGAGTTGTGAAATATATATTGGGTTTTCCCATTTGTGCTGCTAAACAACAGCTCTGTAGAACAAGTTTGGGTGTTTGTGAGATGAAACTAGGACTCTCCACAACTCACCACCTGTGCCGCACCCATATACGTGAGTTACTCAACAAATCAGATTTATACATCTCAGCTCTAAACATTTTGTCTCTTTTAGCATGGAAGGAAGCTTTGTGTTTCATACATAAATTTGGCTTCCAAGATAAATACAAGATGCAAGTTTGAAGTTGGTAAGTTGGCAAGTTTTATGAAATACTCTAGTTCCTTGCCAATGTGTCCCTTTATCATATAGGGAGTATTAAGAAATATTTTACGTCATATTTGTCACATGAAAAAGTTCCACACAAAAGTTTCAAAAGATTGATTAAACGTCTAGAGATAATGACGTGAATGATACCGTGCATTCAGACAGACAATTCTTACATCTGTAGCCATAGCAACGAGTGCAAATTGTTCATTTCACATCCAAAACAAACATGTCCTATCAGATATTAACTCATTAAATACGGAATAGATGCAGAAAAAGAGCATGTTTGTGTCAAAGCACATTATGGAATGCATCTATGTCTGCCTCGTGAACACTACATGTCTGGCAGAGGTGGTTTGATAACTTACTCAGTTGACAAAAATATTAATTGAAACACGTCTAAAAACTTATGCTTATAGAGATGACCATAATACCAATCAACTTGACACAATTTTTTAAAACTTTACTGTTAAACCATATGGTTTTCAAGTTGATACTTTGTAGAAAAAAAAAAAGTTTATATAAACTTTCCAGGCAGAGGTCATCAAGATGCACGACTGAAGAGTAATATCAAAGAGAACACACTGTAAAAACCAGCTGATAAATATATGTATTCCCAATGATGTATTGAAAATTGTGACATGTTGGAGCATCAACTCATTTGCCGACAACCACAATGGCTTTTGTAAGCCATTGACTGCACTCAGCACACGTTTGTAGGCTTAAAATGGCTGGCATATTGAATGCTTCTATATAAGCATAATGTAGTGAAGTAGATCTATTCTGGTCATTTTGTGTCCTCGTTGTCAGTCTAGAATGTCAATCACACTGCTATTCTATGGCTCATAGAAACTCAATGTGTATATGGCGTCGTGTTCAGCAGCAAATGCCTCAAAGCTTAGCAATTTGCCCTGCAGAGATAAGCAAAACATCATGGGATCATCGCCACAATATCCCACCCTCACATCCGGGCTACCCATGATCCAATCATTGAACAGCTGTACTCCCTTAGGCCACTTTTTCTCAGCAATATCTCTACTTGAATGCAGTCCACTTTAGAAGATAACTGTCCACTTCAAAGTAAAGATGACCAGTGCATTATCCTTATCTGCGGAGTCTTTGATATATTGTGCGGTCCAAGTCCACTAATTGAAATCCCCGATCTGAGCTTGATATACTTAAACATTTTTGCTCAGATGTTCTCGAGATAAGCAGTTCTGGTTAACAGTTTTTCAATGGATTTATGCAAGTTTAAGAGATCTTAAACATTGTTGTCATGCTCCCCAGCAGGATTCTGAGGGTTTCAATCAGATGACAAGATAACTGTAATTAGGACATGATAATACATGTATTGAAATAGGAGAATGTCTGATATTTTGGGATCAGATCCAGTAATAATCTTTTTCATCTCAAATAACCAAATAGAAATGTTTTCCAATCCGTTAAATTATACCGCGACTCTGACGACGGAACACTTCTTGTACAAACAAAATAAATAATATCTCCCTAGCCACCTTTGGACCAAATTATTAACAATATAATTACATAACTTTTCTTCCTTTTCTTGTTATTGTTGTTTACAGAATTAATTTGTTCACAATACACGAACTTTGTCCTCTTTGTCATCTTGTAAAAATCTTCTTCCTCGATAACTTATTTTACAAATCAATTAATTCCTCACAGAAGATTTTAGATGCATTATCGTGACCATATTAATAATGTGATGTCATCATTACAGATATTTTCAAAATCAAGGGTCTTGTCTTATTGAAGAGATGAGTCTACAATTCTACAATTAAAACCATGCGGCATTTATAATGTGTGTATGTGTGTGTATGTATATATATATATATATATATATATATATATATATATATATATATATATATATATATATATATATATATATATATATATATATATATATATATATATATATATATATATATATATATATATATATATATATATATATATATATTTAAATATATGTATATATGCGTACTCTTGTTGCATTGTTGTATAAGTTAAACACCTTCATTCTACACCTTCCAAGCATTTCCTTCTTTATTTCACCCTGTTAGGGGTGTGAGGA
The DNA here is from genome assembly GCA_949316495.1 of Amphiduros pacificus. Taxonomy (NCBI): domain Eukaryota; kingdom Metazoa; phylum Annelida; class Polychaeta; order Phyllodocida; family Hesionidae; genus Amphiduros; species Amphiduros pacificus. The sequence goes on from OX439001.1 coordinate 35,392,909, forward strand.
TTACCCTGGATACGCCTCTGGAAGCTGTCAGGCGGTGGCAGGTGAGCTGGGAGGCATGGCAGGCCAGGGGTTGCCAAGGGTGCAAGGTTTCACCCCGGCATGTACACCAATTTGTCAAAACTGCACATGGTCAATATCGTATGGCAACCTCAGCTTATTGCACGGAGTGCATTGCCTCACAGCGCTAAATACCCCGGCGCAGATGACGAGCCCGGATCATGCATAGTTTACGCTGCTCTGTCAAATGTGGCAATCAAATAAGTCACAGCATAGGATCAATATGCTCAAACCTTACTTCCCCTATTTCTCTCAGTGCATATCTGCATACCTCTTCCATTCTAATGATAAATAAAAAAACCCATAAACTCTGAGAATTGTTCCAACATAAAAAGACATCTTAATGATGGTTTAAGTGAAGAATTATGCCTGTTCAAATAGATGATTTAATAGATTCTGCCCTGTGACTCAGGGTTCACAGTTTATATCTCTTCCAAGAAAAATGGGGGTAGATTATCATATGTGGTGGTCCAGGGGATTATCGGGTTTACCGTTATAAGCCCTGTTAGACGGAATAAGCCTAGTTAGAGGGGAGGAACCTCGGGAGATGTTGATGGGGGATCATACCTGGTTGCCAAACAGACCGCGGGAGGTACAGTCAGCACCGCCCGGGAGTAGAGGCACAGGGCCCTCGGCAGCCGCCCTCCTACTTATTCCTGATGGGACGGACCTTCACTTCTTATCGCTCTCCCCTCTCAACACATTAAGGATCGGCAGAGATCTATCTATATGTAGCAGACATTTTGTATTTGTTAATGAGAAAACATATACAACTTTATCTGAACTGAAAGATTTGTGGGAATAAAGAATACATTTCAGAGATTTGTAGGAACAAAGCATAAAAGGTTATTGATGAGATATGATGTTACTTAGAACAACGAGACTAGTCTCGTTGCTTAGAATCAGTGATCCCACGTGAAAGGTTAGCCGGGATGAGGCATGGGAGGGATATGTCAACACGCTGGGCAGGACATCCGTGTCAAATGGCCCAGTATACAGTGAAACATGCATGCTTATCTTGACCATCAACTTCTATCAACTGGCCATCTCAATATGATAACAAGAACAACAAACTCGTGAAATCATCTATTTCCCATAGACACACCCGGTAGCATGGACTCCGCGAAGCTGTCTACTGCCCTCTCAGGAAATCACTCTGATCGCCAAGATACCGCGGCTAAGGCAATATACATAGCAAGACCTGAAGAATGATACAGTAAGCATCCAACTCCCGATTAATATTAACAGCTACTGTGCCACGATGATGAACTCCAACGGCGAGGAAGTCAATATAAAGGATAGACACATTTGACATATTATTTGAAGATAAAGACAAAGTGGGATGAATCAAACTTTACACAACTTTTACTTTTGAGGGCAAAACTTGGGACCTCAAAACTTGGTTGCCTGGTGCTCGGTGAGCGGGTTGTGGAGGTCTGACAGGTCTCAGTAGCTGGTTGAGCTGATGCACACATTGGTGACACATGACTCTATACACGGTAAGACATTTGACAAGTGAGTTGTAGGGTATGGTAGAATACAGGCATGTTTGACATCCAGAGGGCACTGCCTCTCCATTTGTTCAAAAACAAAGATGGTGTTCAGAATTTCCAGTATATATATATATATATATATATATATATATATATATATATATATATATATATATATATATATATATATATATATATGTAGTTACCCTCTCCCACCGAATATACAAGGGAAGGTAGATCTTGTTAGGAGCAGAGTTGTTTCCTATCTCTTATCTTAAGCCGTGTGATAAGAAGAAATATGACCTTATTAATACGGATGTGTAGTAGATTTAAACTGTTTAGCAGGACTTAAAATAAAAAGGGAAATGTGAGGACATGGACACAGAGAAGAAATGTGCTGGTCTGTGGAACATTTGCAGCGCAGATGTGGTGCATGTGATCGTGGCTGTCGGAGGTGTAGGGTGACTGTGGGTGGAGGGTGGGGTTCACAAAGTCTAGCACCCCGCACTGGACCCAGGAGTTCTCCCAGCTGCACACCCGGCCACCAGGGACGTGTCATACCACTCTGCCAACAGGTTTCAAAGTAGGGGGAAAAAGATGTGTTTAGATAGATATTTTTATTAATGATTGATTAGAATTATTTCAGGGAGCACTTTGCCTTTTTTCACAGGATCTGATTGACTTTGCATCTAAATACACATGTTTAAAGGACATCCTCACTTTGTTGCATATTCTGACAGATCTTATCAAATACGAAGAAGGTTAATTTTAAAGTCAAGGTTGGCCAAGATTTGGCAAAGAACAAGGTCATTGGAGGTCAAGGTCTAGGAATCATAAGTTCATGTTTTAATCAATTCCACATTTGCATGGCAAAGACATTGCCTTAGAATATTAAATGATGGATCTTTCAAGAAATTTTAAAAGGGCGACAGAGATAATTGCATTATCGGTCAAGGCCAAAGAATTAAAGGCTAAGGTCTTGGTCGGTCAAGGCCATGGAAATAAAGGTTCATGTTAAATAAGGTCTTGGTAGAAAAGATTAAGGAATCAAAGGCTGAGGATAAAGTCTTGGTCAGATTAGAAAATCAAAACAAAAACTAAAGTCAAATCCTTGGTCCATCAGGATCAAAGGCTACGGAATCAAAGGCTACGAAAAAGGTCTTGATCGGTCAGGATTAAGGAATCAAAGGGTAAGGAAAATGTTTTGGTCCGTTAGGATTAAGGAAACAAAACCAAAGATAAAGTCCTGGTTGGTCAGGATTAATAATGTATGTAGCTTTGTAAATAGTAAATGCAGATGAAATTAATGCTATCAGCTATGTTAATTCAGACAAATAAAAATAGTGCTCGCCACCTAAATTACAAAAAATATTTCTGAGGCTAAACTAGATGCAATGCAGATGCGATATATATGACATTATAAACAGGCAACTTATACAATACAACTATGTTAGCAAGCTGCTTTTCTCATATTAATCTTCACGTGAACACATGTTATATTTCCAATGACCAAGTGTTCTTGTATCATAATATGCACACATGTTAACATAAAACACAGTCATAATGTTGTGAAAGGTAGCTACAGTTTATCGTAACTTTTCTCATGTTTGAGTGCTTGAAGATTAGGGTTACAATATCAATTTTAACCACATGATTACCATGGAACCATGGAAAATAGACGCCAAATGGCCGGTCTTCACAAAGACCGACCCAAAAAGAAAAGAAAACCTTTCACACACTACAGTAACTTATAAATTAGAAAGTATTTGTGAAGAGCAAATTAAATCTGGGAATAAATGTTGTGGGTTCCTTGTCAGAAGTTACAGTTCAATCAAGCAGTGCCTGATGCATTCTCTTCTTCATACATCTAAACCAATCTGGGATTGTATCTTAATTCATTAACCAAAGAATAGTTGTGGTATTTAATGATCATTGTCCATGAAAGTTGACAGTGATATTAATAGAACTTTTGTATGAGTGAAAATCATGCCTTCATAATATGTTGCAGATGTCAACTTGAGGTAACATTTTGAGCCAATATTCATTGCACAAAGGTTTAAATGGGCTTCATCTAAAATACTTATAGCACCTTTACTATGAACAGGAAATTATAATATGGAATTAAAGCGTACTGAATATAAGCGTGTATTGGTCTATTTTAGATAAACGTATGTGAGAAGCTTGACGGAGCTCAAGAGGTCTGTTTGATACTAGTTAGCAACAACAAAAAGGTGTAAATATAAAGAAGCGACAAAAACTCTCTTTCAGATCATTGGCCAAGCATGTCAAAAGGCTTTATCGTATAAAATCAGCGTGTAGAAACAGCTATCAGGATAGCTCCGGGCATTGGTACACAGTGCAGTGCTTTTTACAGCCAGTTTAACAATGCACCCACTTTCCACCCAAGAATTGAATTTGCAGAAAGCACAATTGAGTCCGCATTTGTATCCTGCACACAATCCTGTGGCCCAGGTGAGGAATTTTCACGTGAAAAGTTACAGTGGTGAGACAATGTAGAGAAACACAGGCGAGACCAGGACAGGAACTGTCACTCAGAGGAGGCTCAAACACATTTCTCTACCCAACATTGCAGTGGGAATGAGCTGGATTTAATTGGATGAAAAGCCATTGAGGGCGTAAATAAAGAGCTAACAGGCCCGAGAGCCCACTTGATGTTGAAAAGGGACACAATCTACTATTGGCTGTAATTGATTCAACCAGCGCAGCCTATTGAAAAGGCACTCTATGGAGTTTGCAGAATGGATTGGGAGACTCATTTTCAGAGTTTCATTTCTATTAAGAGTAGGAGGGGATCTCATCATTGCTTCATAATGGAGCAGGGCTGGTGCAAACGAGCAGGGTGTCCCACTACAATAACACGGCCAGGCTGATGCAGTTATACCATTCCTAGCAGGTCTGGATCCCACACCACACAATATGAACACTTCATCTGGGATTCAAAACTACAATGGGCTGGGGGGTGCAATGTTTGCACACCACACCTGGGCTGCTTATATCTAACAGATACCAACTCCATCTTCATTGTGTTAAATATATACGCCATTTTTTGGGGGGGTACATGACACTGCCATTTAAAAAGATACTCTATTCTGTATGATTTGTCATATTTCGTAGAAATGATACACAAATTATTATTGATTTAGAATTCATTTGATTTTGATAAATATGTGCCACTTTTTGGTTGATATTTGGTTGATAGGGGAATGATATTCAAACATGTCTAATAGGCAGACCAGCCCCTGTTGTTCCACCCTGGGAGGGCGGCAGAGGGAGGGTTAAGAAGTGTAGGATTGACAAGGGTCTTTAAGAGATTGGGTGCTGTCACATAAGCTTATAGTTGACACTGAGAGGTGTTTATACACTTGTGTTGCCTCGTGGGTGGAGGGCACAATACCAGGCCTACACCTGAGACCCCCCTTATCTTCACCACCCCTCACCAGTTTTTAATCAAAATGTGCAGGTGTACTTTCACATATATCTTAATAAGAGTGGCCAGTTTCACATATATCTTAATAAGAGTGGCCATATATATATATATATATATATATATATATATATATATATATATATATATATATATATATATATATATATATATACCAAATTCAAGGTTTAAGTGGTGAATATTTATTTTTTTTATATTGAGAAAATTTCAAAATTAATTAGTTCATTCAAGTTTAAAACAAGTCCTTGAAATTAAATACCTTAGTTGAAGGACACAGAGTAGGGCTATGTGGAATTTGCTTCTCAGTGCAGCATACTTGCTGTGTTGTGTTATTGTGATAGGGCTAACATTGTCAGGTATGCAGGAATTCATAGAGAAGATATATTGCTGCCCACCTTACATTGGGAACACATATAACAGGTCCACACTGCCTACCTGATAATGACATATATATATGTCACTGTACAGAGTCCCACATGTGATGTGTACTCCGCTTGTATGTTCCCAAAGGCTAATGTTGATCAAGATGTATAGTGATTTAAAAGAGTATGTGGAAATTGTTTAGAGTGATTAAGGGTATGTGGAAATTGTTAATATGATTAAGGGTATGTAGAAATCTCTACAGTGATTAAGGGTATTTGGAAAATTCTCATTGTGATTAAGGGTATGTGATACTTTACATGTATATGGATGTGACTCTCCATACTTAACACATAATACCTATGTTTAATGACTGTGAACTCTGACATATTCAGCATGATTTGTTTTGAGTAAATGTTTTGGAAAGCACTTGACATATTGACAGTGGTGTTTCATTTAAAAAAAAAATGTGTACCCGACTGTGGGTATGTGGTGGGTGACAATATGTGTCTGATTGTATGTGATGTGTGCTAGCTGAGGGTATGTGAGAGACTGTATGTGATGTGTGCTGGCTGAGGGTATGTGACAGATTGTATGTGATGTGTACTGGGTGAGGGTATGTGACAGACTGTATGTGATGTGTGCTAGCTGAGGGTATGTGACAGACTGTATGTGATGTGTGCTGGCTGAGGATATGTGACAGATTGTATGTGATGTATGCTGGGTGAGGGTATATGACAGATTGTAGGTGGTGTGTACTGGGTGAGGGTATGTGACAGATTGTATGTGATGTATGCTGGGTGAGGGTATGTGACAGATTGTAGGTGGTGTGTACTGGGTGAGGGTATATGACAGATTGTATGTGCTGGCTGAGGGTATGTGACAGATTGTATGTGGTGTGTACTGGGTGAGGGTATGTGAAAATTTGTATGTAGTGTGTACTGGGTGAGGGTATGTGATAGATGTTATGTAGTGTGTACTGGTTCAGGGTATGTGACATAATTTATGTGGTGTGTACTGGGTGAGGGTATGTGTCAGATTGTATGCGGTGTGTACTGCGTGAGGGTATGTGACAGGTTGTATGTGGTGTGTACTGGGTGAGGGTATGTGACATAATTTATGTGGTGTGTACTGGGTGAGGGTATGTGACATATTGTATGTGGTGTGTACTGGGTGAGGGTATGTGACATATTGTATATGATGTGTACTGGGTGAGGGTATGGGACAGATTGTAGGTGGTGTGTACTGGTTGAGGGTATGTGACATATTGTATATGGTGTGTACTGGGTGAGGGTATGTGACAGATTGTAGGTGGTGTGTACTGGGTGAGGGTATGTGACATATTGTATATGGTGTGTACTGGTTGAGGGTATGTGACAGGTTGTATATGGTGTGTACTGGGTTAGGGTATGTGACAGATTGTAGGTGGTGTGTACTGATTGAGGGTATGTGACATATTGTATATGGTGTGTACTGGTTGAGGGTATGTGACAGGTTGTATATGGTGTGTACTGGGTGAGGGTATGTGACAGATTGTAGGTGGTGTGTACTGGTTGAGGGTATGTGACATATTGTATATGGTGTGTACTGGGTGAGGGTATGTGACAGATTGTAGGTGGTGTGTACTGGTTGAGGGTATGTGACATATTGTATGTGGTGTGTACTGGGTGAGGGTATGTGACATAATTTATGTGGTGTGTACTGGGTGAGGGTATGTGACAGATTGTATGTGGTGTGTGCTGGGTGAGGGTATGTGACAGATTAGTAATGAATGAATATAATGTAAAAACTAAGATGGTCATCGATACACGGCAGATGCAGGATTTGACTTATTTGGGATCCCATCAGAATTATTGACCAGTATTTTTCTCCTTCCCATTTCTTTCATTTTTTTAAATCTTCTCTATTAATTTAGCCTTTTCCCTGCAAACATTTTTATTCGGTAAAACGAATGGGGGTGAGAAAGGGGTTCAGGCCCTCTGCCCACTTGGATTCGCCACTGATATTCTTTTAACTTATTGATGAACAAATGATATGTCTATCAATATTTGGAAGTGTGCAATCTTGTTTTATTCTCGACTTCTTTCAGTGCACATAATATTCTATACGTTTTCTGCTATGTCATAAAAGATAAACTCTAATGTACAAAATTCCAACATGCCGACTGGTGTGAGGGCGCCACTGTACAGTAAACCTGAGAGCAATGCGAGAGGGTCACGTGAAGGTTTAGCCGACATTCTGTCCCGGTCTGATCCAAACTCCGAGAAAAGATTTAAAACGAGTCATATTTTGCCAATATATTTTTTTATTCATGATCATGTGCATTTGATTTTATTTCTAATGTTCTGACTTATTCTGTTCAAACTGCTCAGCTGACTGAGAGAAATGCATGATAGAATGAATTGCGACATTTTGGGCGGCCGGATAGCTATTATTTGTGTAAGATTAGGTACCAAAACACACATAATTCTCCCAAACAGCCTGGTGTATATTTTGTCAATTCTGGGAGCTGATTTTGTCAGCAGCTCTTGACATTGTACACAGAGGTACAAATTCTCTCCTTGTTCAACAGCTCAGCGCGGAGGAAACACAAATATTGAAACTGTGTGATACGGTCCTCGCGCACCACGGCGCGGATTGACACAGATTTGAGGCAGATTACTCCTCATTGCTGCAATATGGAACGGGATTTACGAGATGAAACTGGAAAATGGTGAAAACCAAAAACAATTAATAAAGTAATGGAACATACAATAGAACCGACTGGGTCTTTTTCATCAGTACACTAAAATATAATGTCCTCTCATAAATACCACAAGAATTAATTATTTTTATTGAGAGAGAAAGGGATATTTGGTAAGGTTAGAATAAGAGTCTCTCTTGTGTGCAGTGTCACATCGGCCAAATCACCCTACATCTGTTAGCATATTGTAGCTAATACCTGAAATCACGGAAACATCGGCTTGTGCCAACCAAAACGTGAGTCTTACAATAGCCGTGCAAAGTTGCCCGCAAATTGGAGGTCAAACATGTCAAAAATGTAACATAACCTCTTTGTCTTCAAATTGATTATTTTTATTAAAATTGTCACTAACTTATGTTCCTGAAATAGCCCTTGTTTTTTTAATACCTTCATATTTTAATAAAGGACGCTGATAAATTACCCTGTTGAACAGAAATCCATTTGCTTCACAAAGGTCCATCGAGAAATACAGCCAGCCTTGTCCACTCAAACCTGAAGAGTTATTATGATCGTTCCTCATCCCAGACTCAAACAAAGTGAAACATTCTCAACAACTCGCCCCCCCACTATTATTTTATTTATTATATACATAAGAAATTGTTTCGTGTTTATTATTTTGTTGATGATATATTCATATGAAATTGTTTGGTGTTTATTGGAGAACACATAACAGAAAAGATTTTTTTTTAATTTAAAATATTTATAAAAAAAGAATGATATTTAGTAGATGAGGATAACCTCATAACTGAGGTCAAATATGAAAATGTTTCACTTAATTTGTATATAGATATGAATCATATGCATTTGATAATTGTTCACCTTGAGGCATGTTGGAATACCCTTGTTCCTGGTACATGTCAATGTTGAGAAGAGGCTCGCAAACTGTATGATTGCTTGCGCATGATCAATATCAAAATGAAAATCAATACAAATCAAATAAGTTTAGTTGAAGTAAGTTTGACCAAATATGTTTCATGTCAACAAATCATTTCACACACTTTGCTGAGGCACGATTTATTTATTTTCCTCTATAAAATTAGCATGTTGATGCACAAATGTTTGGGTGGATCAAAAGCGGGACTGCGGAGGAGGCAAAACGGAACAATCAGCAGCAAGATTTGAGGGGCCACCCACAAGTGTGAGAGATTTTAGAGGGAAGAATCGTGGCCAATTATCTTCCCAGATCTTCCTATGGAAACAAACTTCTGCTGTGGGAAGGTCTGATTATCTATCCCAGTCTCTCTTGCCCAGTTCTCTTATTATGCACGTAGAATTTTATCTTATTCTTGATTCTCCTTCCACTATACCGGAGCATAGTTTTCATGTGATTCACAGATTTACCATAGATCATACTTCTTATATATTAGATATCTGAGTTGAAACGGAGAAGAGAAACTGCTTTAGTATGCATTAATTTTAGTTTGTCTGGTCAATTCTTATAATTAAGTATATATTTGGTTATGCTAATAGTTAATCTTTAAGATTAATATTCAATAATATTCCTAGCTTCTTTTTTAATAGAATATTGCAATCCGGATTAATAATGGAATAGATGTTTATATAGTCCATAAGGGCTTGATAGTTTGCACAGGGATGCGATTTTTATGCTCACTTCAGTTTGACATTACTTTAACAATTCACAGTATTTATAAAAAAAACTATTCATTTACTTAACTGTTGAGATAAAACAACCATTTTGATTTGAAAATACGTTTTTGTATGAAAAAATGCATAATCTAAAAGGAAAGAAAATATTCTTCATTGTGAATGAAAATTTGTACTTTTGGTCGATTAACTGAATCCACAACAGATCACCTTTGATATGTTTGCTCAAAATACAATCTATGCTTGTTCATGTGTTTTTCTTTGCAATCTGAAGTCGATTTGCAATCTTTAAAACACACAACTATTTTCTCGACACTAGAAAAACCTTCAATTAACATCTACTGAGTGGCACACAAAAAGGTAAATGTTGGAGTTATATAACGAGACTGCTCCCAACCGAACAGGATGCACCTAACTCAGAAACGCAATTGTTTTTGTCTTTGATAGTTGAGTTGAAAAAGAAATCTCGTGCAGGAAAGATCTTGCCTCGTTTTGATAACGAGGTTTGCCGTGCACAGATGCGCGTGCGCGGCGACAAACTTTGTCTCCCAGACCTGATTGCCAACCGAAAATTGAAAATAAACATACCACAGAGCGGAGATTTTTGTTGCATTTTCCAGTATGTTGGGCAAGACAAACAAGGTAGCGTTCCCGTTCATTGTTATCTTCACAGTGAGTTAACTTTGTATCTGTACCTGCCAAAGTGGTCTCCAGTTAACAAAGAAGCTAGCTATATTAAAATGCTATCCATTTTGTTTTATGTTCAAGTTTCACCATTCAAATGGTTTGTTTGACAAATCAGAGACCTAGAATTTTATTATCTTAATACAAAATATGTGGCAACATTTCTGAATTACATCTTACTGCCACACACTAAGATAAAGTCCCTTTGAATAAACTCATTTCTTTTTTAAAAATATTTTTGATATCAATGAAAGTATTCATATGCAAAACGGTGTGCTGCCACCGTTTTAAGCATGTAAAGTTTGCAGGCAGATGGAGTTGTTCAATGTCAAAGGAACAATAACCCACTAAATTCACAAAAGAATTTAAATTGACACAAATTGTGCCATTTTTCTCGTGATAATTGACAGGAACCCTACAAAAAGGTAATCAAACTCCATTCTAAGGAAGTACCGGAACCTTTCATAGCACATATGGTTTTGAGGCAAGAAATGAAAAGGAAGTGTTTCATTTTATAGACCGGAAACACCACCATAGAAATAGCACAGACGAGACACATGTTAATGAGATTAAAGGTCATTTCTATGCAATTCTACTTGAATGTAGTGAGAAAAACTGTTGGTTCTAAAAAAGTGTCTCAAACAAACATGGCTATTGGCAGCTCTAAATTTTCACATTATTTTGTTTTGATTACAGATATGGACAGATTGGAAATTAGTCATGTGCCATTTAAATGACAGAACCTCAGGTAGGAAAACATGAAGGGACATGAACTGATACTAATTATAGTGCCACTCTTTTTGAGAAAAAAATGGCATGTTGATGTTGAGAAACCATTTATTGATCAAAGATGGATTACTGCCTTTGTAAGATTTATGTCCAAAATGATTAGGTACCAACCTTTGTCCTATTTATGTTCAGATTGTCTATATGTGGCGTTCTTATTTAATTATCTTATTAAAAAGTGGTGTTCAGGAAAGCGGAGGGTGCTATGGAGACATAAATGTTATATTACCAATATATTTGAGTTATACACAAAGCCAAATCAATCAAATTTTTGAGCATTGAACATTTTTAGAATTTTCAATACAGATATCTCTGTTGCTTATCGCTTGTTTGTTTATACAAGCACGCGATAATTCTGTATTGTGTGCATAAAGATAAGAACGTCTTTGATTGGCTGAGATAATGTTTCAAACACAATGAGCATTGGAATTGGCAAAGACAAAGAAAACTCCAGTCTAGACGGCCTCCACAGAGCACTGTCCGGGCAGGCCGAGACGAGATTCACCAGACGTGTCCATCAGAGATTATTATTGTTCTTCAGATAAACATGTACGTCATTCAGGCAATGCTGTCACCTAGACCAGTAGTTTATGATAATATTGTGTGCCTTTATCGTATGATATCTGTGATTGTCCAAGAGTGCCATTATTTGTTTAGATATGCTCACGTCTGTCTGATTCAGTGCAATTTATGTGTGTTTTTAAATTGAAGATGACCTGATTTTTAATGAGATCAATACCTTACATAGTCATTTCTTCTTGAAACAAAGGCTGGAAGAATATATATATACATTGTTTTACTTGATTCAATAGGATCAGACAACACCATGGGCCACATAAAATAATGTCTATTTTATCCAAAATAAATAAACTTTTATTAAAAAAAAAAAATAGCATTTTCATATAAGCCTAATCGTGTACTTGAATATCCTGATAATTTCAGCTCTCTTGTGTTGAGTGCAGTTCACGCTTTCTCTACACTTGAGTGCAGATATCAGGGAAGGCCTCATTTGCCAGTAATTTGTATTGGATAATAATGCAAGCCCACGCTATTCACGGCGACAACGAGAACAGGGGAGAAGTCCTTGAAACTAATCGGCAAAATTGTTAATTATCTAACGCGTGAGTAGAGAATATGAACCTCAGGCAAAACTGTCCCAGGAACTGAAAACTGAATAAACGTTTCGGGATAACATCGATGTGAATATCATTACATTGTTAAGGGATAGATACTAATTCAGCGGCTAAAAGGCTAAAATCAACCCTTAAAATATTAGTAAAGTAAATTACAAAATAAAAAACAACGTTAAAAGTTAGATATTTTGGCTTTATATGTCATGTTTGAAGGATCCAGCATAGACATGGACAAACGTTTCCAAGCAGTTGGGATGTGGCTCAGTTGGTAAGGTGCCTCTCTCCCATACTAATGGTCCAGGAGTCGAATCCCGGTCATGCTACATGGTAGAGAAAGGTGATATTTGTTTTCTATTCTTAATCAGTGTTGCATGACTGTTTATCAAAGGTGCAGTTTGTGTTATAATGTCTATGTGATAATGCAAAGGAAAAATCCCCATCAGATAGCACTGTATCATGATATTGTTTATCACATCAGACAGTATTACATCATTATATTTTCTTATTATGTCAGACAGCACTACATAACTATATTGTCTTATTACACCAGACAGCATTACATCATTATATTTTCGTATTATGTCAGACAGCACTACATAAGTATATTTTCTTATTAAGCCAGACAGCACTAGATAATTATATTTTCTTATTACGCCAGACAGCACTAGATAATTATATTTTCTTATTACGCCCGACAGCACTAGATAATTATATTTTCTTATTATGCCAGACAGATCTTTATCATTATATTGTCTTCGTACACCAGACAGCACTGTATCATTATATGGTTTTATTGTTTAGAAATCATTCAATCATATCACCTTACATTAGTGAACCTCTATATTGTTTTATTGCGTCAAGCATATCGCCATCTTATATATTTTCAGATATTATTGATCTATAGTGTTCTCTCTGCTGTTTGAATGCATACACTTGTCATGATTTTGTATCAGATACGCTCTAGGGTTTGATTTAAATGAAAGGCATACTTTGAAAAAATATATTGAATCAAACCTTTGGGATATTATCACTCAATATAGTGAATCAGTGCTGTCTGACCCTATGACCAAATAAAGCGAATCAATGATGTTTGATATTATAACTCAATAAAATGAATTAGTGCTGTTTGCTACCATGACCCATATCTGATACTATGACTCAATAAAGTGAATTGTACTGTCTGATACTCTGACTCAATAAAGTGAATTATATTGTCTGATACTCTCACTCAATAAAGTGAATCGATGCTGTTTGATACTCTGACTCAATAAAGTGAGTTGTACTGCCTGATACTCTGACTCAATGAAGTGAATCAGTGCTGTTTGATACTCTGACTCAATAAAGTGAGTTGTACTGTCTGATACTCTGACTCAATAAAGCGAATCAGTGCTGTGTAATACCATGACTTAATAAAGTGAATCAATGTTATTTGATATTATGACTCAATAAAGTGAATCAATGCTGTTTGATGCTATGACTCAATAAAGCGAATTAATGCTGTTTGATATTGTAACTCAATGAAGTGATTTAGTGCTGTCTGATATGTTGACTCATTGAATCAGTGCTTTCTGATACTATAAAACAATAGAATTAAGACGAGATGTCTGATAATGTGAAATAACTAGAAAAAAAGGCAGTCCTGTTTGAAACAATAAACAACATATCGAGGCAATGCTTTGTGAAAAGGTGCAATGATAAAATAAAATAAATCAGTGTTCTCTGATATACTGAAAAGATAAGATTTACTTGCATTAGGATTTTGGTTAAAATCTCATCCAATTGATTGTTTCAAAATAACAGCTTTATTCGCATGTGATTTGTTGTGAATGTGATTTGTTGATTTCTTAACAATATGCCAATTTGATGGATACATTAGAATGAGTAATATTGGCAGATTTGTGTTCTGGATTAATGAATTGGCATAACATTTAGGATTAGTACAGTCCATGTTGATACTGAAATATGGATCCAGAAAAATATTGAGTGAACAATCTTGTCAATTTAAGACACGAGCTTTATGATACAATATTTCTAACTATTGCAATGCACCGGACATATTCATTAATCTTCTCAGATCATTTCAGTCTCATATTAATACAGAAAAAAACACAATTCAAATGCAAAATGGAAGTTGACTTTGAATGGTCTCCTTTGTTGTTGACTTTTTGTAAACTAAATCTGTGTCCTTTATTGTGGCACAAATATTCATTTTAGCTGAAATTTATACATGGATATTCTTAGTCAACAAGGTTAACTATATATTGCAGAATGCAGAATAAAAAATTATTTTGAGTTGAAACTTTGGAGTAGAATCCCTTCTGTGCAGACAGAAAATGGGGTGAAAGGAACAATGCTATATCAGAAGTAAACAACCTCTCCATGTGAAATCAGTTTTAACTGATTTGGGTAAAAATTGTCACGGTCATTGTTATAGGTCATAATTAAAGTGTATACATTTTCTACTGATTCATTGCACCAATGTATTCTCTATCTGCGTCATTGCAGTGTGTCACTGACAGTACTTTATCATTGCATTATGTCACAAACAGTATTGTAAGATCGTATTATGTACAATAGTAGTATTTTATCATTGTATTATATCACTGATACTACTGTATCACTGTATTGTGTCACTGATGGTACTGCAGTATTGTTTGGTGTCAGTGACAGCACTGCAGTATTATTCTATGTCATTGACAATATTTCATTATTGCAAAAAGTAGTATCAGTGACATAATACAATGAAAAAGTAGTATCACTGACAATATTGCAGCATTATTTTGTAGCAATGAGTATATTTCAGCGTTATTTCGTGTCACTGACAGTATTACATTATTGCATCGTGTCCTTGACAGTATTCCATTATCGCATTGTGTCCTTGACAGTATTCCATTATTGCATCGTGTCACTGACAGTATTGCATTATTGCATCGTGTCACTGACAGTATTCCATTATCGCATCATGTCACTGACAGTATTCCATTATTGCATCGTGTCCTTGACAGTATTCCATTATTGCATCGTGTCACTGACAGTACTCCATTATTGCATTGTGTCACTGACAGTATTGCATTATTGCATCGTGTAACTGACAGTATTCCATTATTGCATCGTGTCGCATCGTATCACTGACAGTATTCCATTATTGCATCGTGTCACTGACAGTATTCCATTATTGCATCGTGTCACTGACAGTATTCCATTATTGCATCATGTCACTGACAGTATTCCATTATTGCATCGTGTCACTGACAGTATTCCATTATTGCATCGTGTCACTGACAGTATTCCATTATTGCATCGTGTCACTGACAATATTCCATTATTGCATCGTGCCACTGACAATATTGCAGCAATGTTTTTTGTCATCCATCATCAGTTAGCACTGAATCGCTGTTTAGAATCCAATAAATCTGGACTGTCATCTAAAGTATAACAAACCAGTCAGTACCGCGTCATTGCATTGTGTCACAATTAGGAAATATCGTTGCAATGTCGCCCATAAGACAGAGGTTGTTTTACAGTTTTGCTCTCTGGCCTCACATATTACAAAAGTTTACAGCGTGGACAGTTGCAGTAGATCATTATGACAAGGCGATGACACGGGGAGACCGCGGTGAAAGCCTTATCTCATATATTGAGGTAATTTCACACCATTATTTTCTGCGGTGATAAATATAATAATATATTATATAAATAGTATATATTTATCAAATTATTTTCTTGACATGTACAGAGATAAAGTTATCAGGATGAATTTTTATGTAAGGAAATTAATAAGATATATTAATTTCTGTCAACTTGAACATATTTTATGTCATTTTTGCGATAATGCCATTTGTCACAACTTTTTTTGCAAGAATTTTTTACATTTTCAGAGAACAATTTCTTGATGTTTACCAGAATTAGTCTACTGTTCAACATTTATCCGATAAAATTTTCATACATTTCACACTGAATAATTTTGATGCTGCAAAAACAGTAGTAGCCAATTTATTAGAGGGTGGGGGGAAAATTGATTTCAGCATGTTGTTGGTGGAGAGTAGTGTGTTTTAAGCAATAGAAGTGTTTGAAGTGGCGGGATGTATACAGGAGTGGGGCAGGCTGCATTGAGGGGCTCACACCTGCACGGTGTCAACCGAACCTGAGCCGAGCAGACCCGGGGAAGCTCTCGGTTTGATGTCAGCCCAGCCCTCCAAGCGGCACGTACTCCTGCCCGGGCCGGGAACTAGGCACAGAACCGTCCTGCCTAGTCAACCTAGAAGATTTGATGGTTAACATTATACAGCTGACCTCTTGTGGGGTGTGAAAGCACAGCATCCACATCCCAACAAGGACATCAGACACTACCCGCCAGAGGGCATGACGATACCGCGAGAGGGCAGCACGACACCGCAACAAGGCTTCATCCGACCCTGCTCCCCGGGACTGTGTTTCACACTGGGTCAGGGCTGTGTTTCACACATCTGTGGCGGGAGGTAACCAGAGCTACCGGCTGCTTGCAACACAGGCCACATGTGTTACTGGAGAGAGGTCATTAACGTGCTAAAGGTGTGAATAACAAACACAAACATTATGGATTATAAAGTAAGTGTTCAACTAGCAATTAAGTCATATTTATAATCCAAAACAAGTTAGATTCTCACATATTTATTTTGACCAATAATTGAATGCCACAATTTTCCCCTCCGCTGTAATGGGGCAACACTTCATTGATATAAACAAGAAGTCCTCATCAGGTTTTCACACAGAGGGAATTTGCTAACCCTTCCCAATGGTAGTTATTTATGTTTTTTTCCCTCCTAAAATGAATTTAGCGTTAGCATCATGGTAGGTACAGTATTCCTGAAAAGGATGAATATCTTGGTTCAGAAAAAGTGATATGGTGTTTACACCTGGGCGAGCTGGCTTTGGTCTAAGACGGGGTTTCACACCTTCCCGTGGTCCACACCTGCGGTACACTCAACCCTCACACCGGACCGGTTTGTGTGCAAGCTGCACCTCTGCCAAACGTTGGGAAGCGTACACAAAGACAAACAGCGATCGTAATGGACACGGTGCCCACGTGCATGTCGGGAGAGGATGTGTGCTGCCACCTGGCGACCGCTCGACGTCAGTCATCTCTTATACCCCGCCGCAAACTATGCGCGCAGCAGCGAGATGAGCAAAACCTACCAAATGTCCTCCACACATTTGCGCCACATGCCACGCGCCGCAAAACAACACTTCTGAAGCTGGAGTCTGGTCACTTTTTGTTGATGTTATTTTGGTATCTGTGAGCTGCTCTGAGATCTGCTCCACGCCCTGCTCTGAGGTCATCTGTTCACATACCTAGTGCCATTCTATATGCTCTCTGCTGTCAACAATCCAGTCACACTGCTCACATAGCCACTATAGTAAGGAGTAAACTTATCATTCTCTCTGTATTCTTTTCCTGTGTGCATGCTTATAACCACATTCAATATTCATTCCTTTTTGACGCTCCTGTAGTTAAAATAATGAATATTCACTCCTGTTTGGAGCTCCTCTAATTTAGATCCGTAACCACATTACATATTGATTCCTGCTTGATGGATCTGAAGCTTTGACCACACAATAATACTCAGTTATTCACCCCGTTCAGTACCCCTGTAGTTTAGATCTATAAGAGCATTTCAATGTTCTGTTGTGTTTATGCTCCTGTAGTTTAGACTTATAACTTATAACTTTTGATATTCACGTCTCTTTGATTTCATTGTAGTTTCAATCTATAACAGCATTCTATGTTGTACTGTTCCTGTAGATCTATAACTGCTGTGTTTATGCTCCTGGAGTTCAGATTTATAACCACATTTGATATTCATGCCTATTTGATGCCCTTATATAGAGTTCAGACATGTAACAATACCTCCTCTTGACTCCTGTGTGATGCTGATATAGTTTAACTCTAGAAACACATTAGGTATCACCATCAGTTTGACATTCCTGTAGTTATAGCTTCAACCATTTACATCTCCATTGTTGCTCCTATATGATTATAATCACATAAAATATCTCCCATTGTTTGATCAACCTAGAATGATCATCCTTAACTTATTTATGTGACTATTCAATAAATCTATGGTACACAAAGTCTTCAATAACTAACTTCTATAGTGTCTGGGTCTACCCAACCACCGAATTTTCTGCCTGGTGTATCATTCAAGTTTGGTGTTTTATAAGGTTCATTTAATTCCTTCATATTTCACTTCATATTTTATGTAATGTAAGTCCATATTTGTCATAAAACTTGATACTGCTATATATTTGTTTGTTTATCTTTGGATGTATCCTCCTCTTACAAGTTTGCTTCAATAATTGCACCCGCACAAGTGACATAATGGATTCACTTATTTAAATTATAAACATCCAGCAAATATCCTCCAGCAACGGTATCAAATCCAGGTCCACAATCGCAAAAGGTAATCCATGGACTCTTTGATGATAGAGTTCTTTCTACACTCCATTTGGTGAGAGTGTCAAATATATGGCAGAAAAGGTCCTACGGTGAGCAGCGCCAGCAGGCAAGTGAGAGGGCAACTTCCAACCACAAGTCTCCCTCAGATCCAGAAACCACCACACAATTGTCGCCAGGTCTGAAGACCAACATGTTATTTTACAGGTCAAGAGCAAAACACTTAGTTACCCAGTCTGTATGTCTGCTGAGGTGTAAACAACACACAAGCGTGTTACAAGTGTGTGAACACAATAATGTTGGGTAGTTTACACCTACTACGAGGGTTCTCCACGTGCTAGCATGGTGTAGCTACTTGTAAAAATGCTAGGTTATCCGCTGCACTTGAGAGACTCTGGCGCCATAACAGCTTAATGCCAACACACAATGTCTGAGAGGGTTGACTGGCTCCCTCTACACATCCAGACTTGTATTACACCTGGTTAAGAACAACCTGTTGACGACAAGTGGTCTCTTTATCATGCCATCTCACTTACAATACAACCAGATTGTCTTTCTTTTATAAATATCTTTTTTTTGGGTCTTGATAGAGATGTGACTAACACCTCGGATAACCACAAGAATGTCAGTGATACAGTTGTCAAGGAGAACAATGGATGCTCCAATGCTTCACGAGAGAGGCTCCATCTAGTGGTATTTATCATTGTCTAATAGATTCTTTGAATATGGTGTCCATTTTGAAATATTTACTCTCTCATTATAATTTTGACATGTGCATTTTAATATTCTGGTGAAGATAAATTCAGTCTATAGCTAATTGATTCCAACTGGCCACTGTCAACTCTTATCCAGAGGTTTTCATTTAAGAAAAGAGTTGATTAAGAATATCAATATGTTGTGAATATATCTATAGAATTTAAATAATCCATAATTCAGCGAAGTAATAATACAAAACAATAACCTGACTCTTAGAAGGTCATGAATACAGATATAAGCCATCGAGAACCCGGATGTGGATGGGAAAAATAATCCAAAAACATCATGGTGCCTATATAGTTTTAATACATTTTCAGTGTCATACAGCTATTTAACAGTGGGAATAAATCTCACATCTTGCATGCATTAATTACCTGCATTATTAGAGTAATTTAAATCTAGACATCTTATTAATTATTCTGGAATACTCTTATCATATTAGACAATTAATTATATTATTACATGTTTACATGCATTGTTCAAATGCATTGTTTACATGAATACATTATGGTGCATTTTCCGTTCAGCTTACAACATTATAGATAAGCATTTACAAACATTAACTAAAGTGAGGAATACATCAAGCCAATCTTATCACTTGCAACAAGAGGGTGCCAAAACTGCAGTGAATTTGCTGTTTTAAATATGCGGTTTGCTATAAACAATTTGTACTGGCGCAGCTGAGCCTGGGGATAGAGCTAGGCGTAGAGTATATGATACTAATATTTAGAAGAAAGCAACCTATCCACTTTCCCCTCTGTGACACAGGAAGGGCCTACTAATCCACAGCCATCATAAGACATATACCAACCAATATAAGTCTCACAGTTACATTATCCATATGACAATTCTACCATACAAGCTAATGTGCTTTTTGCTGTCTTCCAAAAGAACCTTATTATGAACCATATTATAGTAATGGCAACCATGAAACAGTCTGTGTTACATTGTGATGCAACCATTAAACAATTTGTGTTACTTTGTAATGGCAACCATGAAACAGTCTGTGTTACATTGTGATGCAACCATGAAACAATTTGTGTTACATTGTAATGGCAACCATGACACAGCCTGTGTTTTACTGTGGTGAAATATGTGAATCTGTGCTAGATTGTGATGTCAACCGGTTTCTGTTCTCAAATATCTTTGGTGTTACAATTTGATGAAAACTATAAAAGTGAAGCAACCGTATTACCCTTAAACAGTCTGACTGCATTGTGATGAAAACATGATACAGTCTGTGTTACATTGTTGTGACAACCACGATACAATCTGTGCCATACTGTGGTGACAACCAAGAGAAAGTTTATGCTACAATGTGGTGACAACCATGATACACTCTGTACAACATTGTTGTGACAACCATGTGACAGTCTGTGTTACATAATTGTCACAACCATGAGACAATTTGTGCTACACTTAGCAGAAAACCATGGGGCGGTCTACTCTTTAATGTTGTGGTAAGTTCAAAAAGTCTTGTACGTTGTGGTGACAAACGAATGTAAACAAATTGTGCCCCATTGTGGCGATGGGGCAAAGGACAAGCAAAAGACAGTGTCTGCAAAATTTTGAAGACAATTATTTGATAATTCTAGATAAAATGTTATGAATATAGATTGCAAAAAAAAAATTATATGCGATAATGTTTTCCGGACGTTTTTAGCAGGAGAACAATAATTTAGAGTAGAGTTAACTATTTACTGTTTTAAGTGGGAACTTTGAGGTTAAGTCCAGAGTATTATTGTTGCAGTCCCTTGATGTATTGTGTCTGAGGATCTAATTGAGACCATCTTCAAATTTTCAAGGCAATAAAGTCAAGGTGCCACCTGCCCTTAATATCGCCCACTGCCGCATGTCGGCCAGGTGCGTCTGGTGTAGCTTTCACGACATGTTTTTTCAATCTCACCAGTCAGAAGTTTCCCCAGTTTGCATGACGCAAAAAACTAAATGGCAGGGGGAATGGGAGGCAGAGGGGACCAGTTATGCGGGGATGGGTGGAATTGCCCGCATGCTTGTCTGGATCAGGTTTGCTCAGAGCTTCATCTCACCCTGTTTTTTGCCCCGAATAGGTAGAAATAAGAGCTATTTTACATCTGGCTTAAATATTTCTTAGTGGCTCTTTCTAAGATTATTTTTTTGTATAAGAGACTGAGAATTAACTTAAGAGCATATCCATTTGTATTTTATAAGTATTTGATAATCTCTCATATGAATCAGTCCATCTGTCAGCTCAGTGTATTCAACCAATTAATTGGTTATGTAATAAACTGATGTACGAAAGGGGTAAAGCTGTGGTTGTGTGGTCTTGACCTGAGATGCGTGTCCAGTTTGGGGGAGGGGAGGGGGGTATCAGGGTGTGGTCTGTTCCCTTTACCTGCCACTCAGTCCGCCTTGGAGATACACACCCAACGACAGGATATTTCCCCATCTGGTAGCCACCTGGCGGCGAAGCGCTGCAGCTCGGCCTACCTGACCCGGGCCTGGGAGTGGGATGCTGCTGGGATCCATGCTGAGACCGCCTCTACCAGCAAAACTCACCGCCAATACAAAACATATGGGATCCAGAGACACAACCTGGGGCGAATCAGTAGGGGACTGCACACTGAGAAATGCCACATTTGACAGCTGATCAAAACATGGGGCCCCGAAGAGAAAAACCTGCGAGATATATGGTGGGTCTTTTATGATAAAATCTGGCATAAAATCACCAAATTGGCACCAATAAGCACCCGTGGTGAACTGTTCATTTTGCCACACAAACCTTGGGTGTTTTCTTCTTCGAGTCAAATCAATGGCGCACATGACCTCACACGAAGGCTTTGTGTTTGCAATTTGCCCTCTTGTTTAGCTCATTGTGTCAGTATTGAACCTCAACCGAAATGCATCACTTTCAATTATTATTTTTTCATTGCAGATTTGAGGCGCTCCAATATGTGCACAAAAAAGTGGCAACTGTTTCTCACAGAGGCAATCTGTGCCATCAATACGGCCTTCTGGGCATGTCCGGAAGTGGTGACTCTCCACAAAAGAAGACAGCGAATTTCACGGGTGGTCGCAACAACTTTACATCATCGTCAATTTCCTATTTTGTCAGAAAACGAAACGTCTCTGTCACTGCCTACCACAAAAAGACAACAATTTGAAAAGTTATCTTATTATCTTTATCGATCCCAAGTGAGAAGTGAGAGGCTGTTATGCCCAACAGCCCTCTGATTTTTGTCTATATTGAATCCCCGGCCCACCTGGTACCCAACCCGTTTATTTTGAAATAAAACCTAATATATTTGCACATGTCCCAGAGGGAAGAGTGGATCCTCATTGATACAATGAATGGATAATTTGTCGTAACACTGTTTCGTTTCCCACGATCGTAGATCCATATTTTCCCGTATCAGCTCCTTCTGTTTGGCCACCATGCTTTTCTCATCTTTTTCTCAGTCACCAAGGTTTCTTGTGTAGATTTTCTTGTGATGATAGAAGGTTGGACATGTTCCACTTTGGTGCAGTACTTGTCTGTAGTGAAAACAGTATTGTTGTGGTTATAAATCGGTTAACATCTCAGTGGTATCACACTTAAATATTATGCCAAAACAGAGCATGTTTGCAATGTAAGTAGGGTTGGTGAAAACAGAAGCCACTTTGCCTTGTTTTGCGCTGAGCCACAGTCACAATGCTATGCCAAAGTACATCTGATAAGTAACCAAACAACATGCTTTTGTCTATCACAATAAGTGTCTCTGTGAAATCCAAAGTATTATTTTTAGCTCTTAGTTGAACTTAAGCATGAATTAATGGTAAGTTTTAAACAAAACTTCACTTTACTTTATATAAATAAGTTGGTTAGTTGGATTATTAACATGTTACAGAATGAAGTGAGTACAGATAATATGAAGAGCCATAAAAATGTTTACTCCTCTTTCCTGATATTTAAATCAAGTTAAATAATTTATAAGTTAATTAAAACTAGCCTGGATGTTTTAAACGATTGCCAATACAATGGTGCAATCTTAATTTTACTTCCGTCTGAAAATTCCTCAGTCACTGGAATATCAAAAGATAAAGAAAAAGATAATTGTCCCAAAATGTGACATTTCTCATATAACTGAAAAACTCAAATAATTGGATTAATATTTTAATGCGCTAATATGAACAAGATAAAGTTCAAATTATATTTATTCTCGAAACAATAAGAACACCCCTTCCCCCCCAAAAAAAAACAAAAAAATACAACAAAAACAAAAACAAAAACAAAAAAAAGAAAAAAAAAAGAGAAAAAAAAAGGGTATGACATCCAAATTTTATTCACATATATCATGGGATTTACTCACTCCGGAAATAAAGTATTGTTTAATCCATGGTATGAAATAGTTAGTTAATTTGGAGGAGATTGCTCTGATTGATTGACATAAATATAGAACAGGGAAACCCTAAACAACAACCCATATTTCCAGTGACGTATGACCGGAATTCCGGCACGACATACGGGCACCTGCGAGGTGGATTACTCTCCATATATGGACATGTTATTAGTGTCTATGAGAAATATCAATGAGGTATTGGAAATATGAATAGTAATTGTGTGCAAAAGAGGAATACAAGCAGAAATTTAACGGACCGCTTCTTGAGTTACTTAAAATTTAATAATGGAACTTGTATAACATGGGTTTCGGCCATAAAAATCACACACTCTACATTGTGGTATATTTAGTTGTTGTCTAACCCTATCCAACAGTAAGCATTGTCATACTCATCTCGAGTTCTCATCGAGTCACATATTTGTATGTCTGTGCTTCAGCCCCCTTTCATAAGGGATTGTAAAAGTCAACATATTAGTTAGTTTGTGTTGCATGTCTTATGTGATAACGCTGAAGAAGGAGCCCTGACATTCTTAGAAAAGAGTAGGGTATTAAGTCACGGTCACTGTCTTCAATTTGAATATTTTTATTATCAACAAACAATTAGACAAATCAAAGTTATGTTGGGTAAAATTCTTTATTACTGCATGGAGGAATTATTGGTTATCCAGATATGACGTAACGCAATTTACATACAAAAAGAGCAAAAGCTGTTGTTTTTTAAATTGAACATTTGTAATCATTTACCTTTATAATATAAGGAGTTTTTGCAATCACCCTTCAACCCTTTTTCAACAATTTCAACAATTTTTTTTAAAATTATTCAAGTCAATCGTTGTCGTGGATACTGCATATAAATTACTCAATAATTTTATAATTACTATTCATATTATTGCAAAGTGAATCAACAGTGGTCTAACGCAGGAGAAGCAATATATGTCTTGAATATCAGAAGTATTGCTACCTGTACCTATAAGCTGGCAATTAACAATGAAGCTGGAGCTCAAAATAAAATACATTAATGCAAAGCTTAAATAGCAATGTAATCATAAATACTCAAAGCTCTCAAAGATCTATTGATTTGTAAATTTGGGTTGTATATATAATTGAAGTTTTAAAATAAGTAGAATTATAATGTTGCTATTTTTAGAGTTATGATGTCATAACAGGATATGATGTCACTTTATCTATATGCCAAAATAGCGCTGGCATCTCCGTCACCTGCAAATATGACATTAGTTGTTTACTTTACTAACTACCACCATTATTTACTATATGTGATCCCTTTTTGTGTAGTTTCCCCTTATGACAAAAGTAGCATTCCTTCTAGCATTTTATATCTTTATTTTTAAACGAGCCCACGTTCAAGCAAATCAATGACACATATGCTATTTGTGAATTATTCAACTGCTTTCTTATTTATATTCATATTTTTAATAAATGTCTTTAATAGCACAGCCCGTGTGTTATCCATCATCGGACTGACAAATCTGTTGTATCAGATAAAATTACACTTAAAATTGAGAATACACATTTATGTTTCCACTCACGTTGTGTGAGAATTATTACCACAGCTTACATACATATAAAGAAGTTTGCAACGCCTCTGTCAGCACGGGGTTGCGAGATCTCAACATTGTTCTCACAAACGAGACTTAAGACGGAAACGAGGCTCTTTGATGCCAGACCACACTGTGAGATATCCATCGGCAGTTCCAAATCAGCCAGATCCCCGCCTATCTTAATCAGGCCTAGGCTAATCAATGCCAAACTCTGCACTGCTTGTATAATAATATAGAGTACAGGAAGGTGATTGGTGCGATCATATATCATTACAGTGCAGTATTTAACTTCCGGATTAACGGGTGGGAAGGGGGGTTCAGTGGAATGCTCCAAACTGGTACTGGTATGATTTCTGTACTTGTAAAATGTGTGACTGTTAACATTCTTTATGACTTTTTTCATGACCCAATGGTCCACCCTGTCATGAAGGAAGGGGGTCAAGCAACAGTTAAAGCTAAATTAATATAAATCACATTCAATAACACATTTGGGTACATAATCAAATGTATCTGACTCTATGGACCCTGTTTATGGTCAGGGGTACAGGGGTACTCAACTGTAGGTCAGTCAAATAAATGTATTGGTGTATTCTGCCCATATAACCAGCGACTTGTTGCAATGTGAACTGGTTGTTCGGTGACCGAGAGTGGCAAAGCGAATATAAACATGATATTTGAAGCGAAAACACCACCGAAAGGAAATAGCACAATGTGAAACGTAGAGTATGCGTCCATTGTAAATAACATGTTAAATGGTGATGGCCAGTGAGAGTAATTTAGCCTTGTGACATTAAATGATTAAGGATGAACCGATAATCCTGGTAACCATTCCCGAGAATGCAGCGAGAAACGATCAAGGAATGACTGCATAATTATATCTACATCAGGCACAAACTTGATATTAAGTGCGGTATAATAAGATATATAATATAATTAGATATCAGATAGGTTTTATCAATATTTTAAAGATGGCCATAAGTTGAATTGATATTGCGACTCACCTGATGTAACTGCAGTTGTGACCCCTAATTTCTCAAATTCTTTGAATGATGGCAAGGAACAATGGACACGTGAACCTGTTTTAGATAATCGTTATCAAGATAAAAATAAAAAAGCTATATGTGCATTTGCGTGCAGTATATATATATATATATATATATATATTTATATATATATATATATATATATATATTTACTATATATATATTTTGAGTATGACAATGTGAGGAGGTAGAGGTTAGCTAGCAGTATGTAGGGTATGATGAGGGTCTGTGGCAGGAGATGCCGGCCAGGCAGAGGTAACTGTTCCTCGTTATGTAGCACAGCAATCTCCCACTGCGCTTTGTTTACCCACAGATCAATGCACCCACAAATGTAGAACGCCAAGACATGCTCCCTGCGGGACGCCCTCAGTTTACGTCACCAAGGATACCACATTAGGGTTGCCATGGTCACCAGATAGCCCTGGCAACGTTTTGACATGTGAGGACAATTTGTTGAGGGCCCGCTTGAGGGCGCAACAGAGGCATTCCATTGTGGTCATAGCAACATGAGAGGTCCTCAGCAAAGTTGGGTTCTGACAGTAACTACCAATTAAAAGTGATCTTTGCAGCCACGGATAGAGATCAAATGTGCAGAAAGATGGGCTGTATTCACATCCTTCAACATTCTCAGCATACACAATGCAAACACTCAATTCACACCTTATCTCACAATAACCAAGGCTCATTATAACCCTGAGATATCATCCATATATAATGCCCTACTTGTGTTGGAAATCACGTTGAACGTCCACCTCGGGGTTATGCATATATATGTATGCATTTAGACAAAATGTAGATATATATGATTTTCCAGCTGCAGAGGCACCGCTCTCAAACAGCCAACGATGATCCTGGCGAGCATCACAGTTGCCACCTGTTGGAGATTGATGGAAGGAAAACAGGTTTTCCCGTTCCCCACCCTTCCTATTGTTTTGCAGCGTCGTATCGTCCCCGTGTGCTCTGTTGGCAATCACACTTCTCCATCCGCATATCATATCGGTAATTGTCTTAAATTACTGTCGCGACGTTATGGGTTAACGTTTTACATGATCCATATATTTAGACATCCAACACTGAGTCAAGATCAGCCACAAATCAAAATGCCACACAGATTAATTTTGCACTACAAATTGAATTCCCAGATATGATTGCATCACATGTTGACCAGGTGTCGTGGCGTCAATTGTTCCCCAAGAATTCATTGATCCTTCACTAATAGATGTGACATAATATTGCTTAGTCGGGTACTTTTTCAACATATTTTTGCTACTTTTTTGGGGTTTGTTTTAACACGATAGCGTTATTTCATCGATCCCGCACTAATGCGTGTCATAGGGTATGTTACCCGCCCTAATATTCCAGAGTGTCTGATAAAGTAGTGAAACAGGTTATTAAAAATTTCCTTTTTTTATAGAATGTGAAAAAATGCCCGACTTTTTTGAACATGTACAACGCCTCAATTCTCCTTCCTGTGCACAAGTTATTATAGTTTCATATAAATAGCAGCCAATATGATATAACATTTTAAAACAAGTCTTTTGAAATATAATCGCCAATGTCAATGTTTTTAGGACTGGACATCATGCCGGCGCGTTAGTTTGCATAACATACATAGAGTACAAGAATTCTTCATTAACAGTGGATTTTAATTTCAATCTTGGATGTGCGTGGAATTGATACAACAAAGTGCACAATACAAGTATTTTTCATGCAATAGAACAGCACTTTACTAAATGGGTCGTATAACTATCCATATTTCTGCTCAGATCCAACCATTCCCACTTATCTGCTCAGTTCCAACCACTCCTGTATATCTGCTCAGTTCCAACCATTCCCACTTATCTGCTCAGTTTTAACCATTCCCTTGTATCTACTCAGATCCAACCATTCCTGTATATCTGCTCAGATCCAACCACTCCTGTATATCTGCTCAGATCCAACCATTCCCTCTTATCTGCTCAGTTCCAACCATTCCCTCTTATCTGCTCAGTTCCAACCATTCCTGTATATCTGCTCAGATCCAACCATTCCTGTATATCTGCTCAGATCCAACCATTCCCTCTTATCTGCTCAGTTCCAACCATTCCTGTATATCTGCTCAGATCCAACCATTCCCACTTATCTGCTCAGTTTTAACCATTCCCTTGTATCTACTCAGATCCAACCATTCCTGTATATCTACTCAGTTTCAACCATTCCTGTATATCTGCCCAGTTTCAACCACTCCTGTATATCTGCTCAGTTTCAACCACCCCTGTATATCTGCTCAGTTCCAACCATTCCTGTATATATGCTCAGTTCCAACCATTCCTGTATATCTGCTCAGTTTTAACCACTCCTGTATATCTGCTCAGTTTCAACCATTCCTGTATATCTGCTCAGTTTCAACCACTCCTGTATATCTACTCAGTTTCAACCACTCCTGTATATCTACTCAGTTCCAACCATTCCCGTTTATCTGCTGGGTTTTAAACACTCCCATATATCTGCTCAGTTTCAATCACTCTTGTATATGTGCTTAGTTTTAACCACTCCCGTATGTCTGCTCAATGACATGAAACATTTTCAGAAACATCAGATATTGGAATCAGCTCTGCAATGAAATATCTTTTATGAACCGAAGTAAAGATTTACGTAGATGATTGTCATTGCTTGGTTGGAAATATTTGAAACTGATATATTATCATAACTCAAAAAATAATTTATTAAGCCTAATATAATAATGCACAGTGTATTTCAAACATAGATTAATCATTTAAATTAAACAAGGGAGACCCCTATGACGTCAGCAAGGGAGACCCCTATGACGTCAGCAAGGGAGACCCCTACGACGTCAGCAAGGGAGACCCCTAAGACGTCATCAAGGGAGACCCATATGACGTCAGCAAGGGAAACCCCTATGAAGTCATGAAACTTCCGAGTTACATATATGTGCAAATAAGACAGCAAGGGAAGACCCTACGATGTCAGCAAGGGAGACCCCTATGAAGTCAGCAAGGGAGACCCTATGAAGTCAACAAGGGAGGCCCCTATGAAGTCAGCAAGGGAGACCCTATGAAGTCAGCAAGGGAGAACCTATGAAGTCAGCAAGGGAGACCCCTATGAAGTCAGCAAGGGAGACCCCTATGAAGTCAGCAAAGAAGACCCCTATGAAGTCAGCAAGGGAGGCCCCCATGAAGTCAGCAAGGGAGGCCCCTATGACGTCAGCAAGGGAGACCCCTATGACGTCAGCAAGGGAGACCCCTATGACGTCAGCAAGGGAAACCCCTAAGACGTCAGCAAGGGAGACCCATATGACGTCAGCAAGGAAAACCCCTATGAAGTCATGACACTTCCGAGTTGCATATATGTGCAAATAAGATTAATGAAGAATCTTCATTGGGAATATTACGAGAGCAATTGCAAAATCAGTAAACATGAAGATATTTATGTCATATAACTTTTTTATATTCAAATAAATTTGTCAAATTATCTCGTTCCCTATATTCCTATGTTTTCTACATATATAGGTTTCCTTGGCTTATCCATCAGGCATCATATATACGTTTTTAGTGTATCATTTATTGAAGCTGCCCTTACCAGCTACTCTTATAACCTAGTTTCATCAAGAACAACCAGTCACAACTGTTTGATCTTTCAATATAAGCAATGTTTTTCACTCATATATGATAATATTTAAGATTATATTGTAAGCAATATTGTAGGCTACTCCAAGTCAAGGTATATCATTTCACATAAAACTATGATGAAATATGCTGCAATGAAGGTGGTTAATTCAGAAAAGTTTCTTATCATAGACAAAGGGTCCTTAGAATTTAAAAACTTAAACCAAGCTTGATTGATATATTCTATATCATATTTAATAATACATAGTAATTCTTCTCTGTTTTAAAGAAGAAATATAACTTACGATCAATAGCGTCGATGTCTCACATAGTTGAATCTATTCATGACATAACATCCATGACATGAAAGG
This sequence comes from Amphiduros pacificus, assembly GCA_949316495.1. NCBI lineage: Eukaryota > Metazoa > Annelida > Polychaeta > Phyllodocida > Hesionidae > Amphiduros > Amphiduros pacificus. Next base: position 35,423,361 of record OX439001.1, read on the forward strand.
TGCAACAGAATTATATAAAAACACAATACTAAACAAGCTCAAATTTAGTTTTCCATTTTAACCAAAATAAAGTTTTAGCATAAATATGTTGTTAGTTTAGCAATAGTTTGAGGTTTCTCAGAAAGGTTGAGGTTTGAATACCTTGGAATATATATTTAGATACTCTATACTAGTAAGACTTATGCACACCTTTTTGTTAACCTTTGTCCTACCAGGTATGACAAGAATGCCACACCCTTCCTGCCATGTATCATCGGGTTAACTCGATACCTCCTTACTTCACCCTGAGGTGACAACCCTGCTATCATGTCACGTTGACTCTTGAGGTTCCAACCCCTGATATGCCAATCCTTCCGGTCGTGTGGGGACATTGCTAAAGGATATCCTTTTATGCAAATATGAGGAATGTGCAAAGAACTGACCTCAGAAAGTAACTGAAGAATGTAGAGGATATATTGGTCAAACAAGGGAAGGTTATGAGGTTATATTCATCATGCAAGGAAAGATTATGAGGGTATACTGGTCATGCAAGGGAAGTTGATGAGGATATGTTTGTCATGAAAGGGAAATTGTTGAGGGTAAATTGTTCATGCAAGGGATGATGATAAGGATATGTCGGTCAGAGAAGGGAAGTTGATGTATAGGGAGGATATATCGGTCAGACAAGGGAAGTTGATGTATAGGGAAGATATATCGGTCAGACAAGGGGAGTTGATGTAAAGGGATGATATATCGGTCAGACAAGAGAAGTTGATGTATAGGGATGATATTGGTTAGACAAGGGAAGTTGATGTATAGGGAGGATATATTGGTCAGACAAGGGAAGTTGATGTATAGGGAAGATATATCAGTCAGACAACGGAAGTTGATGTATAGGGAGGATATATCGGTCAGACAAGGGAAGTTGATGTATCGGGAGGATATATTGATCAGACAAGGGGATTTGATGTATTGGGAGGATATATTGGTCAGACAAGGGAAGTTGATGTATAGGGAGGATATATCAGTCAGACAAGGGAAGTTGATGTATCGGGAGGATATATTGATCAGACAAGGGAAGTTGATGTATTGGGAGGATATATTGGTCAGACAAGGGAAGTTGATGTATAGGGAAGATATATTGGTCAGACAAGGGAAGTTGATGCATAGGGAGGATATTGGTTAGACAAGGAAAGTTGATGTATAGGGAGGATATTGGTTAGACAAGGGAAGTTGATGTATAGGGAGGATATGTCAGTCAGACAAGGGAAGTTGATGTATAGGGAGGATATATTGGTCAGACAAGGGAAGTTGATGCATAGGGAGGATAGGAGGATATATTGGTCAGACAAGGGAAGTTGATGTATCGGGAGGATATATTGGTCAGACAAGGAAAGTTGATGTAAAGGGAGGATATATTGGTCAGACAAGGGAAGTTGATGCATAGGGAGGATATATTGGTCAGACAAGGGAAGTTGATGTATCGGGAGGATATATTGGTTAGACAAGGGAAGTTGATGTATCGGGAGGATATATTGGTCAGACAAGGGAAGTTGATGTATTGGGAGGATATATTGATCAGACAAGGGGATTTGATGTATTGGGAGGATATATTGGTCAGACAAGGGAGGTTGAAGTTTTGGGAGGATATATTGGTCAGATAAGGGAGGTTAATGTATAGGGAGGATATTGGTGAGACAAGGGAAGCTGATGTATAGGGAGGATATATCAGTCAGATAAGGGAGGTTGATGTTTAGGGAGGATATATCAGTCAGACAAGGGAAGTTGATGTATAGGGAGGACATATCGATCTGACAAGGGATGTTTATGTAGGGAGGATAGGAGGATATATTGGTCAGACAAGGATAGTTGATGTATCGGGAGGATATATTGGTCAGACAAGGAAAGTTGATGTAAAGGGAGGATATATTGGTCAGACAAGGGAAGTTGATGCATAGGGAGGATATATTGGTCAGACAAGGGAAGTTGATGTATCGGGAGGATATATTGATCAGACAAGGGGATTTGATGTATTGGGAGGATATATTGGTCAGACAAGGGAGGTTGAAGTTTTGGGAGGATATATTGGTCAGAAAAGGGAGGTTGATGTAAAGGGAGGATATATCGGTCAGACAAGAGAAGTTGATGTATAGGGAGGATATATCGGTCAGACAAGGGAGGTTTATGTATAGGGAAGATATATCGGTCAGACAAGGGAAGTTGATGTATAGGGAGGATATATCGGTCAGACAAGGGAGGTTTATGTATAGGGAAGATATATCGGTCAGACAAGAGAAGTTGATGTATAGGGAGGATATATCGGTCAGACAAGGGAGGTTTATGTATAGGGAAGATATATCGGTCAGACAAGGGAAGTTGATGTATAGGGAGGATATATCGGTCAGACAAGGGAAGTTGATGTGTAGGGAAGATATATTGGTCAGACAAGGGAAGTTGATGTAAAGGGAGGATATATCAGTCAGACAAGGGAAGTTGATGTAAAGGGAGGATGTATTGGTCAGACAAGGGAGGTTGATGTATAGGGAGGATATATTGGTCAGACAAGGGAAGTTGATGTATAGGGAGGATATATTGGTCAGACAAGGGAAGTTGATGTATAGGGAGGATATATCAGTCAGACAACGGAAGTTGATGTGTAGGGAAGATATATTGGTCAGACAAGGGAAGTTGATGTATAGGGAGGATATATCGGTCACACAAGGGAGGTTGATGTAAAGGGAGGATATATCAGTCAGACAAGGGAGGTTGATGTAAAGGGAGGATATATCGGTAAGACAAGGGAGGTTGATGTATAGGGAGGATATATTGGTCAGACAAGGGAAGTTGATGTATAGGGAGGATATATTGGTCAGACAAGGGAAGTTGATGTATAGGGAGGATATATCGGTCAGACAAGGGAAGTTGATGCATAGGGAGGATATATCGGTCAGACAAGGGAGGTTGATGTAAAGGGAGGATATATCAGTCAGACAAGGTAGGTTGATGTAAAGGGAGGATATATCGGTCAGACAAGGGAGGTTGATGTAAAGGGAGGATATATCGGTCAGACAAGGGAGGTTGATGTATAGGGAGGATATATTGGTCAGACAAGGGAGGTTGATGTATAGGGAGGATATATTGGTCAGACAAGGGAGGTTGATGTAAAGGGAGGATATATTGGTCAGACAAGGGAAGTTGATATATAGGGAGGACATATCGATCTGACAAGGGAAGTTGATATATAGGGAGGATATATTGGTCAGACAAGAGAAGTTGATGTAAAGGGAGGATGTATCGGTCAGACAAGGGAAGTTGATGTATAGGGAGGATATATCAGTCAGAGAAGGGAAGTTGATGTATAGGGAGGATATTTCAGTCAGAGAAGGGAAGTTGATGTATAGGGAGGATATATCAGTCAGATAAGGGAGGTTGATGTATAGGGAGGATATATCGGTCAGACAAGGGAAGTTGATGTATAGGGAGGATATGTCAGTCAGACAAGGGAAGTTGATGTATAGGGAGGATATATCGGTCAGACAAGGGAAGTTGATGTATAGGGAGGATATATCAGTCAGACAAGGGAAGTTGATGTATAGGGAGGATATATCAGTCAGATAAGGGAGGTTGATGTATAGGTAGGATATATCGGTCAGACAAGGGAAGTTGATGTATAGGGAGGATATATTGGTCAGACAAGGGAAGTTGATGTAAAGGGAGGATATATTGGTCAGACAAGGGAAGTTGATGTATAGGGAGGATATGTCAGTCAGACAAGGTAGGTTGATGTAAAGGGAGGATATATCAGTCAGACAAGGGAGGTTGATGTATAGGGAGGATATATCAGTCGAACAAGGGAAGTTGATGTAAAGGGAGGATATATTGATCAGACAAGGGAAGTTGATGTATAGGGAAGATATATTGGTTAGACAAGGGAAGTTGATGTATAGGGAGGATATATCAGTCAGACAATGGAAGTTGATGTATAGGGAGGATATTTCAGTCAGAGAAGGGAAGTTGATGTATAGGGAGGATATATCAGTCAGACAAGGGAAGTTGATGTATAGGGAAGATATATCAGTCAGATAAGGGAAGTTGATGTATAGGGAAGAAATGTCGTCAGACAAGGGACGTTGATGTATAGGGAGGATATGTCAATCAGACAAGGGAAGTAGAGGTATAGGGAGGATATATCGGTCAGAGAAGGGAAGTTGATGTATAGGGAGGATATGTCAGTCAGACAAGGGAAGTTGATGTATAGGGAGGATATATCAGTCAGACAAGGGAAGTTGATGTATAGGGAGGATATATCAGTCAGATAAGGGAGGTTGATGTTTAGGTAGGATATATCGGTCAGACAAGGGAAGTTGATGTATAGGGAGGATATGTCAGTCAGACAAGGGAAGTTGGTGCATAGGGAGGATATATCAGTCAGACAAGGGAGGTTGATGTATAGGGAGGATATATCAGTCGAACAAGGGAAGTTGATGTAAAGGGAGGATATATTGATCAGACAAGGGAAGTTGATGTATAGGGAAGATATATTGGTTAGACAAGGGAAGTTGATGTATAGGGAGGATATATCAGTCAGACAATGGAAGTTGATGTATAGGGAGGATATATTGGTCAGACTAGGGAAGTTGATGTATAGGGAGGATATATCAGTCAGACAAGGGAAGTTGATGTATAGGGAGGATATGTTGGTCAGAGAAGGGAAGTTGATGTATAGGGAGGACATATCAGTCAGATAAGGGAGGTTAATGTATAGGGAGGATATTGGTGAGACAAGGGAAGTTGATGTATAGGGAGGATATATCAGTCTGATAAGGGAGGTTGATGTATAGGGAGGATATATCAGTCAGACAAGGGAAGTTGATGTATAGGGAGGACATATCGATCTGACAAGGGAAGTGGATGTATATGGAGAATATATTGGTCAGACAAGGGAAGTTGATGTATAGGGAAGATATATCGGTCAGACAAGGGAAGTTGATGTATAGGGAGGATATGTCGGTCAGAGAAGGGAAGTTGATGTATAGGGAGGATATATCAGTGAGACAAGGGAAGTTTATGCATAGGGAGGATACATTTATCAAATAAGGGAAGTTGATGTATAGGGAGGATATGTCGTCAGACAAGGGAAGTTGATGAAAAGGGAGGATATATCATATTTGGAAAGGTGATATATAATGAAGATAAGACAGGAGAAGACAAACTATGACAAAGATATATTGGTCAGTATTATGTACTTAAAAAATCTATGAAATATATTTCAGGCTCTTTCCAATATTCTTTTCACGGTTTGTTCGATCAGGTAAGTCAAATAATGAGTCTACCTGACAGGGCCACGGAAAATAAATTCATTTCTTAGAATTTATATCAAACAACTTGTGCCATCCTGGAATAAATTTTGAACTAAAACTCTGTGGAGGTCTAATTTGTTAACACCAGATGTCTCTGCTCAAAATATGGACACTAGATGTCGCCTCAAACATAAAAACGAACAGGGTTAAAACATGCTTAAAGGGGGAGTTCCTAATAATCTAACCTTATTTTTTTTAACATGTAATGAAATATATGGTAATAAGATATCATATCACACACATCCTACATTAATCTGGCCAACTGTTTATTTACAAAGTGGATCTTTGTTGTGGCAGCAGGCTGTCCTGGAAAGAAAGGTCGGGTTCGGGAGGGTAATAAAACTTCAGAGATTATACGTCACGGGTGTAACTCCTTATCCCGGGAAACTGGGTCTCACTATGTTGGGTGAAGCTGGCCCCTCAACATGTACTCAAAATAAGCTGCTCTCATTGTCAGGGGAATTGTGTGTTATAAATATTTGCGACAAAAGTAATTGACAAGGGATCAATGTTTTCAATTCCCAAATATTGTGGCAACAAAAGTTTGAAATACACAAAATACGCAGGTTTGAAACACAACCAGGGTTATCTATGAAGAGAACATTTTGTTCTTGAGTCAGGATATGGTAACAGTTGGGCCTGAAACAATGACTACCACAGGTTCCCTAGGCTAAAATGAACTGTAATTCTTATTAGACCACATCACAAACCTAGTGATGATTAGATTAGCTGAACAGAGGTCATTTCACAATCCACAAAACAGAGGAAAGAAGTTCTAGACAAGTCTCCACTACTGATGTCATGATCAAGTGGCAGTGTCAGAAACACTAGCATACTAGGTCAGGGTGCTGAAATGAGAGGTGAATGTAGATACCTCAGTGATTCAATGTGTTGTCCCCAGGAAAACATTTACCAAAATATTGTCAAATTTAAAGAAAATGGTCCTTAATTTTAAAACCTCTTTTAACAATAATTATTTTATATGAACATGTTTGTGATATGCAAGTCTTTTCAAGACTTTAAACTTTGAGTATATACTTTGTGGTCCATACAAATGACTGAAAAATAAGATAAGTTAAATTGCATGGCCATGGTTCATGTTTTGTTTTCATAATTGTTAATTGGCACAGTTTGATATGTTGTGTCATAACATACTATCTGCTATCATAACATATACTATTTTGATTTGTTGAAGATCATCCCCACTGTCAGACTCTTCTCAATCACAGTTTGCAGGCTACGAGTCTTGTTTGGTGTGGGGGGTCAAATTGCCATCCCTGAACTTTACCCTGCTCAATAAAGCTACCTGAAGGTGGCTCAGACCCACTTCTTTCATCCTCAGATGATCCACATAAACTTTGGACCTCTACTATGTCAGAAACACTTGTTGAACATAACTATCTGTAAAATCTCCCTCCCACTCCATGATGCTGGGCTAGGGGTTTTCCCAAAATGTTACACTCTCTACGTCACCACCCCAATTGACAGGGGGTAATAAAATTCCGGACTGACTTCGGAGATATGTCATGATCCAAACTTTGAAGTGAAATTTGATCATCACAACGTTTACAAGATACACTTGAAATTTGTGAGATGACTACTGGCAACCAAATGAATGATTTTATGACAAAAAAACACATGGTTTGGGGTACAACCCAATTATTAGGAACTCCCCCTTTAAGTTGGCCCCGTTAAAAAACAACCCCAATTTGACGAGTTCATCTTTGTTTTCTGTATGAAAAATATTAATCTTTATATTTTCTATAAAAAAAACAAACAAACAAAAAAGCAAATTATGTATGACGTGAAATTGCACAAATAAAACCCCAATATGAAGAATCCATCTTTGCTTATATATATCTTAATTCTAATATTTTTTATTTTGATCTAATCTATTCTGATTTGATCTACAATGTACTAATCCAACATATTCTAACACATTCCAATCTATACTAGCATATTCTAATTTTATCTCATAACAATGGTCAATATCTTTCTTATGAGGTCTCACCCTAAGAAAATGCTGTTGTTTGACACATCTTGAAATACACATGTATGTAGTTATTTGGTGCAGTGATTTCCTATATATCCCCTATTTAACTTTTAATCCCCCATGACTGTTCCTCATTCCAGTGTTTCGCCTACTAAGTCAGGTTTATTCACTAATGGGAAAACACGTGAAAAATATATTTTGACGGTACATACATTCATTCATAAATTCATAATGCTGAAGTTATCTTAATTTTGTATAAATGAATACAAATATCGAGATGATGTGAAATATCCAAAAGAACAGAAATTTAAACATAAAAGATAGCGATTATGACAAAAGTATATTATCACCATATCAATAATTTTATATCAGCCACCTGTACTGGGCAGTAAACAGCTCTGCATTAAATGTGCTCAATTATTCATAGAATAGATGAGGCAAAAGAGTATGGTAGCGCAGTGATTGCTTTTATCTAGCAAGTATATACTGCCATCCAGTAAACACCATCAGTGCAACATTGTTTGCATGGAACATTACACGTGTATTAGTCATACAGATTATCGAGTCCAGGTGAACGTATATGAAATGAATCTGTTATTTTGAAGAGTTGGGATAATATTAAAAACAGCATTATATATATATATATATATATATATATATATATATATATAATGCTGTTGGGATAATATTAAAAACAGCATTATATATATATATATATATATATATATATATATATATAATGCTGTTTTTAATATTATCCCAACTATATATATATATATATATATATATATATATATATATATATATATATATATATATATATATATATATATATATATATATATATATATATATATATATCCTAGACAAGGCAATGAATATCTGTTTAATTTCTCTATGATATTTAAAATGACTATTATTGGTCAGTATATCAACCTTGATATAGACATATTCTGGTACAACTTTGGCAAATTTATTCACTACTTTTCAACAAGCAAAATATACAATCAATGATGATCAAAGATTATAATTTATTGATATATACTTATACAATTATACTTACATATACTTATACTTGTGAAATGGAAGCATTTTTAGGGAATGTCTTAATTGTAACCTTCCGAATTTTGAAGTTCATAAATCATTATTTACACACCTTTGAAACACTTCTTAAATATGACAACAGTACTTTGTTGCCAAAACTAGGCAAGTTAATTAGGCTTGAATATCTTTTTGTAACTATATGAAATTATCTTACAGTTGTACACAATGTTTATAGAATTAAAATGCCTAAAGATGACATCAGATCGCGTTGAAAGGCGTTGTGATAGGAAAGTGATTTACGAGTTAAGAAGATGAGCATTGGTGAAAAACGTGCGCATCATCTCGACTTGTATAATATCATGTTTGAATTTTACGTGCTATATATTCTCTTGCAAAGACACACCCAAGCAATTAAAGATATGAACACAATAAGAATACCAACGTTATTCACAGTGGATATATAGAATCATATAAAGTGAATTTGAATGTTTACATTGAACCGGAAGTGGGACTGGTTTATGATACAATACAATCCAAAACAAAATGAATAACTGTAAAGGTATAAGAAACATGTAGAGCCCGTTGTTCTGCGAAGTTTCCAGAAAAATGAATAATACCTGAATCTATGATAAATGTACAAGGAGTGTGAGGACTATAAGATTAGATAGAGCGGAATAAGGTAAAAATGGTGAATAATGGACAGCTCGGCTGACACACTACTTACCACTAATCTACATCCAACACAAGGCCGAGATTTATTTGTTTAAGTTAACAACATTTTCAGCAATGTTTAGGTTATATTAGATCATATATAAGCATACCACCGGGACACAATGCCCTACTCTTTTCAAAGAGTGCCTGGGGGTCTTCTTTTTGCATGAACATGACAACACAAACTACGTTGATAGCTTGTCATGGAGAACTGACAGATATCCAACTTCCCGACCATGCAGCATAACTGAAGTGCTTGTTCCAACCAGGAACCGAATCTCGGACCTTTGAACATGGGAGAAACGTCTTACCAACTGAGCTACACCCCACCCCCAATCATGGCCTAGATTAAATTATAGAGCAATTTAAAAATGAGCAATTTAAAAACAGGGAGCAATTTAAATTGCCCTCAACATTTCGGTGATGACTAAAGTTCATTCTTTGACTGGAGATATTCGTTTGGCGTTTGTCATTTGTACACGTTTGAGAACCGCAAGCACGATATAATCAACCAATTCACAAAACGTGAGAACACTGGCACCAAGCAGAAGGCCAAGAAATCCTCCTATTTCACCCAACAAACTGAGCATTTCAAATGCTGGTCTCTCCTCAACTCGCTCAAAACTCAGCTCAGGATAGAAGATGTCCAGTTGAAGAAAATTGTCCCTGCAAAAGATGTTACAGTTCAAATGATAACAAATAAGGTTTTTATGTTGTGCTATCTCCATTTATCAGAAATATGTGTCTTCATAAAAAAACCGATGTATACACATTATGTATTAACATTGAGTGTCTTAAATATGTTCCACCTGATAAGAAAAATGTCAGTTTGTGTGCTCCAAACGCATGCTTTTGAAATTCTTGTAAATATAATGTTATGAAATCTGATATTCACACATGCATATGTACGCACAGTCATATACGCACTTGCATATATTTACACTTATATATACGCACATGCGGGTGTACGATTTTGCACAAATCTGCACTTCCGTAAAAAAATGTACTCATATGAGTTAGAAAATCATCCCAAATATCGAAATTCTTTTAAAAATTGTGTGAAATGTCTTCGGCACGTATAGTTTCTTCCTTATAGAAATCTTGTTATGATAATGGCTCTTTCGGACAATGGATAAGTAATAGTCTATTCAATAATTAAATCTCATTCTTATATTCACTGTAATGGGAATATAGCAATTAGCATTTTTAATATTACTTACAACAGGAATGACTCATCAATGACAGTTTCATCTTCAAATGCCTCAAGATTGTCCACCAGTGTCATAAGCACCTTCTTCAAATGCTTTACTGGAGGCAATAAAGTTTCTTCAATGACAAAGTTCATAATGTCCAGATATTCAGAGAACGATTCCCTTAAGTTATCAGTGAGAATCTGAAGTACATCTGGGAACAAGACCGATTCTTCAAAATTAATAATGTGAAGAGGAATGCTTTTATTAAGATGCTTCAAGAGCTTAATATTGTCTATGCTTGAGGTATTCACCAGAGGAATTGTCAAGTTAAAGAGAAATCCGTAAGCCTTTTCAATATTTGTTAGTAAAACCGAAACACCATTTTTCACATCTGAACGTAATATCTCCAGAGTGGTTTTCATTCTATACAATTCATATAAGACAGCTTCACTGGTATTAGATATATGCTGAGAAAGTTGCAATTTTGAAATCGTTCCATTTTGGTATTCATAGGCCATGTGCAGATATTCGTCTAGATAACTTTTATAAAGTTCACTTAATTGAGTGGTGGAGTCCACTAAAAGATCATGATTGGTTTTCAGGCCAGATGCAGAAATTGCTGCAGCATTTAAGTCATTCCCCACAAATCCATAATCTCTCACATATTCCTTTGATATCAGGACCTCTTCTACCCATGAGCATGCGGCTTGCTCACGCCGCTTACCGCTTTTACCATCCTTAGCTTCATATGCAGATTTTGTGAGAGCTTTTACTTTGGTCATATTTCCTGATAGTACGTTGGCATGATACAGAGCATCCTTAAAGGTCAAATACTCAATGTCTTTGATGGCTATAACCGATTCCTGCATGCTGCTCAATAGTTCTTCATTCAAAACTAGATCTTCCAGAGCTTCCAAACATATTTGATGTTTTGAAGTTTTATCAACAGGAGGCCCTTTATGGGTATTATTAAAAAATATCCCGATGTAGTTTTCATATCCTTTTAAAGTCAAGTCAGAAGTTATTGCATCAAAAAGGTCATCTATGTTAATATTTGTTATCCCCATGCTCACATCTGATGACCAAGGACAACCTACTCCAGGGAAGTTCTTAATGATGTCAGAAAATGATGCTGTATTAATACACTCCTCAAGTAATGTTATTATATTGTAGGTTTTCCCATCAGCAGTGTGTGTGATGGCCAGAATATTGCTTATACCTTTACTCAAACCATTCAAACGTTGTATATTGTCATTATCTTTAGGCTCAAAGCCAACGTGGTATGTCGTGAAATAATGAGTTATAGTCTGTGAGTCCTCTCTTAAAAAATCCTGAGCTCCATCAATAAAGTCCAGACCAATATTGATACTGGCAATGGTGTCCCGCAAGTTAAACTCAGATATAGTCAATGAAGAATGTGTTTGGATAGCTGCATTGATGAAGTCCATAAGAACCATGTCATTTTCTGATTTCAATGCCAGGACAGTGCGATGCGCCACTTCTCTGGCTGTGATCAGTTTCTGATGTAAGATATCTGTTTCTGCCATGGTAGTTATAATGAGTCTTTCTATGTTGAATTTGGATAGATAAGCATATGATAGGGATGGTTCAAATCCTATCGTCCTGCAGGGAATTGTGCATGGGCATTCCCCTTTTGGTTTGAGATCCTGCTTATCTGTTCAATACAGAATTTTAATCATCCAATTATTCATTGTTAGTGACATGTTAGTTTTAAATGGTTTATCTCAATCATTACCCCAAATTAAATTATTTTTGAAATTGAGGAGTATTTATGTTGACACTTACGTCTCATTTTCTGCACACATTTATATTTAGTTGTTACATTACACATTTCAACAGTACCTGCAACATCCAACAAGATTCGATTCTTTGATATTATCTATCTTAGGCGATGGGTATCTCATAACTTTTTTTCAAGATCGTGAAACATTTTCTTCCTTAAAACCTATTTTCAAAACAAAATAGCAGCTTCAATGGATAAATGGTTCTGATGCACAAAGTTAAAAACACATTTGATTCCAAGATGACTTTGTGATGACTGTTATGGAAATACCTTCATAAATGTCCTCCATGAAGAGATCTCTACATCTACAAGTGTCAATAAACTGCTGGTTGTCACATCTCTTCATACATTGAGCTGTAGTAATACTACCAACCATTTGGCATGTTCCATATGGAAAAGGCAACCATTTCACCTGCATTTCACAAAGGAAAGTCCTCTCAGAAAAAAAACCCAATTTTGATTCAAATGCAAATCAAACTAAGGTGAAAATACATTATTTGCTCACATACTGTAATCCTTTATAAGACATTTATTGAAAGAATAATTGCTGAAATATAAAACATATAGTGAATCAACAAACTTTGCCTAGCTAACACTTACTTAGTAAAGGTTTACAAACAAGGCACCTTCAAATTGGGACACCATCAGCGAGAAAGAGTGACATAGCACATGTAACGGGTTTATAGCAGTGGGAGGAGCGGATGTCCAGAAAGCACCCTGCAGAGCACTTTCAGTGACATTTAATATTGGCCGTGTTCGACTTCCATTGACTAAATCAACCACAAAGAATGTCATTTTTTCAAAAATGATCAAAATGTTATACCCCAATTGACTCTACATTCAATATATTTTTTACTATATTACTATATTTTTTATAATCATTTCTATTCATGACTAATTTTCTCATATTTTTCAGGGAATATTACTTCTTTTTTAGGTATTACTATGATAAGAGCAACTTATTGCTGATTATTTTCTGAAATAAGATTAATATTTAATTTATCTAATATCTCAAAAATAAATGTGAGGTCAAATTAAAGTCCGTCAATTTGTCACTTTTGTAACCCTATCGATTCAAGCTATTTTTAATCATTTTAGCTTCATAATAAATCTTGAAATTGACAGACTTTTTTTTCAATTTCATTTTAGTATTAATGTGTTTTTCTGTGCAGTATTCTATATATTTTCATAAACTAACCCCCAATAAGCTGGCATTTTTATATTATTTCAAAAAAACTTTGATTGACCACACAACTATAAATTGCTCTCAAATTGTTAATTATGAACAGATTTTAATGAATAAGGACTCTATGAGCTCGTATTTGAAAGATGTAGATGATAGGATAAAAAACATGTAGATAATTTCGTGGAAATAGGCTTTCTATTTTCAAGGTCATTGAAAGGTCACTTCAAGGTCACTTGCAATATTTGATCAAAATAGCCTAAGAAGGTTGACATTCGAACACATATCATTTGTAGATGTATTCTGAGTAGTAAAAAAGTTATACCCCTATGTCTGCCATTTCTAGTGATGGGGAGTGTTTGGCCTGTTTGTCCAGACCTATTGGTTTTTGTTTATTGGTCCAACATCAGGCCAGATTCATGACCACATATCATTTAAACATAATCTCTGTAAAATTACTGGTGACCTCCTGACTTCATAAATGCTGGTGACCTCCTGACTTCATAAATGCTGGTGACCTCCTGACTCCATAAATGCTGGTGACCTCCTGACTTCATAAATGCTGGTGACCTCCTGACTCCATAAATGCTGGTGACCTCCTGACTCCATAAATGCTGGTGACCTCCTGACTTCATAAATGCTGGTGACCTGCATGTATTTTGGTTGATTTCAGGGTGATGGCTTGTTGGCAACACAGTTTCATGACCACATATCATCATGACCAAACATAATCTCTGTAAATTGGTGTCCACGTGACTTCATTAAAGCCTTGAATACTCACCTCTTTCTTTTTGACTGAGAGTATTGTGTGTGTACCAGGGGGAGCTGCAACACCTTGACTCTGCATAATCGCTGACTCACTTTGATCATGGAGTAAAATCTGTTTTCATACCGTAATATTAAACATTAAACATATCTTTAAACATAATCATTTTATAAAGCTGAATTAGAAAATTGATATAATTATATTGACTTTGAAACCAACACCTGTATTCATACCATAATATATTTTTAATGCTACGAATTAGAATCATAACAAATTAATACAGCTGGTTTTAAAAATCAAATTGATATGACTATCTAAATACATAAATTACCAGACATTGAAGCCAACATAATATTTGTCATGATTTGTCATCAGAACTGTAAGGCTCTAAAGGTTAATTGCCTTTTTCTTCGAATTGTTATATCCATATAAATTGTGAGGTTTAATGTGATAACTGCTATTATATTTTCATCCTATCTTGAATCTGATATCATTCTTTGATATATAACATGAAATACCTTCTATAATATTTCCAATTTATTGACATTAGGGATGTTCTTTAACCTACTCCCATTTATGCATCAATGGGTAAGTGCCAGATCAGTCTTAATTCCAATTTTAATGAAAAAAACTTCATGGATAATCCTTATGATCCAATCTTTAGTCTGTTTAAATTTGGAATTGCTCTTATATCTATTCTGTAACAAGCAAAACCAATGAAGGTCTACCTCGAGATGAGCAACATATTCCAATCTACCTTGAATCCAGTATCATTCTGTGGCCATCCAATGTTTCCACATGTTCTCTAAATATCCCTTCCTTACCTTAACACCAGCATCATTCTGGGGTCCTCTCATATGTTCATACTGCTCTATATTGAGCGTCAGAGTCAATCCATTTAACATGCCTGGAAATGAAAAATGACAAATAGATTAATGAAAAATAAAAATAATAATAATGAAAATTAAAAATAATAATAATAAAAAATTAAATGAGATAATTGATATTAATGATAATGATAATGATGATGATGATAATTATAACAATAGTGATAATAATAATAATGATAAAATAATAATAATAATAATAAATAGAATTAGATAATTAATATTAATGATAATGATTATGATGATAATTATTATACCAATGATAATAATAACGATAATAATAATAATAATAATAATAATAATAATAATAATAATAATAATAATAATAATAATAATAATAATAATAATAATAATAATAATATTAATAATAATAATAATAATAATAATAATAATAATAATAATAATAATAATAATAATAATAATAATAATAATAATAATAATAATAATAATAATAATAATAATAATAATAATAATAATAATAATAATAATAGTTATGACGCATCATAAATGCAATCAATATCTCAACCATTATGCTGAGCTTTCATCTGAATGATGAGTTCTCAATTATTTACAGAAAGAATATTATCACATTAAGTACACCAACCTGGTTCACTGACATCTCTTGCAGGTATTGTTTGATTACCATTGAATGTATAGCATACCCCAATATCCGTTATTGTAGTTGCAAAATCCACATCAATATTACATTCTCTTCCATGCCAATAACATCTGAAGTAATATTCAAACGCCTTATATATACAATGTATTTTTATTTAAAGCTATTATGGAAGCTACTTTTTTCCTCGTATTTAGTTGTCCCAAAGAATATACTGACTTTATAATAACTATCTTGTCTAAATAAGTCATATTTTCTTGGATTTAAGTGTTATTGTCCTCTGATTATTGCTTGTGTGAATGAACATTTTGGTGACAGATTAGCCCAGCTTGTCTTGGGTCTATACATTTTCAACTTATTTAGCAATACGTAACTTTAGTTGTATGAGAAATATGTTATTTAGTAAGTTTGTTTGCAAAGATAACCTCTTTTTTGTTATCTTGTCTTATAACAACCACGCATTCCCCAAAATGTGAGAGTTAAAAATGCTAAGGTCATTTCAACGTTTCAAGAGTAGCGTTAATGAATGATTGAGACATATTTGTGTGCAATCTAATATTCATTAGAAACAATAAAGCACCTGAAGTTTACATACCTGTAGATGAAATCCCTTTTATCGTGTGCACTTGTCAACGTGAACTTTGTCAAGTCAATATCATCCAGATTATCAATCAAATCTGTTACATCTAAAATCATGAAAAGAAATGGAATATTGCAGAGTATGTGGAGTTTACCCTCTATCCAAGACAGCGATATTATAAAAAGTTTATCGCTCTCATGTTAGAGTAATATGAAACCTAAGCTATCAGACATATCTTGAATTAAGATAAGACATTTGCCGTAAATAAATTTTGAGCATCATATACATTATCACCACAGGTGTGATGGCAGTTTTTTTTACTAACCTTCCTTATATGGTCCATATAAAACCTCAATGACATCATACATTCCCATTGCCACTGTCGGTGATATTCTGGTTATATGACCAAAGTCAATAAATAATAAATGCATTTTATGACGTAATATAGACGTTAATATTGTTTATCTCTATCATTTGCAATCCACGTTATACGGAATCATTTCTGGGAACAAACATTAAAATATTGACGATTGTTATAATATTTCTACCTTTGATGTAATTTAACTATATATAATGTTTTTCTCTTATTCCATGAATACAGTGAAAGCTAGTTGCCTACCTGTATCTATTCTGATTGCAGATGGTTACAGCTGGAAAGGTGATTGTCTTTTGATAGGTAACTTCAACATCAATATTGGAATGATACTCAAAGTAGACTTGCATCCTTACCCAAACTTGTGCCACAAATATCAATACCACACTCAATACTACTATCAACCATGTTATCCTGAAATTAAATTATTGTAATGAATTCTCGAATGTTTAAAAACAGATTCCGTGAGCCATGTTTCTATTATGCATGTCTTCAATAACGAGAGGCAATTATGTATATAAGCTCAAGTTACTAGATTTTTTATTTTAAATCAAAATATTTTCTTGTTTCATTAGAATATCTACATTTTGAAATCTTCAACTTTTGTCCAATGATTATGTCTTACACGTTTCAATCATGATATGTTATGACCTAACTAGAAAGGCCAGGCAGTTTGACAAATGTTCATTTTCAGCAATGAATACAGTTTTGTTAACTTACAGATTTTTATCAGTATGAATTAAAATAATGAATTATCTTTATTGATATGTTGACCACAACATGTATGTTTTATTTATATGTTTTTGGAAATTGGAGTCTTATGTCTATTATTTAACTCCCTGAGAGAGGAACACACATTTTATAAAGTGTAGAAAATATGACCCTATGTGTATCGAAACTACGTTATATGTCAGGGATGCTTTTTACCATCTGATCATCAGGGAGATTTTGTATAAAAATGTGGGTGGATGACTTGGTAGCCTTCTGGTGCAATATTCAATCTCTTACTTTAAATGGGAAATATATAAACTACTTTAATAAATATCTGTAGTCACAATAATAAATACAATCAAATTTCGTAATTTCCTATCTCTTCATGTATTTAATTTTAGCAGCATACATTTCAAGTACTTTCAATGCCGGTATATACTTAATTAGATATTCAACATTAGTGGAGGTGTTGAATCAAAATTAACAAATAGAGTGCATTTCGTCAATATTGTTCACTGGGTAAAACATTAGATTTAATGAAATTAATTACAATCTATTTTTTTTCTAGTTTTTGTTATATCATTTAAAAAACATTGTATCGATACCTCCTTAAAACCCTTAAAACACTGTTGCACCAATATAACACCTTAAGATACTTAAAAAAGGTTGTACTAATATCACCTACAACAATTTAAAAAAATGTACCAATACCTTCTCGATCTTTGACTTGCAGGTGTAAAAATATACTTCACACCATGAAAGGTTGTGTTTTGGGTGAATGCCTTCCAATCTACATTATCCTGTTTGTCATCCATTGTATCAATCTCATGAATCACCAGACATCATTCATTCACCTGTAATCATGCACATAGGAATATATGTGAGACCAGAATGTGCAGTGGCACACATACATCACATTAACATCCAATTATGAACCTAATAGTGCAAAACCCCATCCGTAATATCTTTTTGATTGAAATAACATTCACGGATTGCAATAAACCTGTATAGATATTAAGAAATGCAGTGATATTTAGTTCCGGCAGTATTGTAACAGTATTAGGGGCAAGTTAAATTTTGAAAAATATTTTAGTATTTGCAGAATTTCAATGATACTGGGAGGCAGTGGACCTCTTAGTAAGCAGAAGTAATTTAGCGGTATTGGCATCATATATATACAGGTATAAGGAACACTTATGACAGAAATTGTATTGTGAGGAAGCAAGGTTAATTCTATTAAGCCACAAAATGTTTTCACTGGGATACACTGGGATGACTGAATGTGGACCTATGACCAATATAGACTGTTTTTATCAAATATTGCCAGTGACCTCAAAGCAACCTTCAAATAAATTTTCGAAAATATACTCTTACAAATAACAGTTATCACAATAATACATAAATAAAAACAAAACAATTTTTTTTTGTCGTGAAAAATTGCAAATTTTGCACTTGAATAAAACTGATGATAAAACATTCAATGAAGACTTAAAATGCATCGTTTCAATTTAGCTGCTGTAATTCTGCAGATTTTCAACTATTGATTCACATTACGTTTTTTTTCATAAAAGAATTACCTTTAAAAGTTGAATAGGGCAGAGTCGCAACTGCATTCACAGGTATTGCGTTAGCGGCATAATCATTTGTGTTTGTGGTAAGCAAGCTGTAAAAGGACTGAAAAGTTTTATATTATACCCACGGCTCAATGACCTTATTTTACAACCTATTTTACATGACGTGATTTGTTCATTTGGGAATACACTAAACTTGGAGGTAAAACGTTGAGTAGGGAAGATCATCTATTGTATTACCAGGAAATCATTTGTGACAGTGATAGCCAAGCTGCGAAAGCATCAAAACATGGTGGTTATATGCTGGTAGAATAATGTGCCAAATTCTCTTAATGGCCTGACATATAATGATGTACAAGGTCCCCAATTTCTAGTATTAAATAATCAATATAATCTTTTAGCAAGGACTAATGCGGTTGTATTACATCTGCTTTTGTGTATTTACCTTTTACTATAAACCTCTTTGTGGATGTAAATGTGATATATGCCCCTTCAAAGACTATTTGGGCTTTTGGTATGTGTGTCAAGCAATCCTGGTAATATTGAGTCTTCATTAGGTCCAGACCGTTGATATTTGCTCTCCCTGCATTTCAATTCACCCTAATGGGTTGTCAATATCCTATGTCACTTACATGTATATTTTTCATTGTTAATTACCAAAACAACAAAATACCTCACTTTTTACAAATCTCTATTATTGACATCTTTGGCTAAAATGACCTAACTTTTGTTTTAATAATTTTTCTAAACGTTAGCAAAATATTTACGTTGAACAGAGATAGGATTTCCTTGTCAACCTTTTAGCCAGCCTATTCTTTATACATACTCATAAGGTATGATGAAGGGAATATATTAAAAATGAGAAGTTTATATAGAGATGCAAGTGATTATGCAGGGGTGAGAGCATTGTGTGAACTCCCTTTTATGTCATCATCATTGTTTAAAATTATTGGACACACAAAATGGTGGATTCAAATATTGAGCTTTCCCCTGACGAAACATAAATGACTGTAACCTAAACTTTGCGATTAAATGTTATTATCCGTCATATTACCACCAACATACATTTTTGTGTCATTTTAAAAGTAGATGGGTCTTCTGCTAAAATCAAATTCATCCATTGAACACTCTGTTAACAAACTGCTTTGCTGACCAGTGATCTAATGCAAATTACCTACTTTGTAAACGTTTCCTAACGATTGGGTACCTTCAGATCGAGACCTGTTTATCCATTATTATTTGCCTGACACCTTTCCTGACTGACCACAACTGTAGTCACAAGAAAATTACTGCACATTAAATAGCACGTTTTTAAACCACAATAATTCTAGGTGTATTTTAGCTTATTTCAAGAAGAAAACTTGAATGAATCACAGTTTTATGACCACATATACGTTAAATATAAACATACCCCATAAACACACCCAAAACCTATGTATAATTGCTGGTGACCTCTGTGTTTTCATGAAAGATTTAAAGTTTCCCCTGGGTATTACAACCAATTGCCATGTCAATTTCCTTTCTGTATATGAACAACCATTAAAGATGAATGCATATCGATTTAAAAGCTTAGCATTCCCTTTTTTCAAGTAGATATTCTTCTACTTTTATTCTTATTTTCTTCTATACAGCATTGTAGGGAGAACGGTCACAGTCTCAAACAAATATGTTTGCATTATTCAGAATCTATTTATTTCTTCACTTTTGATAAGTTGTGAATACAGCGATGGTTGGTGCCATCTGGTGTGTAAGATTCATCAACAGGTGTCAGCACCACTCAATATTCAGTGTGATATGCACTTTGTCTTTTCTCTAAACAAATATACTTCATAACGTAATGCTATGTGAATTTCTCAAAAAGTCCATTCTTGTTCTTGAACACATTTCTTCTCCAAACTTCTCTCGACAAAAGTAAACATTTCAAATTGACATTATGAGTTGAATACACAGATAATATAGAAAACGTTGTTTGGAATAAATATTGTAATAATCATCAGACATCGGCATGACACGGTGACCAATCAAACACTGTCAGCATATCATTTGTGAGAGGTTTCAAGAGAATTTGATCATTAGTATGCCTCATGCTGACACGCAGACAATTATAAAATCTTTGTATATGATCATCACGATATAACTATATTTCAATCATAAAATGTGCATCAAAGGGAAAACATGCTATTCTTTTCACTTAATATATAATATGATTTGTTGCCGAATACTATCTAAGCTTATCCTGCCCATTACAGCTCTAATTTGATACATCCACCTGTCGCATAAGGAAAATGAGCTCACAGAATTTGAAGATACTTTTCACTTACAAATATCCCGATAGTGGTCTGATCTACCATGTCCCCAATATTCGTGATACATTTTCAACACACACGTTCTGGACGTAACCTTAAATGCCACATAATATGTTTAGGGAAATCTCACTCAATGGGAGGGCAAACAGCGCAGTAAAGAATAATCAAATCCTAGTTGATTGGCCGTTGTATTGCTCTAAAAGCATAACTTTATTTCTTTAATGCACATAATATATGGCTTTCCGACTAATGATTCCATCTCGCTACTGATTTGACTATTTGGTTATCTGCTGATTCCATCAACAAATGGTCCAATATCACCATTATCAGGTAGAGTCATTCTCCTTTCACATCCATTGAGAATGACCAATTGTGTAAAATCCAGAAAAAGCATCACAGACATGTTTACAATTTATGTCCCATGCCATCTTTCTTTGTTACGTCATGAGACCATTTTGGGCATGTTGTATCCTATTCTGTGGTACCAAGGTACAAAATGTGAAGATTGTAATTCATTTTAAATGTATCAAAGGAAAAAAGGAGTTTTTCTGTTAACTACAGTGATAAAGGACACAAGACAGTTTGCTGGTCTCCCCAAATCCTTCACACACGTGATATTTATTTCACAAAGAAATCATCCTTTTGGTGTCCAATACACACAATATACATGCTTCAGGTCTGCAATACACATCCTCAATATCTTAGACATATTTCATACATCTAGACGATATATTCTAGCCACCAATCCTATATAATTACCTCTTAGACTCAGTGAGGTCAACTTATGCGGTCAACCTATGTGGTCCCCACAGAGAGACTCACTGAGGTCATCTTATTTGATCCACACAGAGGTCATCTTATGTGGTCCACACCGAGGGCAACCTATGTGGTCCCCACAGAGAGACTCACTGAGGTCATCTTATGTGGTCCACACCGAGGGCAACCTATGTGGTCCCCACAGAGAGACTCACTGAGGTCATCTTATTTGATCCACACTGAGGTCAACCTATGTGGTCCCCACAGAGAGACTCACTGAGGTCATCTTATTTGATCCACACAGAGAGACTCCCTTGGATAAATTAGTTTTGTTCATTCATATATTATTGTTAGATTCAGTTTTTATGAGGGAAACAAATAGAATATGAGCATATTTGGCTACTTATTTTACAGGTTATGTTTCCATCTGTGTATTTACAGTGCATTGGAAATAACATTGATTTTGCAGTTCCATGAACACACTAATTATGTTGGGATGTTTTTCAGATATTAAAAGAGCAAACTTCCTTTCCAGTTTTATCATCCAGCGATTAAACACTTTGCAGCCATTCATCAGATAATTATCATGAAGTATTTAAAGGTATCAAGATAAATATTTTCAAGTGCGGTAGCCATTGGCAGAAGCTGCCCAAAACTATATGAGCACAGTTTGAGTAGGGCACGAGTTGTAGAACAAGGGTAGCGCTGGCTGTTGCTGCAGGGGTCAGTGCCTACTCTATCACCGCGAGATGAGGTGAGGCTGGTAGCTATGTAAACACGAGAGTTCTCGCCTCTAAGGTCATTGATTGCTACCCTCAAGAAGTGCTCACCCAGCAGGTCATTAGGGCAGCAATTATGCACTATAGAACCCTGCAGTTTGTGGTCTATAGAAGTGCTTACTCTGCACATCATTGTGTGTGGTCTTTATAACTGCTCTTCATGCAGGTTTTATTGTATGTGCCATATAGAACTACTCCCCCCGCAGCCCAATAGCCTTTAGAACAGCTGTCCTGCAGATTACTGGTTGTTGTCATGTTTATATGTGGTCTATTTTTTGTTTGGAGTTTTAGTCAACTCCAACGTTATTGGAATGATTTAGTTTTAGTTGGGACTGCGATCGTTTTTTATTATCTTTGTGTAGCATCGCCTTCATCCCCTTCATGATGATACCTACTTGTAGCAAAAAAAGACATAGTGCTGCCTCATTGAAAAATGACTTACATTGTATTGTATGTGACCTGCACATTCTGAAAGTTTTCTACATGTGGCCTACATAATTGATCATTGTGCAGGTGATTGCAATTACTCTTTATAACTGTTGATTGCATGTACTGTATAGAACTGCTCACCCCGCAGGTCATTGTATGTGTTATATAAAACAGCTCAGCCTGCAGGTCATTGTATGTGTTATGTAAAACAGCTCACCCTGCAGGTCATTGTATGTGTTCTATAAAACAGCTCACCTTGCAGGTCATTGTATGTGTTATGTAAAACAGCTCACCTTGCAGGTCATTGTATGTGTTATGTAAAACAGCTCACCTTGCAGGTCATTGTATGTGTTATGTAAAACAGCTCACCCTGCAGGTCATTGTATGTGTTCTATAGAACAGCTCACCCTGCAGGTCATTGTATGTGTTCTATAAAACAGCTTACCCTGCAGGTCATTGTATGCGTTATGTAAAACAGCTCACCCTGCAGGTCATTGTAGGTGTTCTGTAAAAAAGCTCGCCCTGCAGGTTATCATATGTGTTCTATAGAACTGTTCGAGCTGTCCATGTTTATATGTACTTTAGAACTACTCACCAGAAGTGATTTGGATATTGACAATCGTCTCCAAATGTCAAAAATAATTCTGTGCAGGCAGGATTGCTGCTTCATTGTATCTATATAAACTCAACTTTGATCAGAATATAATTAACAATTGACCAATTTAATATTTACATAAAAGAATAAGTTAAAGAATAATTGTTTGGGTATATTACGATTATTGCGTAGGTTTGGACGTTTTTGTGACCCTCCTTTTTGACGCATGACAGGTTAACACCCTCACTACTTGCCTCACGATCTACTCCACTTGTGAAAGGGTCAAAGGTCAGACCTTTATGGCTTTTTGAGGGGTTGGTGTGCATTCCTGCTCTTGGATCTGGGACTAAGCATGTTTTGAGTATAGTGTTCACACTAAGCACTTACATACTGACTTGAATCAGATGCATAATACTCTTTCTCTTGTTCGCCTTATCAATTATTTCTCTTGTGATGGGCATTGTGTACCCTTGTGGAATACAACAGCTGCTGCTGATGCGGGGATGATGGCATTAAGTGAAAGGAAGCATTAACATCCTAAGAAGTGTGTGAGTGCCCGGCTGCATAGGCCTCTGGTGAGTGGCACAAGCACACACAAGCCACACACTGACTGGAGCATAACTGCTTTGCTTGGAGTCAGGACAGAAACAGTAACTTCACAGACATTAACATGCTATTATATGAGCACAGGACCTCGTGTATCAAGTCTGAGCACATCATACTTCTGTGACTGCAGGAAAAGGCACTTTAGTGTGTATTAAGATATTCATTAAGATCTGACATCCAGGACAATTTACAATCACGGAGGGACACACACATATATATATATATATATATGAAAGTAAGAATACCTTTTAAGATATCACAACAATTTGGCTTTCATTAGAATGAATTTGGCTTTTATTAGAATGTATTTGGCTCTCATTACAAATGAATTTGGTTTTCATCAACATTACATGCATGTTTAAGATATAAAGACCGACACAGATTGGCATGTGTGAATTATTTTGATTGTGGGTCACACGCTGTATGGCTTCATGTGCATGTCGCAATATAAGTGACCAACACTGGCCTCTGTGACTCAGCAGAATCTAATATAGAAGGTCATCTGGTTCACCAGAGAATAATTGCTGTCTATAATCGAGAAAGTGATGTGAGCCAGATTTACATGATGAAGTGTTCTTTGAGAAGGCATCTGGGAGGGATGCTTGAGTGTGAACAACTAGCAGATATAGATGATATATTGGTACAAAGTAAAACACGCCTCACTCTCAAGATTAGACACATTCTTATCAAATCTTAAGATGATAGAATTAATATAAAAGAAAAACATATTGGTTTCAATTGGGAAATAATTACAGTCATGTCCCGTTGACTCTGAACTATTTCACGTCGCAATCCTTGCTTTTAAATTGAATATTTAGATATTATGTTGTTTATCTGACAAAACTCTTATGATGAACTCCTGACCGAAATGTTTTACCAAAGTATGGTAAAAAAGAGATTTTGATGATGGTATAGCGGGGTCTGGTTATTCTGCACCTACAAAAGTGTTATGAAGACACATTAATCAACCTATATTCCACCCTGTACTCTCCCAAGCTTGCTTCAAGCTTGATATTTAAAACCTCAGGCATCAAACAGGAAAGAGACCGTTATACGCGTTAGTTATCTGATCTACATTGCATTACAGATAATTTCATCCATTTGGTGATAACTTAGCTATTAACTCATGCCAATGGTTCTGAAGGAACATTAAATCAATAAGATTCGCTGATGAAGTATGAACTGTAACATATCAAAAACAGATATATTGAAAGTTATATTAAAACTTATATTAAATCATAACCACAAGACAGGAATAACAAAATGGTCGCTGACAATTTAGGTGGGATTCCTGTTGTAAGATGCATTGAAGTTCCATGAGCGTTTTGACCGCTTTTAGTCTCATCAGTAGTTGAATAAATTAACAAATTGGGCAAATTGTCCGCCTGACAATGGGTGGTCAACTGACCTCAGTTCAGACTGGTGATGGCGATGAGAAAGACAAGTTTCGGTTTGCATTTAAGGACTTGTATGTTTTCCTTTCTCCAAATATAGTAATGCAAAGATCATTCTAGTTCTATTTTCTGGAAAAATACGATAGTAAAACGATTATATTCCTTGCGTAAAAGGCGAGTTTTATTTTCACATTATTTTTTTAGAAATGAATTGTCTTATATGTTCCAGTGCACAAAGCCAATGTTAATATTCAAAATTATTCAAGTACTACATGGGAAAAATTCTCATACCTTAAAACACTGGACAAACTTACCTTTTTAACCTAAATTAACCTAAATTAACCCATATTCTGTAATCATACACCACAAGTACCTCTAAGAATACGTTCAATATGCGTCGTAAAGGGCAAATTATGCTTAAAATTATTCATAGATCTTCCATGATGCACAGAGAATTTACAGCACAACTACTTCATTGTGTTTCATTGCAGTATAGTACTTACTGCTTGATAATGTTTCATTGCAGCACATAGTTTGTACTGCTTCATAATGCCTCATTGCAATGTAGTAACCTAGTACCTTGTACCTAATACCTAGTACCTTGTTTACTGCTTCATAATGCTTCATTGCAGCACATATTGTTTACTGCTTCAAAATGCTTCATTGCAGCACAAATTGTTTACTGCTTCATAATGCTTCATTGCAGCACATATTGTTTACTGCTTCAAAATGCTTCATTGCAGCACATATTGTTTACTGCTTCAAAATGCTTCATTGCAGTAAATATTGTTTACTGCTTCATAATGTCTCATTGCAGCACATAGTGCTTACTGCTTCATAATGCTTCATTTCAGCACATAGTGTTTGCTGCATCATTCCATTGCTTCATTCTAGCACATAGTTCTTTCTGTTTGTAGGTTTGGGGTTTACATATTTGTCTTGTAACATTGTACTTAATATCTTGCATCTATTATCTCGTACCTAGTACCTTGTACCTAGTACCTTGTACCTAGTACCTTGTACCTTGTACCTAGTACCTTGTACCTAGTACCTTGTACCTAGTACCTTGTATCTAGTACCTTGTACCTAGTACCTTGTACCTAGTACTTTGTACCTAGTACCTTGTACCTAGTACTATGTACCTAGTACCTTGTACCTAGTACCTTGTACCTAGTACCTTGTACCTAGTACCTTGTACCTAGTACCTAGTACCTTGTACCTAGTACCTTGTACCTAGTACCTTGTACCTAGTACCTTGTACCTAGTACCTTGTACTTTAAACTTACTTTAATACTTTTAATACTTTAAACTTTAATCATGTGTTTCAAAATCACATCTGCAAGTTGTCTGCCAATCGTGTTACAAATCGACCATACTTGATGAAGCAGTGTTTAGATAAGGGGAGAAGGCTACTATATGCATGTACCTCATTAGGCACTTCATCAATCAACATTGCATCCTACATTAAAATACACGTTAATACCATACCATACATCGTTATTGCACCTGACTACATGTGGATTCTCCAGAAATGTACATACCAAGATAATTGGTTTTGGGTTAATTTGTTTTTCATAATTATTGTTATTGATACTATTTTAAAGATGATAATTTTTTCAGAATTTTCATGTGAAGTATAAAATCTAAACTTAGGCCGCTGTTTAGAAATTTCTCATGAAATCTCTGATGAGTCCCACATGAAAACACATGATGTAATCCCTATGTAATCACTGAGATTACCAGTGGGAAAATTAAATTGGGATGTCTTTTTTACTATAGATGATGCTCTTTAGTTCAGATGCTTTTCGTATTATTCTTTGACGATCTTTTTTATTTGTAAACATATAAATTCAAGAAGTGATATACATACTTTTGTTTAAACATTACCATCATCATACCAAAATAGCTATCTGGTAATAAGTAGGAAAGAGTAAATTAAAAATCCACAGCTCACCAGTCATGCATTCACTAGAATACAATAATGCCACACACAAGGACATTGCCCTTGTGGACCTCTCATAATGGATATCAACTGTCACGATATGTTATTGTTTCATAATGTTTATAATGAGGTGTTGTCAAATATAATGTAGCCAAATTCAATGGTTTTTTGCTTGAAAAAAAAAATAAAAATAGAAATAAAAAATACAAAAAATACTACTATGCTTTACAAATGTTTCTAGCTGTTCATCTTGTATATGTTGTGCTGTTCAGGATCAGCAGCACACATGTACTTGTACACAAATCAATTCTTGGAAATGGTGTCAATTCCTCTATTATTGATACAAAATAAGAATTTCTATGTATTAGAGAATATCAAATATTGCAATATTCTTTTTATGAAATAAAACCATGATCTGAATGTAGATATATGTCTAGTAAAACTACTGAGATGATTTGCCCACTATTTTAAGACGTATGACAGTCACCACACACCCAACTAATCTCTGCAAGCAAGTAATCCCAGCATGATGCCAGCTCATGTTTTTAATCTCCCTGACCAGACACTTTCCTTTTCATGTCAGGTATTTTGGCTCAAGGGAAAACCACGTTGTGTCATTACTTCCTAATAACAAAGCCTCTTCAACATTGCAACCCTCTATTTATACCTCTTCAACATTGCAACCTTCCATTCATACCTCTTCAATATTGCATCCTACATTTTATACCTCTTCAACATTGCAACCCTCTATTTATACCTCTTCAACATTGCAACCTTCCAATCATACCTCTTCAATATTGCATCCTACATTTTATACTTCTTCAACATTGCAACCCTCTATTTATACCTCTTCAACATTGCAACCTTCCAATCATACCTCTTCAATATTGCATCCTACATTTTATACTTCTTCAACATTGCAACCCTCTATTTATACCTCTTCAACATTGCAACCTTCCAATCATACCTCTTCAATATTGCATCCTACATTTTATACTTCTTCAACATTGCAACCCTCTATTTATACCTCTTCAACATCGCATCCTACTTGTCATACCTCTTCAACATCGCATCCTACTATTTACACCTCTTCGATATTGCATCCAGGCCATTGTAAATAACGACGTTCATGCCTGATTTGCCGATTACCAACTTATAACCTCAAGGGATATACACGTCCTAATTGTAGATAACCATGGCCTATCAATGTTGTAACCTGAGCTCACCAGAAGGTCTCTCACAATCTGTCCAAATCATCAGGTCTGTGATGTTTAATGATGCATTGGCTCAGCACTCACCATCTGGCCAGTATCAGGTAACAGAAAGATGTAGGCGGGAATGAGGTGAGATGTGTTGGCAAACACACAACAGGTTCCTTACATCAGATATCTATGGGAATCTAGGAATATATAAACTAAGGAAAAAATAATCACAGACAGACAACAACCAGTTTTATCAATATTAGCAGTCATTGCATAACAGTACCACATGTTCCTGTTATGTGCACACCAATATTTGGCAATAATGGCCACGTTCCTCATTGCCAAGATTCAGTGACCCTCCCCATATTGCGCCCAATAGACTTCCAGCCATAGGCCCCAGGTTAGAGATTTGGAGGCCCACAGTGCTGTAATCATACCCTAGACAGTGCTTGACCTTATGACCTCACATGTACAGTGTCTTTCAGAGTCTACATCACAATTTCATACAAATTGAGCCTCATTCTATTTAGGGCGAATAGGATCGCAGTACTGATATTTCCCATTTATAACTCAATGATCTTGAGAAGAATATTTCATATAATTTATGAACAGCATTCAAGCATCCAAGAACATTCTTACCCTTACCGTGCTTTACTGCCGATAATATAACCATCAGTGTATGAATTGCATTACTTTACAGAACCATAGAAAGGGGATAAGAATTTGAATACAACAATTTATTGATTTCTATGTTTAACCAATATGTACTTAAAATAGTATAGGTTATATATCTTTAAGTCAGATACCTTTCATCAGATAGGTATGAACTTATAGTTTTTTTCCACGTGAAAAGAAATTTGCATTTCTTATTTGGTTGAAGAGTGCCTAACATGTAAAGATATTTCATCTTAATGTGAAATAATGATATTATGCCCATAAATTCTGAACAAAGCCTTAACTTGATTGAGAAAAAAATAATCATTTTCGCGAATGAATTAATGTATCTTCCATGTATACATAATTGGAGGTCATTTATATTCAACATCACGCAATTGTAATAGATCTCATCTGTTGAAGGCGATATTATGTCTGAAAATAACGCTGATCGATTCCCCAGGGTTGAGAATTCTCCTTCAAGCCAAAAAGCCAAGAAAGAATGCTGATGTATCTAATAAATTATTTTTGTGTTATTACAGGTTGTCATGGAAACAGAAACTTTGGTGTTGGCCATGTTTATAAGCAGGCCGGATCACCCAGGGATATTTATGTAACAAGGAGAGAGGTGGCTTTGCATTACATGGGATAGAGAGTACAGAACCCTCAGGATATCACAAAGATTTGTGGAATAACTGTCAGTCATCACAACAGGAATGTCTGCAGATCCCTTAGGCTACAAATGCCATTTTCTTAATTAGAAATTGCGCTATCTACATTACATACAGCCAAAGGAGTTTGGGATAGCTTAGAGGTTTCCTTAGAAAAGAGATGCTCAAAGGAATTATCTATCTTGCACAGTGAGGATTTAAAGGATTCTTGGATGATATGAAATATTGAATTTTGTGGAAATGCTTTGTTGAGAAAGACTTTTGAGATAAAGATAAGAAAAATGACATCAGGAGGTTCCAGGATGTCGCCTTTATGGGTATTTGAGGTCATTTGTCTGAGCCTTATTTTAATGTGTGATGTCATCAGCGGCTATGCATCTTACGGTACGAGCACAGTCCGATGTCCGGTGATGCCGCCATGTTTCTGCGATCACGTTGGACCTCGTTATGTGCGGTCAAAGCGCATCGTCTGCGGCCAACTGGGACCTGCTTTTCCCCGGTTTATTCAAAACGATGATATCATGGACTGTGTAAGCCTCATGTACACAGGATTAAAACACATACCGCCAGAGGGCTTTGCAAATATCAAGACTGTTTATATTGACCTGCAGGGAAATAACTTTGGCAAGGGCATATCTGATAGGGCCTTTGCAGGGACAGGCAGAACACTAAGGGGCCTTAACCTGGCCTGGGCTAACATCACCCAACTGCCCCTCAAGGTGTTCAGAGGCATGCTGGAGCTGAGAAACCTGAGCCTGGCCGAGAACAGAATACACCACCTTTCCCACTTTATATTTCAGGATTTACGCAGTCTGGAGAGATTATCTCTGGCTGGTAATCGCCTGAGTTCTCTGCCTGCCACCATATTCCGCTTCCAGACTAATCTGCTCACTCTAGACCTTGGCTACTGCAGCTTAACTAACCTCCCCACTCACTTATTTGCCGGACTCTGGAATCTGAGAAAGCTGGATTTGAGGGGAAATCGCATACATGAAATGACCCCAGGGTTATTTGAGGATCTCTGGTCTATGGAATCTCTTCTTTTAAGTCATAATCTGATGAGCAGATTAGAGGCTGGTTGTTTCAGGGGCCTCTCTAATCTTGAGAGGCTGGAACTCAAGGAAAGCGCCTTGGAGTCTATAGAGGCTGGGGTGTTTGCTGACACAGAGAAATTATCTACCCTGGATCTGGGCGATAATAAGCTGGGGGTGATAGGGGAAGGGGTATTGAATATACCCAGTCTGGAATGGCTTTCATTGGATGGCAATGGATTATCAGGTTTGCCCCCAGATATAGGTCAGATGACATCATTGCTCTATCTTGATATCTCCTATAACTCCATCACTACACTTGACAGGTGCATCTTTGAAAAACTGAGAGGTATAGAACTGATGAACATGAGACAAAATCCTGTTCATTGCAGTTGTTCAATATTTTGGCTGAGAACTTTGCAGATGAGATTGTTGCGGCACTGGGACAATGCCCGGATGATACCATTTGTTCCCGCCAACTGCGCCACTCCGGCCAATATGGCGGGAATAGGAGTTACAAGCTGGCTGGATATCACGTGTTTGAGAAGCAATAGACATCTACCCAAATGTCCCCAGAGAAGAGGTCACTAGAATAGACACGTGACATTATGAAATTAACATAAAGAACATAGGTTACTGAAAATGATGACTGAAATTAACGTGAAATTAATTAAGGTGAAATTAGCATATAAAAAAGAGTTCAATAAATGAAAAGTGGTGAGTTAATATTTTGAAGTAAAATAGAGCTCACCAGATATGACAAGTGGTAAAGTAAAGTACATAACGAATAGGGCTGAAGAGAAATGGCAATTGACAAGGTGAAACTGGCATCTACTCAAAATCGGCCAAAGTAGCGTAAACTAGTAATAGCAAAAGCCAAAGTAAAATTGACATCTGCCCAAATGTGTCCGTAATCGAGGTACCAAGCAAAGTCTAGCTGTGAATAGAAGTAAGTTATAAATGTATATACATAAAATTGTAAAGGATGACAAAGTTCTTATATTCGGTGTCTAGATGGCCTCGTGATAGACGTGAAAATAGGAAGTGAGACTATGCTGAGTTCAGCATTAGATATAAATAAAGTTACCATGTGACAAACCTAATAACAAATATTTAATATGTAGCTTAATCCTTTAGACAAGATGTGTATGTTAGTCAAATTGAATGTAAATTAACAGAGATTATAGTGTACATAGATTTCAACAAATCAAATTAAGGATAAAACTCACCTTAAGTAGACTTTATACGTGAAAACTTGCTTTTTCAACAAGGTATAGATAAATAATCAAATTTGAAGAATGAAAAAAAAATATGGTAGATCTAGTCAACGTATGGTCTATATGTTATGTATATAATTGTAACCAGATAAAATGATAAATAAAGGAATAAATGAAAATATCTTTGCACAAGGACAATCAATTTCTACTCTGCATTACACAGGGAGTATCCAATTACTACCTCTGCCGCCAATACCCTGTTTTTGATCTCATTTAAAGTTTGGAAATCCCCCAGTCATAAATACTTGCCTTGCTCACAAAGATTTCAACCAATCTGCATTGACCTCAGGCAGCCAGAGCGACATCTACTGCCATCACTACTTTTATATAGGTTAATATTAGTATATAGGACAGAGACAGATAGGGGCTGGGGACTTTCACTCTCTGGCAACCTGTGCATTGACCAGCATTAAGTCACAAACTGTAACCAGGTTTCTAGCACCTATACTGACCAATCAGTACAACTGCCAGTACAAAACAAATCCATTTATTTTCTTTCGCGAATGAGTTGACAACCAGATTTGTCTGAATACTGATGACTTGCGGTTGATACTGTGCGCACCTTTATAGCTTTGGTGGCAGGGACTGATATGACAGAGAAGTCCTGCTATGGAGGTTATCAATCCCTTACAAATTGGCAAAATGGAAAATGGGCACATATTAACAATAGACACTCTTTACTGTACAGGGTCGTAGTAAACACACTATGCAGTAACAATATCATATAGTTCTTCATTTAAGACCATTTTAAGGGGCAATATATTCACTTAAATTTGATTCACTCTGCAGTAACAATATCGTAGAGTTCATTTTTTAAAACCATTTTAAGCAATATATTCATTTAAATTTGATTAATAAATTATGATTATATTTCTGGAAAGACCACTTAATCTAAAAATTCATTATGGAGCCTTTTTCATTTAAAATTCGTGATCACCTCCTAGATTAGATTGAAAATTCATCTCAAATTTATGACAAAATGTAGCGTGAGATTTTAGGCAAAACCGATTCTCACAAAAACCTCAGAAATAATGCTTTGAGATTAAGGTTTCTCATGATAACTTAATGGAGAGCACAAAGAAGTGTGGACAAATTTGCCGGATGTAGCCTTGTGCATGACGGGTTCATAACTATGACACAGATCACGTGATATCATTCCAAATATAACATCAATGTACCAGAAACGCTGCACACGTAGCAAAGCTCAATTGGGCATCATCGACTGATGACGCATAACAATTTAAGATTCTGCGCACTGATCATGGACTGCATTCTGGCTGCTAAATAAAATAGGTAAATCTTGCTGCCAAATTCTCAAGAAGAAGAAATTCTTTGAAAAACAAATAATGCTGTGCTGATTTTTCATTACAAGTATCAAAATTATTTCAGACAATTAAGTTAATAAATCATATATATATAATAAATCATATATAAATATATATATATATATATATATATATATATATATATATATATATATTTATATATGATTTATTATATATATATGATATATATAAATAATTATTTTAACAATTGTTGATTTTTATAGTGTTGGCACCAAAATTAGGCTGCCATGTGCGCACAAACTGATGATATAGTTGTAGAAAGGTTTAAGGTTGACACTGATAGTATACATGTGCCTGTTTTATC
Source organism: Amphiduros pacificus (assembly GCA_949316495.1). Classification (NCBI taxonomy): domain Eukaryota; kingdom Metazoa; phylum Annelida; class Polychaeta; order Phyllodocida; family Hesionidae; genus Amphiduros; species Amphiduros pacificus. Next base: position 35,457,424 of record OX439001.1, read on the forward strand.
GCGATCTGTGATGAATACGTTATTCTGAATAATTTCTCTCTCCATAAACAGATATAATTTGTTCTCTACGGTCTCCACGAAGCATACCTCATTAATGTTGGGACAGCATCACCTGGACATTTAATGTAATTCTAATTACTGGACTTGTGTGGCTGGTTTGACAACTATTGAACACCCCAGGGACATTACAGATAATAGCTTTCAAATCACGTAGATTCGCTTATTGATTGATATCACAACAGAAAAGGGGCAATGGTTACTGTTGCCTGAAAGAAAATTACGCTTATATCACCACCCAGGTGTTACATCATTCAGGGGCCCTCTATACATCCACCCAGGTGTGACATCATTCAGGGGCCCTCTATACTTCCACCCAGGTGTGACATCATTCAGGGGCCCTCTATACTTCCACCCAGGTGTGACATCATTCAGGGGCCCTCTATACTTCCACCCAGGTGTGACATCATTCAGGGGCCCTCTATACTTCCACCCAGGTGTGACATCATTCAGGGGCCCTCTATACTTCCACCCAGGTGTGACATCATTCAGGGGCCCTCTATACTTCCACCCAGGTGTGACATCATTCAGGGGCCCTCTATACTTCCACCCAGGTGTGACATCATTCAGGGGCCCTCTATACTTCCACCCAAGTGTGACTTCATTCAGGGGCCCTCTATACTTCCAACCTGGTGTGACATCATTCAGGGGCCCTCTATACTTCCACCCAGGTGTGACATCATTCAGGGGCCCTCTATACTACCACCCAAGTGTGACTTCATTCAGGGGCCCTCTATACTTCCAACCTAGTGTGACATCATTCAGGGGCCCTGAATGGGGCCCTGAATATATATATATATATATATATATATATATATATATATATATATATATATATATATATATATATATATATATATATATATATATATATATATATATATATATATATATATATATATATATATATATATATATATAGCACGCATGAAAATTGTCTTCTAGAAGTCCCTGTGCATCTCTGACGGGTAACCTACATATGACATGAACATGAGAAAACAACAGAACCATCAAAGTTTATGTGAAGAGTAAAAGAGTTTTCACACCTCTGTGTATTAAAGAGGTATATACTCTACATGAAAAAAGCTATTTATGTGATCTATCACATATATACAAAAGCTTGTTTAAGGAGTGTTTAAGATTACTGTCTGAGTGTATTAGATATCTCATACATCTGATCCGACACAACAACCATTCAGGTCGCTCAGTGCCCAAAAACAGTAAAAACATAATTTTTGACTGGAGTAGATATGTGACACACTTTTCATTTTATTTGTTTTGCATTAGAGACATTTTCAGCAGTTTCATCGGGGATTCAAACCCTGGACCTTTAGTATGGGAGACAGATGTCCTACCAACTAAGCGACGTCCCACCGGTCGTATGTTAACAATCCTCCCAGAACAGAACTCTAATAAAATCATTCTCAATATATTAGTCACAGATATAATAAATAAGTATAACTTGTTCAATGACTTTTATAAAAAAGAGTTCCACGCTTTATTATAAAATTCTATTTAGCATAAAGCCATATTTAGCATAAAGCCCTATTTATCACAGAGCCCTATTTATCGTAGAGCCCTATCTCGTAAAAGATGATAATATTACATCAGTATCTATAAGACTAAATAATGTATGTATCACATTTAAAATAGGGTCCTTATAAGATCAAAATCGATATATTCAACTATTTTTAACAGCCAAAGCCCTTTGACAACCAATAAACACCCTGGCCCTTGTTCATATTTAAGAAGATGTCTAAGTGTCAAATGACAATGACCTTTTCGTAATCGATTTGAAACATATTCTTCTATGCTAATTCTATGCTAGTTCAACAGGAATAACTTCATGTTACTTGATAAAAATGGGTGTATTCCAAAGTAGTTGCAGCGCGAGTGTATTTACAGGGATTGTGGTGGAGGCAAAATAATATGACAGCGGTAGCTTTGAAGGCGGTATGCTTTGAAAACATTAAAACATTTTGGCTGTTTGGTTGACATGAGGAGTTTTGAGTGAAGGTAGGAGGTAGGTATGCTAATCTTTTATCTTGCACTATCCATTTGGGCCTCATAAATTATGTTATATTAAGCAGTGTCATGACGTATTTATCCAAAAATGAATATACCTGATATATTGGAGGTGAGCAGTCATGTGGAATTTAAAAGATGAATGTAAGAGAGCAGCAGAAGCATTCACTTGTATTGTTTTAGCGTCAAAATCATTTGTGATAACTATAGCCAAGCTATATAAAAGAACCAAAAACATGGTGGCTGTAAGTTTGTTGAATATAGCATCAACATGACGTGTACTCCCCTTAAGAGAGATCAAGCACTTTCTCAACCAACATTCGGCCATCTTGATTTCTGTTATGAGTGAACTCATTGAGTACATATCAACACATTAACTCCCTATGAAATTAACATCCTACCGGACTACTTTCCATATGACTTCTCCAGAAAAATGTGCACCACTCCAGTAACTGATTTTCTTTGGCTAATTTCAATTTTCTGTTTTATGTGTTCGAGTTAAATATATAAAATGTGTATGGACATTATATGACACACCTCATATTCAATATAAATTATTACATGCTAACCTTATATACCTACCTACAGAGAATCAACTAGAAAATGGTTAGATTTAAATGAGAGATGAGTTATAGATATCTGTTTCTTTTTATCGATTTGCATTACTATTGATATCATCTTAGACAAGCATATTTTTGGAAAATTTTACTGTATAAATTTTATTTAGGCTGTTGTGTGAAATAACGGAATATCCCTTTATAAAAATAACTTGATCAATTGATAAAGATGTTGACTATTTGTGTGATTTACCAGTGAGAGGGTCAAATCATACTAATCAACATGGCTCAGTGGGTAAGACATCTGTCTCCCATGCTAAAGGTCTGGGGTTCGATTCCCACCGGGAACAATATATTTTTTTTTATTCATGCTGAAACTGAAATCTTCATTTTGAAGTTTTATTTTCGCAACATGCACATCAGAACATATAGAATTGAAACATTTTTTATTTTGATAGAAATTATAAAAAATAATGATGATACAATAAACAAAGGTGAAATCTAAAAAGATGAAATCTTCATGTTGGGGTCTTTTGAGAGCAGAATGAAAGTCAGAGCACATAAAATGTGTTTTTTGTTTTTGTTTTTGTTTTTTTTGGGGGGGGGGGGCAAATGGAGAAAATACCAAAAAAATAAATAAAATGTCTTTATTAGCAAAGAAATGGAACGATTTCAATTTTCATACAATGCTGTGACTCCAAGTTTTCTACAGGACTGACACAGGGTGATACATGGCTCAGTGGTTAAGATGGCTGTCTTCTATGCTAAAGGTCCAGGGTTCGAATCCTGGTTGGGAAAGGTATGATTTTTATGCTGAAGGTGAAATCTTAATATTGGGGTTCTGTTTGAGTGATATGTACTTCAGGAGACATAAATTGATTTGTTTATTGCAAATGCAGAAGAATATAAAATAATAGAAATGATTTGATACCCCCCAAAAAATGAAATCTTTATATTGGAGTTCTTATTGAGTAATTTGCAGAAGAAAATAATTTTTATTATTTTATTTTGCAAACATAGACAATATGAATAATACTGACTTTATATAGTGAACAAATATAAAATCTTCATACTGGGGTAATATTTGAGCAATATGCATGTCAGAACATATAGAATTGAATATGTTTTTTGCCAACATAGAAAATATAAAAAATAGTAATTATATGCAGAAAACAAATATGAAATCTTCATATTCCAATTTTATTTCAGTTTAGAAAAAAAGAATTGGATCCAATGAAACATGGATCCAATTTCAAGAATTTATAATAGACTTCAAGTAAGTTGATCAAGAGGCCAACCTTGAGCATCTCTGAATAAATCCAGTGCGATGCAATAGTTCCCAATGTTTCAGCATTATTATATGTCTCACAGGTCTGATGATATGCTTTGACCTTTTCTCATGGCAGGATTGCTCACTCAACATTTAGCCTGGATCCACATTTAAAAATAAACATGGACTGTACCTATCTAAGGTGTTGTTAGAATTCATCAACACTTAAAACATACCTGCAAACAATGCTCATTCTTAAATACATTCAATCAGATTGGTATATTATATATTCCAAAACAATTTTCAAGATCTTCAAAATGTGTAGTTGTCAATATTTGACCATATCAGTCACTGACAGGATGGAAATCAACAGGTCACATGTCACCTGTATGTGCATTTCTCTGTTGTCCAGTGAGATCAGCCAACAATGCATGTACTCATATGTGCAAAGATCACCTCTTGGAAATGGTGTCTACCTCCAAAATAGTTCTCTAGTTTCACAGTTGATTAAACACTACTAACAATATAGAATTAGAATTTCTATATTTGAAATAAATTCAAATATTGCAATCATTATTTTAATTGTCAAATAAAACCACAATTTGAATAAGAAACATGTGTAGTAATAATGCTCAGATGTGTGTACAGTGATTTGCCCACTATTTTTGACATGTGAAAGTGACTACACACCCCACTAATCTGAGTACTAATCTCAGTAAGCAAGTGTTCCCAGCAGGACGCCAGCTCATATTTTTAATCTCTACCTACGGTACCCTTACCTGAGACTTTCCTCTTTTTGTCAGGTATGTTGGCTTAAGGGAAAAACACGTAATGAAAATTTCTATGTGGCCAAACACATAATTGATAGGACATGTGATCAAGCATAGAATACTACTGTGGACCCTTTCTAAATGTTTTTTTTCATCAGTTTTTGGCAATTCTGATAGATAATATGTTCCGCCTTTTTTCTGTCCAATATCAAGCAAATTGATTCAGTGGATGTCACAAGTTGAGTATGAATTATATAATGATTGTTTCCTTCCTATCCATATTATTGATGACATGTTCTCTAAAAATGATATGAAAAAACAGGAAATTGTGAAGGTATTTTACAAAGTTTATACTGTACATCTCTTTATTTACAAAGTTGTAAAACGAAGTTTGAGATTTTGGCACATGCTATGACATAGGAAAGCACGATGTTTTTTTATTTCCTTGAGGGAATATGCAAACTTTGAAAGGAATCTAATTGATATGGCATGACGTTTTTGTCAAAGCAAATATAGCTGACTTAAGGTAGGGAACTTTTGGGTGGAATTAAAAAATTGCAAGAGAGAGAGTGGCAGAATTAATCTAAATCTTTTGTTTTAGCGTCAAAATCAGTTGTGATCGCTGTAGCCAAACTGAGAAATCTATAAAAACATGGTGGCTGAAAATTGTTGAAAATTTGCACTTTTAAACACTTCGATTTGACTGGTCAAGTTGTTTTCGTAAAAAACATGAAAAACATTTCTGCAATGTTTTGACTTCTGAAAATCATTCAAGTACAGCAAGTAGTGATTTGAAAAAGATTTGTGCAAATTAATATGATAATGAAAAGTAAAGTTATGCAATAATCTCGTGGGATAAGCCTGAGAATTTCCGATACTTGGCCAAAAAAGCTTGATCAAACACTACAATTCTCTACTCACCCTTTCCAATCATAGTGCAAAAGTGCCACCAGGTGGCAGAATAGCCTAAAGATGGCCGGCAAACTTATGACATGAGGAGAAAATGCAATGACAATCCATGGACTTTTGAGCTGAAATCTTAATCATTGAGCGCCTGAAGGTAAAACAAGCGCGAGAGAAAATATATCTTATAATGACAAAACTATGGCGCTTCAGGACCAAGATTCGTTCGACGAAGTATGATCCAGATATTGTGGTGGAAATCAGCTTATTCTACTGCCCTCTGGTGTTAAGCTGTGTTTTCAAAACGAGACCAGGGATTCCCTTCAGATAGGGATTCCCTGACCTATATAACAGAAGTTGCCTGAAGGTAAACATTTTCACAGCACTTTAAAAGTAGCATTGTACACAAACTTGTTCATTGAATGAATATAATACTGTCAGAAAGTATGGCGAAAGGGAGACAATGATATAATGAACAGCTTGTTATGTGTTTAAGCACATCATATATGTCTCCAAATGAACATAAACGTAACATACATATTGCTGTAATACTTGTCATACTGGTATTCTAACTAGCACAAATCAACACAACGATCCTGAATCAACAAACCACACGCATTTTCTCAGTGCTGAATTTGAAAGAATCGGTAAATCCTAAAAGACAGACTTGACAGTGATTTATATTTGGTGATATTATTTATCAGAACACACAAATACAATAACTGCAAGAATGGCATAACATATTTATCACCTCACTATGCTCAGCGTATATGAAATAAATAATTAAAATATGTGTAAATGTTGGGGATGTATATGCTGTTCGATGCCTGTACATTTGCTCAATTATTTAGTCACTGCAGTGTTAACAGTTTCCCCAGATGATTATATGCATTACAGAACAATTAAGCGGCTGGGAGTTGATGCGATGCCTGATGTTTGGCGTCTCATTGGCAGACAATGTTGAGGCTGCGTCGGCGGCGTCTGCTACGACGTGGGTGCTGTCTTGGCTGTGGACTTGTTTTCATCTATCTCTTCATCACCATTTTAATGCTATATCTTGACAATAAATGCTCTAATGAAGAATCCGAAGCCATCCTACTTTCCCTGGTCGGTATTTCTCGCGTTTGTATTGTAATAATTGATGCATAACTAATAAATTGTGACACGATTGGTTTATGATCCTAAATCAACAACATCTTTGTGCAGATACAAATATGATATTACAAATACAAAAGTACAAATATGATATTAAACATATGTTATACTTTATATATATATTGATTTAATATTTCTTTTTTTTATCACTAATCTATAATTGGTAACTAAAGTATCCAACATTATTTCTTGGCATGTTTACAAATTACATGCATATAAATATCACATAAATAAATTCATTTTCAGATCCTACCTGTTACTGTTCTGTTGTATTTAAAGAAAGAAAATGTTTTTTTTCTTCAAATTAATAACGTTATTAACATGATATAGATGTTCCTTTTTTAGTGTGAAGCTTATTCAAGGGACGATGTGGAAGGGAACCTGTGCAAGGCCTTATGTGAAGATCATCAGATCAAATATAAAATGTGCAAAAACTATAAGGAGGGCAAGAAGATCATTGTTGCTGACTGGACAGACAAACAGATTATACTCAAATCTAAAAAAGCGTTTATCAAGGAATATGATAGCATAGGCTTCGCTGTGAAATCTCTGGCAGAGGAGAATATGCCAAGTGAAAGGGAGTTTGTTAGGATGGTGGCCGACTCTGTCAAGTTTAACCTCAACGTAGCCGTCGCAGAAGACTCTAGTGTTTTGTCCAAAGTATGGTTCTTGGATTTTAAACAATTCCTTGCCAATCCAGTTTCCAAAAAGGCAGCCATGCAGAGTATTTGGAGTTTGGTACAGCAAGATGAGTATTTGCTGATGAAAGTGTTGGAGGGTAATAAGTATATACCAACCCTGCATGGAACATGTGGGCATTTCTATGCCATGGAGTACCTGCCCCCTGGCGGCCTCCTCGATACTGGCTTCTCATCTCTAACCCGCCTCCAGCATGATGCCTCGTGGAAGGACCACGTCATATTAGCAGTCTTCATTCTTGAGCTACTCAAATCTTTTGAGGAAGAATTCCATGAAATTCTGCATATCTGTGATATTAAGGGTGAAAACTTTGGTCTGACACCAGATGGCTCCGTGAAGCTAATTGATGCGGATATGGTGTTTTTTGATAGCAAATTGAACTCTTTATTATCTGGTATTGGTACAAACTGTTCTTCAGACGAGGAATGCCATTTCTTTGATTGCCATTCTGAATGCAATACAATAAATGGCCAATGTTTACCACACCGAAACAACAATAACCTGCAGGTAAGCATGATTATATAATTCACAACACCTGCAGAACGTATATTAACGGATTTGATTAACAGATTAAAAGTAATATATCAAGAAAAACGTGAAGACTTCATTGCCAATACAATGTAGCATTAAAATTGTATTTTCATGAATATAATATGATTGAAGGCTGATAGTTTGCTGTCTCACTATATTAGGTGGTATGCCAGTATATATTCAAGGGAGGATTGAGGAATGTGTACCACGGTCTCCTGCACGACCCACCATATTATATGAAACAGGACCTGAGCAGTGTCCTTGAGCAGTGTGCTCACCCTGAGCAGAGTAATCAGCCCAAGCATCGCATGGTAAAGCCCACCTTTCACCGCCTCTACAACCTGCTCACTGGCCATTTGTACAATGACCTACTTGTGCTCAACACCATGGCCAGATCCAGTGAGCAGTAAAAAAAGGCAATGACCATCTATACAGTGACCTTCTGTAGTGACCTACTTGTCCTAAACACCGTGGCCAGATCCAGTGAGCAGTTAAAAAAGGCAATGACCATCTATACAGTGACCTTCTGTAGTGACCTACTTGTGCTCAACACCATGGTCAGATCCAGTGAGCAGTAAAAAAAGGCAATGACCATCTATACAGTGACCTTCTGTAGTGACCTACTTGTCCTAAACACCATGGCCAGATCCAGTGAGCAGTTAAAAAGGCGTTGACCATCTATAGAGTGACTTTCTACAGTGAGCTACTTGTCCTCAACACCATGGCCAGATCCAGTGAGCAGAAAAAAGGCAGTCAGGCCTTGACATAAAGAGAACTCTGTTGGTTGTCCGGTTGGGCCACCAGAGCATGAGAAGTGGTGCCTCAAAGTTTCTATGGATAATAGCATGTTAAAGAGCATTATATACAGGGTTGTACAGTGACTTGTGTCTTAGTGGGGTTACTTGTCCCAATCACAATTGACAAGTCCATTGATTGTGATATGAGACAAATATCTATCAAAGATTAGAATAAAATCAAGATTTGGACCAAAAATCAAGATAAAAGACTAAAAATATGGTTGCCAACCGGGTCACTACAACAGAGCATTCACTACACCAAACAGAGGATCTGGTAGTCCCGGGCCACCAGTGCAGTGCATGTGTCAAGGCCTGGGCAGAGACCATCTATACACTGAGTATTTCTACTCAGCACTGTGGGCAGAACCAGTGAGCAGTAAAAAAGACAACGCCCTCCATACAATGACTACCTTTTGCTCAAGATAACCTACTTCAATAAATCATAATATTTGAAAGGTTTTATAAAGAGGGAATGATATCTCAATACCATTATGTGTGATATTATACTGTGTTCACTGTTATATGGTCAGGAAAAAGAAAGCCCAATTGTTTATCATTATTTTTATGGATTATGGAATGCAACCTTGATCATTTACTCAAACATTGATCTGACCAGTTTTTAAAATTGATTTTGGCCTATTGTAATCGGGTTTTCTGTGCAATACAGGTTTTGACACCTACTTCGAAATTATAATTGTCGGAGTATCCTAGAAAGGCCAGCAGTAGAAAAACCACAGCGCATTTACAATAGCCAAAGGTGAAAATTAGGTGTTTTTTTTCACAACAATCAGTACATGTTTTTACTATTTTTAATAATCATTACTTTATGCATCTATAAATGGATGTCCTTTTGCCTTTTCTGTTGTCTTATATATTGTGAGCCACAGATATTTTCTTCTTTCAAGTAGCATTTTCACCAAACGTATTTTACTAAACTTGAGAGGCTTTTGGCGATGAAAACTGAGAAGATTTAAAAGAATAGAATCATGAAATGATTGTATGTATTGAGTTTTCCAGTTCAATATTCCATATCAAACTATGGAAATATGAATGGCAAGAGATCTAAACAAATAAGGGTGCTGAGAAATGAAGTACCTCACAATGACATGCTAACAAATACTCTTACTTTCTAATTATTGTGATAAAAGCAACATATATTCCCCAGATCATATTATAGCTTTGAATAACTCTAATAATGTCTGTCATCTGAATGTATGGTATTGCCTTTTGCCTTATACTTTGATTCCGTTACAACGAACAGAACACAGAACACAATGTGCCCATGTTTTGCATTGGATAATATTATTCTTATCAAATCTGCACCAACATGTGTGTTCAATTTATATTTTTACAGTAATCACCACACCAGTAAACTTTTATACCTTATAGGAAGATGTGTTATTGTATAACAATATTATCTGGAACGGTTTTAATATGTATTTTTGTTACTGTGTTTGTCTCCTGCATAAAATGAACTAAAATAAAAAATAATTTCTTGCATTGAGTTTCATGTTATTCAATTCACAGTATGCCACTATAGGTCTTACCAACTGAGCTTCGTACCACCACCACCCTTTGCCACTGTTTGACTGGGACATTAGCACATGTTTGTCAAGTCAAAGCACATGGGGAACTTTATGAAATTGTTTATTGCTGATAAGGCCGATATAAATTAACCTTTGCATTTTTTCCTGATTTTTTAATATTGATAAAACACGAGGAAGATAGCCATAGAATCCAGTGAGTAAAGTGCCACCTGGTGGAAATTGGATTTTCATTTTTATTTTCTTCCCTTTAAAATCATCTGTGTTGCTGGTGATGCTAATTTGGGAAAAGTTGTTAATGGTGCTTTTTTTCTGCAATGCCAAACAAAACTGACATAGATATTGTCAAATCTGACATAATATACTCTATGCACTTTATTTTCAAGGGGCAAATATCAATATCTCCCCATCAATTTATAGGCCCATACCTTCTTTTCTGCTCACAATAGTTTTATCCTCTTCTGTTCAGAGCATCCGTATCGTTTTCCATTTGATATAAATGTTTCCATTTTTCCGCCATGCTTCACCCACCCTTGAATGATTGATGACCTTTGTCTTCACTGAATATTCCGGATGTTTTTATCAAGTTGAGCGATACATCTTGCTTAATTTGACAATATACTTTAGCTTGTCAATAACATTGCCGTTAGCATTACAGTAGCACCAAACAGTTTCTACCAATTATCATGTTTTTGCACAAATAGGATACAATAAACAATCTAATAGATAGTTGAGAAATAGAAAGTTTCTTCCTTTACATTCTTAATAAGCTAATATTGAAATATAATTATTCTTGGTTTAAAAAGAAAACATTTCCTGATATTAGATAAATGTCGCCTTTAAAGAAAATGGGTCCTTAACAACACTCATCTAAAGTGCGTAAATCTAATTAATGAATAAATTGTTTTCTTGGTTTAATATTGATATATCTTTCTTCCATGGTGATATATTCAGTTCCACGCTTTTTATGTTGAAAATTAATCGCTGTGTGCAAATACATTAACCCCATTTCCCTTCTTTTATGGTAAAGTTGATAAGCCCCAAGGTCAATGTCCTTACCCGATAGAGACCCCGTATGCCTCTCCTCAAGTAAACTCCTAGACTATCATTAACAATAATGTTCATGAAACTTGTGTTCTTACAAACTTCGTAGACAAATGTAGACATGGTAGCCAAATTAGGGGTCATAGAGGGTTTAGACCTTACGATGAGGACTTTCCACAAAGGAGTTGGAATCACCTTATGAAGCCCCAGAGAATCCATTTCATAGACCAAAGTGTATTGCAAGATGCAAGATGTGCACATTGCCAAGGAATTGATAGACATCGGCCAGACAGCTTGATAGTATCTGCTTGGGAGAATGATAAGTTATGATTACTTTGTGATAATGTCTTCGTTCTGACAAGGAAATATTCACTGGAACGCACCAGGGATAAATACATGGTAACATTACCTGATAAAATTACATGGTAGCATTTACGTAATAACATTACATAGTAACATTACGTGATATGACACATGACATGACATGGTAACATTAAATAGTCACATGATAGCATTATAAGGTGACGTTACAAGGTAACATTACATAGTTACATGCAATGGTAACATTATGTGATACAGTCATATGGTAACATTATGTGATAGCATTACACGGTAACATTACATAGTCACATAACATGGTAACATTATGTGATAGCATTACATTGTAACATTACATAGTCACATGACATGGTAACATTACGTGATAGCATTACATGGTAACATTACATAGTCACATGATATGGTAACATTATGTGATAACATTACACGGTAACATTACGTGATAGCATTACAAGGCAACATTACATAGATACATTACAAGGTAACATTATGTGATGGCATTACAAGGTAACATTACATAGTCACCTGACATGGTAACATTACGTGATAACATTATAACGTGACATTACATAGATACATGACATGGTAACATTACGTGATAGCATTACAAGGTAACATTACATAGTCACCTGACATGGTAACATTACGTGATAACATTATAACGTGACATTACATAGATACATGACATGGTAACATTATGTGATAACTTTACATGTGACACAACATAGTCACATGCCGTGCACGATAGCATTACATTGTCACATCACTTGGTAACACTATATGATATACTATATCTTCTCAGTTTCTCGGGTTTGAGCGTGTCAGGGTTACAGCTAAGGTATGGTGGTTTATCATCATAAGTCAATATAAAAGCAAGAGATCAAGCATGATGATGGGTCGTTTGTTGTTGCTTTCAAGAAACTATGCGGTGGTTTAACCAAACAGGTTTCGATGGATTTAGTTTCATCAGAGGTTTAATCCACTGCACCAGAAGAAAATCGCGCTATATACTATATACTATTATGGGGGTTAGTTATTATGCACATACAAGGGTTCATCGTTACATTGTATTTATTTGCAATTATATGATGGTTTTCACCCAATTTATCATCAGACGTCATTTGGCATACTCAGGTCCACCCTGAATGGGGGTATTTTGAAACTTTTAAATAAAAGGTGAAAGAATAAATTAATTACTCAATTATTTAAGTAAAGAGCTCAATCATTTTGATATAAACTTTTATCTTCTTTGGATGCAATTGTGAACACAAGTTGTGATGAGCAAAAGAGGAAGATAAAGTGGATGGTTTATAAGAGAAGATTTCATTTAAATCTGAAAATTGTTTTTCATTTGAAGCTTGACGATGGGTCGTTTGTTGATAAATCTAGTTGATAAACATAATCGTGGAATTGAAGTTGTTTTAACGTTATAAGACATTATTTCAAAAAGCTGTATAAAACATATTGTATTTGATTTCAACGTTCAATGCACGTACACATGTTGAAAAAGGTATGTGATAATGTAAAGAAACAATCCTGTTACTCTTCGAAAAGAGTAGGCCATTGAGTCCATTATGCAGGCGTCTGTATTGTGCTAAATGATTCATTTTTACAATGGCTCAACTGTTTTTAATTGGCAGTGAAATATATTTAAAATTAATGAAATACAAATATATCTTATACTACGTTGGCTAATTTGAATTGTTCGTGGCATGCTTTTCTCTTTTATGGGAAGTTGAAACATTCACTGGGGGCAGTCCCTTCTGTTAAGAAGCGTTTGTTCAGTGTTATTATCTTTTAAGATGCAATCAATACTGACATTCTGACATATACGTTAACAGGGAGAAATATGATAATATACCAGTTGAATTCACATTGAACTGTTTCATTTCTGTGGATCTCAATACTCTGTATAATGTTGTGTCTTATCTTGACTTTGTGTCCCAATATCCTTTAACTTAGGAGGTGGAAACTTCCATGCTTTATCTAATTATCGTCAAAGACTGGGTGAATGTAAGCAGGTCATTCAAGATTGAGCTTTTGTAATCTTTCTTCAGACCCATCATGTCAGCATGAATGCACAGCATCATCAAAGGTTCGGAACTCGATAGAGGTGAATAAATGAGGCAGGTGGTGCCATCTATCGGAAGGGTTATCATCGAGTGTTATGAGCACCAGCACCCTGCCATCCTCTCCGCATGGTTTTAATGCGACACCGGCCCAGTTGATAAACAGGTGAACAGGTGCCTTACTAACTTAGTCCAGTAATGATTTTATTTTCAATTACTTTGTTTAAGCAACTGTTATTTTGAATTACATATGCGCATGAAGGGGCACAAACTCCTTGGCACCAAGGGTTATCAAATTAGTATGGATTCATTTTTAACATGCACCGAGAGCAAAATATATAAGGTTTTTATTTCTGTGTCCTGACATCAAATCTTAAGTTGTACGTCTTTGAAATATGCATTCCTTTTTAACATGCACCGAGATCCAAGTATATAAGGTTTTGTACTTTGAGTCCTGACAAATCAAATCTTTAGATGCGCCTCTTTGTTCCTTTTTGGTTCCTCAGATATTCCATCTAGACTGTTTAGAGAGCTGATATTTTAATTTCCTCTTGCCATATATATTCTAAATCATGGTAAAAGAGGTGCCAGAAAGCATTAGATCTGATTGTGTTGCGGCATATACTGATTGGGGAGATGATTTTCCTATTATACTGCAATTATACCAAGCAGTGGGAAGAGTATAGCTTCATTATGCTCATCAATCATATAAAAATATATTAAAATCTTGTGGCTGCAGTCAACGACCGAAACTCTACCTTGGTGACTTTCACACTTCACCTGCAGATGACTTACCACTTGTATGCAATTGTGAAAAGCTGCATTAATATGCAACAAAGGATTCAGAAAATTCAATTTATGATAATACTTTTCACTATAAGTATGTTGCCAACTTTTGGCATTTGCAAAAAAGAATCATTGACAGCTTTAGAATATAATTGCCCAGTTTGGTTGATCAAGCTGGAGTTAAAGCTTGAACAAACAGCATTATTTACCCCTGTTATGAGAATTATATTATTAGAAGTGTATGGGACACTCCTGGCTATATAAGCAGGTGTTCAGCGCAGTTTCTCTGCTGCTCTCACTGTTCTCTTCTTTAATTCTGATTATTGGAAAACTTCATTTTCAAGAAGCTCCTCCTTAGATAGATAAACCTCCTCCTTATATATAAATCCAGCACTAAGAGCAACTCCTAGATTTAAAGAGTGATTCAGTAGATCCTTACATGATAAATACAGTGGAAACAAAATCAATTTTTGTGACATAGATGGTTTATACTCTGAAGGAAATCTTGTAGTGGCTGCAGTCACACAAGGACATGTGTATTTTGAATGATTACCTGACAAGTCCTCATTTTATTCCACAAAGCTACCTGCTATTCATTTATGGAGCTATTAGTGCAGCAAATGCAGCCTTAAAAAGGTAAAACAACTTTAAGCCATTTACAGAATATATTACTGCATTAATGAAACATTAGGTAAAAGTTACAATTCCTGTTGTCGTGAATATGTCGTGAAGAAGCAGTATTAACAGGTATTTGGATTAGTATTTGGATTTCCAACATGGCTGACATGGTCAATTGTTGACAACACATTGTTGAAAATCATGAATATTATTGTATTGGAATATTAATTTGCTGATCTGATGGACTCTATACCAAGATGTTGTTTACAGGTATGTGTTCAGGATTGATGCTTTGTCATGATATCTGGGTGAAGTACAGTCCTTGTTTGAATGGAAATGTGGATCCAGGAAAAATGTTGAGTGAGCATTCTTTCCGTGAGTTAATGTAAATGCACATAATCAGACCTGTGAGACACAAGATTCATGACAAAATATTTGGAATCATTGAATTGTACTGGACATATTCATAACTCATCTCAGACCATTTCAGTTTCATCCTAATATTGAGAAATTTACATTTTAGCAGTTTCAAAATCTACAAAATGAGCAATAGGAAGTTATTTTTATGGTTTCCTTTTTCTTTACCTTTGTGGAAGCTACATCTATCTGCTCCAATATGGCATACATATGTATTTTAGCTGTGATGTATGTATGGCGCACAATGTAAGGTCAATCCTAACTCTTTCCTGGTATACGATTCACTATATTTTGCAAAATGAAAAATTCTATGGAGTTGAAACTTTGATGTAAAAGCTTTCCTGTGGAGACATAAAATGAGTTGAAATCGACAATGCTCTCCCAAAAATAACCTATCCATGTTAATTTGCCCACATGAGAACCTCCATAATTTCGTTACATAACATGGTCAACTGTTTTAAATAACAATTGTCAACTAGCTGTTAGTCACTTAACATTTTATTATTTGTTAAACAGTGAAGATCAGCCTGAATGTGTTTCCTGTCAAACCTCTTTAATAGTAAAGCACATTATGCTTGGCTGTGTTAAATGTGATATTACTTGAGATGAATATTTTGAGGTGAAAGGTATGAAAGATTTATTTGACACAGTTAATACCTACTTTATATTATCACTTAAAATGAAATTGGCCTGTTTTATCATTTGAAAGGGTAAAATAACGTTTTTTGGCTTCATTGACCAGCTTGACAACGACACCATGTTCACTATTGATATGGGGTCTTTTAAATTATGTTTATTACATATAATTTGTTATTGCAGTGTTTATTATTTACATTTTGAAATTTATATCTACATGAATTTGCCATTGTAATGTCATTGTTTATTGTACGCATTTACACATCATTCAATCAGCTTTGCAATGCTTTTACAGTTATTTGCTATTGAAATGTAATTTTTTACTGAATGTTTTACATTAATCATTCACCCATATTTGCAGTATATTTTAATGCATACCACAATGATACTGAATGATCTTAGTGTCTATAAGGTTTTGTTTGGGTTTGTTCTCAGCAAAGGCAAATTTTATGATGCTAAAGATTTGTTTGTTTGTTTGGGGTATTACATCACTTTCAACATTATTTCAGTCATTTCGTGATGAGACCTACTTGTAGCAGATATAGTGCTGCCTCACTGAATTGTCATGTCGCAGGTCCTTGACATGACAACCCACCCGGACACAGATTTACAAGGACAACGGGTTAACCATTTTGGCACGAGTGTCTATTAGCCGATAGGAATGATATGAATGTCTATATTAGCCGATAAGAATCAATTCAAGTCAATTTGAATAATGGTGATGTTTTTGTAAATCCAATTTCACAATTGCCATGTGGTTTCTATACCAATTGCACACAACAGTATAACTTATTATTTTTGAATGGGTTATAATATATACATGATTTACAAATAAGACAAATATGTTGATGAGCAAATGGTTTATTCTGATATTGAACAAGATGTAATAGGTCACAAAATACAATGTTACAATGATATAAACAGCAACCTGGATAAATGCATGTACAAAATCTGTATATAGGACTTGTGTCTTGATATACATATCTATAGAATAGAATGATAGTAAAAAGTGAAAATGTGTAAATTGATAAAACAAGATAAGAGTTTATACATTAAACCTGCCAGTCTGTGCATTAATATATTCAAGCATAGACACATATGTACTCTCCTTCTAACATATTTGCATAATATGTAAAATCACAATATTACTATATATATATATATTATTGTATACACATATTTCTTCTCAGTTTAATTACAGATTATCTAGCTTTATAAATCCCATTCAAGCTTCCAATCACAATCACACTTCTCGCCTATATGTTCATATAGATAGCGTAACAAAACCCGGTGATATTTGATAATTACAATGGCATATAATAATAGATTATTGGATATTAACAGGAAACAATAAATGAGCATAACATGGTATATACAGACGCTATGTTCGATAATTATATGGTTACTACATTCATCTATGATCCAAACATAACATACTGAGATAGCTTTATAAGGGTCCTATTCCTTTTTCTAGCTTTGAAAACCATATATATATATATATATATATATATATATATATATATATATATATATATATATATATATATATATATATATATATATATATCATAACAATACATATTGGACTTTCAATCGAAGAGTTATGCTATCATTACACTTTAAAGTATAGAAGTGTAGAGGATTGGCCTCATCGTATATGCATAAGTACATAAATGGTCCCTTCTACACCACTCCACACAATATGATGGTGTGTAAGCTTAAACTAGCTTTGTATTGTCAAGTAGTTGGACAATAACCTCTACTTACTACCAATGTACATTATATCATTAACATAGGAACAATTAACTTGGTCAGGCTTATTACATTCAAAATGTTTTATCATTCATACCGATCAAATGTTCTAAGTTGCAGAAAAGGTGCAAAATATGTACAGTCATGTATATTAATGTACAGTAAACATACAACATCATGGGTAAACGCATTTGCAATCAAACCAAATACTTTATGTGTAAAAGGTGTATGACATTGCACAAAGGGTGGTCTCAATTCTGTAATATATCATGAACCTATGACAGTGGAGGTCCCTCTGGTATTATACAACATTGCAGCATTTATTAAATTTGTACATAATATATATGATGAGATGCTCAACCTGTTAAATGAGGACATATAATGAATATACCACTCCCATCAGGGTGATGAGACTTGTGTTTCACATGATTTCATATAGTTCCCAATTATATGATGAGCGTTATGATAATGCCATGTAATATACACTATATATTTATATAAGAGTCTGTGCACTATTTCAGTGAATTTACAAATTAAGATTAAAATGCTGTTTTTTTCAAGAATATTCCAAATAATCAACTCATTTGCAAAATGTAAATAATGATTGATAAATGTGCATTACATTTTTTATTAAGTTTAAAAACAGAAGTTAGATTGGATGATTAAACAAATATATAATTCAGAGACTAAGCTCACATATTTTTATCAACAAATAATACTTCTTTTGTAAATTGCCAGTTCAAAAATAAATAATCCTATGAAGTGTCACCCATTTGCTATTGAATGAAAAGGTATATACAATATAAAAAGGCAACTTGTATACATATACACATATATATGTATTTCATAAACGCATAATTAACATTTGATGTATATGAATATCGTGAGTTTGTTTTACCAGTGTAATGTGATTCGGTGGGCACCAATATGGTGCAGAATTGTCAACTTTCTTCATAATTCTTTTCATTGATAATAGGTAGAAGGAATTTTGAGGTATTTGAATTCAATGTTGATCATGATAGACTTAAATCCTTTCAAAGGATTATTACCACTTTATTTATTGCTTAGACATCTTAATTCAATAAATCATTTCAATAACACCAGGGTAATTATTCTTTGTCTTAATGCAGTGGTGTTATATTTTTGTGCTCAGTGAATGGTGAATGTGACTTTGTACAATATCTGTGTTAACATGAAGATGAGTGTTCCTATATGCATGATACCAATAACAAATGAGAATATCGATGACATGGTTTGAATGAAACAGTGCAAAGCAAGTGTACAATATCACCTTGTACTATCATCACTTTTGTGGAATAACTCCTTGCACCATAATATATAATATTTATGCTTATGAGTAGGGCATTTACAATCCAGAATTATCCACAATTCCTTACCCATCCTGAGGAAATCAGAACGATTCCAGATTTAACATTTATTCCTAATAGTACATATTAACAGTTCTTATGTGCATAGAAAACACAACAACGATCATCTTGGTATATTATAACTCGGAACAACTAAAAAACAAAACCAAGTTTAGCGCCAGTGTTTTCCCATGCCACACTGAGGCGGGAGTGGTTGTTAAGTAGGAAATCGCAGTTTAAGGTAGTAGTAGTGCATATTGATGTCAAAGATTGATATGTCCTGGGTAATTGTGTGTGGCACATAGATGCATGTCACAAAGCTGAATATTGACAAATACAACAAGGAAATAACAGTACTGCAATGGTATCAAGCTTCATGTCTGAAACAATGCGTGTTGAAATAACATGTCTTTATAATCAACGGAAGTAATTAATGTGAGGAGCATTACAGCAATCAATAGTTTCTCCCGGCATGCTTTGCGTCAATTAACGATATAACATGGGTCTCCTTGATCATAAAACAACGTCCTGCTACTAGGTATGAACATAACAATCCTATTTGATGACATTACTTAAGTCAGGAAAGCAACGTCCACCATATGTAGGTTACCCGTCAGAGATGCACAGGGACGTCTAGAATACAATTTTCATGCGTGCTGCATATATATATATATATATATATATATATATATATATATATATATATATATATATATATATATATATATATATATATATATATATATATATATATATATATATATATATATATATATATATATATTATTATTGTGATTATATATATATATAATCACAATAAAGGGAAATCTAGACGTTGCACCCTAGTGTCACAAGTGAAATCTATTGTTCAAAACCACTCAATATGTTGAACCTCTTTATATGTGATCTCTTTCTGCATGTAACGTCAACCAAATGTGGGATATGAAGATAATCTTATTGTTATGTAATCTGCCTGATTCCTAGCCAGTCCATTTCTCAAGTGAGTAATATACACATATCACCATCTTGTAATAGTGGGTACGCCCAATATTGAATCCCGACAGTTGACCTTTTATAATGTTGCATGTCTAATATAATCCTGTTTTTTTGTGTACTGGAGCTCTCCATCTTATTAGTGGATAGGTTGGACATTTTATGGGGAGACTCAGGTCATTGAGATGGTCGTAACTCACTTCCGCTAAATTTGAAATATCACTTGACCAGATCAAGTATCTGCCACCTGACTGAAATTGAACATCTGGTGGCAGTGGTAATTTTATAACATTTGCATAACATAAACAGAAAATCGCCTGGGTTCTCATGAGAACCACCTTGTAAGGAATCCCAGGATCACAAATAGTTCATTTTCTGTGTGTTATGATGCTAGTAATGAGATTGCCTATAGTTGTCGGTATATTTGTCCACAGCGTTCTGGTTGTACCTATCACTAGCCGCGTACCTATCCGTGGAAGCATTGCTGTACCTTTCGGTATTATAATCAATATCCGTGGCGCCACCGTGTCTGTCCGTGTACCTATCTACGTGCTTGTCACTGTGTCGGTCGTGGTGCCGGTCATTAGGGGGGTAATGGGCATTATAGTACTTATCACGCCTATCTTTTCTCCACGTAGATGAGGGCGGAGTTCGAGTCTCCGTCCCAGGTGGGGGTGTTCCCCCTCGGCTAGAGGTAGGCGTCACCACCCGACTGGACACAGACCCTCTGTCCGATTTCATCTCCGACCGTTCAAACCCCATGGCTAAACGGTCTATCCTCTCTCGCTCTCTCTCCCGCCCCTCCCGAATGACATCCCGACTGTCCCTGTACTCGCCTCGGCTGTCAAGTCGCATGTCCCGACCGTCAAAGTTCATATCCCGGGACAGGCTACTCTCCCTGGAGTGGCGACCCACGCCTACCATATTTTCCCTTCCGTTGCGATAACTCTCCCGGTTTAGACTGGAGTCTCGGCCGTTCCTGTCCCTGCTACTATCCCTGCTCCCAATGACCCGTCTCCCTCGCTCCTCCACCGCCGGACCGTCCCGAACTCCAACATACTCCCTTCCATCCATTCCGCGGGAATTAGGAATGTTTTCTCTGCCGATGACCGGATCGCGTGAGGTTTCTTGCGAGTCTCGCCGCAGCTCCTTACGGTCCCTACCGTCCAAACTCTCGCCATCCGGGTTCTTGCCCCGGGAGTGCGTCTTGGCAATCGACTGTTGGTAACTATATAACTGTTTCTCCAGTGCATAATTTTCTTGCTGCAGGGCTAAAATCTCACGCCTAAATAAAAAACAAAACAAAACAAAAAATAGGATATTATTTAGGTTAAATCGATTAGATTATAGAGTGTAATAATTTCATACTGAGAAGAGAATTAGTTTTTGCATAATGATTCTACAATTTTTATATTGTAAAATTGTCTGTTTCATTAAGAAGGTATTTGCAGTGACACCAGCTCAAACATTACTTTTAGTTCGGAATTCAAAATAAATGTGGTTTTTGTCAAAAAGGCTTGAAGTGTATATTTATTTTACTTTGATTATCTATGGAGTTAGTTTGATAAAGTGAGTCCACGGTCACAAAGGTGAGCGGTTTCCTCTAATAAACTCGCACTCTAAGTCTGACCCGACTTGATCGGTTTTCGTTCCGTACATTGCAGTTTTTCTGACACGCTTTGGGCATTCATTTACCCACCATCCCCTTCTACATAATTCAAACTGTGGGCCGAATTAAGTTACGAAGCCCCCTGACTGATGATAATTAGACGAAAACACGACATTTGGACTAATGTTTTATTGAGCGATAACACAGAGTTTGGAAATGAGGTGCACAGGGATGTGATGGAAACCATCATCACTATCTCATTAAATGAAGCGCCAACTCTCTCTCTCTCAGATTTGTTATCAATCAGAGGACATAAAGGAGGCTAGTTAGTTATGTAACCTGTGGATTTTCCCTCTAGTTACAGCATCCAGACAAGGGTTCCTGTGATCTGTTTATCATATCGTATGGCCTGCATGCCCCTGATAATATTGACGTTATTGGAAGGTCAAGAACAATTGTTCTGTTACTTCTATAATATTTGCGATGAATATACAACAATATATTAGATTTCCCTCATCTGTGTAATCAATATTGCTATTTGATATCTGTTTATAGTACAGGCATAAATTAGATAACTTAACATCGCTTTTGTTTTCAATGTAAAAAAATGTGTCTTAGATATTTTGTATTATTAGAGGATAGTGATATACAATGTATTTACTTGTTAGACCTTAACGATAGATACATATTTGTTTTTGAACCCACAGGGCTGATGAATAGAAATTATTTACCTCATTTGCTGTCTGTGTCTGGCAGCCACATCGTCCAGTCTGTGATATTTGTAATGATAAAGAAGTAATGAATCGATCCACTCCACATATATAGTAATCTTCCTCGTGTCTAAATGCAAGAATACGCTGTTAGCACCCTTCAACTGCAAAGAAAACAACGAAAACACACTTAGGTATAGTCAAAGATAACAAGATATGTATGGGGATCTGCCTGTCACCATCGCTTCCTGTGTAGCCTCACTATTTCATGATCAATCTGGTGCCGTCGCTAGCTGAGTAGGCTCACTATTTGATGATCAGTCTGCCACCCTTGCTTCCTGAGTAGCCTCACTATTTGATGATCAGTCTGCCACCCTTGTTTCCTGAGTAGCCCCACTATTTGATGATCAGTCTGCCACCCTTGCTTCCTGAGTAGCCCCACTATTTGATGATCAGTCTGCCACCCTTGCTTCCTGAGTAGCCCCACTATTTGATGATCAGTCTGCCACCCTTGCTTCCTGAGTAGCCTCACTATTTGATGATCAGTCTGCCACCATCGCTTCCTGAGTAGCCCCACTATTTGATGATCAGTCTGCCACCCTTGCTTCCTTAGTAGCCTCACTATTTGATGATCAGTCTGCCACCCTTGCTTCCTGAGTAGCCTCACTATTTGATGATCAGTCTGTAACTGTCGCTTCCTGAGTAGCCTCACTATTTGATGATCAGTCTGCCACCCTTGCTTCCTGAGTAGCCTTACTATTTGATGATCAGTCTGCCACCCTTGCTTCCTGAGTAGCCTCACTATTTGATGATCAGTCTGCCACCCTTGCTTCCTGAGTAGCCTCACTATTTGATGATCAGTCTGCCACCCTTGCTTCCTGAGTAGCCTCACTATTTGATGATCAGTCTGCCACCCTTGTTTCCTTAGTAGCCTCACTATTTGATGATCAGTCTGCCACCCTTGCTTCCTGAGTAGCCTTACTATTTGATGATCAGTCTGCCACCCTTGCTTCCTGAGTAGCCTCGCTATTTGATGATCAGTCTGCCACCCTTGCTTCCTGAGTAGCCTCGCTATTTGATGATCAGTCTGCCACCCTTGTTTCCTGAGTAGGCTCACTATTTGATGATCAGTCTGCCACCCTTGCTTCCTGAGTAGCCCCACTATTTGATGATCAGTCTGCCACCCTTGCTTCCTGAGTAGCCTCGCTATTTGATGATCAGTCTGCCACCCTTGCTTCCTGAGTAGCCTCGCTATTTGATGATCAGTCTGTCACCCTTGTTTCCTGAGTAGCCCCACTATTTGATGATCAGTCTGCCACCCTTGCTTCCTGAGTAGCCTCGCTATTTGATGATCAGTCTGCCACCCTTGTTTCCTTAGTAGCCTCGCTATTTGATGATCAGTCTGCCACCCTTGTTTCCTTAGTAGCCTCGCTATTTGATGATCAGTCTGCCACCCTTAGTTCCTGAGTAGCCTCGCTATTTGATGATCAGTCTGCCACCCTGGTTTCCTTAGTAGCCTCGCTATTTGATGATCAGTCTGCCACCCTTGCTTCCTGAGTAGCCTCACTATTTGATGATCAGTCTGCCACCCTTGTTTCCTGAGTAGCCTCACTATTTGATGATCAGTCTGCCACCCTTGCTTCCTGAGTAGCCTCACTATTTGATGATCAGTCTGCCACCCTTGCTTCCTGAGTAGCCTCACTATTTGATGATCAGTCTGCCACCCTTGCTTCCTGAGTAGCCTCACTATTTGATGATCAGTCTGCCACCCTTGCTTCCTGAGTAGCCCCACTATTTGATGATCAGTCTGCCACCCTTGCTTCCTGAGTAGCCTCACTATTTGATGATCAGTCTGCCACCCTTGCTTCCTGAGTAGCCCCACTATTTGATGATCAGTCTGTAACTGTCGCTTCCTGAGTAGCCTCACTATTTGATGATCAGTCTGCCACCCTTGCTTCCTGAGTAGCCTCACTATTTGATGATCAGTCTGTAACTGTCGCTTCCTGAGTAGCCTCGCTATTTGATGATCAGTCTGCCACCCTTGCTTCCTGAGTAGCCTCGCTATTTGATGATCAGTCTGCCACCCTTGCTTCCTGAGTAGCCTCACTATTTGATGATCAGTCTGCCACCCTTGCTTCCTGAGTAGCCTCGCTATTTGATGATCAGTCTGCCACCCTTGTTTCCTGAGTAGGCTAACTATTTGATGATCAGTCTGCCACCCTTGTTTCCTTAGTAGCCTCGCTATTTGATGATCAGTCTGCCACCCTTAGTTCCTGAGTAGCCTCGCTATTTGATGATCAGTCTGCCACCCTGGTTTCCTTAGTAGCCTCGCTATTTGATGATCAGTCTGCCACCCTTGCTTCCTGAGTAGCCTCACTATTTGATGATCAGTCTGCCACCCTTGTTTCCTGAGTAGCCTCACTATTTGATGATCAGTCTGCCACCCTTGCTTCCTGAGTAGCCTCACTATTTGATGATCAGTCTGCCACCCTTGCTTCCTGAGTAGCCTCGCTATTTGATGATCAGTCTGCCACCCTTGTTTCCTGAGTAGGCTCACTATTTGATGATCAGTCTGCCACCCTTGTTTCCTTAGTAGCCTCGCTATTTGATGATCAGTCTGCCACCCTTAGTTCCTGAGTAGCCTCGCTATTTGATGATCAGTCTGCCACCCTGGTTTCCTTAGTAGCCTCGCTATTTGATGATCAGTCTGCCACCCTTGCTTCCTGAGTAGCCTCACTATTTGATGATCAGTCTGCCACCCTTGTTTCCTGAGTAGCCTCACTATTTGATGATCAGTCTGCCACCCTTGCTTCCTGAGTAGCCTCACTATTTGATGATCAGTCTGCCACCCTTGCTTCCTGAGTAGCCTCACTATTTGATGATCAGTCTGCCACCCTTGCTTCCTGAGTAGCCTCACTATTTGATGATCAGTCTGCCACCCTTGCTTCCTGAGTAGCCCAACTATTTGATGATCAGTCTGCCACCCTTGCTTCCTGAGTAGCCTCACTATTTGATGATCAGTCTGCCACCCTTGCTTCCTGAGTAGCCCCACTATTTGATGATCAGTCTGTAACGGTCGATTCCTGAGTAGCCTCACTATTTGATGATCAGTCTGCCACCCTTGCTTCCTGAGTAGCCTCACTATTTGATGATCAGTCTGTAACTGTCGCTTCCTGAGTAGCCTCACTATTTGATGATCAGTCTGCCACCCTTGCTTCCTGAGTAGCCTTACTATTTGATGATCAGTCTGCCACCCTTGCTTCCTGAGTAGCCTCACTATTTGATGATCAGTCTGCCACCCTTGCTTCCTGAGTAGCCTCACTATTTGATGATCAGTCTGCCACCCTTGCTTCCTGAGTAGCCTCACTATTTGATGATCAGTCTGCCACCCTTGTTTCCTTAGTAGCCTCACTATTTGATGATCAGTCTGCCACCCTTGCTTCCTGAGTAGCCTCACTATTTGATGATCAGTCTGCCACTCTTGCTTCCTGAGTAGCCTCGCTATTTGATGATCAGTCTGCCACCCTTGCTTCCTGAGTAGCCTCGCTATTTGATGATCAGTCTGCCACTCTTGCTTCCTGAGTAGCCTCACTATTTGATGATCAGTCTGCCACCCCTGTTTTCTGAGTAGCCCCACTATTTGATGATCAGTCTGTCACCCTTGTTTCCTGAGTAGCCCCACTATTTGATGATCAGTCTGCCACCCTTGCTTCCTTAGTAGCCTCGCTATTTGATGATCAGTCTGCCACCCTTGCTTCCTGAGTAGCCTCACTATTTGATGATCAGTCTGTCACCCTTGTTTCCTGAGTAGCCCCACTATTTGATGATCAGTCTGCCACCCTTGCTTCCTGAGTAGCCTCACTATTTGATGATCAGTCTGCCACCCTTGCTTCCTGAGTAGCCCCACTATTTGATGATCAGTCTGCCACCCTTGCTTCCTTAGTAGCCTCGCTATTTGATGATCAGTCTGCCACCCTTGTTTCCTTAGTAGCCTCGCTATTTGATGATCAGTCTGCCACCCTTGCTTCCTGAGTAGCCTCACTATTTGATGATCAGTCTGTCACCCTTGTTTCCTTAGTAGCCTCACTATTTGATGATCAGTCTGCCACCCTTGCTTCCTGAGTAGCCCCACTATTTGATGATCAGTCTGCCACCATCGCTTCCTGAGTAGCCTCACTATTTGATGATCAGTCTGCCACCCTTGCTTCCTGAGTAGCCTCGCTATTTGATGATCAGGCTGCCACCCTTGTTTCCTTAGTAGCCTCGCTATTTGATGATCAGTCTGCCACCCTTGTTTCCTTAGTAGCCTCACTATTTGATGATCAGTCTGCCACCCTTGCTTCCTGAGTAGCCCCACTATTTGATGATCAGTCTGTAACTGTCGCTTCCTGAGTAGCCTCACTATTTGATGATCAGTCTGCCACCCTTGCTTCCTGAGTAGCCTCACTATTTGATGATCAGTCTGCCACCCTTATTTTCTGAGTAGCCCCACTATTTGATGATCAGTCTGCCACCCTTGTTTCCTGAGTAGCCTCACTATTTGATGATCAGTCTGCCACCCTTGCTTCCTGAGTAGCCTCACTATTTGATGATCAGTCTGCCACCCTTGCTTCCTGAGTAGCCTCACTATTTGATGATCAGTCTGTCACCCTTGTTTCCTGAGTAGCCTCACTATTTGATGATCAGTCTGCCACCCTTGCTTCCTGAGTAGCCCCACTATTTGATGATCAGTCTGCCACCCTTGCTTCCTGAGTAGCCTCACTATTTGATGATCAGTCTGCCACCCTTGCTTCCTGAGTAGCCCCACTATTTGATGATCAGTCTGTAACTGTCGCTTCCTGAGTAGCCTCACTATTTGATGATCAGTCTGCCACCCTTGCTTCCTGAGTAGCCTCACTATTTGATGATCAGTCTGCCACCCTGGTTTCCTGAGTAGCCCCACTATTTGATGATCAGTCTGTCACCCTTGTTTCCTGTGTAGCCCCACTATTTGATGATCAGTCTGCCACCCTTGCTTCCTGAGTAGCCTCGCTATTTGATGATCAGTCTGCCACCCTTGCTTCCTGAGTAGCCTCACTATTTGATGATCAGTCTGTCACCCTTGTTTCCTGAGTAGCCCCACTATTTGATGATCAGTCTGCCACCCTTGTTTCCTGAGTAGCCTTGCTATTTGATGATCAGTCTGCCACCCTTGTTTCCTTAGTAGCCTCGCTATTTGATGATCAGTCTGCCACCCTTGTTTCCTTAGTAGCCTCGCTATTTGAT
Organism: Amphiduros pacificus; assembly: GCA_949316495.1. Taxonomy (NCBI): domain Eukaryota; kingdom Metazoa; phylum Annelida; class Polychaeta; order Phyllodocida; family Hesionidae; genus Amphiduros; species Amphiduros pacificus. The sequence continues at coordinate 35,485,337 of OX439001.1, forward strand.
GATCAGTCTGCCACCCTTGCTTCCTGAGTAGCCTCACTATTTGATGATCAGTCTGTCACCCTTGTTTCCTGAGTAGCCCCACTATTTGATGATCAGTCTGCCACCCTTGCTTCCTGAGTAGCCTCACTATTTGATGATCAGTCTGCCACCCTTGCTTCCTGAGTAGCCTCACTATTTGATGATCAGTCTGTCACCCTTGTTTCCTGAGTAGCCTCACTATTTGATGATCAGTCTGCCACCCTTGCTTCCTGAGTAGCCTCACTATTTGATGATCAGTCTGCCACCCTTGCTTCCTGAGTAGCCTCACTATTTGATGATCAGTCTGTCACCCTTGTTTCCTGAGTAGCCTCACTATTTGATGATCAGTCTGCCACCCTTGCTTCCTGAGTAGCCCCACTATTTGATGATCAGTCTGCCACCATCGCTTCCTGAGTAGCCTCACTATTTGATGATCAGTCTGCCACCCTTGCTTCCTGAGTAGCCTCGCTATTTGATGATCAGTCTGCCACCCTTGTTTCCTTAGTAGCCTCGCTATTTGATGATCAGTCTGCCACCCTTGTTTCCTTAGTAGCCTCGCTATTTGATGATCAGTCTGCCACCCTTGCTTCCTGAGTAGCCTCACTATTTGATGATCAGTCTGCCACCCTTGCTTCCTGAGTAGCCCCACTATTTGATGATCAGTCTGTAACTGTCGCTTCCTGAGTAGCCTCACTATTTAATGATCAGTCTGCCACCCTTGCTTCCTGAGTAGCCTCACTATTTGATGATCAGTCTGCCACCCTTGTTTCCTGAGTAGCCCCACTATTTGATGATCAGTCTGCCACCCTTGTTTCCTTAGTAGCCTCACTATTTGATGATCAGTCTGCCACCCTTGCTTCCTGAGTAGCCCCACTATTTGATGATCAGTCTGTAACTGTCGCTTCCTGAGTAGCCCCACTATTTGATGATCAGTCTGCCACCCTTGTTTCCTGAGTAGCCCCACTATTTGATGATCAGTCTGCCACCCTTGCTTCCTGAGTAGCCCCACTATTTGATGATCAGTCTGCCACCCTTGTTTCCTGAGTAGCCTCGCTATTTGATGATCAATCTGCCACCCTTGCTTCCTGAGTAGCCTCACTATTTGATGATCAGTCTGCCACCCTTGTTTCCTTAGTAGCCTCGCTATTTGATGATCAGTCTGCCACCCTTGTTTCCTGAGTAGCCTCGCTATTTGATGATCAGTCTGCCACCCTTGCTTCCTGAGTAGCCCCACTATTTGATGATCAGTCTGCCACCCTTGTTTCCTGAGTAGCCTCGCTATTTGATGATCAATCTGCCACCCTTGCTTCCTGAGTAGCCCCACTATTTGATGATCAGTCTGCCACCCTTGTTTCCTTAGTAGCCTCACTATTTGATGATCAGTCTGCCACCCTTGCTTCCTGAGTAGCCTCACTATTTGATGATCAGTCTGTCACCCTTGTTTCCTTAGTAGCCTCGCTATTTGATGATCAGTCTGCCAGCCTTGCGACTAAGTAGCCTTAACGGCTTGATGTTCAGTCTACCATCGCTGTTGCCCTATCTGTTATGGCATTGGCCTCTCCTGATGTAGCAATTAATTCCTCTAGCCAATTTTCATCCCTTCAGTCAATAGAACACCAGGCAGACCATAAATATCTGATGTCTGATGTGTTCTGAACTAGAGTAGAGGAAATAGTCTGTCATATCTCTTCAATGCAGAAATAGCAGTATTATGGGTAAAAGTGGGGTTGGGGTTGCAGATGTCAGATCCCTCATTTCAAATTTAACATGAAAGTTGTGAATGAGCTTGTGCAATATACAAGTGCATTGATTGTATGTTTATTGCCAAAGATCTGTGAGCACAATTCAGATTACGTCATTTCTGACAAAAGGGCCATATACCCTTCTCTTATCGTAGAACTGCAAGGGATCATAGCACTGCATTTTCATTTAATTGACACCTCTTAATATCTTAATATGGCAGTTTTTACTTTCCGATGATGACAATAAAGAGACAAGTACCACGCCCTTCATCCATATCTCATACAATATCTCCTCCGCATCTCATACAATATCATGCAATTGACAGCATTCTATTTTCAGAAAAATAGTTGTTTCAAAGATTGAAAAAGGAACGGGACACATTACATCACAGCTTGAATGACAATACACCACTTCCTGTAGAGATGCATCCTTTAAGGATCATTCCTAATAAGATATGCCTATCTTATTTGGAATATTGACATATCTTAACCTAGGCCACAACTCCCCAATGTAATCAATATCTAAGATTTACAATAGTGCATGAAATAATGAAGTCAATATTGAAACTATATCAAGCCTGTTCGAGGTTTATTACACTCCTGACTACTTTGTGTGGTCAATTTCTCACACAAATGTTGAAGTACACAACACAGTAAACCTTTTCATAATAAATTACAGGTTTTGTTACGTCAAATACTGTATAATATATGTATAAATTAAAAGTTCCATATTCCAAATCTTGAGTAGTCATCAGAAACTTAGTAGTTATGCTATTCATTATGTGTAATCCAGTTTGATTTGTAGAATCATTAGGAAATGTCAATGCAAACAGCTTCCCAGAGTTTACTGTCGACAGTTATGGCTTTCCTACATAGCTTTATTACACACAAAGACAATAAAACCAGGTCTGTCGCCATCCAGACAGAACATGCACATGGTATCAATAATGTGGTCTATAAATAATTATATCACTTGGTTTGAAACCTTAATTATGAAAATCTAATTTATCAGCAATATTCCCCATCTTCCTCTCATCGCCAATTGGTGTGGAGAACTGACCAGCAGAAGTACCACAGAAGATGATAATAAACCATGAAATATGTTAGCACTGTACAATAGTTTCATGTGCATATTTTGGTTAAATAGTTAAACTATTGCTTAGCGTTTAAAGTGGTCATTTGAACCAGCTTTTATTGCGCTTTTCAGAAGGGACGCTCTTTTGCACTCACGATACATATTCTAAGGAGGCTTTTGTTTGCCTTTGATCTCAACATTTTATGTGAACTCTAACTCTCTGACATAACAATAACCACCTGTGCCCAAACTAGGAAGATCAAAATGTGGTAAAATATGCTATCATTTTGTATAATTGTCGATGAAGAATGAGTTGATCATACCGATATCATACATTTGTTTTGTTGTAATCTGGACTGCAGGAATGTTAAGATTATCTTTACTGCAGGAATGGTAGGGTTATCTAGAATCCAGGAATGATAGGATAATATGGATTGAAGGAACGTTAAAGTTATCGGGTCTGCAGGAATGGTAGAGTGATCTGGACTGTCGGAATGGTAGAGTGATCTGGACTGTCGGAATGGTAGAGTGATCTGGACTGTCGGAATGGTAGAGTGATCTGGACTGTCGGAATGGTAGAGTGATCTGGACTGTCGGAATGGTAGAGTGATCTGGACTGTCGGAATGGTAGAGTGATCTGGACTGTCGGAATGGTAGAGTGATCTGGACTGTCGGAATGGTAGAGTGATCTGGACTGCAGGAATGATAGAGTGATCTGGACTGCAGGAATGGTAGAGTGATCTGGACTGCAGGAATGGTAGAGTGATCTGGACTGCAGGAATGGTAGAGTGATCTGGACTGCAGGAATGGTAGGGTGATCTATAATACAGGAATGGTAGGGTGATCTGGATGACAGGAATGGTAAGGTTATACAATATCGTTTTTTTTTCATTTTCGTTTCGGTCAGTAGTGATTGTCCTCGCAACAAATGTACCTGATAAGTATCATAATCTCATGCACTCTATTTGGAATGGCAACAAAAACGTATATGTTTCAATTTCACTTGCAATGTCATTTAATTTGGCCAAACATTGACATATAGGAAGACCTGATGTAAGCTGTTACCAGCCTTGGTGACGAAGTGTGACAATCGTGGTTATGAATTATTGATGTTACAGATGCATGTGTGCATCCCTGGGACGACATAACCTGCATCATATATACTTCTGTATAAACATCTCTTGCACTGATGATGTGCAGCACCAAGTACATTATACCTATATCATGTGCACACTCACCAGAAAACATGAGCTGTGGTGTACCACAATAAAAATATATGCCATTCATTGGATTCTATGTGTTCTCCCCCACCACTCCTTAGGCAATATTACTTGCATTGTCCTACTCTACCCACCATTTTACAGATAATATCCCCTGCAGTGTACCACTCTCCCCATCATTCCTTAGACAATATCACCTGCAGTGTACCACTCTCCCCACCACTCATGTGACAATATCACCTGCAGTGTACCACTCTCCCTACCATTCATTGGGCAATATCACCTGCAGTGTACCACTCTCCCTACCATTCATTAGACAATATCACCTGCAGTGTACCACTCTCCCCACCACTCATGTGACAATATCACCTGCAGTGTACCACTCTCCATACCATTCACTATACAATATCACCTGCAGTGTACCACTCTCCCCACCACTCATGTGACAATATCACCTGCAGTGTACCACTCTCCATACCATTCACTATACAATATCACCTGCAGTGTACCACTCTCCCCACCACTCATGTGACAATATCACCTGCAGTGTACCACTCTCCACACCATTCACTATACAATATCACCTGCAGTGTACCACTCTCCCCACCACTCATGTGACAATATCACCTGCAGTGTACCACTCTCCCCACCACTCATGTGACAATATCACCTGCAGTGTACCACTCTCCCTACCATTCATTAGACAATATCACCTGCAGTGTACCACTCTCCCTACCATTCCTTGGACAATATCACCTGCAGTGTACCACTCTCCCCACCATTCATCAGACAATATCACCTGCAGTGTACCACTCTCCCCACAATTCCTTTGACAATATCACCTGCAGTGTACCATTCCCCCATCTGTGTAGTACAGAAATGAGTATGTCCAGCCATTCATTACATATTAGGCCCTAAAGTAGTTTTGATGCAGTCTTTGACCAACCTTCCGTCATCATGGTTTTGGTGCTTTCACAGCTTGACTACAGAAAGGTACAAGATATGTCAATTAGAAAAGTACAAGATATGTCAATTAGAGGTGTCCTAAATGGAAACTCAAACTCACATTATTTCAAATTTTAGCCTTATCCATAAGGTTATGCCAGATATCCCCTCAAAAACTGTTTTACTACTATAATCCCCAAACTAAACTATTTTCCATGTCTACCTCTGCCTTATAACGCTTCCAAAGTGGCACACGCTCCCAGCAGTGTACATTTTCATGGTATCCTATCTGCCGTGAATTCAGTGGAGACTGCTATTTTGACCACACTAAGTGTGATGAATTGCTTTGATGAGGGCCAACCACTGGTCTTCTGAAATTCTGACAAGAACACAGAGAGCAGATGTACTTGAGAATCGATAGGTTGAATATGCATCTTGTAAAAGAAATGATGGACTATACATTCAAATGAATATAAATATAAGTATATAAACATACTAGTAAATGAAGATATAAGTAAATAACTAATATTTATAGCACAGGTTCTTTTAAATTAGCTTGAAGCCTATTATCAATACCCAGTATCAATATATTTTTTGAAGGCGTGGTACCAGATAAAATAAAAACCTAAATTTAGGTCATATAGAATATTTCACATTGTAAACATTGACATTTGGGTTTTCCTATTCATAGATATTGAGATTGTAGATATATTTCATTGACATAGAACTACTTTCAAACTATTTATATTCGCAAAGGAACATTAAGTACCGTAATATTACCCCTTTATGATGCCCCTTTCCCGCTGGTGACAGTTACATGTTGTAAAGCACAAATATTACGGCACATTGGAGCACATATCATCTTGTAGCATAATGCAAGATGTTTTTGACAGGTAGTAATCTGGGTAGTGAGAGATGGGTCGCAGATGGCCACGTCGAGGCCCATATCAATATGTCTGTGGGCTGATGTATGGGGAAGTATGGTCCCCGCCCAGTGGGGGCATCCCGGGCTGGAGAAGAGAGATCACTGACACATCCTCCACACAGTGGGGAATCGGGTGCAGGAGAAGGGAGATCACTGACACATCCTCCACACAGTGGGGAATCTGGTGCAGGAGAAGAGAGATCACTGACACATCCTCCACACAGTGGGGAATCTGGTGCAGGAGAAGAGAGATCACTGACACATCCTCCACACAGTGGGGAATCTGGTGCAGGAGAAGAGAGATCACTGACACATCCTCCACACAGTGGGCAATCTGGTGCAGGAGGAGAGAGATCACTGACACATCCTCCACACAGTGGGCAATCTGGTGCAGTGTGTATATATCCTTGGACAGGAGACTGACACATCCACCGCACACAGTGGGGAATCTGGTGCAATGTGTATCTATCCTGGGACAGGAGACTGACACATCCACCGCACACAGTGGGGAATCTGGTGCAATGTGTATCTATCCTGGGACAGGAGACTGACACATCCACCGCACACAGTGGGGAATCTGGTGCAATGTGTATCTATCCTGGGACAGGAGACTGACACATCCACCGCACACAGTGGGGAATCTGGTGCAATGTGTATCTATCCTGGGACAGGAGACTGACACATCCACCGCACACAGTGGGGAATCTGGTGCAATGTGTATCTATCCTGGGACAGGAGACTGACACATCCACCGCACACAGTGGGGAATCTGGTGCAATGTGTATCTATCCTGGGACAGGAGACTGACACATCCACCGCACACAGTGGGGAATCTGGTGCAATGTGTATCTATCCTTGGACAGGAGACTGACACATCCACCGCACACAGTGGGGAATCTGGTGCAATGTGTATCTATCCTGGGACAGGAGACTGACACATCCACCGCACACAGTGGGGAATCTGGTGCAATGTGTATCTATCCTGTGTAGCAATGTGTATCTAATTTGGTGCAATGTGTATCCTTGGACAGAATAGAGATAACAGCAGTGTCACATCCACAAATTCTGGTGGCAAAATAGACAACTGGGAAATGGCTTTTTGAAAAAGATGCTTACAACAAGGTGGACAGTATAAATCATTCACAGAAAAACAGGAAAACAATATATGAGACAAGATAGGGACAAAATATCACTCAAATGACAGTAGTATTGTTAATGTGTTCCTCAGGTTATCTGTGTCTGAATAACAAATACCATGAGTGTCACGAATCGACCTTCAAGGGAGTAGCTCCAGGAGTCACGTATTGCGATCATTCTTCTTGTATATCTGGCCTCACTTGAAAGGCAATCCTTCATTGCAATGGACATAAAGCATAGGATATGTGCAAATCATGAAATTTTCACACACAACTATTTAAACAAACATTTACTGTAATTATCATCATTCTTCTTCTGTTTCTTACCATTCACTTTTTAGTCATATGTTTGCATTATTGAAAGTGGATATATGTCATCTATTATTAGATTATTTATCAGGGCAAAACAGGTGTCTGTGGGTATTCTAATTCGATCTTTGTTTCAGAAACAATAGATATTTACCAACCGATTCTCTGGATATTTGGCGCAAACTGAATTATCAATCAATTGACAGTTATTATGAGTATAATAGACCAGGACAGACACTTACGTGATTATATATCCCATCTTTGGAAACGTAAACAATGCCAGTAGCTTATCTCTATGCCACTTGTTTGACATATAAATGGAAGACCAGACGTGCTTAGATTATGTGATATGTTGATTTAATCTTAAACTCTGGAATGTAGTTATTTTTGCGAGGCTAATCAATATTTATTTACTTGTGTTAAAATGCGAGCCAATAAAAACAAGTTGTTCTTTGTTTTTTTCACAATTTAATTACAATGTGAGCAAATGCAAATGTTAGGCATCTTTGTGATGAATCATTAACCCTAACCGTATATTTGACATGAGCGATAAGATGAAATAATAATATGCTCATTAATTAGTGATTAAGATTTATATCCAACTTAAATGCATAACACAACTTCATGGTGTTATTATGCAAGATCAATGAGAAACCCCAAGGTCGGAGAGCCTGAATCAGCATCGCTAGATCATCAAAAACTGTAATCATTATAATGATATAGAAGATATTTCATTGATGGTGCAGTCATGTATTGGGTAACTACTCATAAACAATATGTATAATCACGAGAGAGTGCTCTGTACGGTAAAATTTCTTGCTTATCTAATATGGTTAGAAACTCATTTTAATAAAATTCATGAAAACTGTTAAATATGTCCTCAATTCAGATCTACTTAATATATAATTGCAAATATCTATGTTGCTTTGGTCCAAGTGGGGATATATCTCTCATTGTGTCAAATCGGACTTTTTTCACTAGCCTTACCTATACTACTCATGAACCCGTTGACAGTGTTATAGATATCAATACCAGAGATCTTCACCTGATGTGTCATCAACACATTTTATTCTATCAGTCCTATGCCTCCTACATGAAGCTCTAAATGGCATCTCACAAGCCGTGATCTACTCAAAGTTTAATGCTAAAAACCTCACGCCTAAACAATGCATTATCTGGTCAAAGATTTATTGCAAGACCGCCAACAAAGAAATTATTGTCTAACGTGGAAGCCAGCCAAAATTAGTGCTGTATCGAGCTGAGGCAACCCTCATGTAAAGCTATTACTGCTGGGGCCATCCTCAAGTAAAGCTTCATCTACTCACACTACCAATAAAAAAAGCTTTTTTTCAGCTGAGGTCACCCTCACCATAAAGTGGGGCCTTTTGTGCTGAGGTCACCCTGAAGTAGGACTTTAACTACCGTGGTTTCCGTCATGCAGGTTTTTATTTGCTGGAACTGCTCATTTAGTGGTTTATATTTTTGCACCTACTATGTTGAAACAACCCTCTGCTAATAACATATCTGCTGAAGCTAACCTCAACTAACATTTATCTATTGCTCCATTTGCCAAAATAACTCTTACCTTTGGTTTTAGGAGGAACAGGCGCGGCTTATATCTTTACCTGAACTTTACATGCAGTTCTAATTTGTTTATCATTGCCTGAGTGGGCGTGGCTTAGGTTCTGAGATGTTTATCATTGTCTGGGGAGATGCAGCTTAATCATTGCTTTGAGAATCCTTGAGTAATATACATTGTCCTACAATACTAGGTCTAGGTTCTGATTGCTTGAAGAGGAGGAGTGACCTGATTTCGAATCTGTGTACCATTGTATAAGGAGAAGTGTTCTGGGTTGCCTATCTTCATCTGATAAGGCATGGCTTAAGCTCTGAGATATTTTATCATTACATGAATAGGCGTGACTTCATTATTGCCTTTAGCGACATGTTGTTTACAACGTCCAAGATTCCAACAAGGGGGAAGACATCCATTGTTTAGCCATTAACAACTAACTAGTTCAAAATCTTTTTAGGTTGATAAAATGGCCATTTAACACGAAGTAACACACATTTTTCTCCAATCTCAAAAAAGGTTTCGGAATGCTAAAGGCAGTTCTAAATTAATATTTTTTTGGGCATTGTTTGTATATATTTTCTGGATTGGTACAGGCATAGAGAATTGCGATTTCATATTTACTTATTAGGCCCTTAGTTCACCAGGTCGCCCTCTGGTGGAGTTTGCCTTAGATTTTCATCCATTTCTCGACCAACTTTCAGTCACCAAGTTTTAGTGCTTTCAAAACTTGGCTACCATTATAACAAATACTTCTGACATCAATATAATATCTTTGAATTCACTCGAGACTCTACCATATTCAACTTTTTAATCCCCCACGCCTGTTCCTTACTCCAGTTTTCTCATCCAAAAAATGTTCTCTTCATGGTCATGATTTTTAGAAAGCCTACTTTCAAGAATGCATTAATCTCAAATTACTCAGGATAGTATTAAACCTATTCAAATACCTGTCCACATATATTGAATGGCACGATTCTAAGGAAAGATTCATTTCTAGATGATCTAAAGAAGGGATATAATTAGTTTTGTTTTGTAAGTCACAATGACTTTCCTCCTAGGTTGCTCTAAACCTGATCCGTTTCCTCTGGAGTACATATTACTCAATCACATTTTTCATTTGAGACACTGTTACAGTGACTGTTAAATTATAGTACCAGTAAGCCTTGCTTGATATTTTGAATATTGAACAATCAACCTCTGCTTTTTATCCACAGCAATAGAATGAAAAGGGTGAAAAGAACAAGCACATTTGATTCATGATTTTTGCTTTAGCTCCCTTTTATACTGTTTCTAGGCATTGTCTCCAATATATCTATCTATCTGTGTGTTTCTATACCACCCAATACATATGAACAGCAACTGTGAAGTCTCACTCAACTCTCGTAGGCATTGGCGCCGCGACTGTCCCATATTTAAGAGTATATTTTGCTGGCGAAACCAGCAGACTTAAATAATACAATCCCTTTTCTTAAAAACAAGTCAATTTTACTCATATCTATATTCTCATTGAACTGTTACTGTGCCTGTTATTAATATGAGCTCTATTACACTTCGCAGTCTCATTATAAAATGCCTAGCTGAATTAACAGAAATTGGTAACATTATAATAATATCAAATATATTCTCTGAACTCTCTGAATCGCTATTACTTACAAACCAAACGAAGCCTATATAGACAGGTCTGCAAAATCGGGAATATATAACTACAGAGAAATATCATATTGACATCAATATTTGATTCTTAATATGTATTTAAATCACAGGCATTGGTGCCATGGAATCTATCTAAAATCAGATGAACCAATAATCTTTGCTCGACTCAGTGCCTCGTATAATCAAAACATGGCCAACCAATATCGCAGCTCACCTCTCCAACAAAGATGTTAGACTATACAGAAAATCTCCAGACTTGTCCCACATCTGAAGGCTAGGCCTGCACCCATACAGCAATCTGCTGTCTGGGCACGTATACGCACTGTATATAAGGCAGCCATCGGACGGGGAGCGCCCTGGGCTCCCTGTATGGGCTACCGCTGCCAGGGCTTCGTGGTGGTTACACTGGATAGGCAACATGAAAAGACCACTCCACTCTCTGATCAGCCAGAAAGGGTGTCTGCCATGAATAAGGTGCCAATAACCGGAAGTGCGAGTCGGTTAACCACTCAGCAATCTGGACAGCTAATTCTGAATGAGTTCAATCCATACAATTACAGAGACACTCTTATAAACATATCCTAAAGCCTTAAGCCACATCATGATAACACAGCAGCTGGCTGTGGTCTTTTATTGACTAGATCTTCTTTACCCTGTGAGATCTGAGCTATTTTATTTATATAATCAGTTCACAGGGTGCGAAAGAAGGAGGATAATGTCTATCACCCTCCTATGATTGAACCACCTGTGTCGGTAGTGAACATTTTATTGCAATTTTATACGTTTACAATTATATAAGATATTTTATGAAAGAATATGACCTATTCCTCAGGCGAATTCCGAATTTTATCATTTATAGAGAATACATAAAATCACACTTTGCTGGCTGTCTTAAACGGACTGTGGAGAACTGTGGATTGGGTGTTTATGTTATTCATCTGACAACACCATAGCCAATTTCATGCTGAAGCATTAAAGAGTCACCGCTGATATCAAAGCTTTTAGGGGAAACATTTGATAGGCTTTAAAGCCGTCAACACAAGGGAATGGATTGCAGGTTATCTGTGGCTATATTTTGCACAATTAGTTGACAGGCAAGTAAACATCCCTTGATCTGTGCCCATCGGATTTAATCTCCTGCAATGTGGATGGACCACCATGGCAGCAGCAGGGTTTTGTCTGAGAGCTATGGGGCTAGGATCCAGACATTTTACCCTTTATATACACTGGGCTACTGTCTATGTTGATTCCAGCTCCAAATTCCCCATCCACAACCAACTAACTATGATATAAGGATAAAGTCATAATTCAAATGAATTAAGATACCCCTTTATCCAAAACGTTTTAGGCCCTTAAGATAATTTAAGACATATCTCAACTTACGGCCGCCATATTTTTAGCACTTTCATAACTTCGCTGCCAATATCGTAAATGAACACAATATATTTGAATGCCAGCTTTTTCATCTCCCACGCTGGTTCAATACCAAAGATCTTCCTTTCAAAGTGTGGTACGTTCTCTTAAGGGAATAATATGTCTATGGATGCCTTTATGATTATATAATGTGACATACATACCCTGGTATCACAGACTTTACTGTCAGTTATTCTGACATCGATTGCTGGATCTTGACAATTGATGTCACAATGACCTTCACTCAACATAGAGCAATGGACTATAAAATATGAAACAGGTATATGGATGATAATTTGAGTGATGGCATTATTGTATGGTCTATTGGGCTTCATATCGGATGGCATATTCTCCCAGGTATTAAGCTGGCATGCAAACACGTCTGATTGTTATTCTTACAATAGGTGGGTGGACCGAACACATGTTGCACGGTTCATTTTTCTGATATACGGTCAGACATATATGTATCACAGCACCAAAGAGGACATTTTACATTTTCATTTTATTTCAATCAGATGCCTTGTGATTAAGCAATAATAGTCTTGACTCAGGGGTGATATATTATTTTGCCTATCACTGAATGTATCACAGCACCAAAGATGACATTTTACATTTTTTTATCAGATGCCTTATCATTAAACATTAGTCTTGACTCAGGGGAGGAATGTTATTTTATATGTCACTTCTTACCCTAGTCTAATTAATTAGTGTAAGAGAAAATTCTGGCAAATTATTAACCCTGGAACGACAACTCCATTTTGCACATCTTTGTGAAAATATCTTGTATCAATCTTTCAGGTGCTGATTGTGAAAAAGATTAAATTGGAGGGAAAAGGAGTCGTGTATAATTTCTGAATGATAAGGATGTCATGCAGCACATGCTTGAACATTCCAGGGCAATGCGCCTGGTGCAGAGGTTACGTATGACCAATGCTTGCAGATTACGCTTCCTAAATGGGTGTTTAGGGGCTCAATAAAACACATCATGATACGTCCAGAATGGTCAAGGTGAAGAATCCAAGAACAGAAAGCAAGGCCAGAAAACAGTTGACTTCAACCTCATCTTCAAAGCCCATGCAAAATATCATGGCGTTTTGTAAAAAGACAAGGCTGCCATTTACTCACCCCGATTGGAACCACCCATATACAGACAGTGCAGGGCTTACCATGCTGCGCATTATACACCCCATCATATGATGGCACCATTACAGAGTTTGCCCTACTGCTAAGAGCACATGCCATCCATTGCATGGTATATTGCAAGACACCCCTTCTTCTTTAATGCAGTGCTCACCTCAATGCGATACTCCATGCTGACAACCTATAGGTCTCTTGTACATCAGACATTGCATATTCATATCTATTTTTCACAATGTCTTTAAATAATAATATTCATTTTCTCTTTAACCGCAATTTAGAATAAGTCAACGTATTGTTTTCACATTAAATAGATAGAGTAAATTGCAAAGAGTCAAACATCTCAATTACAAGGTCATATGAGAATTGTAAAACTTTGGTATTGAGGTTTTTTAATAAAACTAACACAAGAAGTTACCGGAGAGGAGTACAAAGTTCAAGCAGGTCCCATGTGACCCGGAAGTGGTAATCTTCCTTTGACACTGGTCTGTATTCATGGCCTGGGTCATAGAACAGAAGGTTAATGGTGCCATTGTGGAAACTAATTTACCTTAACCTTTATTGTGATCAAAACATGGCACTTAAGTTCTGAACATTTTTTGTTCAGATTCTGCTCCAGAGATCATTCTAACATAACACTTGATTGATAAAAAACGTTATGTCTGGAGGCATACATTGCAAAAGAGAAAATACCATATGGGCCTAAACCGAGATCGCGGCGAGACAATCGTGAAGCATTCTGAGTGGTGGATGTGACATTGGGCATACTACAGTTATTGGGCCCGCAGAATGTCGAGGATTGGGAAATAAAAGAGACAGAAAACATTAAAGATGCATACAGTCAGTGACAGTCCCAAGTGCAGAGAGAAAGACCATACAATCATAATGCATAAAGCAGGCCCCTGTTTCCACAGAAATATATTGGATTCTGTGGCCAATGTATTTTGATATTACCATTGTTGGATTATTCTTCATTGTAAAGAATGAACAGTTATATGAAAGGTAGCATACATATTTGAAAGTGTGAGTTTAATTCATGCCCAAGTTTGTAAATCAAATTATCTAACCTTTAATCATTACTGAAAACAGAAATGTTACCGAAGAAAAAGTGGGAATTATTTTATTCACCCCTGATAATGTTTTGGATATTTTGGGAAAACCTCAAACGACATGTTATGTTGACCATATTTTGGCACCATTATACATCATGTAGAAAAAAAATATATTTAAATAGTGCATTAATAACTGCCAAGCACGCTGTTTTAAGAGGCAATAAAATAACAGTTAACCATTATGTCATTACTCAAACTGTATTATCTTTAAATTCTAATATCTCCATATTAAATCATCATTGTTTTATCATAAGTGAATACTTTAATTTCCCCCGACTTTAATAAATATATCAATTGCCAGTTGAAACAATCCATTCGTCAACTGTAACTAGGAACTAATGCGACAGGAGCGCTGTGAATGCCCATTTATAAGGCACAGTGCGGAAAACAAATAATTATATAATTATTTGTTTGTGAATCTATTTTGAGTAAGGTTATTGTACATATTATAGTTATATTGTGAATCAAAGAATTTAATGATTAGCATTGGCTTGTCCTATATCATAATGCAGTGCCATAGATAAGCGCACATATTGTTTATGTATCGGCTTTTTCTTTATTAAGGTCTCTAAACAATACATCAATTAGCTCTTGTTTGAACATCGCTCTGCCTACATGAAGTGAATGTTTAACAGACATAATGGTGTCAATATAATAAAACATGACAAATTTGATCAATCACCAGTCTGTTGTTGTTAACTTCTCACACGTAATCTTATATTTTTAGTGATTTTATGGTTTTTTACAGATGTGTAGAAACGTAGATTCTCATTGGCCGCGAATCAGGATTAATTAAGTAAATTGAAGCATTTGGTGTCACTTTAGTGTGGACATGCACTGTAGGATGTTGGAGGTAGATACCTTGTAAAATGACAGTGTTGCAGTCTGTGGTATGCACAGCACATATTACCTCACAAATTAGATTAGTTTACAAAGACAATCTCCTCTCAAGCGTTAATGAGACATGGGAGGTAAAGGGTATAAGTCAACCTGCATAATAATAAGACTGAGTTTTAAACTGCTCAACCCTTGTATAAAGCCTAATTCAGACAGATTGCGTTAACCCGCAGATTACCACACAAAGGATTATCGCATGGGAAGCACTATTGATTATCCTGCCAGTGGGCAGTCCCAAATCACATAAGTCAGTCACGTGACTGAGTGTCAGTTGGGAAGATCTAGCCTCATCCTTAATTTAAACAACACATGGAAGACCCCAAACCTCACATTAAACTGGCATATCCTCAATGAGTGCATATCAATATTGGGTGTATACTGTTCAATATGCAGTTTGTGGTACAATAATTGAAGCTTCTGTCTCGCTTTAACCGAACCTTTAATAATAGTGTTGCAATTTTACACAAGAAATAACTTTTTTTGATGTGATTGTTATGTATTTTGAATCGCAGCCTTAGATGGTGTGCTCTGATTTCAAAACAAACAGCTATTCACCTCTGTCCTGTTAGTTATCGATTGGTGAGGCCTGGGTTGAACCCTCTGACACATTTGTATGGTGGCAGTGATTTGTACCTACATTGCATTAACATTTGCTCTTGCTTCTTTTGACCAGTACAAATAAATGTGGATGTGTATATATCTGTGTGTATTTATCTGTGTGTATTTATCTGTGTGTATTTATCTGTGTGTATTTATCTGTGTGTATTTATCTGTGTGTATTTATCTGTGTGTATTTATCTGTGTGTATTTATTTGTGTGTATTTATCTGTGTGTATTTATCTGTGTGTATTTATCTGTGTGTATTTATCGGTGTGTATTTATCGGTGTGTATTTATCGGTGTGTTTACTTGTATATATCTTAAGGAAATCCATAAGATTTTCGGCATTTTTTCAGACTTACTTAACCTTTCAAAATTGTGTACAAGGTTTAGCATGGTCTGCTGAACCATCCCTTGACTTTACACATTCCATCTTTTGTGTCTAATTCATGTTTGTGAAATATACTATGTTTCCTAATCTTTAACTATTTATCTATGACACAGCAATAATAGGTGGTCTGTTACTAGATATCAAAGAGACAATTCATGGAAAGAATATGGAAATAAATAAAATATTTTTATTATTTTAAGTAGTTTAAATCTTTCTCTGGTTTCCAGAACCAAATTACCAAATTACCAAATTACCATTTGCCACAGATTCATATTTTCCCAAAACAAATGATGAAGACCGTTACCTCCCCCAGTCCAATGTCTTGTAGTGACCGTCCTGAAGTGTTTTTGGTGAGAAGCCTTATTTCTTTTATCATGCTCACTTGAGAATTAGGCTTAAATCGTCCACCAAATAGAAAGGTAAACGATTCTCAGAGCATTCTTGTCTAGTCTTTTCTGGTGCCTTTCTATTGGGAATATATAGATAAAACGCTTTGCTGTAGTTAATATATCAAGGGGCATTTGACCTTCTGTATAAGTACTGTATATACCTTACATCGCACTTTGGGAATTTATTTTCAGTCTTGTAGGATTAATTCAGAAAATGTACCGTTTCAACCCCTCATAATGGCATGACTCGACTGGTTGGCAGCAGAAAGACATCCTGTCCCAAGAATCATCGTCAAATGGCATTTGCTGGCCACAATCCTAACCTTTAACATCATTCTAAGTACAAATATAAGCAATTGGCCAGGCCTTTACTTACTGTATGATATATCCTCATCCTGTTCACCACTTAAGGATGGCATTAGGTCTGCCTTTGATATCACGGCCAACAAGCCACCTAGGCCTATTGATGTCATTTTGCGTGATATTGAATACATATTACATAGCTTAGTGAGCACAGATACACCCATTCATTCCCCAGTGATATTCATACTTCTCTATAACATAGCCCACGCCTTATTTTTGTCATGACCAGTCATGGCCAGCTTTCTAATGGGAGTTAAGCATCGCCTCCTTCATAAAAGCTGCTCTAGATGATTGGTATTGTGGTATAAATCAATTGATTAACTAATTTACTAACTTAACATTGCCAAGGCTCTCATCTGTGTCAAATGCTAAATGATTACTAAATGGCAAATCACACTTGAGATGGTAGATTACATGATTACTCAGCCTGCTCGCCGCCTTAATACATCGCTTTCTACTCACAGAACAACTAGACCGTCATTACCTCTGCTTGATGAACACAAACCACCATCTTGGGAGGAAATTAGGGATTAATCAAATTAACCTACATGAAAGAAAAGCTCAAACATAAAGGTATTTGATCACCACCTAGCTCTGACGAATAGCATAGGATAGTGCATCTTGCTTGATCATGATAAAGTACTTTGGCATTCAACTGCATGGAACTTGCTCTGCACTGATATTAATTATATATTACCGCAGCATGCAAATAGTCGTATAATTAGGGTCGCATTTGTTAGGGTCACATAAATTTTATGTGTTTTATTCCAGATTATTGACTGATGAATTAGCCAGATTTTTAATTCACAATGGTCCTCATGAATATCTTGTCGAAAAGCTTGATATTAAGAATCGTTCACATCCTTTCTACTTCAGAGCACGTCACTGATGTCAAGTAGACACAAATACATCTGGTTTGATAAATGACACTTGGAGGAACCATGTTAAGAACATTGAAAAGAGGTATAAACAGATAATCCACTTGCTGTGATAATCCGCTTGCTGTGATACTCAATCAGCACTTTGATTCATAACTACTCTATAGATAGTGCAAGTTGTAGCAGTATTTATTCATAACTACTCTCCGGATAGTGCAAGTTGTAGCACTATTTATTCATAACTACTCTACGGATAGTGCAAGTTGTAGCACGATCAGTTCATAATTACTCTGTAGATAGTGCATGTTGCGGCACTATCAATTCATAACTACTCTATAGATAGTGCAAGTTGTGGCACTATCAGTTCATAACTACTCTATAGATAGGGCAAGTTGTGGCACTATCAGTTCATTCTATAGATAGGGCAAGTTTAGGCACTATCAGTACATAACTACTCTATAGATAGGGCAAGTTGTAGCATTATCAGTTCATAACTACTCTATAGATAGGGCAAGTTGTGGCACTATCAGTTCATTCTATAGATAGGGCAAGTTGTGGCACTATCAATTCATAACTACTCTATAGATAGGGCAAGTTGTGGCACTATCAGTTCATAACTACCATATAGATAGTGCAAGTTGTGGCACTATCAGTTCATAGCTACTCTATAGATAGGGCAAGTTGTGGCACTATCAGTTCATAGCTACTCTATAGATAGGGCAAGTTGTGGCACTATCAGTTCATAGCTACTCTATAGATAGGGCAAGTTGTGGCACTATCAGTTCATAACTACTCTATAGATAGGGTAAGTTGAGGCACTATCAGTTCATAACTGCTCTATAGATAGGGCAAGTTGTGGCACTATCAGTTCATAATTACTCTATAGATAGGACAAGTTGTGGCACTATCAATTCATGACTACCATATAGATAGTGCATGTTGCGGCACTATCAATTCATAACTACTCTATAGATAGTGCAAGTTGTGGCACTATCAGTTCATAACTACTCTATAGATAGGGCAAGTTGTGGCACTATCAGTTCATTCTATAGATAGGGCAAGTTTAGGCACTATCAGTACATAACTACTCTATAGATAGGGCAAGTTGTGGCATTATCAGTTCATAATTACTCTATAGATAGGGCAAGTTGTGGCACTATCAGTTCATTCTATAGATAGGGCAAGTTGTGGCACTATCAGTTCATAATTACTCTATAGATAGTGCAAGTTGTGGCACTATCAATTCATAACTACTCTATAGATAGGGCAAGTTGTGGCACTATCAGTTCATAGCTACTCTATAGATAGGGCAAGTTGTGGCACTATCAGTTCATAGCTACTCTATAGATAGGGCAAGTTGTGGCACTATCAGTTCATAGCTACTCTATAGATAGGGCAAGTTGTGGCACTATCAGTTCATAACTACTCTATAGATAGGGTAAGTTGAGGCACTATCAGTTCATAACTACTCTATAGATAGGGCAAGTTGTGGCACTATCGGTTCATAACTACTCTATATATAGTGCATGTTGTGGCACTATCAGTTCATAATTACTCTATAGATAGGGCAAGTTGTGGCACTATCAATTCATGACTACCATATAGATAGTGCATGTTGTGGCACTATCAGTTCATAATTACTCTATAGATAGGGTAAGTTGTGGCACTATCAATTCATAACTACCATATAGATAGTGCAAGTTGTGGCACTATCAGTTCATAGCTACTCTATAGATAGGGCAAGTTGTGGCACTATCAGTTCATAGCTACTCTATAGATAGGGCAAGTTGTGGCACTATCAGTTCATAACTACTCTATAGATAGGGTAAGTAGAGGCACTATCAGTTCATAACTACTCTATAGATAGGGCAAGTTGTGGCACTATCAGTTCATAACTACCATATAGATAGTGCAAGTTGTGGCACTATCAGTTCATAGCTACTCTATAGATAGGGCAAGTTGTGGCACTATCAGTTCATAGCTACTCTATAGATAGGGCAAGTTGTGGCACTATCAGTTCATAGCTACTCTATAGATAGGGCAAGTTGTGGCACTATCAGTTCATAACTACTCTATAGATAGGGTAAGTTGAGGCACTATCAGTTCATAACTACTCTATAGATAGGGCAAGTTGTGGCACTATCGGTTCATAACTACTCTATATATAGTGCATGTTGTGGCACTATCAGTTCATAATTACTCTATAGATAGGGCAAGTTGTGGCACTATCAATTCATGACTACCATATAGATAGTGCATGTTGTGGCACTATCAGTTCATAATTACTCTATAGATAGGGTAAGTTGTGGCACTATCAATTCATGACTACCATATAGATAGTGCACGTTGTGGCACTATCAGTTCATAACTACTCTATAGATAGGGCAGCAGGTTGTGGCACTATCAGTTCATAACTACTCTATAGATAAGGCAGCAGGTTGTGGCTTACCTCATCCACTCTGACCTCGGTGCCCAGATCCATTCCTTCGTCCTGCTCCTGCTGGGAGAAGTACACGTGGTAAGGGGAATTAATGGTCTTGGCCGGCTTCGTGGTCTTCTTTGCCATCGGGCCAATAGGCTGCAGTCGAACCCCAAAGGTCATACACCTCATGTACTTCCGGGGCACGTGGAAAATATCCTGATAAAACATGTACAGATGTAAATACTCCTGACTGGTGTCCACCTCAAAAACCCAGGCCTGTTTGTCTCGGTCATAAAAAGTGCCTCTATTTTTGCCCCGCATAAAAGGGTCTATTTGTATTTCACTAATGGCAACAACAGAGAGGAGCTCAATTCGCAATTTTAGTCTTGACTTGGCCGTGGTGACATTGTATATGTTATATCTGACATCATATATGCCAGGGTTACCGGAAGTATCCAGCACTTGTTCTAGGACATCTGACTGTAGTATTCTGTCTCCCTGTCCTAATGTCACTTGGTACTTCACCTTGCACAAATGTCCGAGGCAGGTCTGGCGGGTGAGGAACACCATAGGGCGACCATCGTTCTTCTCGTCTCCATAGGGCAATACACTTATATTCCAATCATAGCTACCAAAGGAGAAATAGTTTGTTTCATACTTGGGATTTTTATATGGTCCCGTCGCAAGGTCCTTGTGTTCTTTCGGAATTTGTAGCACCTGTAACAAAAGAAAAAAGTTATGGTTATATTTGACTTTAAGTATTTTGATACAAGCTCACAAAGGGTGATTGACTGCCTGTTGTTGAGGTGGCATAGAGTGTAGCCTTAAATTGAAGTCAGTCAACTAGCTAACTTAATAATGTGTGGTGTGTACATGAGGGATCCCTTAAAATAGATGTTTAATTCTATAAGGACTCAATATGTTCATGTACGAAAATAGGTAAAGCTTGAGAATGCTTTATTATGTTTGTGTTGAAGTTTTCAAAAAAGAGACCCAGACTGCTATTCTAATAGACTGATAACATTATATCCGGTGATATATAGAAATATACTACACAATAGAACAGAGAAATATAGTACACAATAGAACAGATATCTCATAATTGTGTGAAATGTAATACACTAGAATGAATATCTTTGGCTATAAGGCTTACACTTGTTCTCCTCCTAACAAACATATTTTAGAATTATGGTGATCGGAATTAATAGAGCCTCTTTCATCCACCCTCATGTTCGGGATATACTGATAAAATAGAAAGCCAAGGCCACCTGGCCAATATTGATGGCATCACATTCTTTGAATTTGAGAGGCACAAAAAGGTGTTGATGTTAAGGGTTGTGAGGCCGGATAGCATCAATTATCACATCTTTTACTGACAGTAAAAGGCACTGGCCTGGCTGTCCCAGGTGACACCCAGGTTCCTTCGTTAATGTTTGCCTTACTGACTTTGCAAGTCATTGAGTGTGTTGGTTCTACATATCCCAGGGAATTCCAGGATTAGAGTGTGTGCAAACGTGGTAGAGCCTTGTACACTATTCCAGTCTCTGTGAGGATCCTTAGGGCATGGGGAAGGTTCATAGGGGATGGTAGCAGTCACGTATCGGGATTGCAGCAGAGGTTTAAGCAAAACAATAGAACGTGAGCAAAGTACCCTTCTTTGCTGAATGGAGAAAATCAACACGTTGCTGTGTTGTTGTGGTTCTCATACCACTGGGAGGCTTTAATATATTTTTTTTTATAGCTTTATATTTGGTCTTTATATATGGTCTTTTTCTAATTCATATCAAACGTATATATATATATATATATATATATATATATATATATATATATATATATATATATATATATATATATATATATATATATATATATATATATATACATATACATATATATATACATATACATATACATATACATATATATATACAAAGTATGTCTTACAGAGTAGAGTGTGTAATTAGGAAAGCTCAGCTACTGTCAGTGTCAGGTTAGATTCTTTTAAATTGGCACTTGACAAATGATTCCCCATGAAGCTCATGTGTCTACAGAATGGCTTTTTAAAATTGACCTCGGACAAAAGCATTTACGGACTCCGTGTAATGTGTCTACACAGTGTAGTTTGTGGAAATGCTCTGCCACTTTAGTTGACCATAGAGTAAGAGTTATAGACCACAAAAATACCATTCATGCCTCTGAGTAGCTCTCATTGTAGCCTTCATAAATGAATCCATTCGGCCAACTCAGGCCTTAGTTGTACCACAACATGAAATTCAATAATTACAACTAAAGCTTGTTTCATAAATTGATTATGTTGAACACGTTTTGAGAATCCTATCTCAGGATTTGAGATATTAAATTTACTAATGGAAATAACAGTCACTTAATTGTATCTCATCTTAATAGTTGCGATTGCATGCTATGGTCATACACTGCAACATTGGGCGCATTTTAATAGCCACAATGTATAAATGACTCATCTATCACATTATTTTTTTTTTAATATTATTGTGATATATACATATTTATGCATTTATTACTACTTCGGAAGAGACATTGACCATTTTATGAGGTTGTTAACCTTAATTATGGCGAGGAGGTCAATATCGTCCCACCTACAAGGTTATTCACATGACCTTTGACATTTGAGAGGTCACAACAATCAATATTATTCTCCTCGTATTGCATGTTCACCTGAGGAGGGGCCACGGGCCGTGGCGCAGTTGGTTAGAGCGCCAGCTTATTAGCACCAGTTCCTCTGTGGTGATCCAAAGGTCGTGGGTTCGATCCCCGGCCGTACCGAAATTGAACTCAAGATGAAATTACCCATATGAGCTGAGGCTCGTGCATGAAGGGTTATTGTCCTTGTAAATCTGTGACTGGGTGAGTTGTCATGTCAAGGACCTGCAACAATTCAGTGAGGCAGCACTATATCTACAACAAGTAGGTCTCATCACGAAATGACTGAAATAATGTTGAACGTGATGTAAAACCCCAAACAAACGAACAAATTCACCTGTGGAAAATCATGACCCACTTGAACCCAATCTTGTACCCTATAATGACCCACTTGTATCATAAAATGACCTACTTGTACCCTATCATGACCCACTTGTATCATAAATTGACTTACTTGTACCCTATCATGACCCATTAATTTGTACCCTATCTTGTACCCTATCTTTCATAAGACCGGACATACATGTCAAACTGCTGAGACGTAATGTTAAAGTTTAAGGAAGGCTTAGTGTATACCGGGAACTATCAAGAATAAGATGATTGACAACGGGAAACCGCCATTGACCCCATATTTTCTTCATAAAGCAACAAATCATTGCTCTGTTAACATTAACATTTAACAAGTGCAGCCAAACGTATTTATCCCGCCCCCATTACCCAGGTTCAAAACATGGGTGATTTTCATCGTTGTAACGATATTGAACACTCTCAGACCATAGTCAATATGTGCCATTTATTTTGTTCAGCATGTATGGTCAATATGTGGCATTTATTTTGTTCAGCATGTATGGTCAATATATGGCATTCATTATGTTCAGCATGTATGGTCAATATGTGGCATTCATTATGTTCAGCATGTATGGTCAATATATGGCATTCATTATGTTCAGCATGTATGGTAATATATGGCATTCATTATGTTCAGCATGTATGGTCAATATGAGGCATTTATTATGTTCAGCATATATGGTCAATATATGGCATTTATTATGTTCAGCATATATGGTCAATATATGGCATTTATTATGTTCAGCATATATGGTCAATATATGGCATTTATTATGTTCAGCATGTATGGTCAATATATGGCATATATTTTGTACAGCATGTGTGGTCGATATGTGGCATTTATTCAGCATGTTGAATGTATGGTCCACATGTTGCATTATTTTTTTTCAGCACGACATTTATTTGCCTCGTTTGCGTGATATTCAGATTTCCATCATGGCGTCATATTCATATTTCTCTTATGGCGTGATGTTCAGATTTGCTTTGTGACATCTCAATAATCATGAACAATATTTAAAAAAGAAATAGACGAAATAGAAAAATTAATGTTAACCACTCCCTCGTCGTTCTATTTATTTCTCTTACTCACAACTGACAGAGACCCTAAAACACATCAGAACAATGTTTCTTAGTTATCATTTACACTCAACTATAGTTTCCTTGTGAACCAAAATTGGGATGGACTCATCATACGATACATATAAAAGACACTGAATATGATGTTTTGGTTTTGCGTTTCAGAATAACATATTATGGGATAGCATTGTCTTTCCTAATAACCTTCCTGGGCATCAGGAAAGTAGCTAATAAATGACAGCTGACCATGCCAGACCACCAAAGGCCTAATGGGCGCATGCTTTGTCTATTTCTAACTGATTTCATCTGGTTACACACATTTGTTGACCTCTGTGAATGACCTTGTATTGCATGCCGGCACAGACCTGATAGCCGCACCAATGACCAGCAGCCAATATATCTTGGTAATGTTCTCCATCAGCATCGTCATATTCTCATCATAATAACGCCGTTACAACAATCTCATAAGTGGCAACAAGCTCACAAGTCATCTTGGGCCTGTAAGGCCAGAACTAATTAAATAAATGATCAAGGTAATCAGTACAATGAGGCTATTCAGTTTCATTTTACATAAACAGGATTTTAGTATCTAATTTTCTAAGATTTCTATAAGGATCTTGTCATAAACGATTTTCATTATGAAGCACAAATTGCACAATATGGTTATGACCTGATGACATGTCAGATTATGTGTTTATGACTTAATCATATCTTAAATATATCTTTTTCATATTGTACTTCAAATTGCAATTGTCTGTATATAACCCTTTTTTTGCTAGAGCTCATTCAAACACTGAGCTCTGTTCTGGAGTATGAGCTCTTTTTCCCTAAGTGCACTTCAGTTAAATGGAAAATATGAAAAAAATCCTTGTTATTTTTTATGCCTAAATAACCGCAGTGCTGGAAGAAGCAGATGGGACAGACGGTCCCACAGCACAGACAATTGGACAAGACTTAAATGGGCGATAATACCTGGATTAGGTCGAGGCAATCATACTGAATGAAGGCCCAATACATCAGGCTGGGGGACGCAACACTGTTTATCCCTCTACAATCTCATCTCGTCCCAATTAAAGGTCTCACCCTGTCGCCGACGGGACGATCCATGCCGTGGACATTTGGCAGATAGTGGGCAGGAAGGGTCAACGTCTTGAAATATGGCAGGTGGCAGCATGGCCAGTCACGTGACTCATGGCATTTTGGGAGAAGACGCTTCTCATCAAAGACAATACGTTTCTGTATGGATCTGTATGAAGTGTTTTTTGTAGCTATGTTAGATATTGCTATAATTAAATACAACTAGATGTTTTGTATACAAAAGACATGTCTATGATTAAAGCAAAATATGTTATGTGCTACAAAACAGAAAAGGTAAGTTTAAACCTAACAACGATTAAAGCCAAAAAGACGATTAGAACATGACACCGTATAGCTTAACCGGTTAAGAAGAATCAGTGGGTTGGACAGATAGGATAGGTACCTGATGGAATGTTTCCACTGCTAAGCCGTGGGCCGGGAGACCCCATCAGCTGCTGACATAAGTCTTGTGACACTCCCCGTGAAACATGATGGAACACTGCATCTGAGGTCTGACCTTAGTATCGGCCGCTAGAGGGGGCACAATCATGTCTAGCGAGAGTGCTCTCAAAGCTTTCACAATACTAAAGGCATATCTAGTATGTTTTATGTCTTCAGTTGATTTCTTTCCCACCATATATACAAAACCGAAACGTAAGTGCATTTTGTTTTGGAGTTTTAGAAGAAAAAATAACAACAACACAAATCTTGAAAATATGAAAATACATAATTTACTTCGAGACATTTTCTGGATGTGCCTGTAACCTAACAAAGCTCCAACAATTGACGAGCCCACATCAACCTCTGACACAGACAATAATGCCTTATAAGCCTGCTTTAACCAGCCTATCACCGGCGATCACAGTGATTCCTCAGTCTATTTATGACAATTATAGCCAGACAGATTTCATTTTGCGACAATTACCGCCAGGCAGACATGATTTTGCGACAATTACTTTTGGGTGCGTTTTTCCCCCCGTGTAAGGCGAATTGGGAGTTATTTGCGCTCATATGCTTCTGGAGTGAGTACTGGTTTGTTGACACAGCCAGGAAGCTCAGTAGGATAAGCCATTCATGGGCATGACTGCTACATCGTCTGTGTAAATGCTACATTATCTCGTCTCCGTATGCCATCATTTGACTGTGTACTGTCATCAATATTGAGATTCCATGATAGATCTCCATGTTGGCTATTTGCATTTGGTACAATCTCATATATGAAAAAACATCACAAGTACACATAAAAAACCAGATGGAGATTATGTTAGCAAAACAATCTTTAATCTGATGAACTGCTTGTGTGCACTTCAAATGCGTAGTATTGTAAATGATAAAATAAGGAATCATTCTTTTTATTGTAGAGTTTGCTTATAAATGAGAGAAACATGAAAATATTTTTTCATTCATTTATCTTATTCCCTAACCTTAGCGGGACAGGCAGGCGCCGGGGAAGGCTCCAAGTGGTAGGGATGTGGCTTTCCTGCACTTGGCATATTTGTAGCCACCATAAAGAAGGGAGGTCTTATGACACTAAAGCTGCTGCCAAACAGGCGCTTGGGACATACATCACAACTCCGGTCCTCTACGTCATGTCATATTATGAAATAAATACCCCTGAAGTGTCCATTAAGTAGAATACAAAGAAGTTAACAGATACAAAATGTATTTCGTATCATATATATATATATATATATATATATATATATATATATATATGGGTAACACATATATGTCTACAAATGAGTCCCAATGAGTGACTATCTGAGCGAGTAATTGAGTGAGTGAGTGAGTGAGTGAGTGAGTGAGTGAGTGAGTGAGTGAGTGAGTGAGTGAGTAATTCAGTGAGTGAGTGATTGAGTTGTAAGTATGCAGGTGCTATTGTTAAAATATCTCTATTTGTTGACTGGTTTGAAGTTCTTGATCTTTGACAAAGTGTTGCTGGCAGGTATGCAAACAGACACGTCCCTCTCCAACATTGTTCCTGTTTCTCTGAAATAAGGCTGACACACTCTCAGGCTGAAGACAGAAATGTCCATTGTAATGCCACGACCATGCGAGAGATGTACATCTCACCCAAAGCAGATATGCCCTTCCTGACATATCCTATCGGTGTGTTAACAGTCCAGGGGAATGTGAAACATGTTTTTACCGAGACTGCTCATCCTGGGCCTTATATATTATTTAGAAGGAGTCCACATTTGAATAAATGATCCCTGTTCCTGATATTCTTTCTCAGTGACATATCTTTGATGTGACACCCAGGCTCTGATATGTCTTGTTTCTCTACCACTGGTATCTTTCTGTTGAACGTTTCTTTTATAAAATGAAACCTTGAGCTGCCTCTATATGAATCACCTCTCTGGCAGGTGGTTTGTACGTGTATACCTGACTTATCTCTGTAAAATCTTCCTCAGTGACCTATTTATGCAACATTCTTTTCAGTGACTTGTCTCTAACATTCTTTTCAATGACTTGTTTTTGTAACATTCTTCTCAATGACTTATCTCTAACATTCTTCTCAGTGACTTGTTTAGGTAACAAACTTCTCAGTGAGTTGTCTCTGTAATATCATCCTCAGTGGCTTTATGCACCATTCTCCCGTGTGACAAGATTCATTTACATGCAAACTGTCCCTGTAACATTCTCCTCAGTGACTTTATGCACCATTCTCCCGTGTGACAAGTCACATTTACATGCAAGCTGTCCCTGTAACATTCTCCTCAGTGAGAAGTTTCCTTGACATGTACACTTGACTTATCCCTGTGACACCTCCCTGGTGCATTGTCTATGTCCCCAAGCTGCTCTGAATCTCTCTGCAGACAGGGTCTAGGTCCTTGTAAAGATGTGTCTCTTAAGGCGGTAGGGGATGGCAAGACATAAGCGCCTGCCAGCAACACAAACCAAGCTATCAAGATCTATACAAAAAATGTTTATCATTCCTTGTCATCTATCAATCATGCCGTTTAAAGCACTCAATGAAAATTGATATCAGTCCTATGATCACCAGCAGTCAATCAACCGTTTTTGATTTATTGCCTGTGCCACTGATCTAGAATTACCACAAATCGTCAGATCTCAGATGTACACCCGAGAGGCAAGTCTATGTGTGGTGTCTACTTTGTCAAACATCTCAGCATTACCATGCCTCTATACATTTGAATTATGTAAAGCTAAAGTAGTTCTGTAGGCATTGTTCTCATTCCATTGGAAAGAATGAGAATCGATCTTAACTTTATATTATTGAATCATTGGCTTGTCAGCACAGTTAAGTTTATATAAGGTCAGTAGAAGTTTCTGACCGGGACTCAATGTCCTGCTCTTTTCGAGGAGTGAATGGGTTCTTGCATTATCACATAGACATGGTCAGGACTGGAGTATTGCTTGGAATGGAAAAAACACAAACTGAGCAGCAGATATCAAATGTTCTCAATCATGCAATATGAACGAAGTACTCCCCCCAACCTGGCATCGAACCCCGACTGAGCCGCATCCCACTGAATACGTGTATTTGAATGATATCTCCACACAAGTAGTTTTCCATTGCATATTATCTTAACATATTTGTTCAATGATATCATTAAAGTTGCTATAGTTGTCTGGTGTGTTTTCTACTTGACAATTTGTCTAATAAATTGTAGCGGAGAGTGGAGGTTTTGGATGGAAAACACTGCATATGCTGTTTGCATATTGCGTGGAAGATGGGGGTCCTAGGATGGGTTATATTCTCACAGACATATACACAGTGAATCAATAGAAGAGTGGGAGGCTAGGCTTCCAATACTGAGTGCATTATGACACAGTATTGAATGATCTCACTCTTGTTTGTATGGACATCCTTGTAGTTTCTATTGACCCTCTCCTCGTCGTTACCTACCACATAAACAGTGGGTACTGCAGGCAATGCTCAAATGATGAAAATAGGATGGAAAATAATGCAAAAGATGAATAATAAATCCTGATAGACTTTTGATGTGGATATTGAAAACATAGAAAACAACTCCAAATGATAATGCCATTTGAAATGTCAAACCTTTTTTAAGCTTCATTTTTAGATCCTGCTTTCCTTTGCAGATAACTTTACCAGAGGGCAGGTGGTCTGCCATTGGATGGCTGTCACACAGACAGGAAAGTACTACAATCCAGACCACAATATTTGGTTCACAGAGTTGGTTTATACTATTGTGAATGAATCAAACATGATCGATTTGACATATTACATTTTGTCTACATTAACGTACAAATCAAGGAAAAGCCTTATTAATTTGAACACTCACTTGAACAATACATTTGTTCATTTCATTACAATATATCTATTACATACAGGAATGTGTAATTGATTGATCCTTCCAGAATAATCCCGGATCTCTGTCTGATAATCACATAATTTATTTATACGTTCACCAAACGGGCAGAGCTAATTGCTCAATTATAGATAATCAGCTGCAGACATAAGATATAATGTCTTCTAGTAGAAAAGAAATATCACATTCATATTATCAAATATATATTGCATTGTGTATTTTGACTCGGTTGCTTTATATTTGATATAATTGGACAATAGTTGAGTATGCTTTGCAATCAATACAATTACCGCTGGTCACCAGGAGAACTGATAACAATATGATAAGATACTAAAAACTGATATGTTTTAACTTATAAGCCTTATAATACTATAAGCCTTTGGAATACTGAGATTCAAGGGGAAACTCATATCTATATATCGATGCTCAAGCGGTAATAGATCAAATGCGATGGTAGATGTGATTGATGGTATGTGGTGTGGCAGGAGATCATTTATCTGTCTGATTATCACAGCGGGGATTCGCTAGTAGTAAAGCCTGGGGCTATTTCTACCTCAGTGCTAATTGGTATTTAGATATCTTTTCTCTCCTCACAGTGTTTTTGGGCACAGTCAGAGCTGAAATGGCTGCATAATTATTTGCACATATGAGTGTCGACGTAAAGATCATTACATTTTCTACCTAAAGGTGGTACACATTTCTATCACGTTTACATATACATTTAAAATATAAGTATCTATTACATTTATGTATTATTACATAAGTAGTAAATGGATAATAATACATAATAGCAGTCTCACATAGTGATATTGCATAGTCAGTTATCACAATTAAAAAGTTGGGATGTTTGTCTAATATTGGTTGGTCATCTCAGACCTACATGATACAGTGGGTTATCACTACTCAATATTTACTTAATAATATATAAGATGGTTAGTTTCACTTTCCCAAAATGAGGACAGGCCATTAACAGACTGCAAAGTATAATCAATATATCACTCAGATACAAACATAAATATATATTGGTGAATCACACCTCAGACTGAGTGCTATTTTTATGGCTCTTATATAGGACACTAAGGCATCACACCTTGGTCTGTATATGTGGCTTTATCTTTGATCTCCTTGGCTTAGCATGGTGGACGGATGCCAACTCTGGCAAGTCTCAGGTGCCAAGGAACATCCTACCTCAAGCTCAATCACCAGCACGCTCCACACGCCAGGGCAAACAGGCCCAGTACACTATTTGTCACGTGACATTCTCCTCTGTGAGGTTTCATTTCAAAGAAATGTGTGTATGGTTTTTATGTCACTTTCAACATTATTTCTGTTATATCATGACGAGACCTACTTGTAATGGACATAGCACTGCTTCTGATGAATTGTCATGTCGCAGGTTCTTAACATGAGAATCCATCCAGCCACAGATTAACAAGGACAATAGATGACTCCATCAGGAACGGGCCTCAGCTCTTGTGGGAAATTGTAACATGAATGCATTGCCGGGAATCGTAGACAAAGAAGTATAAGACAGAGAAAACATAGTGTTGTGACACCCTATTTTTACCCATTTTTAAAATTATAAATAAAAAAAACAATTTCAAATTATTATAAAAAAAACAATTTCAAAACCTATGGAATTTACATAATTCTTTTTACTAAACTGTTACCCTGTAATTTCTGAAACTTCATATTATAGGTTGAAGACCTCTTCCCTTATCTCACGTGTATGTGGCGTGCTTTTGTGGTTTGTTTTGACATTTCTGGTGATATAAAAGTTCGACACTGGCTTCGTTTTTCTATAATGATTTCAATAGTGATATCTTTTATTCAACATCACAAATGCAAGAACATATATATGAACTCATGTTTGTGGCTTCGTTTTTCTATAATGATTTCAATAGTGATATTTCTTATTCAACATCATAAATGCAAGATCATATATATATGAACTCAAGTTTGTGAGACTTACACACACACACATACACACACACACACATATGTATGTATGACTTGTATAGAAGGTTGACCATTCAGTAAACAAGCAAAGTATGGACAAGTGTCATTACAGATTCGTGGTGTGTTGTGCATACATTTATTCTATAGGTACATTTATTACTTGTGGACAACATTTCAATTTGTTTTGCTGGTAGATAATGGGTGGGTTATATAACTGCACCTGTGCTCATCAACCTGAATGCCATGCACCCAGAGAGGTCAACAAGATGGAGATCACATAAGCTTTAAGCACAGATTCTTTGAATATTCAACAATATGCAGCTCACATAAGCTATTAGTAGAATTATTCTTATAATCTGATGATCATGTCATCAGAAAGCACAGATCCTATGTATATTCAATAATTTGGAGATTATATAAGCACAAACACTACGATTATTTTTACTGACTGAAAATCATATAAGCTATAAGTACAGACTCTATACTTATTATTACTAACTGAATATTATATAAGCTAAACGTACAGACTTTGTGAATACTCAACCGTGAATCTGGAGATCATATAAGCTATGAGTCACAGGCTCCATGAATATTCAAATATCGCAAATTGCAAAATAAGGGGGGATTAGTTGAGCTAAAGCCCCATCATAGGGCAGCATGCAATTTATCACATGTCTCACTCACATCCAGGCTTCTCTCTGTGATGCCTATATAATAAGGTAATACCTAAATATTACAACACAAGGGGTTGAGCAAAGGATTGCAATGGAATTGAAATTCCTATTATGTAGATAACATCATGTGGAATATTATATAAAGGGCTCTGTCCTTGAACATTACTGATAGGATCGCATGTACGCCCCTTTGATATATTTTGACCTTTTACATCATGTAATATATACCTATTTCGCATATTAATTTGGCGCTTGGAAAATGATATCTTCTTCATCCAACAACGTTATGATTAAATACACGTCTACCTTGCAACCTCAGCATGGACCTGCCCTTTGCAAAAGATCACCCAATTACACACACAGATATGAATATATATATATATATATATATATATATATATATATATATATATATATATATATATATATATATATATATATATATATATGTTTGCTCTTCAGATGCTAGGACCTTATGCCGTTTGAGGCATTCATCTTCAGTCTCTATGGTTTTAGGTAACAGTTTAGCAACCACAATAACAAATGATTTTGACGCTAACGCCACATGTGTAAATGCATCCGCGAGCGAGCCTGCCCAATGCAACTTTACGCCTCCCACGTTGGTTCCATACCAAAGACTTTGTTTGACATTTTCTCTCAAAGGAATACCACATCAAGCAATACATATATGTGTCACTATAGAGGTGAATATCAGATCACACTTCTAACACATCAAATAGCTCACTTTTACCTTGTATAACCCCAAGACCAGATTATTCTCTTTACGCCCTGAAATATCTATGTGTTATTTTGTCCTCGGCTTTAGGAACATTGATGTCACATCAATTTCACAAGCGTATGCGTGTTTTTACAATCACCCAATGTGACATCAGAAGTACACCAAATCCAGCGTGATAGCAGGGAATTGAATAGGCTAGGACTGTAGATATCTTGTCAAAGGTCCCTGGCAGTTTCACTATTGGAGGAGAAATATTTTGCTTCACCGTCAAGGCGCTTGCCAGTCCTCATTCTGGAAAAAATCTAATATCCGCGAACATAAAAGATCTATCATAAAATATCAATAGGATCACAAGGTCTTTATTCCTTATATATGGCTGCTATGAGGGAGGCCTATTTCCTATTGCAACACATCAAATGCCTATATGACATTTATATATATATATATATATATATATATATATATATATATATATATATATATATATATATATATATATATATATATATATATATATATATATATATATATATATATATATATATATATATATATATATATATATATATATATACACACACACACACACACACACACACACACACACACACACACACACACACACATATATATATATATATATATATATATATATATATATATATATATATATATATATATATATATATATATATATATATATATATATATATATATATATATATATACTGTGATCATTATTCTGCACAATGTAGCTTCTCGTGTGTATCTTAATGTCATTCCTCAATAACTTTCAGTGGTGACCCTCATATCAAGGGTAATGTTCCATGGCATGCCAATGTCTGGATAAGATATATTGAGCGACTGGCGCTCGCCCAAACAGGATCACAAAACCACAGCTGATGCCATAACATCCCAGACTTTTTTTCTCTTATTCTATAGATATGTAATGTTAACGTTACAGTATACTTAATGTGAGGCTCATATGGACATGTAATAAATATATCTCTATAATTTTTTCCTTAAAATGTGATACTTTTATGTGTGAAAAATGCAGAGAATATTATTTTTATAAGGTTCAAAAAACATCTTCAACCAATTGTAATGTTAACGTTAATATGTGCTAAATGCCCGGATCATGTTGGACATACAATAAATATATCTCAAAACCAAAAGAAATCATATAGATGTGATAGTTTTATTCGTAGATAATTTAAGGATATTATTTTACAAGGTCCGAAAAGTTCGTCAGAAAAAGATATCTTGATCAATTAGTTTCATGAAGCTGGCAAGTGACATGATAGAATCGTCCTACATTGATTCTTTCGGCTTATTTCATAGTCATGTGAACACGCCATAATATCATGAGCCACCAAACCCTCGGGGAGCGCAGCTTGTCGTCTGCCACTTTGCGCGAATCCCAGCATGCAACACCCTCGCCAACAAAATGCATTGCATCATACATAATACATGTTATTCTCTTGTGATAATTAGACACTTTTCTGATTAAATTTTCAAAAAAGGTATCTCAAAAAGATCTTGCTGACAATTCCTCTTGAAATAATTTTCAGAATGGTAAAACGTATGCTGCGAGATAAAACAATTTTCGCGAGAGTTGCATGATATCCGGTGGCAGTTCTGGTGGAAATATTCCCTAATGACAGCTTGTTATGTAAACATTATGTCTTTTATGGACGCCTGATTTGAGCACCATGTGTCAATTAAACTCTAATGAATTAATTCTCATCAAGTGAACAAAATCTACTTCTTAACGCACTTTATGTTAATCAAATCACACGATTTTAGATGGTTACTATTTCCTTACATTTAACAACTAATGCCCCATTATTCAACTGGTAAATGTCTGATACATGGTTGGATGAAAAATGTGATCATCCTCTTCAAGTGGTTCTTTGTTATTCAAAAGATCACCCATTATAGGTTGATTCGATGACTGATGATTAATGTAATACGACGACTGACATTGTGATACGATGATTAAATTATCTGAATACAGAAATGTATGATAGACGTTTGAAGGGGATGTGTTTTCTTCTTGAGAAACATGAGTTAATTGATGGCAATGTGATAGTAATCTCTGAATCGTGTGAAAAGATATCAGCAATCGTATATAATAATACAGTTCTTAAAAATTATCCAGAAGGCGCGATGTAATGATATCATTTTATTCCTATACGTCTCCCATAAAAGATTGTAAAGAAAACTTGTCAGATCACTCATTTACTTGAATAAATGGCTGTTATTGTGGTGAAGTACGGCATAAACTCCGGGTTTTTGTGGTGCAATATCATATCATTTAAAACTATTTTGGTATATTAGCTACAAATAATTACACAATAAAACCTTTCTGATTGTACCCAGAGGTGTCTTTGTAGAATGCAATTGGTAATTACAGATGACAAAATACTCTGTTTTAGTCAATTTGATTTTTTTGGGGGCGATAACATTGACACCTGTTAGAATGGAGACTTATAATGGCCAACTAAAATGCTAACTACCAACAATTAAATAATTTACTGTATCAAACTGAACCATTACATGGAGAGGATGGACATTACTTTACCAGATATACACATTTATTTCTGCATGGAAATCATTTAATCATTCAATATGTATAACATATTCACTGAAGTAAGAATCAGCTTTGAATCAGATAAATATTAATGCTTTTGGGCAGTGAAATCTTCGTTCTGAATGAATCCAAAATGTTGGGATTTCTGACCACCACAATTACTTTTGTTATACTTTTTTGCAGTCCAAGTTGTTAAGATTTGGAGATGACACTGTACACGAGATTGTGTTTCCTTGCTCACGTGATCTCGCAAATTCTCTGTCTATTTTCTTTAGAGAGAATCCTTAATTATAAGAAGGGTTTGGTTTTATTGTTTTATAGCCATATACTTTGCTCAAAAAGTTAAATTTGCATTTACCATGAATGGCACATGATATTCAACTATATCTCAGACTCCCATTGGTCTAATATTTCAAGCAAACTGTACTAAACTTCATGAATGTACTGAATGCAATTGCTGTATTATATATTGAAAATAGAGTGCAGGTCATCTGAAACAAACAAGCCATCTGAACCGGTAACGCATAATCCAATAATTTTCAAAAGTTCAATAACACTAATCCAAAAATAAGAAATTCACTGTTCAGCTTTATTGCTGAGAATTTGTCAATTCATAAAACATGCCTTTTGGTCGTTTATGCATTCAGATTTTGTTTTATAGGCTGACTTGTATAAATTGATCAATTTGTTGCATATGAGAGTTATCACAGAGCAACCGACGTTCCCACAGTCACGTGATACCTGACATCTCCGTGTGATCATACACCAAACAACCGACACACTTCCGGTTCTGATCTCACAGCGAGGCTATCAGGATATGGTAAATCTGAGACATTCAGACTCTCATATAGTGAAACAGGAAAAAAACTGATTTTGTTTGATTCAGCCGCTTGAAGTGGATAGTTGAGTCTTTGAGGATGATAAAACAAGCTGATATGAGGAAGAGACAACCGTTTCCCCTGAGATGAACATTATCTTGTCTGTTATGGTGTAGTGCACATACTAATTCCATTGTCTGCATGGATTCTGACTGCTCGCTATCATCTCGGTGTGTAGGACTACACCATATCGTCCCATTCACATACATTTATCAGCTACAATCTCTGACCTCATCAAACCATCATTG
Source organism: Amphiduros pacificus (assembly GCA_949316495.1). Classification (NCBI taxonomy): domain Eukaryota; kingdom Metazoa; phylum Annelida; class Polychaeta; order Phyllodocida; family Hesionidae; genus Amphiduros; species Amphiduros pacificus. The sequence continues at coordinate 35,522,113 of OX439001.1, forward strand.
AGCATGCATTATCATAATCTGTGCTGACCATTTTCAAAAATCTACTGGGATACTGTTAATGATATTGAAACATTTTACAATTATAGATTTATAGGTCTTTTTGATTCGACATACACTTCTTATTGAAGCTACACCAGGACTTTGATTTCCACCCTGGAATGGTAGTCTCTGTCCCATGATACAATCTGTAATGCCACACTTGTATTTACACTACAGGAATGCGGCAGCAGAGCAAGTGCTATGAGGATATTAACCATTACCTGCAGCTGTCATATCCGAATTAGCATTAACCACTATAAATAACCAAGCGTTCGCCAAAATGCCATATAAAACACATCCGCGGGCCTAATCCCACTTTACGACAGAAGCGTTTTCCTGCTCTGCGCAATCTGAATGCCCTCTGTATTGCATCAGCACTCTCAATGCAGCCACACACGCCTGATATTCACATGGGGCCTGCTGAAGCAGGAGAGTGCTTCAGGAGCGTGCCATACTATACATTATGGCATGTGTCTCGCCACCAGACTGTGTTGCAAGTCTATGTGATAGCTAAGGGCACCTAGCCTCTTGAACTATCTATGGATTTCTCTCCTTTCTAAGCTTGAATAACCCCCAACAAGTTCGCAGATAGATGTACACTCATGTCTGAAAGTGGAATATCAACTTTATATCATGTATCATAATCTTAGTTCATTTCTCTTCAAATAAACGTGTCTGAGAATCACAATGGTTGGCAATGCTTTAATAAATTTTAAAACAAGCAATCCCATATAGTATTGTATCAAACCATGATAAAATTATCCAAATCAAAAGAGATTATAAATATAGGATTGCATGTGATACAGCCTATAATAAAATTCAACAGAAACATTTGTGTCACAAATATGGTCTCTGCTGTTGAGGCATATTTTGTTTCTCCATCACGACTATATTACACTGCACGACAGAGGGGCCGGGAAATCTACTTGGAATCCCAAACAGCTCTGTTAATTTTGGATAGCACTTTATGTATTGATTTGCATGCGCCTTTCAAAGCGTTGAGCCTCTCTATTTCTCGTATCTGGGTCAGTGAGCTCGATAAGTAAAAGACTGCACGAACACTGGCACCCGGAGAAAATGATCATAAAAAGTGGTGAAGTGAAAATCCCACAATGCAGAAAAAAATCTGAAATGAGTAAAATTAAAACATAAACATAAACGTATCGAACCTCTCGTATATGAATAGAATAAACAGTGAAAGCAAACAAAAGGAAATTGGAATATAGTATTTATCAATGTGTAGTACGTATCTTGTTTTAAATGTTAATTTTGCAATAAAAATGTCATGAAGTTCGTTCTTATTGTTATATAATCTAAATGGAAACATTTAGAATGTTAAAATTTTTGAAATCATTACATTGAAACCATGTACTTTTTTTCTTTTAGACAAATGCACAAACATTATTATATTTTCCCCACCAGTTGTTAGTCTATTGATGTGATGCTGTCAATAAACCTAAAATAAATAAAAGTCAATATTTACAATTTAACCTGATGTCACTATCAATAAAGATCTAAATGTTCGATTATAACCTAAAACCCGATCTTTCTATACATCTATATCATTTTCCCGCAGACTGTTCCCATGAAATAACTATTTATTACCAAATAATCATGGTGATACTGTTAAATGGGTTATTATCGATATGAGACCTATATGCAAACAAGGAAACTGAAATGTTTTATGGTTGATCTGCTGTATTTTACTTCATTGCTTATTTATTCATGAGTCCATAAATTGCTTTGAAAAAGTGTAAACTTCATGGAAAATGTAACATGGTCTGCGCACGCATCCTAATCGAACTGACAGTCTGAAGATTGTGACCTAATTCCCCCAAAGTCAGTATGAATATTCGAGTGGAATAACGCCACTGACAAGGTTTTCAATGAAAAGCTACGCGTGCATACATGTTCGGGGCATTGACAAAAATCACATAATTTTAATATGAGAGAGATCGACATAAAAAGGCTCGCTGCGAACGTACAATAACTCTTCTGTCATATTTAAACGTACTAAAATGGAGTTCCCATGTTCTCGGCAAACTGTTCTTAAAAAGAACTGTGCTCTTAATTTATTTGATAACACAATCAGCAACAGAATTATGATGAAGATGTCTGCGGATTAACCTTAGACACCGATAATTGCGGTTTGAGTGCTAGCAATGCTGGGCGTGTTCTCAGTGACTGCACCCCGGGGCAGCAGAATGAGATGAGTAGACAGGGCGGGGACAAGAACAGGATATAACTCAATAGGGCACCACTGGGTACAGCAGGGCATGTCGGGAAGACGGGTGCATTTATATAAGGTCATTAAGGTCTAGGCGGTGCTAAAACCTCACAACTTCAACAAATGACCTAGAGGTTATGTCACCGGCGAATATTGAACAGGAAGCCACCCTGCATCCAATTGTTATCTAACCGCCCATATACAGGCCACTAGGGCATGTTGTGTGAAACAATAGGCTTAGAGGTATAAGCACAGACAACAACATCTCTTAATCTGTAGGAATTTATCAATCACGTTCCAGGAATCTCATGAAAGTCGATCACCAAGATGTTCATAAAGTATTAAAATATAAACTTAATGTGCGACTGTGGAACACGTTTGAACAATATAACGCAAATATAATTTAATACTCTTAATGATATTTAATTACTAAATAGGTATTAATTGTGTAGCCAGGCATATTTTGATTTCTCCAGATATTTGAATAACATTTTAATTGGTAACTTGATTCCATTGTTCTTAGGCAAGTCTTCTGTACATCGTTCTTATTATAACTTGTGTATTTGGTAATCTTATGTTTGAACCTATAAATTATAGTTGGGACTGTAGAGCAACTTCAACACATTCTCTTTGGTACTCATAAAGCTAAAAAAGGACGAAACAAGGACATGTGACCCTGTTTCCCTGCTTCAACATTCAATGGTTCCATGTGCAAAAATACACAATTACTAGTGGCTATATTGGTCCGGTCACTGGCTTTCTTCGTTTTGGTACCGTTTCTATATTTTCCAGTGTAATTCAAGTTCAATTTAAGTTAAATGTGTATGTCTCTGGACATTATATGATATATTCATATTCAATGAAAGTAATTCTTAGCCTATATACCTACCTGAAGAGAATCAACTCGAAATTGGTGTCTTAGATTTGAACGTGAAATATGAATTGTAGATATGTGCTTCTTCTTTTGATAAAATAGCATTAATTATGATACCATCTTTGACATAAATATTTGTTCATTTGACATAAATATTTGTAGAAATATTCAATCTATAATTGAAACTCAGGCTACACTCTTAAAATTGCCATCCAACACTTGAAATTGCTGAATAGCATTCTTCATAAGATTACTTGATACAGGAATGACGATCTTAACTATTTCTCTGATTTCCCAGTAAGATTAGATTGTTATTTCTAATTGCTTCAATTTTTTTCTCATTACTCATTAAAATACAAGATACAATTATAATGATAGAGACAAGGGCACATCTCCAGTGGACATCTCTCACAAACATTCATGAGCTTGTTTACCAGGTTTTATCCCTAACATGAGAGGAAACTCGATAGGTCATTTCACACAGCAGGATTGGAATTGATGGATAGAATCATACTATATTGATATATTGGATTAACAATTTTCATTTTACATTTACATGTTTTTGTTATATAATGTAGCTTATCTATTCTATAGGTAAAAAAAAAATTAAAAAATAATAATTATCTTGGTCTAACATCTCATAGCAAGTCTGTGCTTATTCTTAAATGGTACACTTGCAACGTCTTATCTATTTTGTCATCTAATCACTTAATAGCAATAATGGAAATGAGTTGTACAAATCTGTTACAAAGTAGGTGCCCACCCTGATTAATTAAAGCTGATCAGTGCAACGAACAATAGAAATTGACAAACATTTCAAAAGCATTGGAATAGTTCAACTCGTCATATATCACTCTTTGAGCAATATAAACTTTCATAGTGATGTAAACTCTAACTTGTCCTCATTGCCCATTTTTATCAAGTGCTTGTGTACCTCCTGTAACAAATACTATGCTTCTAGTGGTTTATCTTCTCAATGCATCACTAGTTGAACTGTTATTTGTGTTAACAGTATTAGCAAAATAGAATCAAACTTCTCAAATATTGCAATATTTTTTTATTTGAATGATGAAATATGTTTAGTTTTATTGTTGAGATGTATATATGGTGATTTGCTAATTATTTTGAGACATGTGTAAGTGACCCCACCAATCTCCTCCACAGGTATCAGGTATTTTGGCTCGAGGGAAGAATGTTCTTAGTGCCATCAAAGGCCCAGGCCTACGGCGCAATTGAGAAGAGTGCAAGCAACTTAGCACCAGTTCCTCTGTGGTGATCCAAAGGTCGTGGATTTGATTCCCAGCCTTGTCGGCTTTCAATGCCGACAAGGCTGGGAATCAAATCCACGCAATACAATTTCTCATATGAGCAGAAAGAGTTAACTCACTGTCCATGTAAATCTGTGACTGGGAGGATTGTCAAGTCATATCAAGGATCTGCGACATGACAATTCAGTGACGCAGCAATCGATCTATTACCGGTAGGTCTCATCATGGAATCACCGAAAGTGACATACAATCCCTTACACACATACCAGTGCATTCTCCCATCAAACTAGTCCCACACTGATGTTGGTCACTTTTTTCAATAGGACTAATTTTGTCTAACATTCTGAGAGAGGATAGTCTTTTTGTGACATATGCCAGACTAAATTTAAGCTGTTACTGTCTATACATATAAACTATGGGCAAAGACGAATTTGCACCACACTTTTGTCAATCTAATGTTTCAAATTAAATTACAAATAGTCAGGTATATCTTAAAATAATTCAAAGGATATAATCCATACAATGCTAAGTTGCATATGTAAAAACTGTAAACCCTACCTCGTGCTTTCTAACAATATTTCTTTCAGTTAAAATGTGTGTTCCAAGACAAATGAGAAAAAGTCTGTGATTGAGTGGTGGAATGAATACCCTATAAATAAAATTACTTTCCAGAATGTTTACCAATTCTCTACCCCTGTTGCTTAAATGCTCAAAACATTTGCAAAGAAGGCATTGCCACACCCTACTAAACGATAAAATGGTATTATGTGAGCCACTATTTATTTCTGTAATTTACTCAACATCATCATAGAACTTTTCGATATTCGTACAAATCACCATAGATATGGTCAAAGATATGAAACTATTTAAGGCTAGGGTAAGTTTTGAAATACCGAATGTAAGGATTGGATGGTACAGAACAGAAATATCCACATTTTGAGGTAATGAAAGTAAAATTAACTTTAATCTATGTATTTAATTAACTTTATACATGGATTAAAAATGATCTGATCCAAGGTTATTATTTCAGCTTTCATCCCTAGGCATTAAGCTGTCTCCCATGCTAAAGGTCCGGATTCAAATTCTGGTTGGGACAAGGTCATGCTGCATGGTCTTGAAAGGTGAATATCTGCCACTGAATTGTTCCAGCGAGTACTCTATGTCTGGCTATCAAAGGCTGTGGTTTGTGCTATCATGTCTGTATGATAATGCAAAAGAAAGATCACCAATAACTCCTTGAAACGAGTATGGCATTGAGTCCAGGTGACAGACCTATCTGACCGGATATAGCCATAACAGTGATGACATCAAATTGACAGATGACAGAATTAACATTGCATTGATCAAACAATTTCGGCACTGTCTTAGCTTTTCTGATTTCCTATGCACATGACATCTTTGCAAATTAATGCCTTATTCTAAACTATTTTACGTTTTTTGTGTTATAAAGATCATAAATTAAAGATAATGCTATTTTCATGATATACGATAATCAATCTTTAACTTGTGTATGTTTGATAATTCTAACTGCCATGTTAGTTATGTGTCCCCTGTATGCACCATCACGAGTAATGATACTACCACTGAACTGTTGGCAAAACACAAGGCTAATATCAGTCTACATGGTTGTGTATATAAAGCAACATTAATATATACATTAAGCCGTGTATAGAACACTGCCATAAATGCACTCCTGCCATTACACTGAGCATTTGCCTGGATATGTTTAACTCCGCCCTCCGCCCAAAGCTAACATATCAAAGATATCAAACACAAACATCAGGTCTTTTTACAGCTAACCAAATTCAAATAAAAACAATATTCATGATAAATAATTAATACAATTTATCAAAAACGCTTTTTGTTGTCATGGACGATTTAAATAACATGATTCAAGAGACAGAAAAGGCTACTAAAACAAACACGTTTGATATTATATTAGCTGATGTGATTGAGGGATATAGGTAGAGGCTGGTTGATGTTGTTTGGACATGGCATTATCATTTAATAGCTTCCCCACATACAGGTTTATCCCAGGAGACTCAAAGCAGCAGACACATTGCTCATAGAGAAATGGATACACATGATCACCAAGCCGTCCATCATATCTGGAGGCTGATATTACGTAAGAGAATTGATATCCTTACACAAGTGTTTTCTATTTCCCTCACTTTATTGTCAAATGCAGATTCTTTATGATATTGCTAATGTTCTGAGCTTATGCCAAGCAAGGAATTTTAATTCTAATTTATAAAGTAATAATAGTCTATATTGGGTGCATACAAATATGTAGATTATGTAAATGGTAAAGTATTGGATAATATTCATATCAAATAAAGATATTATCATTATTACTATATATCAATAAAATATTACTTTGAGCATTAAAGAGCCAAATATGAGACGATTAGTATGAAAGAGGGCAATCATATGTTATGTGTTTTTGTGATACTATATGCAAAGCATATTTCTTAATTTTTGCAACATGTTCATGGTCTATATCATTTTATATCAATTTGATATTTACATTATAAAGCAAGAGATTGGTTTTCATCTGCAGTTTTACCATTGTCATAATATCATGTTCATCAGGTCTATTGACTAGTAGCTTATGGTTGGATATTCAGATTATTCTATACTATAGGATGTTGCGCTTGTATTTAACAGCTGAATTTTCAGGTTGTGTCATATTGTGTGCTATTAAGCTAGAACTGTGCTATTAAGCTTGATATTTATGTTTATATGATATCCTGTTTGACACTAAACTTGTACTTTATGGCTGGGTGCATAAAAGTTTAACAAGCTAACGCATATTCATAAACTATGAAACCTTGGAGTAATTATATACCCATAATTACACCAAGATAAAACTAAGCATTTTATGTTTCATGGTCAGCCAACAATTTGTGATATCATAAACAATTTGGAAGACTTCCTTTATGACTGAAGCCATTCACCATATACCACGTCAATGTTCTTTCATTTTGTTATGCAAAGATTAGTATGAGGACATTGAAGAGTTGAACTGCCCCACTTGCAATGATCTATTTGCTTCCCACTGTTATACTATGTACCACCATGTAGAGCTATGCCATACAATTATCATTATCCCTGGTTATACCAACACAGTCCTTTATTCAGTGCTCAGTGGGGAAATCAAGTCTGTCCCAATACATCTCTTTAAGCAGCATGTCTATGAGGGGAAGGCCTATCTAATAGTAGTGGTATGATTATATTATTAATAAAGACACAGTAATCGGAAGGCAGCACTTGCACATAAAGGTAGGAAGCTCTATATGTCCATTGGGGAAATGTGCATACTGGTTGCTGTGAGACATAAATACATACAATAACACATTCACCTCAACATCTAACATGGTTGCAAATTAATTCAATTTCCCTGCCTTTCTTCATTATGCAATTCGTCCTATTCATATTTATTAACAGTGTAAGTCAACAGGTTATTGTAGAATAACAGTCTGGCAGGGAAGAGTTAGGCTGGGCTTGGTTGTGGTGGGATAGCTGGACTCTAAAGGCTAATCTATTATTTATACTACTCACATATTCCTGCTAATGCAGTAAATGGACCAATGGAACAAGCTTTAAAAAACAGGGTATTTCATACAACACATTTAGATTGAAATATGTGTGTTGCTAGATTGTCAATATTAAAGGCAGGGGTAAATAATGCCAAGGGACAGATGGGACTGTAATGATCAATTCAAACATCCGCTATGAGAATAGCAACACATAGACTTCTCAAATAATCCTATGTTAGGAGCCACAGTTGAATTAGGGATCAATATAAAGTCTTTGTTTAACTTGATTAGCTCACCAAATTGATAGGGTGCATTGTGGTTCTATTGATCAGACACTCATATGATTTGTTATTGAGTTAATATAGTTCTATTACAGTCACTGTTCCACAATATTTGTGTAGTATCTTTAACCAGTATATTAAGTACATGGGTTATTTATCAAGCATTGACTCGTACCAAAGGACCTGATGTATAATTGAATGTCAGTTGTGGAAGTAAGATGTACTGCTGGGAGCTTTGATAACCTACTACAATTAGTGAGGAAAGTTACTGAAAGTTAAGAAAGTTACTTCTAGATAAAGATCCCAACTGCGTCAGTCTAGTACTTTACATTAAACGTCTAATTCACCCAGGGTTTTAAATTTGATCCTTAGCAGTGTAACCCATTAGTTTAGAATATACACAATCTATTTAATCAAAGAAAATAAATCATTTTGGTTCACGTTGTCAGGGAAACAAACATCAACAAACTAATTTCTTGTTGAAATGTATCATATTCAAATTGTATTCATCCTGGACGGGATATTATTAAGTATCAATTAAACTCATATAAATAAGTGTTGTTGCTCTTAGTTTTTTCTTTGCTCCTATGTAGTGCAGTGTTAATTGTGTGATGTAAATATATGTCAAAAACTCAATTCATAGTCTAATTAATTAGGCTTGAAATTCACAGATTGTAAATAATAAATGTGGCATTATTAGGAATCCACAAGTAGACGCACAGAACTAGTTAAGATGACATGACATCACCCATTAAGTTAATTTAAGTAAATTTAATCAAATTGTATGAAGTTATTATCGTCGCCTACGATGACTCTACATTCTGTTCTGTATAGGGTAGGTGGATTGTGCCCAAATAGTGCTGTTGATGTATCGATGGGCAAATCTCATCACAAGAAGGTCCAACCCAAGGCCAATGGCCGATTATACGTCTTTAGAATTTATCCTTTCTTGTGCCCCCTTTTAGCTAGCAGAGAGGTATTTGTTCTTTTATAGAGTACTTTTGTAGTTGCATCCCATGGGCATAAACCCGGTCCATATCCAGGCGCAATTCTACAGCTTGTACTGGCTGCCTCTTGAGCCAGGCGCACTGTCCTAAATACAGACTTGTGTTCAGGTCACCCCGGTTTAAAACACAAGGTCACATTTCCTGGGGGATGCCTGGCATTACGACACAGCCGGAGATAGCTCTAATCTAATTGGTACTGCGTCGTCAAGCCAAGGTATACCAGATGCCACTAAATGGACTCATTGTGCAATATGGACACAAGTTTTATCCCTGCTGGAACACTCTATCCACCGTGGCATCAATCCTCTCAAAACAACCCAGATATATTCATACAATGTTTCTCTCAAATAAACACATTTCCGGCACTGATGTTTAGAAGATATTTAAGGTTTTTCGGTCTTATTCTGTTCTCTTTAAAACAAAAATGATGAAGCATTGCTGTTACACAGTTAAATCTGCGCCTTGCAGATAAAGCATTAGCATATTCAGCAAAGCCAATCAATTAATATGTCATAAAACTGTAGCGTCTCTCTCTCTGAAAACATAGCCAGAACAAAGAGGTGGTATTTGTCCCGACTCCTGTCTTGTTGGATTATGGGCCTTTCTTAACCCTTTGCTTCCTTCCAGAAGTAGGACCCTTCATCCATCAAAAACCCTCTTTCTCTGCTATCACTTCTCGGATGTCAATAATGCATTATTCCCCCTCAATACCGAACATGGCTGCACCAATATTTCTCTTGGTCATGTTATCAGAAATAATCCTCACACAGGCCCAACTGACATCAAGTTTAAATCAGGGGTGATGTGATATGAATGCTCTGGTAATTGATGACATTGAATAGGTTGTAAATTTCTACAACATTTCTGCTCATTAACCCTAATGCTTTGAAGTAGTTCTATCAGTGGGGAATTGAGGGACACAAGACAGTGCATAACATCAGGTGGTAGGTGACATTGTATCAGGTGGTAAGATATACTGGACATTGTATCAGGTGGTAGGATGTACTGGACATTGTATCAGGTGGTAGGATATACTGGACATTGTATCAGGTGGTAGGATGTACTGGACATTGTATCAGGTGGTAGGATGTACTGGACATTGTATCAGGTGGTAGTATATACTGGACATTGTATCAGGTGGTAGGATATACTGGACATTGTATCAGGTGGTAGGATTTACTGGACATTGCACAAGTGGTAGGATTTACTGGACATTGCATCAGGTGGTAGGATATACTGGACATTGTATCAGGTGGTAGGATGTACTGGACATTGTATCAGGTGGTAGGATATACTGGACATTGTATCAGGTGGTAGGATTTACTGGACATTGTATCAGGTGGTAGGATATACTGGACATTACATAAGGTGTTGGGATATACTGGACATTGCACAGATGGTAGGTGGTACTGGACAGTACATCCGAAGGGAGGGAAAGCTGGACATTTTACTGTGTGTTATATGACACTGGACAATTCATCATGTGTCAGATGGTACTGGACATTTCATGTGTCAGATGGTACTGGATATTTCATGTGTCAGATAGTACTGGACATTTCACCATGTGTTAGATGGCACTGGACATTTCACCATGTGTTAGATGGCACTGGACATTTCACCATGTGTTAGATGGCACTGGACATTTCACCATGTGTTAGATGGCACTGGACATTTCACCATGTGTTAGATGGCACTGGACATTTCACCATGTGTTAGATGGCACTGGACATTTCACCATATGTTAGATGGTACTGGACATTTTACCATGTGTTAGATGGTACTGCACATTTCACCATGTGTTAGATGGTACTGCACATTTCACCATGTGGTAGGTGATCCTGGACATTGGGAATGCTGATAATTAGTGTGATTCCTGTTCACTCTTATATCAATCAGCTTAATTTTAGATTTAAAAAAAACAATCTTACATGTTGATCCTCAGTCATCAATGGCAAATTGTATGATCTCTTGAAATAAGCGTTAAAATATATGACATGGTACTAATAACAGTAAATTCATATGTTATATAACATTGATGATACAAGAACAAATTAGTTTCACTTTTTAATTTGAACCCTATATATTGCCTGTTACATAACAGGCTGAATGGAATCAGCCTGGCAAGTCACCAGCTGCCCATTAAAAACGTCAACTTCAAAGCTGAGTGTTTCACCAGTGTGATACATACTTTGAGGTCCATTGTAAATGGATGACATGCAGGCATTGGTGCAGACACGTGGCACCAGACTGTGCTGCCTGCGTGTCGCCTGTTTAAGATGGATTGTGCAATCTTACCTGTTCAAATGAGGTTCTCAGTCCCCGGAGCTCCACCTCCACGATAAACTGCCCGTGGTCATGTTGGAACCCTCTGGTGGTGAGGTCCAGGATGCTGACAAACGTCTTGCGTCCATGGGACGTCTTTTCAAACGTGTACTCAACTGCTTTCTCCATGAACATCTCATTCTTGGTGAAGTGGTCCCTGTTAATCATGGTGAAGCAGAAGTCCAGAGAGATGAGAGTGCCCTCGGAGATGTTCTTAATGCTGAGCATGGCACTTATATGCTTGTCCAGCCTGGCCAGGGTCATGGTCCACTTCTGGAAGCCATAAGTGAACTCCTTTGATGTGATTTCCGCCTGTTTCTCTTTGCCCAGAGAACTGGACACGATGAAGGTGAAAACCTGGGTGTCCTGGCGGTCATTGAGCTTAACATACCTGTGCAACTGAGCCATGGTCACTGTTAACTCATACTCCTCTCTGGTCACAGATTATCAAAGCTCACAAAGCAAGTTGCAATGTATGTGGTCTAAATCATTGATGTGGTTGTACTCTTACTCCTAAGCCTTCGTGCCTCACTCTATTGTTGTTAGTTGAATATAACTGATATGATACATTGCCACGACGTGAAACAGTCCTCTATGCTTATCTCGCCGACTCAGATCATCATTACCTGTAGAAAATGTTTCATAAATGTATCAATAATTCTCCATGGTCACAATTGCATTTGATTTATCATTCTCCCATTGTACATACGGATTTAGATTCAAAAGCTGACTACATCCATAAAATGGTGTAATAATGTGTGTCACATATTAACTTAGAGTAGGGCCAGTGAGTAGCTCAACATATATTGTATAATAAAGCTTTGAGACTAGGCTCAATAGAATGGTGGCCCTTCCACTAGGCAGCCACGCAGGCTGTGTACCCTGTACACTATGGTGCACATAGCAGGCAGGCAGTGATCATTTACCCCACAGATCGATCAACAATACTCCCTCCCATACCTTCTCTATCATCCCAGCCTACCATATATGTATGCTTCCAAACTGCTATCCACCGTTGAAAATATAATGTGAAACAATACAGAGTTGTCTGCTGTACAAAAAAAATATAGATTGGAAATAGTTATCTCAGCGATCCAGGTTTGAGGTTGGTATATATATGGTTCAGATGTGGTTGCCTGGGTTGGTTTTGTGCAAGCTTGTCTCCGGTGGGATGGGCTGTACTTCTCTTTTTACCAGCCTGTTAGTATTCACCCTTCTGTCCGCTTACCCTGCGTGCCTCATACCATACACAACCTATCCATTAAAAAGCTTTGCCTCCTCCATGCCATATTCCTGTATGCGGTGCTTGTTTATTTCACGAGAACTCGGCGCTAATCATACCGAGTACACATTCCTTTAGTTCATATATGTATAGCAGTGGTGGTATTCCAACATCACACAACACGTATTATCCCGGCTATATCCTTTGCTAAAGCCTGCATGGCTGCCGTACACTCCTTCCTATATGGTGATGGGTTCCATCGCCAAATGGGGCAGTGGTAGATCTGGCACTCTCCCTGCATCCCAGTGGAGCGTGTGTTCTGTCACTGTATGGTTGTACTAGTTCATCAGTCACGCCACGCTGACTCTCTCACACACTGCGCGGCCGGGGCGGAATGCCTGCGTACCAGTCAGTCTGCCTGCGTGGCAAGCCAGCTGCCATCGACTGGTAGGCAGTAGTAGGCCAGTCATACATGTGCAAGGGGGCCATATCTACCCGCCGGACCTTTACTAAGGCCGTGTACCCATACAGTTCTCTCCCAGTACACCTTCCACCCCTTCACAAGCCATGAATTATTTCTGGGCGTGCAAATATTGGTGCAAAATATCAATGTTTGGACGTGCGTACACAATGGCGGCCTGGAGACCGATCGATGGGGAAGGGAGAGAGGGTATGCAGAGATGGTACTGTACACAGGCTTCCTCCATAGGCAGGGGAATATCGCAGCCAGACAAGGCCAGGGTAATTTCCCACCAGCCCTCGCTGTATTGTGCAGCAGACCAATGCTTTACCAACTTCATTGAAAAACGCTCGATGGTACTGCTCATGCTGAAGTGACACCTGTCGGTAGATTTGTTTTATCCAAGAAACCTATATTTAATCTGCGGAATGTGTAAACGATGTAGGACAGGGGGGGGGGGGGGGGGGGGTGGGGGGGTAATCGGGAACGACACAGAGCACATTAAACACATTTTTATATTCTTGATAGTTAAGGATTTTAGATCTTTTCAAGGAAAATGACTAAAATGGAGACTGGTCTTGTACAATATTTTTTTACTGTATGTTCACATAAAAAATGTAATTTTTGTTTTCAAGATCATAATACAAATAAATATCATCACTTGATAACACAACCCATGGCCACTGATAACCAATGTTGGGCTTTACCGAGAACCCATAAACAGGGATTTTTTAACCTTTGATTAAATCTGACCTCTCAATCAATCAATAACTAATACTGCCATAAGAATTATTTCACTTTATAAGACTCGTTGAAATTACTACAACATTTTTATTTTTTTAATGTGTCTAGCCTCGTAAAATGTATTGCTTAATGCTTGATCTGTTTAAATGCATCGCATCAAAAAGATTCCTCCTCAGAACAAGAAACCAACATTGTATAAATTTATCGGGACAAAATATACATTTTTTATTCCACATTTGTTAAGGCCGTGACTAAAATGTAAAATGTAAAATAGGTTTTATACCTTTTCGTTAAAGCGTTGTTAAAATAATAATATTTCTATGGTATCCTAATACCAAAGTTCTTTCATGTTTTATTTCGTTTGGGGTTTTTCAGCATAGAATATGCCCCATTTCTGGTCCCCTTGGCTGCTTCTGGCTATTTTATCTTCCCAGCCACTCACTATGTCATTATAATCTGCCAACGAAAACTCCTGAAAAATATTCAGTCCTATTTTGTCACCAAAGTATATTGATTTTGTATTTGTCAAATGTCTGTCGTTAAAAACTATAATCCCTTGTTAATGACGAATATATATACTCTACTTGAAATATCAGCTTTAAAAAATTACTTCCCCAAAGTTTAATGATAAGTAAAATGCTAATCTGCCATATATTTAAGTATTTATCATTTGGAAATAGTTTGATATTTAAAATCTATGATCTTTGCTTGGGAATATGTGGCTATTTGATAATCCTATATGTTAATTACCTCTATAAATTCTTCTTTGGAATCTTTTGTTTTCTGCAGTTCCTTTTTCAATACTTCAGCAAACCTTTCTGTTTTATCCATTGCATCCACATTCTCGAATCCGACGTCTACTAAAAACTTCAATATGCAGAAAAATACAATTAACAAGATATTTTGGTCTTTTAGAGTTAAACAAATATAAATACCTTATGAAAGCAATGACGTCATCGAATATATTAAGAACAGGGTAGTAGCGTGTTAAACATTAAATTAACATATAGATTGGTGAGATAGATTGATTAAACATATAATTCTGATTGATTTATTGATGTAGTATGTTTAATGATGTGGATTTTGTGGTTTAAACATACCTGTCCATAAGCTTTAACGCTAAGCAGATGATAGCC
This sequence comes from Amphiduros pacificus, assembly GCA_949316495.1. Classification (NCBI taxonomy): domain Eukaryota; kingdom Metazoa; phylum Annelida; class Polychaeta; order Phyllodocida; family Hesionidae; genus Amphiduros; species Amphiduros pacificus. Next base: position 35,537,232 of record OX439001.1, read on the forward strand.
TCTTTGTGCAACATAAGTCTTGAAGCGCTCCTCGTGGGGACCTTCACTGCAGCTGTAGTCTGAGAATAACAGCTTCCCGCCAGGCTTCAGCCATCTCTGCATGAAACGTGAAGGAGTCAAACTACTGACAAAGATTTCTACAAACTTGTCTGCACTCAGCACTTCATGGTTAGACTACAATAATTTTGGCGAATCTGACCTTTGTTTACCTCTGTAGGCTGCCATACGCCTGTCAGGCTGCCATACCCCTGTAGGCTGGGAAGTCATTCTGGAACCTGGCAGTCTTTGACCTAATTTACTTACCGGAAGTCCATGATGTTTTTTTTTAAATCTCGAGCTGCTCATCTTGCAATAGATTGTATAGGTTCATAGATAGAGGCCAGCAACCTGGACCTAATGCCCAACACATTTTGAATATTGGCTGGGATCCATTTTTTCACAATATCTTACAGTGTACACGATTACACAAACATGCCCTTCCGTAGTTCACTATTTTAAAATTAAAATTCATTCACATATCATTACATTTCTCAAGAGTGGAATACGTTAGTATTATGCACAGATAATGAGAACATACTTTATATACGTACTTGCGTATTCAAATAATTACAAAGTTGGTATTTTACAGACGTTTAGAAAAAGAGAATCTCACCAGGAAGCTTGCGAAAAGGCTTTGCTTATCGGGTATGTGGAGGAGAGTATCTCGGCTGAAGATCACGTCAAAGCAATTGTCTGCAAACTGCCGCTTTGTGGCATCACATATTTCAAAACGAACCTGAAACATATGATTATTCCTTATTTAATACAGGTTTATTTATTCATCCTTACATAAGTTCAAATAAAACAATCACTGATCTATAAGGTAAATAAATAGGGGCAATATCAAAGTCAGGTAATTGCATACAAGTTCAAAATAATTCAAATTTAGGTATATTTTGTTGGTTTAAGACAAAATCTCTCAAGACTACACTACATATTTTAAAGATGAAATATACCTGCTTGGAATCGATTTCATTTGCTCTTTCCCAACCAATAGAAATCATGTTTGCAGACAAATCTATTCCCAATACTCTGGCGCCAAATGTTTCTGCCATGTAGAAAGCAGAGCCACCTATACCTGATCCCACGTCTAGCACCAGGTGACGTGGCTGGAGCTCCAACCTTCCCACCATCTCCTGCACAATATCGACCGCCATATGAATACACACTCCAAAATTAGGTCATATTTGAAAGAAAATCATAGCCATATAGGAAATATGGAAAAATAAAATAAAGGTAAATAGCATCTGAATAAATAAAGACTACTCTTAAGGATTTGAATTAGAGTTATCTTATGCAAAATATTTTTAGAATTCTAAACGAATTGAAGTTATACACTGACCTTCGTTTGATCCTGGCCCCCTACACCAACAAAATGTCTCCCAAAGACTCGCTCATATTTCAGTATGCCATTTCTGCTGTATTGTTGATTGTCCAGGAACTGTTGAAAACATCCAAATCCATGTTGGTTTTCTTTCAATGGAACCTTGTAATATGACCACCAGATGTCACTGCACGCACCGCCAGCCTTTGGGAAATGTCAATGTATAATTCTCATGTATTAATTTTGAAAAATAAAACTATTGAAGTGTACATATTAAAATTCAATTATTTATATCAAGCATATTGAATTACTGACCTTTGTTGGTCTGCAAATATTCACTTCCCATCCATAAGTGACACCTTTTTGTTTAAACCTGCTTGTTTCCATGAGTCCCCCATATTTCCAAGCAGGTCTAGTATTTATTTCACCTGTTATTAGAAAAATTTGTGTCTTCAACACTAACGACACAGATTTATTTGAAAATAAATAGCACTGTGATGCTGAACACACCCATGTATTATAATTTCATAAAAATGATAAGAACTAATATGAAATTAGTGTTCAAACATTTCTAAATTTTAAAAATTATTTTTTCCGCCACAATATCATGTGCGCACAAACGGATGACGTTTTTAAAACACGTTGAGTATGCTTAGATTAGGGTGAAAATTACATGTAAAGCGTCTCCATATCCCAATCATTTTACAAATTAGCTATTTTGAAAGATCGAAATGAGACAGTATGCAAAAACAAGATATATTCCTTAAAAATATAAACTACTAAGAAGTGAGGGAATGCTCTTTCTAATCCTTCCTAAATACCATATTAAGTATATCAGATTTGTAACACTTCAAACGGAACAGCTAAATGTTTTCAGATACATGGTTCATGGACATGTTTTGTTCAGGAAAAGTTATTCTTCAAATCATTCAAAAGAAAGGTAGATTTAACATGAAGCTTGACTCTTCATGACATGTTATCAGCCAATCAGAATCGTCGTACATGACAATGTGCAGAATAGTTCCAGCCACTTGTCAGCATCCCTATTTTGATTGCAGATAATATAAATACAATTATTCCTTGCAAGTGCATCAGAGATTCAATTAAAAATCCTACTTGCAAAAATGGGTAAAACAATATTTAAACAAGTAAACGGCGGTCACCCACATATACTCCACAAAGGAAGAAAAACAATGAACATACAAGATACGAAGAAAAAACAAAAATGAGAAGTCAAGGTTCTTCAACACTATGTATTAAAAACAAATGGGAAATCCCATAAAGAATCTACAGGGTGGTCTGTAAAGAGCTCATGCCTGTCAAGCTGAGCATTCTTGTATGTGTGATAATATGCATTATGTTAAATAAGGTCTATATGGTCTGATCCCATGAAATTCAAAATGATATATCCAAATAAACAAGTTCAATCTAACAAGAACATCTCTGACTTGTACACACTTACCCGTGGAGGTAACTCAGGGATCTGTTTTGAATCCTAGTCTGTTTACTGTGTATATGTCTCGACTATCAGACATTTTCAAATACAATAATATACCTCATCTGATATAAGCAGACAAAGCAGACAAATATAAATATAACTCCAGATAAATCTGTGAAGACTGACATATGATTCCTATTTCCTAGTATCGTATCTATCACAGATTATCCATCCCTATTTGATTATCTATATCTAATTTAGATAGGAAATGTTTCAATGTATTCCCTTATCTCTTTTCCTTTGAAGTATGCAGTGGGCAAAACTATGATATGATATGATGTTGTTGGCCATCTGCACATATTAAGGGGTATCCATATCTATCCATATCCATATCTATATTCCTGAGAGGATCATCCTTCATTAGAGTAATATAAATCACTAGCATTTATTTCCTTAAGATATATTCTCTTATTTGACTTAACTGTTACCATTGCGTCTTAAGATAGATATACCCTATCGATTAAAAAAAGGAAATTTACTAAGATCTCCTTCATTAATTTGCAGATATGTGACAAATGCCCGAGTAAGGATGTTACCTGAGGAACCAAAACAAGTTTCCCTGAACACCAGCACTCCTCCAGGACGCAACCATGACAATATATCATTCAGCAATGCTTGAACATCTATATCTGGCAACGGTGTGAATAATCCAATCGAAAATATCACATCATATCTGGGCAAAATAATTTAAATGATATAGCATGCAGTAAATATTTATAATGAATTTATCATTTGATAGTAATTAAGAAAATAAAATTAGAAAATGCAAATGTGTAGATTGGGGATATGCAGGATTTTAATCGAGTTTATTTTGGCAATTAAAGGGACAGTCGTCTTCAGTGCATAATATTTGAATCAGAATGCTTGATATGACCTTTTCTCGTCGCATTTGTGATGCTTTAGATCGCCCAGCCTCAGAGGTGTGACACTCTCACAGTCTTTATTCAATAGATCTTCATAGGAGCTGTATAAAATATATACTTATATATAGAATGTATATAGAATGTATCATAGGAGCTGTGTGAAGTAGATACTTATATATAGAATGTATATAGATCATCTAAGTAAAATATATATATATATATATTTATTAATGATACAGATACAGATCAGTGTACAGCCGACGACATAATAATGCGGATGACACCAGCGCTGCATTTCAGTTTATCAATTGGATTTTCAATAGGTTGCAAACATATTTCCAAAAGACATTACCGTTTTTTAACTTCAACTTACTTGGTTTGATCAGAGATGTATAGAATATACTTATATGTGGTGCCCTCTGGTAGTAGAGATCTGACAATGGTAGTTTCGTCTGCTTCGAATACCCAGTCAGCCATGATTAATCTGCAGCAGATTATGGCTCAAATAAATAGTGCTTATTATCTAATTAATCGATTTAAAGATTACTTATATTAAAATATGGAAGAATGATATATTTAATGTTCTGTGAAAAATGTGCTGTCAATGGCAACAAAGTGCTTTTGGATCGGCCGCAAATGACAAATTTAAATAATCGCGGAGTGTGGTTTGAATTGGATTACACGTTAGCAATAACACATTAGTATTCTATCATATTCTATTATGATGTTATCTCCAATGGAAATGTGATGATAGGCCCTGACTTTTATGTACTCCAGCTGTTTATGAAGAGGTTTTCACGCTTATTTAACCCCCAATCATGTTTGCACATAAACTGAACATGAAGCACTGTCCGAGTATAGAAATTTCATCACATCAGGATTTTCAGAACAACAACAACAACAACAACAACAATAACAATAATAAGAATAATAATAATGTTCTGTGAAACAAATAAATTAGTATTATGACAAACAAGGGTCAAAATCTGATTACTCATTTCACTGTATATCATTATATCATACATGTCCTATCAGCTGCCAAAATGTGAACTTCACTTTTAACCTTTAACACATACGGAACGAGATAGCCCCTGGAATGTTTTGCTTTTCAGGACAATACATAAATAAAACAAGGGCAAAAATGTTACTTTGAAAACGTGAACAACTGATGCTCTAGTTCTCAGGCAAAATGTAATTTTGACATAATAGAAGGACTATGACTAAAACAATGCTCCAACTTACCTTTTTATGTCCTTATTCTAATCAGAAGAAAAGAATAAAACAGGTCTCCTACTTTCAACCTCAATGAGGCTTTAAAGTTTGCTCATAACATGCACATAATAGACTCATTGATCTTATCAAGATCCTAAACACAATGCAATGCGATGTTATGTGTGGTGGAAATGTACAAGATGAAATTATTCCAAGTGATACTTGAACCATGACAACTGTCTAACTCGCGTGAACTTTACGACTTCCCCCGAGTGCAATAATGTTACATAGGGACAGACCATTTGTTCTCACAGGTAAATTTATTATTATTATTATCATTATTATTATTATTATTATTATTATTATTATTATTATTATTATTATTATTATTATTATTATTATTATTATTATTATTATTATTATTATTATTATTATTATTATTATTATTATTATTATTATTATTATTATTATTATTATTATTATTATTATTATTATTATTATTATTATTATTATTATTATTATTATTATTATTATTATTATTATTATTATTATTATTATTATTATTATTATTATTATTATTATTATTATTATTATGATTATTATTATTATTATGATTATTATTATTATTATTATTATTATTATTGTTATTGTTATTGTTATTGTTATTGTTATTGTTATTGTTATTGTTATTGTTATTGTTATTGTTACTGTTACTGTTACTGCTACTGCCATTGCCATTGCCATTGCCATTGTCATCATCATCATCATCATCATCATCATCATCATCATCATCATCATCATCATCATCATCATCATTATTATTATTATTATTATTATTATTATTATTATTATTATTATTATTATTATTATTATTATTATTATTATTATTATTATTATTATTATTATTATTATTATTATTATTATTATTATTATTATTATTATTATTATTATTATTATTATTATTATTATTATTATTATTATGATTATTATTATTATTATTATTATTAGAGTAAGTATATATAAGTAAGTAAGCTCCTATGCTCAACGGATAATATTTGCAAAGTATAGAAGGCGACCAAAACATGTAACACTGACGTTAAAGAAGGATAAAACTATAACTTTGCGTTTAAACAAGGCGAAAACGAAACTGTGACATTACAGTTCAATAAAACTGGGGCGAACTAAACTAAACCCTGGGGCAAACCAAACTTGTAACATTGGGGGAAAACAAAACTGTAAACACCGAACCTGTTACATTGAAGTTAAGAAAACATTTAATAACACGACATACTGTGGCATAAAAAGAAAGTCCCATGGCTTAGAAAACATTTTTTTAAAGTCAGACGTGTGGTGAGGTGCTTTTTTCTAAGATATAGAATAGGGCAGATCTTTCTCAATTTGTTCATTGAAAAAGAGAGAAAATGACTTGTTCAAATCATACCCAGATGCTCAAAATTATTTTATGGAAATATTCATAGGTCACCACCGGTCACCACATTTAGACATGTTTTCGTTTTCGCTGAGGAAATTGGGATTTAACCTTACTTTCAATATTATTTCAATCATCTCATGACAAGACCTAATTGAAACAAATATATTGCTTCCTCACTGAACTACAATGTTGCACGTCATTGCGTGACGATGCAGATGCATCCCGGGTTACCTTACATAAAAAATATTGAAAAGTGTGGGAAATTTTGCATCACAGATGAAACTCAGTCACCGATATACAAGAACACTGGGTCAGCCCTTCAGGCATGTGCCTCAGCTAAAATGCGAAACTGTAACGCGAATGCAATCTCGGCAATTTTTTCTGTTTTTAGATAAGTGTAATAAAATTTGGGCAGAGTTACTGTCTTTATTGGGCATATCAATTTCTTGAATAGCGGGAGTTGGGGAGGGAGGTTTTCGCTCACATGGCAGGCAGTTTTACCATTGAGCTGAGCGTGCCCGTATTCAGACTGGAGGGGGGGGGGGGTCTTAGGCCGGTTTAGGGATGGACCATTAATCATTCAGGAGGATGGGATGGCGTGAATGAAAGTGGAAAAACAATACCAGTGAGACCTCTTGGTGGTGAAAAGAAGTATTAAAAATATCAACCTTAAGTGAAAAATGAGACTCTCAAATAGGAATATAATTAAGATTTTCAATTTAAGAGGGCGAAAGGCAAACATTAAAATAATTTGGCATTGACTTCGCTTGGCACATCACTATGAATAATATACCCAAAGCATGCTTTAAGGGTGGGGTGTGGGGGTAAGTTCTTGAGGCATCAGCAACAACCTAAACTCAAGTTATAAAGGTTATATTACAAAGTTTATATTATCAATCATTTTGGTTTAGGAAGGTCAAAGTCAAAGTCAACTGTAACTACACCATTCATATTATCTAGGATTTTGACCCTTGCAACCCAAACCTAAAATGGACAATCATAAATCAATGCATATCTATCCTCAAGGAGTTGCTATTAGAATACAATGTAATCCTTATATTTATATGGTATTTGCTGTAATAAATGACTTGCTGAAATAGTTATACTAACTGTAACATATGTAAATAAAGCATCACATCATTTACTAATAAATCATGCATCCAATTTATATATGTATAACTATTAACATAAGGATGTGTGCTCCTGGAAAAATAAAACTCGGTGGCCCAATTGACCAGGACAAAAATATTTAGATATCCTTTGGTTTAGAAAAGAAATATTGAGAATAGGCTTGCCCCCCCCCCTCCAAAAAAATAAAATAATTGAAACATATTTTTTCCACCCCCTAAATGATTAATGGTCCGTGCCTTGTTCCCGGACAAGTTAGACACAGACCTTTTAGTTTTTATCCGGAGAATGTCAATTGAATTTACCTGGTTCAATTCATGTATAGATTGCTCTGATTTGGGAATGCATGATTGAAGTTATTTAATAATTGTCAATGCAGTATGTACATTAAGGATGATCTCATCCATATTTGATTGCATTAATCTTCATTCAGGTTTAGCGGGTTACTCACACCTGCCCATATCATCATGAAAACCTCAATAACATAGAAGTTATTTCCATCTTATTTCAATTATATTGCTTATCACATATATTCTAGTTTGCACTTGTAAATATTGATTTTGTCGGCATAACAGAAAGATATATGTTTAATGGTGGTTTGGTGACTTGTATGAATACTATCATTATATTATTTTTGGGGAATCTAAAGCCTCCAATCATGTACATGATAAAAAGGTTTAAGATTAACTCGGATCTTATTTGGTCAGCATATGCTCATTTTGAAATATCAAAACAATCATATAATGTAATGATATAATTACATAAATAATAAATAAATAAAACATGACACTGTTGTCACTCAAATTAATGTGGTTATGTATTTGTACATACCAAACACTTTAGATGAATCTAACCTAACCTAAATTATTATGCTATTAACCTAAATTATTATGCTATTATAGTCCTGAAAATTTGAATGTGTTTTTAAACTTGTTGGCATTGTCTAACTATATTCACAACTTAATGTGAACAGTATTGTCTGAAACTGTGGTCTGAAACTTTCCTGTCTAATCTTATCTTGGCAAGGTTTTATCTTTATCATTGACAATAATCTTCCGATAATTTCCTCAAATATTAATTAATTAATAAACCGAATCAACGTTTAAGTTAAATGCTCATGGGGTTTCCCCAGGGGTATTCTACATACGTGGTGAGGTGAATTCACTCACATGCTACCTCTGCCACAAATGTCAAGACATTGACTCTGCCTTTTCCGCAGGATTGTTTGCAAAATCTAGAAACAGGTGCGCAGTGGGCTGTGCACATGCGCACTCACAATGGCCGCCTCTTTCAGACCACATCAAGCTGCCACAACCATACACACATTGGATTTTGTACAATGCCACAGCTGTACACGTGTACATGCCCATTTCATATGTTCAAAAGTAATTTAGAATGGATCATTTATAATTTATGGGGGATATTGGGCTGGGTCGTATAAATAATCTCTTACTTTAACCAAGAAAATGAGGCTTTTTCGGCTTCGAAAATTTCTTGTAACATATTATGATGAATCTTTATTTAAGAGTGATGTGAATTTGATGGGGTTTGAGAAACCTTTTAAGTATTTCGATTTGAATGCTGGATAAAGTATGAAACTTTTAAACCAGATTACTCTAGCCATAGCCTCTTGGTAATCATATTTCATGTGAGTGTCCATGCTCTAATTTGGATAAAATAAAAAAAGCTTTAATTAAAACTGGATTAGCTGTTCAGACAAGGGGGCTTCTTTATATTTAAAAAAATCGATTACTGTTATAATTACACATTATATTACCGAATTTGTTCAAAGAGTGAATTCTTGGAATCTTCAAAATATAGTATCTGATGATATATCATTCATAACAGGATATTATAAATATTCCCTGCAGCATGAGGAATAGAACTTGGGACACAATCTGAAATGCCCATCCTGTTAAACCTGTTATAAGTCATACGTTTATTCTCGTTCTGTTTTAATAAAGAGGTATGTAGATTATAGAACATTGTTTAAAACTTGACTAGGAACTTAGTGGTACAATTATTTCAGATGTATCATAAGCAAAATCATAACCACATATCACTGTTTTGTTAGAACTCACAATATCATGATGACTAATCGGATCTAGTTGCGGTTAAATCCCGGTGTGATATGTTTGGCTGATTTTATCTGATTCTTGGTGTATTTGGTGTATTTGGCACCATCTGAACCCTAAACTTTGTAATAACGTCCAGCACAGAAGACAATGATGGACATGAATCGATCAGGATTGACCCGTGCCCTTTATTGTCTTGCTGAAGGTTAGAGCTTGTCTTCTACATGCTTGTGATGTGCAAATTGGCAATCACAAATGCAGGACTGCGCTGCCATGTTCATTTACACGTCAATCTCAGACTTCTATTATCTGATGAGCGAATTATTCCACCTAAATAAGCTCGGTCCCACAAGTACAGATAGAGGATTTTTTTTATAACCAGGCTTTGACAGGTTGTGGAGAGGGAATGAATTATAGTTGTGAACAATCAGAATATAAGCTCTATATGATAAACAGGCAAGATGATGACCGCCTGTTGTTGAGTTGCATAAGATCAGTTTGAATGTTAGGAGAGGCCTCATCCGCTCTTGTCTACCAGGCCATACTTTAGTCAGGGTGATGAATATTAGCACAAGGCAGGCGATGGAGATTACAGTTGATTGGTTGGAAGCTAAATGAGGGGCTTGGTACCATTTGTAGACAGGAAGTCTTACTCTGCACTTCTGTTTTTGGTGATAAAATATCACGAAGATGCATTGCTGGAATACAGAGGTATAACAGAGCATCCCAAATGAGAAAGAAAACAACATAGAACTTTATTATTTGACAAAATAGGCAGAAAAATCCAGTTTTCATTCCAATATATAATTTTACATTATCATTCATATGTATTAGTAACCTCTGAATGTCCTTTTGTTTTCTAATCCTAACTTAAAACACAATTACAAATTCAACATTAAATGTATTTCAGTTTACGAAGTTACCGTACAATTTATTGAATATGCCATACATTACATTATATCCTCTATTCACTCAAATATAAAACATGATACAATAAATAAAACACATCAAGTCGGAGAACAAAGCATATTTCACACACCAGTCTCAAACCCAACAAGCTCTTGTTTCAACCTTTGTGGTTCACACGCTTTCTGTTTATTATCAGTTTTAAGTGTGGCGTATTTTTGGTTTTGGCCTCGTATACTGCTTCTGGTGCTGTCGGTGCCACCATTTTGTTTATTTCTATTCCTAAAACTACTAACAGGGGTTAGCATTGCTCCAAAATCATATAACGTTTGCTTTTTCTCTTCGCAACATATTATAATTGATCTAACAGTATGTCTAAACGCAGGCGATACAACACAATACAAAACAAAGTTAAAAGCAAAGTTAATGGTCTGCATGACATTTGTTATAGCCACTATGAGATGCCCTACTTTATTTCCCCATAATTTATATGGGTTTACATATCTCAGGATTTCAGACGGTGTCACAAAAAAGAATAACATCAAAACAATTATGACTAGGGTCAAAGTGACCTTATGGTTGTTGTCGCGCATTATTTGTCCCCTGCAACTTCTTCTTCTTCTGGATTTGGCGGACTGAAGTTCCCGGATGAGCCTTACGTTTATTATGGCAAGAATAAGCAGAGGGATGTAATCAGCAAATACAGGCCACAGCCAGGTTATGTAAAGTCTGAGTGGCTGAGCTATGTCGCCGGACCATGGCGAGAAGAACTCATACATCCGGGTACCTTCTGGTGACCTACATTCTCTTATGATGAGATGGACGAGAAAGGGCAGAGTAAAGATAGCAGAGAAAATGTAGATGAAGAGAATGGCTATAGCGCATCTACCAGTGCTGAAAGTAGACCTAGCCTGGAAGGGGTAGGTGACCACTATGAGCCTGCTGACCGCCATGTAGACAACAAGCCATGTACTGTTCATGAGGAACATGTTGATAAAGCCAACTCCATATAGTCGATAATAGAGCTGATGCACAAACCTTGCCTCAGTGGCGTGCTGGTGTTCTGTGATGAAACAATGGGGGAACACTGTGAGACAGAATAACATATCAGAGAAGGCCAGGGCTATGAGTCCATAAGTAGCCGCTTTCTCTAACCTATCCATCCTGGACAATAGCCTCTGTCTCGTCATCACGATCAGATTCATCAGGTTGCCTATCACTCCAAAGACACAAATAACTGGCACCACTATTTCAAACCATTCATTGGAGTCGTGGTCCATTTTGACGTGTGACCCTGCTATGATTTGTTCAGCTTCAGTCAGATTTTGCGTCATGTTGGCTGACACTTTGACGTCGTACGTCTGCGGATCAAAGATTTTGCAAAGTGGAAATTCCACAGAGCCTTGTATGACCATATCTGCCACTTTATTTCCTTCGGAACTCATTTTGATTGGATGAAAATAAATTGATTTAATGTATGCCCCTGATTCCCCAGGAGCTTAAAGTTAAATGTGAATTATGGACGTCTTTTGGTGACACATGAGCCTTTATTTACTGTATATACCAAGCCATGGATAATTAATCAAAGGTTCCAACCAAACACAAACAACTAGTACAATCCGATATTCAATCATAATAAGCAACTCAATTCAAAATAATAAAAATGAAGTTATTCCTTTTGTCCGGTTATGTGGATCTTCTTCCTTCAATGAAATGGGTGAGACCAATGCTGCCGTCCACGATATGTGAAGCATGCATCTCCGATCCCCTTTCAGCATACAGGAAGGCATATTGCCATTAACAAAGAGGCTGTGAAGGCTTCTTCAGGCTGCCACCATTCATTAAGCTTACATGGCAACAAGGCGTGAGATGGCACATATTTGTAACACTCCCCCTGTGTCGGTAGCGATCCTACCTGTCCCTATTACAAAGAGCTTCTTGAGGGCTATGACCTTAACAAATCACAGTAGAAAATGAGCAATACTTTCACTCTTGAGCAGCTGGGTTTTATTTAATTTGCCATAATTTAAATATGTATAGTCTCCGTATCCGGAAATGTTCATATGAAATGTTTACAGGTAATTTGAAATATCTCTGATGTATTACTAAATCCTTCATTTATCATTGTTAAATGATCATCTACCTCAATAGATCAGTTTGACATCAACAGGTCCATCGATAATCCTTGGAGATGTGCCATTATAAGTGGCATATGTTATATCATAAACATTAATGTCAGAAAAAATTCACTCTTCAGTACTATATTAGTATTAAGAAACGCTGAGCAATATCTGTTATTCCACAATTCGTAACTAAATGACTCGTTGATCCGGAAATGGTCCACAATCTTTTATCTTCTTTAGATTTTCGATCAGAGTTTACAGCGGAGAGTGTAAAATATTACTTGGAGAATGTCAGAATCATTCAACAAATCATTTGTCAGTCTGTATCATTGTAGAGTCAAATCTAACTCCTTTAAGGCAATCAGCCTTAAAGGAAGTTTGATATTTCTTACCAGTTGAGCGAATATGTCTTATGCAGGTTGCAGTATTGGACCCCTTCTGGTGAGTATCAAAATCCCCGGCATGACAGATGAGGCTTGGTGGCCTTTAAATCCATATGGAACACTTTAAGACATCACCACCTGTATAACGTGATATCAAATAGTAGAGAAAGTCACTTACAATCTACTACCTTTTGGGCTATTTCGCACAGCCATAGAGTGAGGTTTGAGAGCTGGAAGTTTGGGAAGATATGAATGTTTAGATATCACGTGTTATGTAGAGGACCCTTTTATCTCTTTTTCTACAATAGCTACCATCTGTGATATGATGATAGTGCCCCACTCTGACCTCAGTGATGTGTTTGCTATAATGCACATGCCTTAGTAGGGGCGGGCCCTTCACCTCTGAAGGTCATATACAGTGTTGTAATATCCTAGCAACCGATGGTCATTCTCAGGGAAATGTCACTCCAGGATTGGTTCATCTCCCTTATGAGAGCAGAGAGGCCTCATGTCATATGCCATGGTCAGGTAAGAAGTCATAGAACATCTGTCTTAATCACCAGTCTGTACCCACTCATCCCATCTCGTGGGCCATCACTGCATATCTCATTACCACCATCAGCCTGAAAAGACAAAAGGCATTGTTCCTTGAACTTTGTAAAAGTAATGTAAACCCATAAAAGGTAAGATGAAATTGGATCGCAAATCTGGAAAATGTCTTTAGCCTAAGTGAAGGACCTGATTTATACAGACTGCATAAATGATTTAAGTAAATTATGCTAAAATGATAATGTAATACTAATATTTCAACCAAAGTGATGAAAAATTTTAAGGCAGTGTTTTTTTTCAGCTTGAACAATTATTGGTGAACGTGTGTCAACATTACTCTATTGTGATGAGCAGTGAGAGTTGGGCCTGCTGCGCCCACAAGAATTGTGCACAAATTGCCTCATTTGTGCCCTAATTACAGTGGAAATCCCATTTAACAAGTCTGATGTAATTACAAGCACTTTATCAGCAATAAATAAATATGGGTGTCTGAAAATGCTAGCACATTGTTTCATAGATATAATGACTTTGTTCTCTTTTTTGACAGACAACATAAGTTGGTTCAAGCACCTTCATGTAAAATTGAAGATATCCCAGATTTTATGATATAATAATTTTGTCTGTCCTGATGCTTCCGGGAATCAATCTCAACTGAAGCGAACTGTTATAATGATGTTTTCCATTTATACTTATTTATTTATACAAAGAAAGCTCCAACATCATATTGTCGTTAAAAGGGTATTAGATGTGGTGAAATACATTTAGGTGAATTGCAGTCAATGTCTTTGCTTTTTATGAATGTTCAAGGTAATGCTTTATGTCTGAGAGGTGTTGAGGACGAAATGAATTACACCATAAAATGATAAAGTACAAGAGCACTGCGCTTCCCACAAAATAAATTGTAAAACATGGTATATAGATAGAAATATTCAACCTGCCCAGAATGTAATATTATCGATACATTAAGGCACATCTGCAGGTACACAGAAGGCTATTAATAATATGTGTGTCTACCTCTATATTGACATATTGACAATAGCTATTAAATTAACTTCATAACAAAGTTTACATGCGAGCCCAAAAAGAATATACTCAAGTCATTTGGAGGTTAGGAATGCCAATTCTATGATTACAAAGATAGCATAATTACACCTGAAATACTTCTGAAGGAAATGTTCAGATGAAGAGCAATATTTCCTCAAATAAAGCAAGTCTTTGTTCTAAATTTCACAAAGTACACAGGATAATCCTGTTAGTCAGTTTGCAGGACTAACTACAATACTTGTATTTACAAGTATTTGTTTGTTTGTTTGGGGTTTTACATCACTTTCAACATTATTTCAGTCATTTCGTGATGAGACCTACTTGTAGCAGATATAGTGCTGCCTCACTGAATTGTATTGTTGCAGGTCCTTGACATGACAACCCACCCAGTCACAGATTTACAAGGAAAACAGGTCAACCCTTTAGGCCCACGGGTCACGCTTATGTCACGTTTAGGGTCACGCTTGTGTGTGAAATTGTATTATTAATTATGTCTCGGCATGGCCGGGGATCGAACCCACGGCCTTTGGATCACCACAGAGGGTATTTACAAGTATCATCATTTTTCACCATCCTCCTCTACTAGGTTCAGACTCAAACAGACTTTTAAGAACTGAATCGTGAATGTCCGAGACGAATATGGAAATATGCTGATGATTAAATTTTTAATAATATTTAACCAAGAAATGCCTCTTTGTAGGTGGTTGAATTCTGTATTTTTCATCATCTGTTCTACATTGGAGCAGACTGAAGGCTCTTGATTATAATCTGTCGTATCCATCATTATTTAAATATACACTTTCATCTCACTCATTAGGGGATAATGAGTTTTTTTCTCTACATTTCTACTCACTGGAAAATGTAACTGATTAATGGGTTACTGAAGCCAGGTAAATAATAATGATATTTATTTCTATTAGATTTAGGTATATTTATTTTGAATTGATAACATAAATGTAATTTGACAAATATTATGCAAATATTGTACATGTATTGGCAAAGCCATGGTGACTGGACAAGGCTTAACATTGCTGAGACATAGCTACAGTTACTAGGTAACCAAAGTATTCGCCATGGTAACTTGGCAAGCTAAGTGTTGTATAGGCATAGTTATGTTTCTAGGTAACCAAGTATTTTGAAGGCACAGCCATGGTCACTAGGCAAGCTAGGTGTTGTATAGGCATAGTTATGTTTCTAGGTAACCAAGTATTTCGAAGGCACAGCCATGGTCACTAGGCAAGCTAAGTGTTGTGTAGGCATAGTTATGTTTACTAGGTAACCAAGTATTTTGAAGGCATAGCCATGGTAACTAGGCAAGCTAAGTATTGTTTAGGCATAGATATGATCACTAAGTAAGCCACGTATTGAGAAGGCATAACAATGGTAACTGTGCAAGCGAAGAATTGTGTGTATAAACACAAAATAACAATTGAAATAAAAGCCACAAAGTGTATACCTGAGGAAAATGGACAATCTGTTTTGCTGGGATAACACTAAATATTGTTAATAATAGATTATTTTGACAAAATTGTTTGGAAAACCTCCCACAATCTGCAGTGCTTTTTTCATTTTTAAGTAACATTCGTCCTGTTATGGAATGATGAATTTGATTTGGTTGTATTAATGACCCTTTCAGCACTGTTTAGGCTATATCAGATCAGATAAAAGCCTGTCACTGGGACTCAATGCCCTACTCTTTTCAAAGAGTGACTGGTGATCATTCTTGCTTTATCTTGCATTTGATAACAAAACGTGGAGCAGCACTGGCTGAGATAGGAAACAACTCAGTTGCAGATATCTACCTTTCTCAACCATGCATGACTTGTCGCTGCCGTTATTCCTTCAGCATGAGAGACAGCCGTCTTACCAGCTGATCCACGTCCCACCCCGATGTAATGATAAATCAATATGTTTATTATAAATGTAAGTATCATCGCATAATATGATCACAGGAAACTCCTTTTGACAATTGAGCAATTTTCCCATGCTTTTTATGAATGTTCAATTTTAAAATATATAATAAGAAAATAGTCCCTCAGAATATCTCTCACCTTTCACCACCAACCACCACCAAACAAACATGTGCATGCTGATCAATAGATTATGAAATTATACATGATTTGACCACTGATTCTGGACTGCTAGGTTTTTTCAAAAATCACTTTAAATTGAATAATTAAAATAAAATAATTCTTTACTGCACAGACTAGTCAACTGAATAAAAAATAGAATAGTTTGATAATTCCATATCTTAACAAATGTCATGACAATTTCACATGAAGCATGATATCTAAGTTCATATACGGGCTTGTCGGCCAGTTCTGCAGACCACACTGTAAAATGAATGATCGACTCAACATTAGGTGCTGCCGTGAAAACAGAGCCCTGGAAATTGTAACTCAATATTCTACAGGTTTTTTCTCCAAAACTTTCATGAAATATGGCCAATCAAACTTCAATATCCTTTCTCCAAGTTTAAATAGTTCTGTAACTAATGACAACGGCAATTAAGATTCTAATTTTCTTTTGTGTCCTTTACAGCAGTCAGGTACTGAATGGTGCCTGTTCAACGTCACATGCAACGCAATTACTAACCAACAGTAGCAAATCAGCTATAATTGACGGATGAGCCGCATGAAAATGTCAAAGTCAGTTAAATCAGCGAGGTTTTGATCATTTGCTGAATCTTATATAAAATAAACCGTTCAAGTATCAAACTTAAGCCTTTTGAGAGCAGGTCAGTAAGACAAATACAAAATCATGATGTTATTGTGCCAGATGGAGCAAAATTCCTACGAAATGATAAAATGGTCAAATAAGATGGTCGATTTAATTAAGACCGAGAGTATGAAGACATGTTTATGAAACACTTATTGATATAATGGAACCAAAGAACCATGATATTATTGATATTGGAGAATAACATGATCAGGATTTTAAAATTGCCCAAACATATTTGTCGTAATTTATTTATGAAAATCTGTCACTTGGTGAACAAGGTTGCTATGGAAGCAGGTATTAATGTATTTTTCTATGAATTCTTGGAGATTATGTTCCTAATCTTACAGAACAGTGGGTGTGAAGCTTAGTACCCTCAGATATACTTGAATGCCCTCTCTCAGATTGGTAAAAGACATTCATAATGTATTAAGCCATCAAGAAACTTTCAGGCAAGAATAACATCAAAATGAGAATAGTCCTACAGATTCTTAAAATCCAAAGGAATAGAAAATTGTTGCTTATGTTCAAACTGAAAATATATTTGTTTATATAGGAGTTTTTTTTCAGAACTTTTATTCCACTTTTTAGATACCGCACCTGGATAAGCCATAGTTCTTACTTGAATAATTGATGAGGAATTTTCATAAGGGAGCAGATTAAGCCCGTTGTGGGGCGCCACCGGTTGCCAGGACACTTCCGGCCATTTTATCACTTCTCGGGAATTTGGCTACATTTGGCACTGGGCTATCAATGCGCATGAGCCGAAGGCTTTGCCACTCTGGTGACAGGCTAATAAAGTGTTACATGTAAGGGCATTTTTTGTGATGAATTAGATTGTCAAGTGCATAAAAGAGGCGGAAGTTTGGGTGCAGGTGTGTGTCACAATTCAATTGTGTCTCTTTGCTGAGAGAGTCTTATTGCAGTGAGGGCCCTGTAACAAATACCACTTCTTTCCTCCATGTCTAACCCACTGTTAACACATCTCGTCGCACCCGGTATTCTCATGTACTCTGCAATTTACTCTAAATCAGTCTTCATAATCGCCAGAGAAAGTCATTGATGTTGTTTGCAAAGTCAGCATGATCATCTAGTTGTTCCTGACAAATCGCATGTGGACACCCCCAAGCGGCCTCCCTCAATATTAGCCTAAATCTTAGTGATATGGTTGATTATCTCATCAGTTGGTTGGAGCGCATTCCACATATTAGCAAGAATATGTCGTGATTACAGACATGTACTGAAGGAGTGAAGAAAATTGACCATATCATATACATTCATATTAGTTGGCTTTGTTTTTTTCCTTTATACTCCTTTTTAAAGCGTCTAGTGTCTTTTGTGATCATGCCTAATGGAAATCATGAGAAAAAAACCCATAATCATGTATTTTTGATGATGATGAATAAGTACGTGTTCATGGTGTCAAATTGCAATATATAGATTGTGATGTTTTCTTCACACCACAATCCACCAATCCCATGTGGACCAATTTTAAATGCTCACTTCATTCATATAAGATAGCCATGCATAGTGATACTTCAAATTCTAATTAGGCTTTTATCTCCAGGCGCATGCGTCTGTATGTAATGCTTGTTTAGGAGCCGTGAAACTATTTTAGAATTTATAGATATCCACTATCCTAAAGATATTCAAACGTTTAAACCCTATGTGTAATGCATGTGGGAGCAGCGACAAATCTGAGAAATAACTTTTAAATACAGGAACATGTGTCTTACTCTTCGTGGTTTCGGGTTTTCATCCAATATGTGTATTTAAGCGAACTGCTAATACCTCATAAACCCTCATAAAGTCATAGCTTTTTATGAGCGTATACAGTAGAACAAGATAACACTTCTCACATGATCTTTTCTCGAAATATAACACTCAATACCTCATAGGATCTGTTATTACAAAATACTATCCATACATGTAATTCAATTTCTGGGCATAATACTAATTTAAAAGGTCTTTTGGAAAAATATAGATTTTCGACATCATAGCCTATAATGCAAATAATAAACGGAACAAATTAAACATTTATCAAATATTTGGGTGTATTCATATCATTGAAACACACACCATGCGTGATCTTGATGCTAACTCATTAAACAATTTGATTAAAACAAATGTTCAATCATAGATGAAATTGACAAATTATATTAGACCTATTTAATTTCATGGGTGATTTTCCAATTATCGCCTATTAGGTTGTATATTGGGAATATCGTCGGTATGAAAATTAATATATAAATTGGCACACGTATATATATCATTGACGGTTTAATATTTGTTAAATGTGTCTCCACAGCTTGAAAGTTATATTCGATCCACAAAAGTGCCGGGAGTCACCTTCATATAGTTTCTGTTCCATAAAATGTTCATCTCATTGCTATTCCGATCCGTCAGGTCTATAAAGAAATAATTTCAGGTAAGTAAATCAGGTCTTGAGATAGTGAGAAGCCGACACAAGTAGATTAAGTTTGTAGATATGTGCTACCAGCACAGTGATCTTAATGAATAGCAGCATACAAGTCTGCTACAGTATCTCATGGTGCTCGGTAAGAATTAAAGCATCAAAGTTACTTAACCTCTAAAGAACGTCTCTGGTGTAGAAAAGACATCTCACAAGAGCAAAGTGATATTTGGTAGCTGGATAAACATCCAAAGTTAAAGTATAAGATATAATCTACGATACATTAGGTCGTTCACATATCAGTATGGTGTGTTTTTTCCTTGAGCTAGA
The DNA here is from genome assembly GCA_949316495.1 of Amphiduros pacificus. Classification (NCBI taxonomy): domain Eukaryota; kingdom Metazoa; phylum Annelida; class Polychaeta; order Phyllodocida; family Hesionidae; genus Amphiduros; species Amphiduros pacificus. The sequence goes on from OX439001.1 coordinate 35,557,269, forward strand.
ATACCTGTCTCTGTGGCAAGGGCATCAGCAGGAGAGATTAAATATGTGAGCAGGCGTCATGCTGAGAACACTTGTTTGCTAAGATGAGTATGGTTTAGTCACTTTCACATGTCTTCAAATAGTAAGCATAAGTCTCAACATTATTACTACATGAATGTCTTCTTTGAAATCCTGGTTTTATTTAACACAATAAAAAAGTGCTATAATTCTATATTGTTAATACTGATAAAATTGTGAAATAATCCCAAAACTTAAGAACTGTTTTTGACACAATCTTCACACAAATGCACACTGTTGATCCAAACTATCAATATAGCCAGAATCTATTCATCAATTTACACTGCTGAGTGGAATGACCTTTTGAGTTCAATATCCCTTTAATGACTCTGACCTCACCTCATGGACAAGTTCATAAAAGTTTGCAAGAGGTCCGCAGGGAATATGCCATTGTCTGTGACATTATAATTGTATCTCAGTGATTATATGAGCAGAGAGCTATTTTGTATAAAACAAAAAAACTAGATTTTAAAAGAAATATGAGAAGAGAATTTGAAACAAAAACTAGATTTTAAAAGAAATATGAGAAGAGAATTTGAAACAATTAGAATGTATGGTTTAATTCTCTCACTGATATAACAGAGAAATAGTCAGGATCTTCTTCACTGTATATGTTTATTTTATAAAGGATTCCACTCAGTGATTTCTAGTGCCAGCGTAAGATCATGGACCAAATATTGAAAATATTTATGTGTAAGATGGTATCTCAATTAATACAATAGATCAAAATATGAAGCTGATATGTTCAATTCATGTTTCACATAAATCTAAGACAACATTCTTCAGTTGATTCTCTATATAAATAAGCTGAGCATGGATTCACATATGAAATATATCATATAATGTCCAGACACATTATGTATATCGAGCTTGAGTTTGACAGACAATGGTCACAAAACAATTAATATGACCTAAGTAATAACACAACATTGGTGTGTATTTTTCTGTAGAAGATATGTAAAATATTTCAACAGGAAAGTTTCTTGTCTTTGGGAGCTAATATGTTGATGTAAACTCAAAGAGTAATAGAAATCAAGATGGGTGAATAGAGGTTGAAAATGTGTTTGATTTCTCTTAAGGGAGTACACATTATGAAGCAAAAAACAAAAAGGAAATCTTTTGAACAGACTATATGATTAAGTTAGAAATGCAATGCCCCTAAAAGAAACGCTTAAAACAGCATGTCATTCAGGATGACCTCAGACTATGTAGAATAAGATGAGGAGAGTTTTGAAAACATTTTTTTACGTTTTCCTACCCAATACATCACTTCAAAGACAAAGTACCTCTTTAGAATGCAGTGACTATAATCTAATCACATATAAAACTCAACAGAAAACCAATGCTGTACACTTCAGAGAGAGTTGGCTTTTAACATACTCATCACGTACATACTGATAATGTTTATTTCTGCCTGACTGCACAACAGAATATACACATGCATGCTACTTTTTGTTCTAGCTGATTGTTCCTTTAACCTTCTGACTGTAGTATATTCCTGGCCGTAATACAGTCCTTAATGTTTTTTCCTCTGACCTATAATTGCAATGTTCATTAAAACATTTAATATCTGATCCAAAAAATCCTTTTCATTCCTAGTTGGCCAGATCTAACGTTAACTCTAGCCTCTTTCTACTTAATTTGGAAACACGAACACATTGATATATCAAATCTACGAAATGATATGCACGTTATAACATCGAATTTTCATATCATAACCCTCATTATCGAAATAACGTTATATATTCTCTCTACGCCACCCGAATGTCACTTATCTTGGTCATGATCTGCCAGGGTATCTGATATTGGACATACTTATCAGATAACCCAGATTGAAATGCAATATCCGTTTCTAATGAATATGGTGTATACCACCTGCTCATTATAGTTGTCATGTCTGATAGTCACTAATCACATACATGTCTATAAATATCTTCTGAAGATTAATTATATCTGTGAATACTATCATATATGAATCAACCGATGGGCATGTTTATCCAAAAGATTGCTTTCTCTTAATCCCAAAGCAGAAGGCTACATTGACAATATCAAAATGTGCAGATTGATATTTTGATCTGAGCAAAATACTAGTTTCTTTCATTTAGCTATTTATGCATTCGTTTTTACCGGTAATTTTGATGAAAAATCAAAATGACGGACTTTATTGGCTTTTGTCATCCTGAAAACTGCTTCCGTTGCATGACCAGACAACGTCAGAAGCACGTGACACTTGGGATTTAGCATTTACACACATCTTTTACAGCCCACAAGAAAGCAATTGACATTATGTGTTATGGGTAAGAGGGGCCATTAGGATAGTGTTTACTGACAGATAATTGTGTTGCATATTGGGACAGGATATAAATCACTTAGACTGACCCATTAAAACACAATATGCATTATCATACACTAGGTAAATTTAACACAGGTGGTCTGACAATATTCTTACTGTCTCACTGCAACCAATTTAGTAGGATAAAGTATGACAGTGCAAAGTGATTTCAAACTCTGTTATAAAAATCCAGCTCAAGATCAAAAACATGGAATTTTGTCTCACCTTAACAGGAGATGAGGGAAGGGTGCAAATAATCAATGTTAATAAGGTGTTTACGGTCAAGGTTCTATAGAATGTCAGGGGTATTAAACAATGAACAGCTTTTTCTTGTGGCTTTTTACATAATAAATGGTATACTGAACTATATTAACGAAATTTGGTAGCGAATATGTAAATTACAAGAGGCAGTTGACAACGTTTTACATGTTTTATACCTTAACATATATTATAGTATAATCTTAGACCAGCTTACAGCAATCATGTTTTAGTACGTCCACAGCTTGCTACCGCTATCACATTTGGACTTTTGCCAACACATGTGAATGCATTGGCAGCTATTCTTTTCTTAACTTTTTTTAAATCCTCTATGCCTATTTCTTATACTCCAGTATCTCACCTCCAAAGTCAGGTTCACGTCATGATAAATCTGACTTAAATCGATAAAGGATCATATACGATACTAAAAATAACTTCTATCCTTTTTTATCTTTTTAATACTGTTAATGTAAAATTGGATTTCGCTATGCAGGTGGGCGGTGTTCAAACCAGCATCCTTGAACTTTGGAGTAACACAAGTCTATCACCTGATGTAAGGGTAGTGGCATCTTATGAAGGTGTCACAACAAGCTGGTATCACCAATACAACTAAGGTCAAGGGTGTGCCCACGTGGCTGAATGGACCAATAAGCACACGCCATTCTGTGGCCCAGCTTCCTTGACAACTATGACCAGCTTGACCTTTCAAAATGAAGCGCTCAATGGCTACACCGTCAAGTGTAAAATCAGGTGCTCCTTGGCACGCAGGCTTTATGGTAAAGGGTGAGAGGGTGTCTCCGTTGTTCACTCTCCTCTCAAACTTGTCCACAGATCCATTATCTGATGTTAATTGGGACCAGGCGAATATCTTCATGATAACCGGTGTAGATTCTGACATGGACATGTTTAATATTTATATTGGAATACATTGTATGCTGTATATGGAAAAAGAAAGTTCCCCCCTGAGGAAAATACTTTAGTGCCAAGTCTTTTATTAATCTGGTTTCTAGACATGTCAAGCATGAATTTCTGACATCATTTACATCTACAAGCAACATTTCTTAGACGATTTGATCAAAACAACCCTTTCAAAAGAAAGTAACTTGCCAAGCGATATTAAAACTATTTTTGAGTCACCCACGTCATTTCAAATGTCATATGCCATAAAACGTGTTTTTAATATCTAATAAGAAGATGATAGCTTCAAAGTTTTATGACCTGTAATCCTCAACTGATTGCGAGAAATTTTACACTAAAGACAAGAGATGACCTTTGACGTTGATTGTGGAAACAATCTGGAAGACAAACGTCTCCTTTTTAGGACGGAATTCCAGGCAGGGTGAATGTGTCCAACCCAAACATTTAGTCCTTTTTTGGTACGAAATAACCAAACATTTATCATATTTGTCAAGCACGTTTTATATCCCCTATATCTCTTATTCTTATTATAATTTCCATGAAAGAGACTTGTGGTCACCGCTTTCATCTTTGTGATCTATTTTGTGGTATTAGCAGACCAACTCATCAGATAACAAGAGGGTGAAGGGAACCTGTCTAATATACTGAGTGCTGAGCAATTGTAGACCGGCCCCACCAACACATTCTATAATTGAGCTGTGCCTTCTTTGGTTATGTAAGTGGAGGTCATGGGTTCGAATCCTATTCCCGGCAATGATGTTATTCACACTGGTTAAAAAGCTCGAAGTACGACCTGATATGGCCAGTGATGCTGAAAGGGTCGTGAAAATACAATTTAAAAAAAAAAGCATTTGTGTTTCCAGATAATTGGAGGAGAATGGCCACAACAGCATGTGCAACTTCTGGTGAGAAGAAACTGAAAAGAAATGTTAATACAACCTACTAATTTTTAAACAATATGGAAAATGGTTGACTTCACGGGAACTAACCTCTGGTTCTAATGTTGACTAACTCATAAGTCACTAGAGTTATGAGTACTTCTTATTCGTCCCTATATGAAAGGATGGGGGTACATGTGTTTGGATACTAACACAGCACTTATTCCTAAAATGCCTATAAAAGACTCACATACAGTGAGGTGACTACTTTCATCACGCAGAGAATTATCCTAGCTTAGTTTGGTGAGGGTAAAATGTGAAATTCTCTGCATCTGATGACATGAAATACATTGATGACTGCAACAAACCAACTTTCAAAAGAAAAGGACCTTTTAATATTGGTATGATATACCAAATCCTATACCTCCATACTAATCACGGCTGATGCTCTACGAGTATTAAGAGCGAAGTGCTGATGAGGGCATGGTTATACAGAGAGACGTCTGAGACTGGAGCATAAAGCAGGTCCTCCCAACCCTTTCCACAGTGAGAGGCTTCCACCATTCACCTGTCTCTGTAACGTGGCATAAGCATGGCATATTATCAGACACCATGACAGCTCAACCTTATCTCATTAAGCAGATTTGAGCTACTTCTCCATATGGAAGTTCTTATGGACTAATGTGTGTGTGACGTAATAGAAATGAGCGACAATTACTCAAACTGAAGAAAAATAAGCATTCAAGTGAATATCCTTTTATTCTTCAATTTATAATGAAAAATGAAATATTCTGAGTTATTCAAATTGAGAACGATCGGATAATTGAATCGTATTTCATACCATGAATATCATTATCAGATACAAAATAACCTCAGATCAATTATTTATGTTCTATTTCTCCTTTTTTTGAAGAGGGCACTCAAAAGGAAACAAGATTTATAATGGAGTTTGGGGCCGTGCCCATACTTTGGCCTTTAACCACTGACTGGCCTTGAAGTGGGGTTGGCTATATGCTGATTGATACTGTAGGCCTGAGAAATAAGATTACTCCACTCTGAAAGCAACAGTCTTCTTGTTCCTTTTTGTTAGTGTATGCCGTGTGTGATTGCGACATGAGATGTCCTGTTGGCGCGCGATCCCACAGCCTTAAGCAAGTTGTGCCATCTCATTCCTAGTCTCATCACCTCTAAATCAAACACTGAGATTTAACCGGAGACAAAACACTGATTTTGATACAATGATCCTCAAACATGATATCACTGTGGTAATATTCAACACAACCCAATGTGAAATAACTTGTTATGCTTGTTTTTTGCTTGTTTATGCTTGTTTTTTAAATATATATATATACTTGCCAAAAAAAAGAACTAACGCTTTTATCTCAAGTGAGATTGATGTACACATCTCTGCCCCCCTTATCCTAGTACATGGTAATGATTATCACATGTTTTTATTCATAAATCGGGTTTGCCATGACAGAAGCCTTCATCAGAGGCGATCTTTATTTGACCATATCCCAGAATGTAGCCATAGATCTCCATAAAGGCCAGTTAAGTAGACCAATCCAATCTTATAAAGGAATACAGAGAAATAAAGATGTGATAATCTGTCAGGCTGTCAGGAAGTATCTGGCTATATATGATCCTCGGGATTAGTGGGAGGGTGGGCTTCAGCATCTGTAGGTGGTTGTTAATGTCAGAACAATCTGCTACATTCCTATAGCCATACTAATATTGCCCATAAATGCGGTCTTCAACCTGTCTATATTGTCAAATATATGCATACCTAAATGGTATATGAAAATATGTTGCAGGGAGTATCGTTCTTAAAATAGAGCTGGTATAGTTTTAGATAGTGGAATGCATATATATTCATTTATTCATATATATGTATAAACGATATATATGCATTCAACTTCCTAAAACTACACCAGCTCTATTTTATATGCATGTATAATAGCATTATTCCTGTTGTATGAAACGTTTTAGAAATAAAACACAAAACCATTTTTGTGCAAAACTATACACAAGATTCAACTATACACAAGAATCCAATATTGTTACATTCATGAAATAAATTCTCAATGGAAGACAGCTCCTTCAAAAGTGACTGGCCCTTCAAAAGCGACTGGTCCTTCAAAATTACAAAAAGACCAAAGATCGGAATATTGAAGAGATATTGATTAGTTTGTGTCTGGCCCAATTCTGCCCACAAAGGATGTTGGCCTTGACATATGAACTTCCTCTCACCCTGGTCATGGGGGCCATGGGTCTGCTTAAACCAAAAAAAAAAAACATTACCACATCATTACCGGACAGGACGTAGTAAGATTTATAGAATCAAACATTCTGCATATCACAAATAATTTATGGCCACGGGCCGTGGCGCAGTTGGTTAGAGCGCCAACTTATTAGCACCAGTTCCTCTGTGGTCATCAAAAGGTCGTGGGTTCGATCCCCGGCCGTTCCGAGATTAAATTCATGATAAAATTTCACACATGAGCTGAGGGCCGTGCCCAAAGGGTTACCCCGTTGTCCTTGTAAATCTGTGACCAGGTGGATTGTCATGTCAAGGACCTGCGACATGACAATTCAGTAGGGCAGCACTATATCTGCTACAAGTAGGTCTCATCACGAAATGACTGAAACAAAGAAACAAACAAAGAAAAAACAAACAAAAACTAATAATTCATATCTATTCCATCAGTTATGGCTCCACTTTGTGTTACTTTTTAGCTTAACATAATGCTGCACAAAGCTTTGATGAGCAAAACAGGGAAGCACATGAGAATTATATCAAATATGATTGGGTGAAATGATGAATACTTTCATGTTAATATTTGTCTTTAATGCAAGTGGTTATTTGTCATTTTACTCAATGTTCTTAACCGATGATTATATGGTAGAATGTTAGGCCGCTAGCCAAAGTTTGGGATCAATTCTATTTTTTACTATATTCTAATGGTGTCAATATTCATTCATGAATGGATATGCCCCGACGGCTGAATGAGGGTTGAAATTAAATGTGCGCGTCAAGTGTTTCAATGTCCATAAGTCAGGATATTTTCTACTACAGGTGGTTTGTCATTTGTATGGGAAATAGTGTTTTTACGATCCTACTCACAGCAATGGCCATATCAGACCGACCTTCGAGCTTTTACCCGGTGTAAAAGTAACACTATCGGCAGCGGGAGCCAAACCCTCCACCTCCCGTCCTCCACTCATAAAACTAAGGCATAGATCTTTTGCTCTACCAACAGCGCAAGTAAGGCCGGTTATCATCTATAAGGGATCATACCAGCTTGTCTTAGTGTAACTTGGCTTCTCAGCCTCTGACATAATAACAGATCCCCAGTTGCAAAAGGTAAGACCTTCCCTCCCCCGACATTCTATATCTCCACCGATAATATGTTCATGTGAATCTATCCAAAATGTTCTGATTTCATTTCTGTGCAGAATACAGATTCTGCACATGAACTACTTTACATACCATCATTGCAAATATATCGCCACTAGGGTCTGTTTTATACATGTTGTGTTTCCTCTTATGCATCAAGGTCATTGGCCGTGGCAGAGTTACTATTTGGTGTGAGTATAATCTTATTGGCGCCATTTTCTCTGTGGCGATCCAAAGGTCAAGGGTTCGATTCCCAACCATGTCAGCATTAAAATCACGTAACAATTTCTCATGTGAGCTGAGCCCCGTGCCTGAAGTGTTAATTTGTTGTCCGTTGTAATATATCTGACTGACTGAATTGTCATGTCATGAACCTATAACGTTTTAAGTGCCGAAGAAAGACCCGTTCTACTCTGAACAGCCTGTCCAACAACTCTTTGGCACAGGGGGATAAATATGGACACTCATTAAAGTGACTCTCCCAGCATCCCTGCTGACGTAATAAGTTGTGCTAATTACCTTGTATATCTACACTTGACACTGACGCATCACATTGATAATTGTAATATGAAGACACTTTCAAAGAGAAAATAATTTGATCTCTAGCAATTCTACGTTGTCCTACTATATATATATATATATATATATATATATATATATATATATATATATATATATATATATATATATATATATATATATATATATATATATGTATATATATATATGTGTGTGTGTGTGTGTGTGTGTGTGTGTGTGTATATATATGTATATATATTTACATATCTATATGTTTTATATAGCATATATTGAATTAAAATGATTGAATCAGACTATTGCCTGCCAGAAGCATGATATTTGTGTCAAGTTTTCAAGGGTGTGATACGTGAGAGACCGATATACTTTCACTGTCAAAGGGGGATTAAAACATCATTAGACCTTATAAACAGTTCATAACTACCCCATCTCACATATCGGTAACCTGTGCCAAATATGAAATAACCATGTCAGTACTGACACAAGTTTGTAACATGTCATTTTCCCTTATGTGGTTAATTTAAAACAGAGCATGTAATATTTTTTGCATAAGCAATGATATTAACATACAAAAAATAAAATAACAAGCCTTTGCTAGATGTTGCGCAAATCTCTTTGTAATTTGCTGGCAGCTTCAAAACGGGGACACGTTCTATGCACCAACCTACTCAAAGAAATGGGCTCCGGTGTTGCACGTTCTCATAAGAATCGGTGCTTTCCACAATATTTGCCATTGTCTTCCTACATAAATACACCGGCATATTAAGTTCTTAGCTCATTATATCTCTCTCAGTAATATTGACATCATTATCTAAGAAACCTTGGAAAATGCATGGTGAAAGGGTGAAATGAATATGATGCAGTTATTGCAATGGGAGTAAGTAGGAGAAACCTTATACTTGTATAGGCCTCGCTGCGCTCCACCTTACCCCGGTGACATTTTTTAAATGTAAAAACAAGTAATCTGTTATTCTAGGTGGGGGCCGTCCTACTCCCGTGCTCACTTGACCCGCCTGTGAGTTATTGCATTGAGAGTCGAATAATGAGGAACCGCTCACGCCCCGCTAACTATGGCTATAGAACGCTCTCTCAGATTGACTTATATCTACCAATGGCAACGCCATATGATAATGGTGAAAAGTATCAATTCTTGCTATATATATACAGACGTGGAATATTTATTCAGTATTTTTGTGATTCTATGGAATCTGTTGGTATCTTTTAGAGAGAATAAATATTTCACATATGTAAGGTTCAAGGTTTCATTCATATTCGTTATTCTATGATATATGTTATATGATATATGTTATATATATATATATATATATATATATATATATATATATATATATATATATATATATATATATATATACTTGTTTTAGATACATATATACATATATATATACTTGTTTTAGAAAATAAAATAATTCACATAATGTGCATGCTCAAAGTATAATACATTTATTGTCTTAAGCTATATGATAAACTTATTATCACAAACTTAATGACATTAAATGTAAAACATTTAAAAAAAACCAATAGTCATGCTTATTTCAGTCAAGTCATAGCACTGTTTAAGGAACTAACTTGGGCCTGGAAATATCTTGCACAAATAGACCTTAAGATAAGCCAGTCGGCAATTACACCACAAAAGGCATTCGAAGTCTGTCACATTCACGATCTCACAGACCATCTCGGTAAAAGCGGAAAATGTCAGGGATTTGGTTGAGAGTTAAATCAAAATGGTTGTTGTCCATCAAAAACATGTGCTTTCAGCAATGTAGAGGATGCTCAAGAAGTATAACAACAGCTCCCTCTCAAACAAGAAAAAAACACAGATGGAATGGTGCATTATTTTGCTGTAATAACTGGAATTCTAGAAAGGTTTGTTGAGAATAAAAGCATTCAAAATTTCAATCTTGATGTCCGCATCCTGTAATTTATTTCGTTAATGCGATGTGTCTGACTGATTCCTTTAAACTGTATTTAAATGAATATTTCTGTTCTTAGCATGTAAAGTTGCATTTTGTTATCGTAGACTAATATGAATTCCTAGTTGCACCTGATACAGTTAAGGTTTTTCTCTTTTTCAGAGAACGTTTTATATTGTTATAATTCTAGTTAATTACGTAAATAAAAAAACAACTGAATGTTCTTTTCTCGTTATTTTTACAACCAAGCCATTAGCAGTCGATGTCTCCACTTCATATGTGAATAGAACGTCAACAGTACATCACAATTGGACCATCATTATATATATGTTCATGTCGTCTTATTTTGATTTGTGTTTTGTTTGTTTGGGGTTTTGCACCATTTTCAACATTTTTTCAATGATTTCACGACACGACCTATTTGTAGTAGATATAGTGATGCCTCACTTACTTGTCATGTTACAGGTACTTGACATGCTGACGCATCCATTCACAGATTTACAATGACAAAAGATCAAACCAGGCCGGGAATTGAACCCATGACATTTGGATCATTACAGAGGAACCGGTGTTAATAAGCTTGCACTCTAACCAACCTCACCACGGCCCCTGGCCACTTGATATGATTGTCTTTTGGCGTAAAAGTAATGGAAAGCATGATAATACCCGTGTACCAATAGTATTTGGATTAACTGTAAAAACTCAGTGATCATTTTAAAGCGACGATTGCCTGTCCACCTGTCTGTATTGTGAATTAAAACATCTGAATCGCAGTCGTCTGCTGGCTTATGACTGGCTTATGACAATTATCCTAGATTCAGATATATAACAATTATTATGTATTCAGACATTTGACAATTATTAGGTACTCAGAGGAGATTTGACTTCATAGCTTAAAACAAATCAGCGGTATGGATTAGTTAAGTTTTGTCTAATGGGACTTTCGCTCATTGCTCATCACAATTCATTTATTGACCATAATTATTCCATATATCAATATATCTTCATTAACTACTGCCATGAAACGGATTTTCACTGTCTTATTCAGAATCTTGGATATTCCCAAGGAATTTCAGAATTACAGAATTGCAGCATAGAGGCAGGCCACCAAGCCTCGATTGCCTTGTTTCCTGCTTTGAAACTACATTATACATTGCAATACAAGTTGTATTTGGGAGATATACTGGCGATGACACGATTTCCCAAAGAAGCAAACAGGTCCAGAAATGTTTACAGCTTGATAAATTATCGTGCAATGTCCTCATTGCGAATGTAGAATCCTTTACCTAAGGCTAATAGTTTTTTTATTCTGAACTGTATTCATGAATCTATGTTTGGAAGTTTGATTTGATATGTAAGATGTATCAGAGGATCAACAAATATTGCTAGTAGTTTAAGGCTCATGGTTTCTTGACACGTGTATTAGTGTAATCTTTGTGCAGAGAAATAAAAATGTCATCAATCCTGATAACATGTGACATAAATGTTGGAAAAAAACCAGACAGTTTTGATGAATGTTGACAAAATCATTAAGATAAAAATTATTCCATCTTATGAAATTGAGTCTGAATAAATAGTTATTTTTTGCTCTAAAAAAATCCTCTTGATAATAACCCGAGATAAGACATGGGCCCGGGATGTATAAACCAATGGAAAAAATTGGTAAAATGAGTACAATATTCCCACGTTGGGCTAGTTTGTAGCACCAAGCAAGGCTTTTGCCAAACATACACATATATCAACAGACAGGGGGACCAATGCAATTGCAAAAACAAGGCCAACTTCGGTGATTAAAACATATGACACCGATTTTATGGTTCAGAACATGTGTATTTGATATATTGTGCAAAAGTCACAGTTTATATGTGTATATATATATATATAAATATAACTGTCTGGTTCTTTTCCAACATTTATGTCACATGTTATCAGGATTGATGACATTTTTATTTATATATATATATATATATGCTGCAGTATAACTCCACTCTATATATATATGTATCAAACCTCACTTCCACGATGACGTGTTTGGCCACAAGCTTAATTATTTACTAATGTATTAATAAATTCCTTGATGTAATAAGTTTTGGTCTTCATATTATTGCTGGATAATGTTTTAAAGCATACGCTGTAACAAACCGGAAAAGGGCATGTTAGGATTCAAAGGGAAAATCTCGCCACTCAACCTGAAACAATCAGGTAATTATATCAAGAGCGAAATGTATATATAATTATCGCTTATTAAGTCATGATCATACTTTATGTATACCCTGGTCCTTAATAGGCCACGGTTACACACTAAACACAGGGAACTTCACTTCCCAAGCTCCTTATATGCATTTTTTTCATATTTTCACCCTCACGAAGAAAGAAAATGTTAGGCAAGGGAGGTAGTGGAGTGAGGTAATGAAGGGTCCCCTCGGGTTGTTGAGAATGTGGGCACGTGACTAACTGCTCTCACATCCCACATTATTACATGAGAGAGACCGGCCTAAGACACGCTATCAGTAATGGCTATAACATTTTACTCTCGGGGGATTTCATAGCGGCACCACCTTTGCACATTTTTAACGCCACCGTAGATTTTGTCCACACATGTGAAAAATAACAAATGTTTTATATGTTATTCTGAAAACTGCTGTCACATTTGAAAAAGAAATTTCATACATAAGCGCAAATCCAAAAATATAGCCGATAATGTGTTTCAAAACAGCGTTATCTGTAGATCTGAAACTTCTTGTTTTTTTATTAACTATATTATAACGTAAAAGAAATACATACCTTACCTATTTCAGCCACATTCTGCGATCTTCAGAGGTTTAATATGTATTATAAGATGTTTAATATATAGTCCGTTAATACTTGCAGTGAACCGGAAGAAAGTACAGGGTACGGAGGTGGACAAGTGGAACCGGTTCAGCCACGCTGTCACATGTATTTGGTCTGCTCAGTCTACGGTTAGGCAAGCTTCTCGCCGCTGAGTAGCTCAGAGTAGTGTGAGACGAGGCATCGCCGCCACCACAAAACTCAGCACTCAGATAAACTGTGCTCTATTACTAACTTTTTTAAAGTATTTATTTTGAAATCAGTACTGAATTCAAAACACTTATTAATATATGTAGCGATATATTATTTTTCTTATTTTAAATGCCAGACGAGAATCGCACAACATACTCTTAGTTGATAAATATCAACAATCATACTATGGTGAAAATGATTATATACATTACTGCTCACAATATATCCAAACCTGATTATACACTATTATGCTAACATTATATCCAAACCTGATTATATACATTACTACTCACATTATATCCAAACCTGATTATACACTATTATGCTAACATTATATCCAAACCTGATTATGTACTTTACTGCTAACATTACATCCAAACCTGATTATATACTGTACTGCTCACATTATATCCTAACCTGATTATATCTGTACTGTTCACATTATATACAAACCTGATTATATACTTTACTGCTAACATTATACACTAACCTGATTATATACATTACTACTCACATTATATCCTAACCTGATTATATACATTACTACTCACATTATATCCAAACCTAATTATACACTATTATGCTAACATTATATCCTAACCTGATTATATACATTACTACTCACATTATATCCAAATCTAATTATACACTATTATGCTAACATTATATCCAAACCTGATTATACACTATTATGCTAACATTATATCCTAACCTAATTATATACATTACTACTCACATTATATCCAAACCTGATTATACACTATTATGCTAACATTATATCCAAACCTGATTATGTACTTTACTGCTAACATTACATCCAAACCTGATTATATACCGTACTGCTCACATTATATCCTAACCTGATTATATACTTTACTGCTAACATTACATCCAAACCTGATTATATACTGTACTGCTCACATTATATCCTAACCTGATTATATCCTTTACTGCTAACATTACATCCAAACCTGATTATATACTGTACTACTCACATTATATCCTAACCTGATTATATCCTTTACTGCTAACATTATATCCAAACCTGATTATATACTTTACTGCTAACATTATATCCAAACCTGATTATATAAAACAATGCTAACGTTATATCCTTACATTTTAAGGATATCATACACCATAAAGCTAACATTATAGCCAAACCTGATTCCATATAATTTGGAATATATGCTGGCCTCTTATTAGGACATAACCTAATTTAGCAATGTCTCGTCTGAGCCCCTCAAAAGATATTGACAGAGTTTTCAATCAATATTCAACTATCTTGGTTTCAAAATATTCACAGCTTGGCACCCCCAATCACAACCGATTTTGATCTTTAATCAATACCTGTGAATGCCCTCCCAACACAGGACTATTCATCTTTTTTATCTCCACACTGAATTTCATTTCCTCTTAAGTCTGGAATTTCCTCTTATGAGAAAAACACATTATTTTGAATTTAGACAACCATCTCATTTGTAAAGATTTCTGGCATCAACTAAGATTTTGCCATTATTTTAATTATGATCTTAAAATGTAATTGCGCAAATGCAAAGTTAATTTTTGACATTTTCATCAAAACCAGCTTCACACATTTAAGAGCAAGTCACAGACGTCATCAAATGGATCAAAACTTTTACACCACGTACCTCAACAAATTTGGCCAATTGCAAGGTGTCATGCCAAATTTGTACCACATCACATCCCAACACTAATTCAATATATATGCATATATGGAGGACTCATAACTGATAAAACATACCACACTGACATTTAGGAAGTACATTTGTAACGCTATAAATAGAGAATGCATACAAGAAGGCCGAATTTCCTCCTGTGGTTTGCAACTAAGATTTCATTGCATTAATGATGCGATATTCCTTTTTGAGAATCAATGGCGCCTAGTGTTATTTTAGAACAGCGGAAGATTAGCGTCATTTGTTGCTGCTGTTCAGAAATTTGGCCACACTACACACGTTACCATTGTAGTATTATGAGAACACAAACAGATGTAAAAGACAAATAAACGTATTAACAAAAGAAATTGTTGATTTGGTCTTTTTTCTCTTTATTTGTGAAACAATCTAATTTGCTACGAGTTAATGTAATCAAGAATGCTCTTCCACATTTTCTTAATCGGTCCCACAATCCGTATCCGTATCACAATATGACGTGTTAAATCAAATATTACAATGTGTACATATCGACATGGATATATATAGGTCGGACTAGATTTGAATCAAAAGAGAGTTAACACCAGGTTAGGCACTATGAGACATCACTCGATAAAAATTGTCATTTTCAAATTATCTTATTAAAGGGTCACAAAATGACCTTCAGGCGACATTGACCTTGGTACAGGTCAATTCAACAAAAAGTAGCTTACTTGCAAAGGTAAGAAGGAAAGAGAGACAAAAAGGCACTGGAAATGAAGCCTAAATAATATAATTGTAGCCCTTTGGACAGGCATGGTTTGACCAGGGGGCAGATTCTAGGATTCAGCCTGTATAAGGCCCATATGGAGGTAGCTTGATGGGGAGGAGACCATACAAAGCGAATATATATATATATATATATATATATATATATATATATATATATATATATATATATATATATATATATATATATATATATATATATATATGTATATATATATATATATATATATATATATATATTTCATTATCCACAGTGAAGATATATATATTTCATTATCCACAGTGAAGATTCATATTCATATAGTCATAAAATTCATATATATATATATATATATATATATATATATATATATATATATATATATATATATATATATATATATATATATATATATATATATATATATATATATATATATATATGTATATATATATATATATATATATATATGAATTTTATGACTATATGAATATGAATCTTCACTGTGGATAATGAAAGTATTTTGCTAACATTTATAAATATTCTCTAAATGGTACGTTTTACATTCCACTTCCAACAACATGTGATTTATAATTGTGGGATTTGGGCGAGCAAATTACATTTTTTATTGAACCCAACGTAGTGTGAGCAGCAAGTTGCTTCCTGTGTGGGAGTGGCTCATCATTTCTGAGTCAGATCTTAAATGAGTTTGGCCCCATTAAACATACATTGAAAGTATCACTAGATTCAAAATATATAAAACACCTGGATTCGTATGATATCCTATTTCAGTATAAAATAAAGCAACATGTTAAGGCGCAGTTTCACTGTATCAAACAGAGTGAGCAGATCAGTTGTGGAGTAGAATATATCCAAAGTTTTGTGCATCCACCTTTGTTCGTTTTTGTCGGCTTTGAACACTGATACAGAATGAAAGTATTCAGGAGTAAACACACAGAGAAAACGTACTAATACGGAAATACATGGACAAGACGGATGTAGTGCGGACAGAACACGAATGAGAAGCTGACCAATACGGACGTACATTTTCTGTTCGCATCTTGTGCTGACCAACTATGTCATCTCCGTACCTTTTTTTGCACAAATGCAGGATTCAGCAAATATCACCAAAATATCACAGTGAAAACACAGAATGATATACATACAAAGCGTTCGCATTCATAACCCACTCAGAAACAAAGACAGTGCGAACTGGCTGTTCACATCTCCTCCATACAAAATGTTCAACTTGCTGAAAAAAAATAACAGACGGTCATACCCAAAACTGATCTGGGTCCAAAATGAAGGAAGTCAGAAGGAGAAACCAATAAGGCAATCGAGCTGCGTTTGAGTTGCATAGACTTCCGAATTCATTCATAACACCCATTTTTTTGCCATCTGCTTTCATCCGCTATCCCTGCCCGCTACAATGTGACCGCCACTTCAGGGATGGACTATTAATCGTTTGGGAGTAGAGGAAAAATAAGATATTTTTTATTGAAATATATCTACATTTTTTTATTGGTCTGTAAAAGATTACAGTGTAATCTACTAATCTACAAACTACTTCTTGAGCATATATATGCATATATTTGTGATAGTCCATTCTTTGTATGGGCTGCGGGAATGAATATCCCTAGTCTAAATTCTATGAAATGTGTATGTTGACTGTGACTAAGAAAGACAATGCTCAACACGAAGAAAATATAAAATGAAAAAGTTAATGAATTTATTAGATATATAATATTATAAGTTAATGAATTTATTAGATATATAATATTTATAAGATATTCTCTCTGCCCCTCCACCATCCACGAAGGACCGGCTTTAAAACTGGCCAATTCGAGGATGTTTGAGATATATCTGAAATATTTTCACAAAAATCTTAAAACCTTCCTCAAAACAAAAAGAATATGTGTTACTAACCAAATGTTATTATCAAAACATTGACTTCCCCAATAATTGATCTTAAGTTATTGAATTCAACTGAACCAATGGAGCAGAAAGTCGATATAAATGACAATGTATGTTGGCCTACAAGTTATGCTGTAAATTGTGTTTGTTGCTGATGCCCCAGGAACTCCTTTTCTGGTTGCCCATTAAAACTGATTTTTACAGGTTTGAAACCCACATTCTCCTCAATATTCTACCCTCTGAACAAAGTTTTGTAATAGCAGATATGAAAGTCTCATTTTCTTTCCTCAAGGTCGGCATTCTCAATATGTCACTCACCAAAATTACTTATATTTTTTCCAATTTCCTCCTGTTTTGGTTGAACAAGGCGTCCCCGGCAACTTCTGAAAACATTAAAAATCAAATATGTTGGAAAGCTATTTGCAGTGGACTGATGGATCCTTCTTTAATGAAATATAATGTTTATATAGTTTTGTGTAAATTTTCAACTGGAACTGAGGTTGGTGTACTATATGTATTTTTTGTCGTAGACAGACTAGACTAGTTGGTTTATTTATTTCTACAATTATATATAGGCGAATATACCTGACTTCAATGGTAAATCACGGGTAAGATTCAGTCGATAAAAATTTATTGTAGGATTGAAATATTGAATTGGGCATAAAGGCAAAAACATTCACACCTCCTTTTTACCATAAAAATAATTTGGGATACCTGAAGCCAAGCTGTGAGACCACAAAACCAAGATGGGCAAAAGTTGGTTGAAGATTGCATCAAAATCTCTTAGCGCCTGACATGTAATGGGCTCTGTATTCTGCAAAGTAAGATGTGCATATCATCTGTAACTTGTAAATGCAATTTTACACATATTTCTTTTTAGATTATTTTTAATAAAAAGGAAGCAAACGCAATATAAATGCCACTTGAAAAATAAATAAAACCCAATGTAAGATGAAAGGAGACTTTGCACTGGGGTTCTTCCCAGAAGAATCCCCGTGAGAAACATAACACATGATAAGATGCAATAACTTAAAACGAGGTCAGGTATTATGAAACGACGGAAAATTATACTCAAGGGGAATTTATAACTTCTTTTTAGCTTTTAAAAATAATTTTTTCCCTGATTTGTGAGAGAAAGTCTGGGGCATGACACCAGACATTGAGAGGAAAGTCTTCCGTATGGAACCAACGTGCAGGATTTTAAAAAACCTATTGTGTTGCAGTCAGAACCATTTGTGATAATTGGTTATTAAGCCGTGAAATGACTAAAAACAAGGCGGCTGTAAGTTGGTCAAAGAATGGCTCAATATCTCCAAAGGATCTGACACACACGTATTATGTATTTTGCTTGTATTGGCTTACATATGGTAGTTTGTGCTTATTAAAATCCCTTTTCAGTATTTCACTTGTGCCATATCTGATCCGTTAACTTCTGGAAATCTTTTTTATATGTCTTTGAGGTGATTAAGGCTGTTTTTGCCCGTCAGTATGGCTGTTTTTCTCCAGATACAGTGGATTGGTGTTTGTGCATGTGAACCTGAAATTGGTGAGTAAGAAATGCATCAGTGATGATGCTATAATCTTTAATCGTCCTATTTGACATCAATGTGATAACATTGATGTCATTTTGGAAATATTTATTAAAAGATTTTCAATCATATATGCCTTGTTTGGTTTTACCAGTCCTCATCTGACAGACACCAACACATCTGGAACATAGATTAATCATATTACATTTTGACCCGCCAGATCTGTATTGTGCACTGTGACTGTGCCATATCTGATTGGTTAACATCTGGTATGTCTAGCTGGACATAAAAAATCAAATAAAATGATGGATTTGCAAAGTACAAGAGAGCATTTTGTATTGCACAGTGCATCCTGTATAAACATGTTAAGTAGTGCTGACACCTGGTGCATATATCAAGTGCTACTTTCTACCAGCGAAAGGTAGAATTTTGAAAAGCTCTCCACTGTGTCTCCAAGTTTAATATTGTTTGCCTATTAGATCAACTGTCGTCACCGACTCTTCTCGGGTGGAAAGTTTATTTAATTCTCCTATGGTACGTGAAACTTCGGCAAGGGAAACAAAAACAAAAGTGATTATTTTAAGACAGAACATTGAATGAGATATCTCGAATCAGTTCAAGTTATACTGGTTTTTTCAAACACTTGGCTTGCTTCAGACATATAAAGCTTAAATAACTGAAAGATAAATAACCAAAATTATGTAAATTAAAAATAAAAGATAAAAATATAGTCTTAGTGATCAGAGAAATATGTGAACACTCTAATACATATTTATTATTTAAATTTAATTAAAATCTGGATAATAAGATACCACATTACAAGGCATTCTATGCATTACTCACATTAATCACATTATCAACAAGGGTACACACTAGAATGGCTGTCATCTCTCTTAAAACTGAAATAAAATCAAGGTCATTGTGGTCAAATAACAATAAAGAATACGGGTATCAAAGTCTAAAACGAAAATGTATGGTGATAGAGTTTTTTTAGCAATATGATCCAAAATAATGAAATGTATTGCTTATTAAAAACTGTAAATTTGTAGACAGTTTTGAAAAGCTAAAACACGTCAAATGTCAACATTGACCTGCAGCTGTCTAGTAAACTTTAGTCGATCAATGTTACCTTTCCTTCACAAACAGTTCGTATCCATGGACATTTTTAAAGTTGTGCTTAATAATTCGGTGTTAAATACAAGCCCACCCCGAAGCCATTTTCATCAAGATTTGGCCTCAAATATTTCACCCAACACATTTTCCCCCGCCATCACGATACAATGCTGCCATCTGGTGGAATTTCGGAATTCACAGGGTCATAAAATCTCCGATTTTAAGCTAAGGATTTTTGATGGTGCAACTTCAGATATCACATATACATAAGAGCTAAATACTTTTGCCTTTATGAATCTATAATCTGTGATCAGTTATATTGTAATTGAAGGAGTCATTCTCATAAATTTATTTTTACATAAATGAATCGTCTTTCCAGTTTTCGCTTTTTGCTATATTTTCGGTATTATTTTCACAAAACATAACATTTTATCAAGAAAAGACAAGTTTGAATTAATCAGAGTCTACTCTCCAATAAAAAATAACAATTTTACAACATCTCCATGTGCCATGAAATTTGCGTTTTGACGTAAATATTTTATATTCCAATCTCGGTCATATTTCAATATTTTGTCTCCAAAAATAATAATAGACATTTAAAGCATGACTTAAAATGACTTAAATAACTTTAAATAAATGACTTTAAATAATTATTCCTTTAAAAAGGAAGTGGGCAAACATGTTAGATATAAGTACCAGGTGTTAGACTGAAACAGTCATGAAAACTGCCTTTCGAATAACTTTTCGAATGCATTTCAGCTTACCAAAATGTTTATCCACACAGATATAAATCAGAAGACTACTCTGTATTTCTCCCTTCTGCGTCAGAATACATGACATAAATGGTCTAGTTATGGAAAAAAAGAACTAAAGTTAAAATGTAACATTTTAAAAAACTCATTTCTGAATTGAAAAGACATATTAAAAGCTTTGTAAGAGTGATGTCAGACGCCAGCAGGGTGACCTGTAGAGCAATAGTTCAATCCCTGTAATAGTAGTGGCATGTCAGACGCCACCAGGGTGACGTGAAGAATAATACTTCAATCCCTGTTATAGTAGTGGCATGTCAGACGCCGCCAGGGTGACCTGAAGAGTAATAGTTCAACCCCTGTTATAGTAATGGCATGTCAGACGCCACCAGGGTGACCCGAAGATTAATAGTTCAACCCCTGTTATAGTAGTGGCATGTCAGACGCCAGCAGGGTGACCTGAAGAGTAATAGTTCAATCCCTGTTATAGTAGTGGCATGTCAGACGCCACCAGGGTGACCTGAAGAGTAATAGTTCAATCCCTGTTATAGTAGTGGCATGTCAGACGCCACCAGAGTGACCTGAAGAGTAATAGTTCAATCCCTGTTATAGTAGTGGCATGTCAGACGCCAGCAGGGTGACCTGAAGAGTAATAGTTCAATCCCTGTTATAGTAGTGGCATGTCAGACGCCAGCAGGGTGACCTGAAGAGTAATAGTTCAATCCCTGTTATAGTAATGGCATGTCAGACATCACCAGGGTATCTTGAAGAGTAATAGTTCAATCCCTGTTATAGTATTGGCATGTCAGACGCCACCAGAGTGACCTGAAGAGTAATACTTCAATCCCTGTTTTAGTAGTGGCATGTCAGACGCCACCAGAGTGATCTGAAGAGTAATAGTTCAATCCCTGTTATAGTAGTGGCATGTCAGACGCCACCAGAGTGACCTGAAGAGTAATAGTTCAATCCCTGTTATAGTAGCGGCATGTCAGACGCCACCAGGGTGACCTGAAGAGTAATAATTTAATCCCTGTTTTAGTAGTGGCATGTCAGACGCCACCAGGGTGACCTGAAGAGTAATAGTTCAATCCCTGTTATAGTAGTGGCATGTCAGACGCCACCAGGGTGACCTGAAGAGTAATAATTTAATCCCTGTTTTAGTAGTGGCATGTCAGACGCCACCAGAGTGACCTGAAGAGTAATAGTTCAATCCCTGTTATGGTAGTGGCATGTCAGACGCCACCAGAGTGACCTGAAGAGTAATAGTTCAATCCCTGTTATAGTATTGGCATGTCAGACGCCAGCAAGGTGACCTGTAGAGTAATAGTTCAATCCCTGTTATAGTAGTGGCATGTCAGACGCCAGCAGGGTGACCTGAAGAGTAATAGTTCAATCCCTGTTATAGTAGTGGCATGTCAGACGCCAGCAAGGTGACCTGTAGAGTAATAGTTCAATCCCTGTTATAGTAGTGGCATGTCAGACGCCACCAGGGTGACCTGAAGAGTAATAGTTCAATCCCTGTTATAGTATTGGCATGTCAGACGCCAGCAGGGTGACCTGAAGAGTAATACTTCAATCCCTGTTATAGGAGTGGCATGTCAGACGCCACCAGAGTGACCTGAAGAGTAATAGTTCAATCCCTGTTATAGTAGTGGCATGTCAGACGCCAGCAGGGTGACCTGAAGAGTAATAGTTCAATCCCTGTTATAGTAGTGGCATGTCAGACGCCACCAGGGTGACCTGAAGAGTAATAGTTCAATCCCTGTTATATAGTATTGGCATGTCAGACGCCACCAGAGTGACCTGAAGAGTAATAGTTCAATCCCTGTTATAGTAGTGGCATGTCAGACGCCAGCAGGGTGACCTGAAGAGTAATAGTTCAATCCATGTTATAGGAGTGGCATGTCAGACGCCACCAGGGTGACCTGAAGAGTAATACTTCAATCCCTGTTATAGTAGTGGCATGTCAGACGCCACCAGGGTGACCTGAAGAGTAATAGTTCAATCCATGTTATAGGAGTGGCATGTCAGACGCCACCAGGGTGACCTGAAGAGTAATAGTTCAATCCCTGTTATAGTAGTGGTATGTCAGACGCCACCAGGGTGACCTGAAGAGTAATAGTTCAATCCCTGTTATATAGTATTGGCATGTCAGACGCCAGCAGGGTGACCTGAAGAGTAATACTTCAATCCCTGTTATAGGAGTGGCATGTCAGACGCCACCAGAGTGACCTGAAGAGTAATAGTTCAATCCCTGTTATAGTAGTGGCATGTCAGACGCCAGCAGGGTGACCTGAAGAGTAATAGTTCAATCCCTGTTATAGTAGTGGCATGTCAGACGCCACCAGGGTGACCTGAAGAGTAATAGTTCAATCCCTGTTATATAGTATTGGCATGTCAGACGCCAGCAGGGTGACCTGAAGAGTAATACTTCAATCCCTGTTATAGTAGTGGCATGTCAGACGCCACCAGAGTGACCTGAAGAGTAATAGTTCAATCCCTGTTATAGTAGTGGCATGTCAGACGCCAGCAGGGTGACCTGAAGAGTAATAGTTCAATCCCTGTTATAGTAGTGGCATGTCAGACGCCAGCAGGGTGACCTGAAGAGTAATAGTTCAATCCCTGTTATAGTAGTGGCATGTTAGACGCCACCGGGGTGACCTGAGTTGCTATGGGAGCTGAGCTTCTTCTATTCGGCAGATGGCGCTATCAGTTGGGTGGGAACGCTCGCTTCCCTGGCATTCAAACTTAAAATGTTTTTCTCATCTCCCTTCCACCACACTCTTACATATGTACCAATTATACGCAGGTGTACATGTAATCAGTTAATGCCAGACACATATATTAGAAATGTTAGTGGAGTTATTGTCCTCAGCGGTTATGCATTATTATTCCTGTATTATCATGTAAAATGTTGGCTTTACATGATAAAGTATATCCCATAAATATAATATGATATGTGTGCGATTGTTATCTCTCTAATGAAATATATTAATTGAAAAAAATATTTATTGTGAACAAAATCATAAAAATATCAAAAATGACGCAAAATAGCCGCATGAGGTGGTTTTTTCCATTAGAGAACATAACTAAATTTAGATGTGAAATGCTGGATTAAGGAACAGTTGTGGGGATAAAAAAGTTAAGTACATTAATGTGAATGGAAAACATACAGGTGCTTTCATCTTTCTTAGCTCTGCACTAGTTGATCCCGGGCACTGTGTACTTAAACAAAAACCAGCAGTTAATATTAGATTGGCTTTTGTGTGTAAGTCATAGTACATCTGTGCGTTCATGTTTGATGTGTGTTTTTTTCTCTTTATTGTCATCTTTTCTATTTCCAGACATTCAACGCGTACTTCTAACCACATAAAAGATAAACACCTAAACTTTGTGTATCATAAATGAGTCTCTTCGCTTATTCTTTAAAAAATGTTGATGTATTTTCTAAGAATAATATTACTATTTAGAAATCACCGTTGATGTTCAGCCAAAAAAGAATATCATTTCACCAACGCTTTAGTTTTCACTTTAATTTATCGGTGAGATATCTAATCAAATGTACTATTACAAAACAGCAAATACCAAGTCAATGACGCGGGTTTAGGCTGTCAATGTAATTTCCTAGAGTCTCGTGGATAAAGGGCTGCGGGAATATATATATATATATATATATTGTGTAGGGTCAGGCGTTCTCCAATGTTAATTCCCTTTTTGTCTCTTGTGACTACAAAGATCATTATTGTCAATAAGGTGTTTTATGATTCCTTAGTACTCATAGTGTCTCATATGATATAATCATGTGTGGGATCACTGCAGGCTGTGATCAGTGATCTCCAAGCATTCTGTCCCTGAGATCAATATCAAACAGGACTAACACACCTGCTCCCACTCTCTCTCTCTGATATCAGATATATACTGCCAACACATATCACTCAATTATTGCTGCAATATTCTACCATTCATCATAACTCTGCCCTGGAAGATAGTAGTGCATTTTATGTGTTTACACACTCGTTTTTATAAAGAAGCTTTTGCAGATTACAAGAACAAATATTCGCTAAGTATATTTCCCCTCTTGGAAAAAATATAGTTTATTTTTTTTTTCAAAATAATAATATGAATCAATTGTGAGCAGTGATAGTATGAAGATGTTTGTCCAAATCATTTTTTGGGTCTCTGCAATAAATACTTCTTTTTAATACTGGAGGAATTTAATAACGTAACACGAGATTTAATTAAGTAAATTAAACCAAGAAGAAAATATCAAGTCTATTTCTTCTCTACTTTTAAGCTGTGCCATCTCGGTCTTCAAGAATGGCTTATTAATGAAAGGTGCATATATCATATGTGTTAGAACCTGAGGAGATTTTGATGCAGTATTCGGCCAACTTACAATCACCTGTTTTAATGCATTCCCAGCTTGAGTACACTATTTAATTTCCCGGTAATACAATATATGTGAATGTATTTGCCGTTCTCACTAATGTTAAATCCCTCATGAATGTTCCCACTCAAGTGTTTCACCTCCAAAAGTAAGTACATCGCTTATGACAAAAAAATGTCATGTAAATGGCGCACTAATTATTGGACGCTTGATTCTTGGCACACTCTGTCTAATTCTGGCGCCAATTTAATTTTTCTGCAAGGTTATCATGTAAACATTAAGGGTTGTGGTAAAAAAGGCTTACAAAGAATAATTAGGAATTAGAAAGGTGACAACACACCAGACTCTCAACCGCAGGAATGTTTAGAAGTTCTATTTTCTTTGTCGCCTGTATTTTGCTGTAACAGAGACCCAACATGATTGTATATGTGTTGATTTTGAAAATGTAATATGTAATGTATCTTATCTAATGTGTAATCTAAGGTATCTTTTTTTAATTATTACACTTCTGAAATTCATATCAGCTTAAAGTCCATAAGATATAATCAGTAAGAACCGGGAAATAACAAATTCTACTCTCTATGTGTAGGCGGGAAATGAAATTTATCTGATCTTGGCGTAATGATCGATTATTTCATTTATGAATCCACTGGATATTTATTTACATTGTCAACAGTCATGAAATAATGGTTATATTTAGGATATTGATTGCAGTAACCTTTGCATTAACTAAAAGTAAATTTATCAAATATGTATGTGATTCTTATTAATGCCATTAATCGAAATAGGGCATTATGCATGATGTTGCAAGCAGCGTATGCCTTAACAAACATTCCTTATTTCAAGCGCCAGGCCTAGGTAAACTCACCAATACACACCAATAAAACTCATTAGATAGCATCAGGATTTAATTAAAACACACCGACGGTATCTCCTGATTCCTTTACTGAACGGACTAGAACCCCCAGCGTGAGCCAAATAAAACAAGTTTATAATAATTTGAATACATTTTAAAATATATTGAATATGTTGACATCACAGAAATTCTACTGGTTATTGTAAATATGAAATCTGAATTAGTTAATGTAAGATAAGGAAGATTTTGGTGATGGTAAAGGCGTTACAGCTTGTCAGGATAGTAATCCCCCCTTAGCCATCCCGTAACGAGCACGGAGCCCCGGAGAAGCCTTCGGAGGCTGGCCCGGGTCCCGCGGGACCTTCACACGGCGCTGCCTGCTAGGGCTGAACAGGATTACACCATCATACAAGTTGAATGAAACAACCTGTCATGGTATTTTTCTACAGGTAGCGATCTTTGCTTCCCAGGCTTATATGGCAGGCAGCATCTGCTGACTTTCAAGGGCTTCCATCTGTCATACGTTTATATCCCATTTGAGCTCATTCTCCTAAATAACCTGTCATATAAGATATTTAATGTATTTTTAGGTCACTTCTCACTTGATATATTTCACGGTAGTTACGATATTATTTTCTCGTTGAGATTACATCATTATTCACAAATAATGATTTGAAGACGTTTAGAATGAAATACCAATTATAAAATGTGTTTTTTTATCACCACACGCTGGTAAATTCTGCCTGGCTGTTTCGCGATAAAATGGAAACATGGAAATGTCTGTTAACATTGATACCATATGATACTGTTCCTTCGGTAAATATTGAAATGCCCCCGCCCGTGGACCGTCTGGACGCATAAAACCATTGGAGGCATATTGCGAGTACACTTTCTCTCAGTCGGCCTGAATGCAGGTTTTTAATATGGGTAGAATTGGGTGCATACTTGCATTAATGCCAACGTTACATCATTTTATCCTTTTATCGTATAAGCGCTAAGTGTTTTCTGCAGATGTGATATAAGACACTGAAATGTCAATCAATAAAAAAACTCATGATTACAGCAAGAAAGGGAGAACACACAGCCCCTTGTCAACATGTGCCTATGCCTGGTCGATGTTGTCCTAGTGACCCAATGTAAATAACACTGAAAGAAACCCAGCCAAGTTACAATTTGAATATTTATCGTGAAGATCTGCTTAAAACATTAAAAAATCTGGATGTTTTTCTGAAATTTTCAAAATATTACAAGTGTTTTTAATTCAATGTGTTTTTTCATGTGTTAATACACATCAGTATTAGTTTAATCAAATTTTCTTGTGTCATGAAAATGTGGTTTAATATCTCTATATGTCTGGCTAATGTAGAATAGCAAGTATTCACATGTGTGACCTTGGTGACCTTGGATATAAGCTCTGGGTTGAGTGGGAGTAGCTTGTCTCTGCCCTTGCCCTGACCCAGACTCTTTGATAACATTAAGGTCTTGTCTGTTGTTGCACTGGGTCTCATGAACGCGACGCATGTGCCATTCTAGGTCTTGACAGGTCCTCAGATAAAACAATCTGGAGGCGGCAAATGTAATTTTTTCTTCAAATTAAAAAAACGAAAACAAAGCGCTACATTTTACTTCAATGTGAGAGAACGTATATTTCTAATATAGCAGGAATGATTGCAGATAAGCGGTGTACGTGGATGTGTGCCGTGTTGATGTGATTCTCGCCGGGAGACGGGTACCCCTGTGATATGTCAGGAGGTTACTGACAGACTGACACGTGCACTTCTGATAGAAAGACACCCTGTAGCCTGAATGGGGGTGACACAGATGTTTGTATCATTCTCTTTTCATATGATTCTCTTTCTATTTATACAGATAAAATAGTACACTTTTTGATGCATTTTGTGAATCTGTAAAGTATTTAGTATTCATTTTTAAATTTGCAAAAGTTTAAAGTGCTATTTCGTGTTTAATATATCAATATTGAACGATTCTGAAAGGATGTTTGTTCAAATAGTTAGCTTTAACTGTGCTATATTGAGGATTAATACAAAATTAGATCATGATCAAAACATCTCTTGCTTTTCTGGGGCAAATTTGGATTGGGGATTACCTTTAATATGTGTGATATTTTCCTTGTTGTGGGTGTACTTTGGACGATCTTAAATATGGGTGACCTTTTCCTTGTCATGGATGCACTATTTATGACCTTTAATATGGGTGACCTTTCCCTTGTCATGGATGTACTATGGGTGACCTTTAATATGGGTGACCTTTTCCTTGTCATGGATGTACTATGGGTGACCTTTAATATGGGTGACCTTTTCCTTGTCATGGATGTACTATGGGTGACCTTTAATATGGGTGACCTTTTCCTTGTCATGGATGTACTATGGGTGACCTTTAATATGGGTGACATTTTCCTTGTCATGGATGTACTATGGGTGACCTTTAATATGGGTGACCTTTTCCTTGTCATGGATGTACTATGGGTGACCTTTAATATGGGTGACCTTTTCCTTGTCATGGATGTACTATGGGTGACCTTCAGAATGGGTGACATTCATTCTCCTTGGTATCAGGGTACTACTTGTGACTCATTCCTTTTTATGGGGTAACTATTGATGACCTTTATATTCTTATGGATGCATCGTGAGTTACCTTTACCATGAATGACCATCTCCCTTGATATTGAGGTACTGTGAATTACAGTGAATTCTCCCTGTTACAAGGTACTATGACAACATTTCTGCTTCTACCGGTGACATTCTTCCTGTTATAGGATACTATGAGAACATTTCTGCTCCTAGAGGTGACCTTTAATATGAATGACATTTTCTTTGTAATATTAGTACGTCAGGTTACCGTATCCTTCTCATGGGGCCTATAGGGGCTTCTATGTCATCTCCACTAACAAGTGGCCAAACTTATTTTTAGTTTTTATACCGTCTAGTCATATGTGCTTAATCTTGAGAATGGTAAAATATGTGTCAACCTTGCCAATCCAATCCTTTCCGGTTCACACCTCCATTACTGGAAAGCCCAGCCTAGGTTCCAGTTGTGAATACCCTGCAATTGAGAATTAATTTCTGGAAAACTGTGCTTAAATCTTATTCAAATTGCTCCAGGGCTTTTCAGAAGGAATCGTTATTTCCCCAGAGCTGACCACGAGGAACCAATCCATTCACTCTCCAGAAACTGCTTGTACTTGGTAAGTTATTTGTCAGCAGATTTTTAAGTTGTCTTTGAATTCTGTCAGTAGTTACATACATGTGTGGCATCATCGGAGAGATCTCCTTTGTCTTTCTGGAAGGATTCCAAATTTATAACAAAAAAATAGTTGAATGTACTTGAGGCGTTCTCATCCAATCAGGATTTTAGCCTCAAGGTTCTGAACCGTCTCTCAATATGACTGCATGTACTACGCGGAGCGTGATACTCGGCGGTAGGGTCCACTTTCTTCTGGGGGAAAATGTTGAGGTGAGATACAATCACATACTTGTATGTAGGGGCTTATTCTCATGTTACGCTACCAGATCCGTAAAGAGAGCGCGGCGCCATCAGCGCCATGGCACCATACAGAACACTGGCACAAAATACAAGATTGTCAATTCAGGGTCAGGTAATGGTTTTAAGGGTCAAATGGCCGACATGGACTTCACGAGCATGTAGAATTATTGATTGACAACAACTAAACGCGCATAAACGTCTGATGTTTATGTTTTATTCACCCTGCGCGTGGTATATTTTGGTGGCGCCTTGGAGCAGCGGCGCCGCGCCATATGGCGTAAAATGGAAGCCAAGTCCACATGTGATGCTCGAATCTTGAGAATTCAATGCCAGCAGAGAAGTACTGACATATGTCATGCATATACATAAATCGTTTGCATCACACTGCCCGCTCACTGACCTGCGTTAGTTAGCCTTTGCCTATCAAAGAAACTCTGTCCTGTGATCTGTGTTCATTGATGTTGTGCTCATGATTAAAAGGCGATCTTGTAACCATGGTTTCCAGCTTCTAGCTAAAGAGGAGGGGGCAGCCATAGTGTAGTAATTACGTGAAGATTGAGGTTGACCGTATTAATATAACCAATGCCAACGTTGAAAGTAATTACCTAGCCGTGCCTCCTGCAGACTGCACTTTGGGATCACAATGTTTGGGACTCATTTACATACTTTTTGTTAGCCAACATTTACCGAAAAAAAATCATAATATTTGTGTTTCTTACATTCAATGTGTTCTGTTTGCATATTGGATGAGTACTATTATAATATGGTGTTTGATATCATAGTATCAAAACATATATCTATTTTTGACAGATAATTATTGGTGATGATTTGCTGAATGTGAAAATTGTCACTTCTCTTGTTTTAATATAAACTCTAGCTTAGAGTAATGTAAACACGATTTTAGCAAGGTGTACGATTTTATCAAGGGTCTGAAGCAGAAATTTCATCCTGATACAAATATGTACGTCATGCAGTCTTTTTGTGTCAGATATTTTTGGTTTTATCTTAAACAGGCAAAAAAAAAATCCCTGACTGCACCAGTTGGCGTGTGATGTTTTGGCAGTCAGATCTCTGACACAGGTCCCCCATCAGCAGCATACACACCAACTGGTCTCTCCATCACTTGCTGCATTCAGTTGCTGATGCAGCTTCCACACCACACACAGATAAATACTCTAACGTTGTTGCATCTGCACACAGCCCAAGCCAGGCGTGTGGTTGTCAGTTAGGATTTATCCAATATCTTCTTGGACTGGTTGGATATTGCAGATCTTGACAGGAAACCTTTCTCCTTTTCCTGGGACTGGCAGGTGGGTATTATATTGAGGTTTTTACAACATACCGCAATATTCTTAGTATTACATAACAAAGAGAACATTAAACTCCATACATATTACAAGCGTTTCATAAAGAGCGAGTATGGTTAAGTGAAAAATATCGTTAACAAATATGTATCTGGTATGTGACATTGTTTACCTTATTGAATGCAATGCAACATTCATAATTGAAATGTTTGACAATCCTGGCATTAAGAACAGTGCAGTTCCCTCCCGGTGCCTTATTTAATATAGGAGAGGATTGTCGCCACAACTCACAGGGTTTATACCACAGTATTAGATTGTGGTGCAGACGATGTCGTATTCGTGTTGGTCTTACACAATGACTGCAGTAGGATAATATGTATGAACCGAGCCAATCCAGTAAAGCACTATTCAAGGCCTGTATTGAGACCATGGAATCTTGTACAATGTATATAGTAGCATTTAATGCACTATTGGCAATCATCGAGCATGCTCATTAGTACCTGCATGTTCACTTGATGTATACTGTTACTAAAATCAATACAACTATATTTAGACGTATTTTTGCTGTTTGGATCAAATAACAAGTCATTTGAGTTAGCATTTTTTGGCAAAACAAAACTCTGTGTTAATTGAAAGGCCTTTGGGCAGGTAAGGGTTGAAATTGATATGTGGCCAAAATCAGCTGACATTATGGCCATCACACCATGTCATTTAAACAGTGAGGAATCATTATGAGGGCAGCCTAGTGATTCTGTTTAAATCATGAACTGGGCTAAATACATGTCATTATATAATTCAATTGTATAGATGATTATATTTGAACATATAGTGATATAACTCTGCAAAATTTAGGATATGATCCCCCAAACTCATTTAACTGAGACAATAACAGATTAGGACAAGATAGTCATAATGAGTTTATATCTGTACCGGAAGCCAACCGTTTGAATCCCGTTTATCAGATTCGCATATCGGTAGAAACAGCCATAATCCTTACAGTAATGTCCAGGGTCTACTTATGTCAACCTGATGACATAAACACATGGTTTCCTCCCTCATAGATCTTTCATCTATTAAGGGAATCAGACAGAAAGGGATAGCCCAGAGAAACTGGCAAAGAGGTAAGCTCTCTCATCTCACAAGGTTATATTTGGGCTTGTAATGTGGACACCCGGCCGTTAAGCTTAAATCGGCAAATGCATTATAGTTCAAGTGATACAATTTCCTTAGCAAAAAAAAAAACGATTCTTCAAGCATGTTACCCACTACACTGCAGCAAAGAAAGATGAAGAATGTATACATTGACACAAGGATTTATAACTAATCTTACTATTTTACTCCTTCTGGTATATTTATTTTGTATTATTATTATTTTCTTTTTGATAACTAATTTTTAGCTTAGATTAACAGGTTTAAGCTATAGTTATCAAGAGAGACATAGAGATGTAGAATTGCTTGGCAGATATGTGTCAGCAACCAGTGAGTAGTAGATATAGGTTAACAATACTGGAGAGGAATGTGAAGATAATACACAGAGCAGATAACCCAGGGGAAGCTACATAGCAGGGTGAGGGGTGAGGGTAAATTGGTCACCCACAACACCATGATGCTGACGGCACACACAGGGCGTGTAGTTTATGGGGAATGTTTGCCCCTGCTGTTCTTGCTGTTTATACTGTTTATTCAAGGTTTAACCGAATATTGTGGCAACTACCACATAATCCAAATAGAATATCTCTTCTTACATTTCTGACATCAATTCTGCAAAGTGATGGCTTAGATTAAGAGTAGTAAGTATTCAATGATATAGGAGTGTGAATAGCATTTAGTGCAACTTAAAACTACACTATTCACAATCATAAAAGCTGTATTTTGTTCTGGGCGGATCTGTACATTGTATAATGTGGGTTGTATTTACATCTCATTAAACATCAATAGAGCTTCTATAGTGTTGAGATTAATGAGGTGTATGCCATTATCAATGCTTCCATGATTGTTCAACGTACAGTGTGATTGCTGGCAAAGTGCTGATCATAGGAAAATCAAAGGCATCATAAACTAACACATAAAAACCTTGATGAATTCTGTGTTGTTTCTATCTTTTTTCCAATCATAAATATCTGTGTTCACATAAAAAGGATTTGTTTCACTCGTGTATGGGGGCTTATAATGTCTGTACCCTGGATTGGTTTGCATATTTTACACGCAGATTCTGACCACAAATAGTGCTTACATGAGTTTAGAGAATATAAAAGATGTCTCCTAACTTAATAACACAGATATTTAGTTTAAAGCCACACTGCAGTAGCAAATGTGCGGAGGTCTTAGGAGATCCAGATATGTCCCAGAAACAATTTACTGACAGCGATCGTGATTTACTCGGACTTCAAAATGGATTGCTTCTTTTTTCTTAGATCCAAAGTGTCTATTTACATGGACTAATGCACTAATGCTTTCCAAACAGAAACAACCACACAAGGAAATGAAAGGGATGAGACAGGGAACTAATTTTCATTTTGTTTCAATATGGCTGTCATGCGCAGGTTGTCTCAAATGCTTCCCACAATTCCATGTGATATTTATGGCAATATAAAACTCACTGTTTTGATCATTAACATTCAAACATTAACATTCAATCGCATTCAATAATATTTTCTGTACAGTTTGACCTTAGGTTTGACAAGCACTTACACAACCCACTGTGAAGAATACACTAATTGACCTTCCCATCATTGACTCTGTGCTCCCCACGTTAGGTGTATGACAGCGAATGGGTTAATGGCAAAGTTGGGTCAAGGAGACCAAATCAATGTCAAGTGGGTCCATACCCAACTGTCTCTGCGAGGCAGTGGGGCGTAGATTGGGTTGATCACACAGCGGAGCGGGCAGGTTTCATTCTGGTGAGTGATCGCTACACCCCCAGTCTTCTGAGTAGATGGTGTTGATGTACAAGTCATTTGTCCGCCACTG
Source organism: Amphiduros pacificus (assembly GCA_949316495.1). Classification (NCBI taxonomy): domain Eukaryota; kingdom Metazoa; phylum Annelida; class Polychaeta; order Phyllodocida; family Hesionidae; genus Amphiduros; species Amphiduros pacificus. Next base: position 35,591,351 of record OX439001.1, read on the forward strand.
GCAATTAAGCCCCCACCCCCCACTTCCTACCTCTGTATATATTGATTATCAGCATCCGCATAGGGAGTCCACATGTAGCCCAAAGCTCACTGACACTTTTAGACTGCAGAGTATATAGTGTGTTTGCAGATATAGGATATTCTAGACTCAGACAAGCTTATAGCTCAACTTCACAGTAAATGCATGGCCTTTTCATATAAATGAATGAAATGTCAGGGAAATGTCACACTGCTATCGAACATGAGATCCCAGATCACCTCACCAAAAGGGCAACTATGGCTGCAGGCTGAGTAAGATTACTGTAAATATTAAGCATAAATGTAATATCTTGGAAAATGTTCAATGTTTTATCCTCATTTAATGGGAATTGTTCTTTATGTCTTCGCTAGGCTAAAATGTCTGTTTATCCATGCATGTATTTGTGTGTGTGTATGTGTGTGTGTTTACAAAAAAATGAGACTATAAACCAAAGGATCATGGATAAAAATAACTTTATGGTGTCCTTAAGAAGGTCATTCATTTTGCTCTTCTTTCTATTCATTCTTTATGGAAATATGATCTTTGTTCTCTTTTGTATAAAGAGACTGTGTGAAATGTGGTCAGAAGGGCACAATGCCAAGGTCACATGTGGGGATATAAAGTCTGCTTGAGATGAAGGAGTGTGCCTCAGTGGCCTGACACCTGCACCGCTACACAAACCCAAAAGCTTGGACCAAATCTCCTGAAACTACTAAAGAACCACTGACACTGGTTATATTCTAAATGCTTATGGCTCGTGTTATTGACCCCATGAACACACATCGATGATAAAGGGCAGTTATGTAGCGATAACAATACATCACGTTCTATATTCTAGCGCCCAAAATCATCATGCACGAAGGATCAAACATATATAATCTTAGCTTATGTCTGATGTTAAAAGGTCCACTTAAATGTAGTCATTTATTGATAACAATAACAACAAAATATGGCATGGTGTCACTTACATTGCAGGTAAACTTCTTTTCTTCCATTTCATTTCACTCTCTTGTTCCATTAAATCTAATTTCTATACATGTTACTACCAAATTGTGACACACCCAGTACATCCGATATGGGAGAGATCGGAAGTCGCTGAGACTGCTCCATTTGATGCTGCTTGTTCATGTATGACATATTTTGACTACTTCTGTTCTATAAGTGTTTGGAGTCACCACCTCAAGAGAGGAATTGATCAAATCTTGAATCCTGATCAGTGAAATCGCATTGATCTGCGTGTGTGTGTGTGTATGTGTATGTGTATGTGTGTGATGTGTGTGTACGTGTATGTCTATATATGTGTGTGAGAGAGAGAGTCAGTTTGACTAACGAGGTTATTTGAGTGTTTGATTGCCCTCCAGGTGGAGTGATCAAAGGTAGGTCATACTGTGAATATCATATGTTACCCTCCCCCATTCCACAACCACTCATCGCAGGTAGCTCACCCCCACGTGCACCCTAATCCGATTAGACCAGATGATCGACATGGATCAAATAGCCACTGGTTAGCCAAACATAAACCAACACTCTCTTTCAGTGTGAGAGGTGACTGCGTGGAATATGCAGCCAACTTGTCTGACTTCCTATTATTGTTTGGTTTGGTTAGATGATCACCTGTGTCAGTGATATGCCATGCTTTTCTTGATTAAGAAAGGTTATGCTGAGGACAGTGCGATGAACGCATATGTGTCTAGCTGAGACTGTTATTTGTACTATTCTACCTACTGTATCAGGCTACCCACTGTACCAGGCTACCCACTGTATCAGGCTACCCACTGTACCAGGCTACCCACTGTATCAGGCTACCTACTGTACCAGGCTACCCACTGTACCTGGCTACCTACTCTACCAGGCTACCTATTCTACCAGGCTACCTACTGTACTAGGCTACCTACTGTACCAGACTACCCACTGCACTAGGCTACTCACTGTACCAGGCTACCTACTGTACCAGGCTACCCACTGTACCAGGCTACCCACTGTACCAGGCTACCCACTGTACCAGGCTACCCACTGTACCAGGCTACCCACTGTACCGGGCTACTCACTGTACCAGGCTACCCACTGTACCAGGCTACTCACTGTACCAGGCTACCCACTGTACCAGGCTACCCACTGTACCAGGCTACCCACTGTACCAGGCTACCCACTGTACCAGACTACCCACTCTACCAGGCTACCCACTGTACCAGGCTACCCACTGTACCAGGCTACCCACTGTACCAGGCTACCCACTGTACCAGGCTACCCACTGTACCAGGCTACTCACTGTATCAGGCTACCCACTGTACCAGGCTACCCACTGTACCAGGCTACCCGCTGTACCAGACTACCTACTGTACCAGGCTACCCACTGTATCAGGCTACCCATTGTACCAGACTACCCACTGTACCAGGCTACCCACTGTATCAGGCTACCCAGTGTACCAGGCTACCCGCTGTACCAGACTATCCACTGTACAAGGCTACCCATTGTACCAGGCTACCCACTGTACCAGGCAATCCACTGTACCAGCCTACCTACTCTACTAGACTACCCACTGTACCAGGCTACCCACTGTACCAGCCTACCTACTCTACCAGGCTACCCACTGTACCAGGCTACCCACTGTACCAGCCTACCTACTCTACCAGGCTACCCACTGTACCAGGCTACCCACTCTACCAGGCTACCCACTGTACCAGGCTACCCACTGTACAAGGCTACCTACTGTACCAGGCTACCCACTGTACCAGGCTACCCACTGTACCAGCCTACCTACTCTACCAGGCTACCCACTGTACCAGGCTACCCACTGTACCAGGCTACCCACTGTACCAGGCTACCTACTGTACCAGGCTACCCACTGTACCAGGCTACCCACTGTACCAGGCTACCAACTGTACCAGGCTACCCACTGTACCAGACTACCCGCTGTACCAGGCTACCTACTGTACCAGTCTACCCACTGTACCAGGCTACCCACTGTACCAGGCTACCCACTGTACCAGCCTACCCACTGTACCAGGCTACCTACTCTACCAGGCCACCCACTGTACCAGGCTACCCACTGTACAAGGCTACCCACTGTACCAGGCTACCCACTGTACCAGGCTACCCACTGTACCAGGCTACCCACTGTACCAGGCTACCCACTGTACCAGGCTACCCACTGTACCAGGCTACCCACTGTACCAGGCTACCCACTGTACCAGGCTACTCACTGTACCAGGCTACCCACTGTACCAGGCTACCCACTGTACCAGGCTACCCACTGTACCAGGCTACCCACTGTACCAGGCTACCCACTGTACCAGGCTACTCACTGTACCAGGCTACCCACTGTACCAGGCTACCCACTGTACCAGGCTACCCACTGTACCAGGCTACCCACTGTACCAGGCTACCCACTGTACCAGGCTACCCACTGTACCAGGCTACCCACTGTACCAGACTACCCACTGTACCAGGCTACCCACTCTACCAGGCTACCCACTGTACCAGGCTACCCACTGTACAAGGCTACCCACTGTACCAGGCTACCCACTGTACCAGGCTACCCACTGTACCAGGCTACCCACTGTATCAGGCTACCCACTGTACCAGGCTACCCACTGTACCAGGCTACCCACTGTACCAGGCTACCCACTGTACCAGTCTACCTACTCTACCAGACTACCCACTGTACCAGCCTACCTACTCTACCAGGCTACCCACTGTACCAGGCTACCCACTCTACCAGCCTACCCACTGTACCAGGCTACCCACTGTACCAGGCTACCCACTGTACCAGGCTACCCACTGTACCAGACTACCCACTGTACCAGACTACCCACTGTACCAGTCTACCCACTGTACCAGACTACCCACTGTACCAGGCTACCCACTGTACCAGTCTACCCACTGTACCAGACTACCCACTGTACCAGGCTACCCACTGTACCAGGCTACCCACTGTACCAGGCTACCCACTGTACCAGGCTACCCACTGTACCAGTCTACCCACTGTACCAGACTACCCACTGTACCAGGCTACCCACTGTACAAGGCTACCCACTGTACCAGGCTACCCACTGTACCAGGCTACCCACTGTACCAGGCTACCTACTGTACCAGGCTACCCATCACCGCGCAGGCAGCAGTGTAAGTAATAAAGCATGTCTTCGCGTCATTCAAATTAGAAGATAGCATTTTTGTCTACAGTTAAGTCAATTGCCAATAATGTCTCATTCATAATTTAGAGAATTTCCATGTCCTAACAGCAGCCATCTGGTGGCATGGATTCAGAAGCTGCGGTCATGCATGCATTTTTTTCAATAGCAAAAATGTGCCATCGATAGCCATACCGCAGAAACCTGTCATGGTATTTTCAGCTTGTTTACTACAGGTGTGTTTTTATCGGACTCAACACGAGTGGGAAATACCTTGAAAGGTGATATTAGGATGAAAGCTGATGTCAGATAAGTAGAAGTGTTTCCGAGTGACCCTCCACGCTGAGTTCACATTGATATCAGAAAGTGAAGTAGTTGTCTCAAGTGTCACAATTTCACATGGATCATTATGATAAATATGCACATTGATAACAGGACATATAACTTATTCCCCTGTAGTTTACAGCTGATAACACGATAACTGGTTAAATAAGTTAACATTCAGTGTAGGTCAACCTTCAAGAACAACACCAAAACACGGTTTGGAAAACAGAGGACAATCATTGTCACTTATCCATTATAGATGAACTACACAGTTTGCTGAATTTTCACAACAGTGAGGCGATACATGGTAGCATCAAAGAGTTGTCCTACTTCACGAAGATTTGACCTACTATTATACAAGGTAACTATTAGAACCGGCCCCGTCCTGTTTGCAGACCTTAAGTGTTAAATACATTCACACCACCACCGCCTCCTTGGACTTCATGGTGTCTGTCTAGTTTCGCATTTCATCTGAGACCCTGGTTGATTCCTAATATTTATGAAGACAATATTCCCCCATCAAGGTTTTATTGACAAAGAGTGGATATCAGTTTCTCTGAGAGTGGTGTCTCACACAGGCAGATCTACCTCTCCACCACCATCAAGCTGCATGCCCCATTATGAACGCCTGGTAGACTTAATTAGAATCTCATCTACTCCAAGCACAATCCCATTCTGCTAATTACAATAGTTAATTACCTCCTTGTGAGGACAAGGTTTGCCATCAGGCTGCCATAAGCTTACACGTGTGGGTAAAAACGATGCATTTATATGTATGTTTATACAACTGTTTATTTAGTAATACAAGAAATAAAGTTAAGTGATTGAAAAATGGTTTAAGCAGGTGATACCTGTGTATAATTGGATGGCTTCCCTACGTGTGTGTGTGCACGTGTATGTGCTTGTGTGTGTGTATGTGTGTGTGCGTGTGTCTGCACTGTGGTGTATGACTGTTGACAAATTCCATTAACCTGTCTTCAACATTGTATGCTCTGCTTTAAGAGATTTTTATGCAATATTTGACCAACTTTCGCCCATCTTGGTTTCGGTGCTTTCAAAATTGGAGTTATCAAAAATATTTTGACTGCAAAACAATAGATGCGAATGCATACAACGTTGGTTCCATACCGAAGACTTTCCTCTCATGTTTGGTATCTTCTCTCAGGGCAACGAGACTAGAATCTCTTCTAGTCTCGTTGCTCAGGTGAATAGACAAACTCCACCAGAGGGCGACATGGTGAACCTATCACCTCTGTACAAGGTGCCTTTTTGTGCTGGCTCACCACATCCACCAATTTTTATGTAACTGTCCGTCTTACTTATTTTTTTTCTTAAATTGTACTCAGATTGGTATATTATGATATATTTCACCCTTAATACAAAAGTTTGTGCATATAGAAACACATATTATGAGAAATAAAACTCGGAACTACTTTCTCAACTGGAGGAGCCATTTCCTGGGGTAGTGATAAGGCGGAACCACAATAAAGATGGCCGCTTTGTTTACAATATGAATTCTTTTAATCTTTTATACTTTTGGTTAATCTAACCAACAAAAAATGTTCAAATATTAACAAATGAATTCTAATACATCTCAAGGCAACTTCATATTTGATATTAAGAGATGTTAATACGTCAATCACATTTACAACACACTGACAGTTCTTGAGCACATGGCCAGTAAAAGTAGGACCGGATGAATACTAATCTGGGTTGGCCAGAGGTAATAGTTTGCGTGTGCCTCTGGTGGACAGTGTGGGGAATAGAAAGTCATAAAGTGAGTGACACAAAATGCCAACATAGTGCTTATCTCTTTTTGAAAACTACAGTTGTGTCCTACAATAAGTCACTTCTACCATTTTTCTGACATTATGTAATTCATGGTCCATTTGGCGAGACAATTCCATTCCCTGCTCTGCCAATGATCAGGCATAGCCATCTCCATCTTGATATGCATCCGGACTCTGAAAGCTCTGCCAACTCTTGTTTTTATGCACAGACATACTGGCCATTGCTATGTCCGATAACAATGTCCTGTGCCATTTCTGTTCTGCATATGATGAGGCAAATATTAATAGGGAAGCTTATCTGTAAAGCGAGGTGTCTGTCTGCTTCACAAATGGAGTAACCTTCCAAAATGATGGATAACATTTAGTCATATGCCTCGTCTGATAAGGTATTTTTTAAATGATTTATGGTGTGGATATTCAAGTTAGTCAATTTATATCAGAAAAGATTAATTAATGAGATTGCATATGACAGTTTGATTGCATAACACTTAGATCTAATGGAATTGATAACAGTACCCCCATATAAAACAAAACACACATAGAGCGACCTTAGCAATATTACACATACAATGTGAGTGAGCAACCACCTAGACACCTGAGCTTTAACCAGCATATTGGCTGCAAGATTCATAGATGCTTGAAATAGGTAAACCTTGCAGTGACAGAGCATTCATCACACCAGGGCGGCCCTGGTATTGAAGGATCTGTCACTCTCCAGCCACCTCTTGCTTCCTTTTCTTGTGAGATTTTCCCCTCCCACCGTGTGTCAATTACTCTCATATTACTCAATTATTTAGGACCTTCCGGCCCCTACTCTCTGTGAAAAATGAAGCCACAAGAACGTGGAGTTTTAGTTTCAATTATGCCATGATTTGGTTAAAATTAGCTCATTACACATGCTCCTTACAACTATATTATTTTCCTGTGACATTCTATATTGATGATTGTGCATGAAATTCATGTTTAAAATTGCAGTTTCAGAATTTTCATAAATCCACAATGTCCTTTCTACTTTTGACTGCTGCATGCACCTCACACTGCGGGGCACTGTTTCCGCTCCTATAGTTGATCTTAAGTGACCTTCATATGACCTCTTTGACAGCAGAATGAAGGCATAATGACGGCAATAAGAGTGGCTGATCATGAGGTCCTGCAGGCAAAAGCTGACTCCCAACAAACAACTCCACCTACCTGCATTATTTAAAACAATGGAAGTTATATTATCCTTGTTTAAAACCAGGGAAGCGAAAAACATTGCTATAATTCATGTTGAAACTTTTGTGATCTCCATATATATATATATATATATATATATATATATATATATATATATATATATATATATATATATATATATATATATACTTTATATATATATATATATATATATATATATATATATACTTTTGTGATCTCCATATATATATATATATATATATATATATATATATATATATATATATATATATATATAATCTGGAAATGATTTAAGCTTTTGAACATTCTCGCTCGACTCCTTAATTTATTTCTGTTCAGAGAATATATTGTTGTTCTCTTAATCAAATACACTTACAGAACATTGCTTTGACGTTTAGGATTGCTTAATGTGTATTACATCCACTCTATTTCTTTATGCATTAAGGAAGGGGATTATTCCATTGCTTACTTGAATGATTAATATAAGATGGTACACACTGCATCAGCTCCTAGCCGTTTCTATATGCTTACATGGAAGGATGTTTTGCCTACCGGTCTTTCAAATGTAACTCCCTTAGGAAATGTCGACATTATGATCCATGACACATCAATTTGCAAGGTGCATTAGAACGCGATGGCTTACAATGTTTCTACATGATAATACAATGGAATATTATTGTACTATGCGAGACATAAAAGTAGGCGTTCCACCTGTGTATTAATGAAAGCCTTTTGTATGATATTGATCAGAATATGACAGATGCATGAAGTTTGCAAAGTTGCAAAGTCTTTTTTTTTTGTTTCTCCCGGGGTTCAACAGTAAAGGTCAAACTCCTTCATCATAGAAAGTCCTGGCGGCACTGCCTCAACGTGGAGCAACAAATCAACATGATAATGACTCACTACCGAACCGGGCAAATGCATGAAATTGTTTCATCAGTTTGAAGATTGATAGAGTATGGGAAATAGAGATGGAACTTGTGCATCATTAATCAGATGCGGGATTGCATAAAGACAGATGATATTGCCGAAGCCTGTTTCAGTCTGAAGATTCTTCTGAGACCACATACAATGTAAACATGTGTACAGTTCATCGACAGCGCAATGGCTATTATAAATAATGCATTATTCCCACAAAACGACAACACAAATATTATGTTCTGTAGATTACATAGGGTATTTGCAGTGTAATTATACGTATAACATGTCCAGTATTGGTTGACAAATGCTAAATCAAGTCATCAATTTATAATTGCTCAGGAACCAGCCCAGACAATCAAATATGTAACACTATATTAAGCCCCATGACATGGCACACAATTAACTTACATCCGTGTGGGATAAGGTCACATCTTGTATACCACCAAAGTCCAATAGCTCCTCGTCCAAGTGAATCGACATAATCACCAAGACAACCGGGGAACATCGCTTGAGATCACGTGACCTTTGTGCTGGACACATCCGCTAGGGGGGTTGATGCACGTGGCAGGATTAAAGGCGTGGTTAGCACCATGTCCACTGTAACACCTGCAGACGTGGTGCTGATATTACCTGCGTCTTATCTCCCACCATCACAGATAAGGTCCAATATTGAAAAAGAGATTGGCGATCATGGACCTACTTCATCATTAACAAGGTGATAAACCATCTCGCCGTCTGAAGCATCATTTATTGGAAGGTTCTAAGGACGACCACATCAACGACAACATTGCAATGTATTTTGACTGATTATATACCAATATATATTTTGCGGCCATTGGTTTACCCGGGGATGACATGGTCATCCTGTGAGAGCTTCTTTTGCAGTCTTGCTTACAAACTATTTAGGGATCTATTTAGGTGTATGGCCTGCAATGGCACAGATTTTACCTATCATTTGAGATAGGACTCTATGTTAGATAATGTTAAATGACCCTGTTATAAGAGTCCTTTACAAATATTCTCACACGATATCCGTTTTACACCAGTTTTACACCAGTTTTACACCAGTTTTACACCAGTTTTTACACCAGTTTTTTACATCAGTTTTACATGTCAACTACCTATGTCATTAATTCAAAGTTTAATATAATCTGATGTTTTCTTTCCAGGCTATATCTGTAGAGAGCACAAAGAATGGCGTTCGCCTACAAGAAGCGTCGCGTGAAGGTCCTCGACTCCTACATCAGTTATATCGACACGCGGGCGGGAGAGGACCTCGTTATATTCCTGCATGGCAACCCATTGTCCTCGTACGTGTGGAGGAACGTCATTCCCTACGTGCAAGGCGTGGCGCGATGCCTGGCGCCGGACCTGCTGGGAATGGGCGACTCCGGCAAGGAGCCCAGACACGCCTACAGGTTTGATGATCACTACCGATACTTCTGTGCCTGGTTAGAGTCTATTAAACTGGAGGGAAAATACATCTTTGTGTGTCACGAGCTAGGCTCCATGGTGGCGTTTCGCTGGGCAATGGACCACCAGGACAACGTCAAAGCCATTATCCATATGGAGAGCGTGGTGGGACCTTTCCCGTCTTATAATGACCTCGGTTCTCCAGTAGGCGCCGAGCTCTACAGAAACATGCGCCAAAATCCGGATTCAGAAGAAAAGGTCATTCAGAACAACTATTTCCTGGAGGCATGCCTTGCTGGGATGACCTTGTCCAGGAAGCTATCCGATACAGATTTGGAGATATACCGCAAACCGTTTACAAAATCTGGAGAGGCTCGCAGACCAACTTTGACTGGAGTCAAAGAATTACCAATACAAGAAGATGGACCAGATGACGTCATCAAAACTGTAGAATCATATTATAATTGGCTAGCTAACACAGAAATACCTAAATTGTATATTCATGCTGAACCGGGACTCTTTAGTGATTATATAAAAAAGCTGACATCTGATTGGTCAAGCCAGCTTATTGTCAAGGTGAAGGGTCGCCACGTGCCACAAGAAGATTCACCAGAAGACATCGGTAGAGTAATAGTTAACTTCATCAAAGACTTGGAAATGGCAGCGTTTGCTATTGGAGTAGAGAATTAAATATCCAACAAAGGCCAAAATGCAGCATATCAAGAACAAAAAAAAATGTGCCTTAAAACAACACATAGGGCATTATATAAACAGAAAACAATTGTTAAAATAAATGAATGCTCCACAAGGAGACAAGTATTGGTGCCATACTCAATAATCTTATGACAGGCACCACTGCACATGGCACATGGTACATTTTAGCAACAGTGCTCAGCGAGTGATTAATCTTGCTAAATATACCCGGTGGCAATCCTATTGCATGGAGATATCCAGAAAGGGAATTGGATATTTCACATCTCCAAGATTTAAATCTATATTAGCACAAATTGAATCCAACATGAGCTCTGAAAATATAAAAAAATATTTAAAAAATATATCAAGATCGTGAATCAGATCAATAGCACTGTTCTCTCTGACAATAATGTTACAGTTGCTGTCAAGCTTTGTGATAAAATAAACGAAATTAAGAATGGTTTGGCAAATAAACAAAATATTATTTTTTTTAATGGATTGAATAGAGTAATGATCTGTTGTCGTCCTGAAATTGTACAAATGATATTTGATAAGGTGCCCAAACACCATTTGCATCATAAGAAAGAATGCGCTGTCAAAATTAAATCCAAACATGTACTTTGATATCGAAACTAAGGTTTTTTTAAAAAATGAATTTTTATTTAGTCATGTGTTAGTTTCGGTATTTGCTCTTGACTATTTGCCATTCATTTATGTGTATGCAACTGTTATTCATGCCCATGCAAAATCTAATCTGTATTGCAATTAAAAGATGAAATTTGAGTATACATAGTGTTTATTTACAAATAAAAGAATAACTGGGATGATGATGTGGTAAATGATTCAGGTTCATTACCGTTAGAATAAATGTTAGTATTATTATTTGATTAAGTTTCACCACATACATCACATTTTAAAATAAATTATAAGATCATTTTGGATAAATTCACCCCATAATCACCTCCCACGTGTTTGTGTTAAAAATGCCTGGTTCTAGAATTCCTCACTAGGGGTCCGTATATTTTTGGGTTATTAATTCTTTATGAGAGTGATCCGTAAGTACACCAGGTGACAGCTCTTAGCACCATGGAAAACTGCAGCAGCATGATTTCCAAATATATCTGTATTTCATGAAATTTCACAACTGGAGATTGAAATATTTATATTGTTCATAAGTTGATGATTTTATGATTATATGATGAAATAACTATTTATGTTCAATGTTTACAGCATGACCAAATAAACGTAATCACAAAATATGATATCGCTGCCCCACTTCTTTTATCGTGACTAATGTGGTTTTTTAAATCATTTTTCACTCATGTTAAACTGGCAGTTCACGCAAGAGACATTTCTCTTGAGTAGAATTGTAAAAATGATGCTGTTTGATATTAAAAAATATCTCAAATACTTTGTATTCATTTTAACATATCCACAATAAGACATTGGATATCTCATTGTTTAGACATATCAAATTAAATGTAAAAAGGCGATGCTACACAAGAGAGAGTTGAGGGCAATCACAGTCCCGACCAATTCCAATACAGGTTTCAATCTCACTTGATATCATCAGTTGCATGGGGACTAAATGCTTCATGCAGAAGCTGCTTATATTGTGTTCAGTGGGAGTGCAAAGCACCTCAGGAGTTAGACTGGTGCCGCCCTCTGTACTCAGGAGCGCCCTCAGTGGGGAGGTGTTGTTGTTATTATTGAGCGCCTCCATGGAGGTGCTGGTCGGCAAAACCTAATTTTTTACAGATAACATTTTTATTTCATTTTGACGTATTCAGTATATCAGTTTCTACGTTTTCACCATTTTTTTTATAGTTATGAGACATTTTCCGTCGTTTAAATCTAATTTCATAAGAACCCTCACACTTGAAGCCACTGGACTATGTGATTTGTTTACCCCCTTTTCACTGCCCCGGCACGTGGTTGGAATTTCCACCTTTGAACTGCTTAAATCGAACCCAAAGTTTTATATTGTTTTCATTGGGGATTTATTCTGTACGATTACGATGTGATACCATAATTTGGGCTCTTTTAACTTTTAATTCTTTGTGTGCGTATGTATACCTATACTGGTTTGTACCAGTTTGGCTAAAAAATGACTCTTACTCGAAGATAGTACTTATGAAAAATATATTTTTTCTGGTTTTACCAAATTATTTATTATCTTGTTCATTCCAAGGTAAATAATTAAATATGTATCTGGTAAGATTAGTTGGTTAACCATTATACATTTTAGGCTCAAGCATGTCAGCTACCAAAAATAATCTTGCCCAACATTTCCTTTAAGATTTAAATATAACTTAGTTTTATTTGTAGGTTTTGACGAATTATTCGCATGAACTGTCCACAAATATAAAATATATTTAAGAGATATGGTAATTTGGTATGCAAAACTAATTTAATTGAGAATAGTTAATTTAATTGAGAATGTTACAAATTTCATCCAAGATGGAAATTTACAAAAAACATATGATTTTCCAAAATATATTTAAAAAATCTCTTATCTCTATGTCTCAAATTCAGTTTTTCTTTGCTCCAGTTTTTCAAAGATTTGGATTTTTTTGCAAGTAATCTCTGTCGTAAACGATAATAAAGAACTTTGCACATATACTGCACCTGTACTTTCAGAAGTAATGTAGTTATTCTTTCTAAAATTGAATCGCTTTGGATTGTATTTAAGTGGCACACAATAAGTTCAGCTCATATTGGCCACATTCAAGTCTAAAGTTAATTCTAACTGGTTTGTTTTGTACCACTGCTGATAATCAAGAAAACTGGATTTTTTAAAAAACAGAACAGGAAAAAAGGAAGAAAATTGTGGCAAATATCTTGCCACTTATGGGAACACATCAAGAAAACAACTCGTACATGCCAGATAATAGACAGGCCAATCGTTAATGACCTACTCCATGTAGTCAAATTAACTTGATTAATGTTTATCCTTCCATCACTACGTCCCAGCATAGAGTACTAGTTGAAATGAGTGGTTGTGACATGAATTTCAGACGTGGTTATGACGTGGTTGACTGGTGAACTATAGGAAGCAAAATTATATGATACGACATGAGTTTTCATCCTCAGTCACATTTGCGCCGATTTCAGTAAAGATGCCCGGCCGATGTGTATTTTTTACAAAATCGGCAGGCAGTTCAGATTGCCGTGCGGGTACAGGGAGATCATCGGCCACAATTGGCCATCTTTAAGACGTCGGACGGGTCATCGGGAACTTTTAGCTGCAACATAAAAGTTGCTGGCGTTTCCCCGATGTCTAATGCCTCAGTCACATTTGCACCGGGCCCCGGCCGGGAAGTAACAATCGGCCGACTTGCCAGTCTGCCGGGCGCCGGGGAGTTTATAAGCAACAATCTGAGGGATGCCGTAGCTGTGGTCACATTATTAAAGAGCACCGCACAGCACGTGCAAGACTGAATGGCACAGACGTCTGCAGGACATCCTAAAGACGTCTGTCTCATTTGGCAGACGTCTTAAAGACATCCTAAAGACGTCTATGATATATCGCAGGGAGCCCGTGGGATCATCTGACGATGGTATGTGAACACATGAAATAAAAATAATCCTATTTTCACCGCACGATGCTACTGGCAGCCCTAAGATAATCTGCCGATGTCCCTGCGGGACACTGCTGTGTACTTTAAGATGATATTTGCTGATAAGACATCGGGGAAACGCCGGCAACTTTTATGTTCCAGATAAAAGTTCCCGATGACCCGCCCGACGTCTTAAAGATGTCCAATTGTGGCCGATGATCTCCCGGTGCCCGCACGGCAATCTGAACTGCCTGCCGATTGTGTAAAAGATACTCATCGGCCGGGCATCTTTACTGAAATCGGCGCAAATGTGACTGAGGCATTATCACCAAAATATCATCTTAAAGTACACGGCAGGGCCCCGGCAGTGTCCCGCAGGCACATCAGCAGATTATCGTAGAGCTCCCGGTGGTATCGTGTGGTGAAAATAGGATTTTTTCTATCTCATGTGTTCACAGGCCATCGTCAGATGATCCACCGGGCTCCCTACGGTCTCAAATAGACGTCTTTAGGATGCCCTTCAGACGTCTGTCAAATGATATAAACGTCTTTAGGATATCCTACAGATGTCTGTCACATGATACAGACGTCTTTAAGATGTCCTGCAGATGTATGTGTCATTTTTTTGCGGGTGCCGTGCGGTGCCCTTTAATAATGTGACCACAACTACGGCATCTCTCAGATTGTTGCTGTTAAACACCCCGGCGCACGGCAGACTGGGAAGTCGGCCGATTCTTACTTCCCGGCCGGCGCCCGGTGCAAATGTGACTGAGGCATAAGATGTGAATAATTTATGGAAATTATTCAGGTGAAAAATGGCTTGCTTTGTGTTGACATCTTTATTCCAAAAATCTATATGACATAATACCAACTAGGTAGCCTGTCTCAGTGTGTTGAACTTGACCAGTGCATGACTAAACAATTATAATCTGAAGGTTTGATATAAAAAATATCCATGTGAATAATTCACGTTTTTTCCATGTGAAAGATTCTCACCATTTTGCTTTGTTTATCTCACCAGTTAACCACATTATAAACTGGACCAGAAAACCACTTCTTGAAAATCATGTCTCAACGTCATAAACTGGACCAAAAACCTATGTTTTGAAAATTATGTCTCAGCAACGTGGATATCTGGATGTTCTTGAGTTTCAAAGATTTCAACCAGAAATCCACGTGGGTTTCATGCAGCATGTCTGCTGGGGACCAATATGGAGTAAATATATAAATATATTGCATTCTTAACCATCTTGAGTCCAAGTTGTGATGATTACTTCAGTGCTAAATGCAAGCTCCAGAGACCTTTTTCAATAAGATATGGCTCATACATTTTGCAAACCTTCTTCACTCGAGTTTGTTTTGCCTCCAGGCCTTGGATCACTATTGCAACGCCCCATTGAAAACCATTGTAAATGCCTCACCATGTCGGCCATGTTTTTATGTTTCTGTTACATGGCATATGGCATATGGCACTTTTGTGTGATAAGTGATTTGTGAGTGCGTGGTAAAGATATGTCTCGGGTAGAGTATGAAGATTTCCTTAATTTTGTAAACTTACATGAACTTGATTTTTTTAATCAGCCCTGACTGGTCCCATGGCTAACATACTCGAAGTTTAAAATCCATTAATAAATCTTGCAAACGTCAACTTTGTAGCCTACATAAAAGAATGGCCTGTCATATCTATTTCATCTTTGTTTTCTGAATAAAATAAGTTTTTTATATTCCACGTTTGCAAAAAAAAATATTACATTATGGCTTTATTTGACAGAACATACAGAATCCGAGTTACTTGACCATGAGACCAACCTTGAGCATGTACTCCCATTTATTGATTATAAATTAAAAACATAGAATAATAAATTATAAACATAAAAAGCAAAGTGTATTGTCCTGGAAATGTTCTTCCCCATTTGTAGTCAAATTAAAGATTTAATACATACTAAAAAAAAAAATGATTGGTCACCGTTTTAGATTTTTTTAAAGGGAGCATTGAACTCCTACCTACATATTTTTACATTAATTTTATCGATGAAACTCATTCAAGTATATATTTAGTAAAAACATAACATTCTTTCTTTGACAACACTCTTGAAAGTTTCTAACAGTATGTTCCTAAACTATCAGACAATGATATAAACCAAAGCATAGGATACACCTCTAAAAATAAATGTGCAGCCCATTGCTTTCTTGTGTTGTCTGGGAAGCCTTCCTTCAAATTACTTCATAAATACTAACTTTAATAAATACTAACTTTAATAAATACTAACTTTAATAAAAAATAATAATAATGATGATGATGATGATGATTATGATGATGATGATGATGATGATGATGATGATGATGATGATGATGATAATAATAATAATAATAATAATAATAATAATAATAATAATAATAATAATAATAATAATAATAATAATAATAATAATAATAATAATAATAATAATAATAATAATAATAATAATAAAATTTATATAGCGCTGGATACCAGATATATCTGTTCATAGCGCTTTTATGTATTTACTCTCAAGAAAAGTAATGTAGAGTCCTGCAAACAATATTGCCGCCTGACTCCATCACCTCTAGATGTTCCAGGTCTTTCTTTTTTAAATCACAAAAACAATCTGAGTCTCATGGAAAATTGAGAGGATTTTTCATCTCACAATATGATATCTATGTTAATGCATCTTGCAGTTTCCCAGGGGTCAGCACACTTAACAAGATGGGGTCACCATACTTTTTATTTTAACCTAATTACATTGAAGTATATAATATTCTGTACATTAGCATGGAAGGTTAATTAAACTCCAAAGGTACATAATTGCTAGACACGTTGGAAAGCTATGGGCTGTGTCGCAGTTGGTTAATGTGCATTATCTCATACTTGGTGCTTCAAGAGGGTGTTCTGCACCTATGAGATATTCTTTTGCAGATCACCCCTCTGCTGAACTACTTTCGCAGATCACCCCTCTGCCGAACTACTTTCGCAGATCACCCATGTGCCGAACTACTTTTGCAAATCATCCTTGGTCCAAATGATGAGTGAGATCCTTCCACCAGAACCAACAAAAGAGATCTGTCAGGCTGAACACAGCATGAACCCATGCTCTTGACTTTATCTCATATTTATCTACCGCAGATAGTTTTTATACCAGACCAGTGTTAACATTGTAAAAAGTACAGATCTTAAGAAAAGAACATGTGAGTGCAGTGTTCAGGCTGACAGATATCTCTCATGTTGGTTCTGGTGGAAGGATCTCAATGCCCACCTCTCAATGACGTCATTACATAGTAAAATATATGTTGCAATGACGTCATTGAGTGTGACGTCATTAAAAAGGGGGCGTGACATTGTTTATGTTGTTTGACACACACAACATAGGTCCACACATGCTGCAATATTTTCCACACAGTTTTGCCTTAAATAGATTGGACATCAAACCAAAACTTTATCTCATACCTTACGTTACGTTAAGTATGAGATAAAGTCAAGAACATAGGTTTGTACAGTGTTCAGGCTGACAGATCTCTCACATTGGCTCTGGGGGAAGGATCTCACAATATAGAGTGGCACTATGCCCACCTCTCAATGGCGTCATAACTTAATAAGTTATATGTTGT